>JAJHZJ010000122.1:1528204-2728204 GCA_023548195.1 Bettongia penicillata ogilbyi
GTATACAAACACACTCTCTCTGACATGTGGAAGGAATAATTCCTTTCCCCCTATACTACCTTAGTCTCTGGGGAGGCAAAAAGGATGAAATTCATAACTTGGCTCAATTCTCAAAGCATGGTTCCAGATCCAAGTCCAAACTACACTGTGGCTCGTTCCCAGGTATCCTGGTTTCTCAGCATTTCCATGTTGAAATATCTGGCGGCTGTACCAGTCTGCCTGTAATTCTGGCTCCAACGTCTCTATGGCTCTAATTCACTCACCTGAAATAAAAATCAACAGGAACTGGGGTAAAAGTGAGGTTAAGTAGGAAAAGGACAATCAAGCCACTATTACCAATTCATGATGTTATACTGAGCAGAATAGATAGGGGTCACTGTGAAAAGTGTTGCTGAAATGTTGGCAGGAAGACCGACTTCAGTAGCATGGAGAAAAAGAATCAATGCCCAACCACCCTAAAAGAACAGAGAGCATGGAAACAGATAAGAATAACTTATCTAGAAAAACTGAGTATAATCTTACAGTGTGGAAAAAATGGATCTTTAGTGAAATGGAGAACTTCTAAGAATTCCTCATGAAAATACCCAAGCTGAATGAAGAAAAAAGAGAAACATGAAGAGATAAATATGAACAAGGAAGATGAGATAGGAGAAGCAACTGACACTAAAACTTGAACCTTACTTTCATGTGAATTGGTCAAAGGCAGAAGAATACACAGACGCACACATATCACATATACACAAAACATGCTTTTTTTTTTTTACAAAAAATATATTCTCTCAAAAGGTAAACAGGAGGAAATGGAGAGGAAAGGATATAAGAAGGGAGGTAAATTTAAGGATGGATTAGTCCTAAGCAAAACAATTTTTAAGGATTTATAAAAATCTTTTTTTTTATCTTTTTTATAGTGGCAAAGAATTAGAAACTGAGAAAGTGTTCATCAGTTGGGGTATGGCATATGTTTAGTGTTTAATCAATTCTCTGTCCATCAATCTATTCATCCATCTATCTATCTATCTATCAATCAGTCTATCCATCTATCTATCCCTTAAGATGTATGCAATTTCTTAAGGAATTTGCAGACATTAATGATTATAGTGATAGGCAAGATATATTCAGAGCCAAGGGAAAACAAGAGTAAGA
Organism: Bettongia penicillata ogilbyi; assembly: GCA_023548195.1. Classification (NCBI taxonomy): domain Eukaryota; kingdom Metazoa; phylum Chordata; class Mammalia; order Diprotodontia; family Potoroidae; genus Bettongia; species Bettongia penicillata. The sequence continues at coordinate 1,529,348 of JAJHZJ010000122.1, forward strand.
AGCCATGAGGTTGAGAGATCTGTGTGTGTGTAAATGTATATTAATATCTGTATATATGTATGTGTATATGTATGTATGTATACTGAAATAGGAGTAGGAGTAATGATGTACTGTTTGTGTTTGTGTGTGTGTGTGTGTGTGTGTGTGTGTGTGTGTAAGACCAATTGAGGAGAGACTTGTTTTTTTCATCAATTTAAAGAACTTCCCAATGTGGAAATTCCTATTATGAATGTAAGTCAACAACTCATAGAGAACCAGCATAGTATACTGACTTGCCCAAAGAGACATTTCCTACTAGGAAGTCACTTAAGTCACGTGTTAGTGACTAGAGCAAGTCACTTAAGTTTCCTGGGGCTCAGTTTCCTCATTTGTAATATAAGGGGGTTGGAATAGATGACCTCTGAGGTGTCTTCTTCCAACTTTAAATCAATGATCCTATATAAGTTATAGTCTTAGAGAATTAAGTGACTTGTACATGGCAACACAGAAATACAACTTAATTTCTGCTGCTGTCTGCCTTTCCTCGTTGAGAAGGACCATAATAGGCAAGTGAATTGGATTTGAGGGAGGGAAGGCTGTGCAAAGTCACCAGCTCTGCTTTTACCTTCAGAGTCACTGGATCCAATGACTGGACAACTGGAGATGACATAGGATGTAGTGGGGAACTTTGGAACCTTGGTCTTTTTAAGCTAACAAGCTTTAACAGGTCTCAGTTTGACTGATGCAATGTCTATTCACTGATTAAGGCTTAATAAGAAATGAGGCAAAAATTGGCCTCTTTAAAGAGGGAGAGAGAAAGAGAGAGATAGAAACAGAGAGAGAGAGAGAGAGAAACAGAGAGAGAGAGAGACAGAGATTGATACTTACATTCATTCAGAGTCATTCAGGGCCCAAACCGTGATCAAGTAGGCCTGGGCCCTATTATTGTCCAATCTATGAGAGTTAGAATGATTTGGAGTTAAGGTAGGTCTTTAATAGAAAAGAAAAAAGAGAAGGAAAAAAAAAACTTTCAAAGATTAAAATGTACATTCCCTTTGGGCAGAACACAGATAAGGGCTTGATACCCTTTGTAGATAGAGGGAAGGAAGGAGGGGAGGAAGGAAGGAAGGAAGGAAGGAAGGAAGGAAGGAAGGAAGGAAGGAAGGAAGGAAGGAAGGAAGGAAGGAAGGAAGAAAGAGAAAGAAAGAAAGAAAGAAAGAAAGAAAGAAAGAAAGAAAGAAAGAAAGAAAGAAAGAAAGAAAGAAAGAAAGAAAGAAAGAAAGAAAGAAAGAAAGAAAGAAAGAAAGGAAGGAAGAAAGAAAGAAAGGAAGGAAGGAAGAAAGAAAAGTAAGAAAGACTGAAGAAGCTCATCTGCCTCTATATTATCCCTCCTTCTCCTTTCCTTTTCTGAAAAGAAATTAGGCAGTTGAATAGACATAGACAGCAATTCAGGAGATCTATTTTCTTAAATATTAGGAGGTTATACTGAATAATCACTTGGGGCCCCTTGGAGTGAGCAAAAATCAAATGGAAAACTAGGAACAGTGTTAATTCCTTTCAGATATGTATCAACTCTTCACTTTGTATTTTTTATTTCCCCATTGGTAGGATAGAGGATGGGAGGAGAGAATTTGGAGCTAAAAGTAAAATAAAATTGAATTTAAAATAAAAAAGTCAACTGCCTCAACTCCATTTAAAAAATTGTTTCTTAGATTTTTTGTTAAAAAAAAAACCAAAACATTTTGAACATTGTCCTGTGGCTTTGTTTTTGGTGAAGAAGCTATAGAAAAAACAAAATGGTGGACATATACAAAATGTTCGCATAATACCTACTTTCTGATGATTATCAGATTTATGACAATGAAACAACTTTAGAATTCATATAAGAATAGCAAGAGACAACAGATGGAGAGCCAGAGTGCTTCACTATTACTTGCAATGGCAAACAACTCAAAGAAAGGGCTCTAATACAGTGTACTGGATAAATCTTATTTCTGAAGGAAGGTGTGAATTTTTTCCTTACCCCACCTTTACACTTACAGTCTCTGGTTCTGAAAACAGTAACGAGATTAACCTTACCTTAGAACGGGTGTCACATTATAATGGCCAATTTTTTTTGTTTGGGATATAAATCTAGATTTAACAAGGTGGGGCTAAAAAACGTTTCTTAGGTGACATGGCTGGTAACATCAGCCTTTATGGGAGCAAGTATTTTTGAGGGGCAAAAGTAAGGAGGGATTACTTTCTAAAGTAATTACTGAGTAGAGATAGGGAGATGGAGCCTGGAATTCAGGGAAAGGCTAGTATGCAGCATTTTAAAAGTGAAAATAATGAAGTCTGTAAGTCTAATAACAAATTGATATAAAATCATATAGATACAGAAATGAAACCTCTGTAGTCTAATACATATATGTGACAGGAAGGAGGGGAAAAAAAAGAAATGAGGGTAAGAGGTTTGGATGGCAACGTTTGAAGATATATTTGAACCCTAGAGGTGGACAAAAGAGTGGTTCTGTAGTCAGTTTCACCTGTAAATGTACAGTTCTTCTTACATATTTTTCTAGGATAAAGTCAACATTTTTTTATTCCCAATCAAGGATATGAGAAGTATAAGAATCAAGCACAAAGTTCAGGCTAATGGGTAGAAGAAAATTTGAATGCTTGAGGAAAGATGGAAACACAGTTTTCACTCTCCCATCTTAGGGATAAAGAGTACAAAGAATCAGAGTCACAAATCTCAAGCTAGCAAAGACCAAAGTGGTGTTCTAGTTTAACCCCCTGATTTTGTAGATGAGGAAATAGATACTGGGAAGTTGTCACTTGCCTAAAATGATATGGTAGCAGGCAGTGGAGGCAGGATTTGAATTTATAACTCTCATTTTCTTTCAGATATCATGCAACATTACCTCAAAAGAACAGTGATATTTTAAAACTATAAAAGTCAATTATATTTATACATATAAGAAAGTAAAAGAGAAGCACAGGTCAGTCCCATCTAAAACTTTAAAATTGCTTGTTCATTATTGCATCTCAATAACGTATCCCCTATACTACATATCTGAAAAAAATAATCAAAACTAGCTCTGAAATTTCCATTCAGCCGACAGGAGTAAGGATTTTCATATTTAGGTCTTTAGAACACAATTTTATGCACTGTGACACAATGCAAGTTATGCGTAAATAAATAATGGAGATTGCAGCTCATTGGAACACTCATTTAACCTATGAATTGCAAGGTTATTTTGGTAGCTGTGTCCTGTCTACTAGTTCAGTAGATGATTTATGGTTTCTAGGCTAGCTTCATCATCATTGTTCTCACCTTTGTTTCCATCATAGTTAATTAAAGGGAAGGTCATTGTCACCTTATGTTTTAAACCTTCTTAACATAATATATCACCCTGGATACACTTTAATAAGGGGATTTGTGAAGGAATGGCGTAATAGAAAAAAAAGTTTACAGCATAATCCATCCTGTTAACAATTACACTTTAGCTATTCCCCATAATGAAAGTTAATAAGTAGACAAAATGAAGGCTACATCTTGGGATTCATTCAAGTGTTGATTAATTGACTAGGTGATGTAATGGAATGAGTAGTGGATGTGCTTTTCTAAACTACAGTCCAATGTTTTCAAAACAAATTTGAATTAAAGATCAGTGTTTCTTTCCTTCACCCTCCTCTCCCCTGCCCCAACAGTTTTCTTTAAAAACAACAAAAAGTATTAATTGAAACACAGGCAAAATAAATGTCAAAATAATTGCTTTAAATGCATACTCTTGAGGGTAACCAAATTATCTGGGTGACTTGAGAAAAGCTTTGATATTAAAATATATTATTCATTGATGTGAGATTTTTTCCCCTGATACAAATAGCAACTTGTCTTTGCCTTCTCATCCTGTACAATTCTTGTTCATGCCTCTCCAAAAACCCATCACAGACGATTTACTCACTATATTGTTAGTCTTTCTTTGAGTTGTTTGACATTATGTGAATAACAGTGCAATATTCTGGTTACACATTTATTATCTCTCTCTACATGATGAACCCAAAGCTTTTTTTGTTTTTGATCATACATGTCCTAGGAGATATTATTTATGCCACTTCATAAATGTAAGTTATGGTGTTTCATTGCAATTTCTTCCCCCATCATGCATTTTTAGTGCCATTTGGGTCATCTGGAATTTTAATTCTTCTGAGATTATAATTTTTCATTAGTCTATCACAGAGAATTTTCAGTATTAATGATCAAATAAAAAATAGTTTGAGTTTTGTTTGATTTTTAGAGGGCACAATTCATTTTACAAACTTGTCTTATTATCAGATAACATTGTTTAGTTTTTTGAAGGGGTAAGCTAGTTAAAGTACAGACAGGTCCAGCCATGCTAGGGAGGCACAAATACTATATGTATATTGTCAGACAATCAGCCTGGCTCAAATAAAAAAAGGACAAACGTTAGAAGACTGGCCAGATAAAGTCCATCTTATAGGGTATTAAGAGCTATAATAAAAGAATCAAAATGTAATTGTAGAATCAGAACTGAAAGGCACCTCAAAGGTCACCAATAAATCAAAGGTCACTTAATAAATTCTTTTATTAAGTGATGACTATGTGTCAAACACTTTTCTAATTACTAAGGATACATAAAAATGAAGCAGCCCCTACACTCAAGGAGCTTGTATCTAGTCTAGGTCCGTATAATATATGGCCCACAGGCTGCTTTCTGCCCACCAACAGATTTCGAGTGACCCAGGAACAATGTAGGGCACTTACCTGTTTGTCATGTGCCCCACAGCAACCAACCGTCATCAGCTCATCTTTAGTGTAACCTATCTGTGGCCCAAAGAAGTTTACAAGTTGTGCAGGCCACAAAACTAACCCACAAAACTGGGATTTCTTATACAATATTTCTTTCAAGTTGTTATCTTAAACCCCACTTATATGTTCCCATTGATAAAGGACTCCAAAAGCAGCCAATTCCAGTTTTGGATAACTGTATGTTATGAAGGTGATGCTAACTGATAATTGAATAGGAGGCAGAAGGAAATTAAACTAACTGACCTTTAAGAAACTGACCAGAGTTGTCAGTTATCCAAAAACTGCTCCCTACTGCAAAACCTATTTTTTAAAACAATAGTTTCCTTAAAATGAATATCATGGAATGTTATGGTTTTGTAAGAAATGGTATGTATGGGACTTCCAGAGAAGCACTGAAAGATCTTTATAAATTCATGAAGAGTGAAGCCATTAGAACAGAAACTATATATATATATATATATATATATATATATATATATATATATATATATATATATATATATATATATATATATATATATATATATATATATATATATAAAATACCTACAACAACATAAATGAAAAGAATTACAAGCCAAAAAAAATCAAAAGTAAATGTACCAAATTAGAAAGATCAAGGACAACTTGAAAAATAAAACGAGAGTAGAACCCCAGTCTACTCATTCATCTAAGTGGGAACTCCAATTTCAGATGTTTTCAATGTATCAATAATCATGTAATTTTTCTCCCTCTCTAAAAATGCTATTTGTTATATGAGAAGGCTCTCTGGAAGAGGAAGAGGGCATATTCTGGATAGCTATGATGTATTAAGAAGTGGAAGATATCAATATAAATTTGCAATATAATATTGCAAATAATATAATATAAACTTGTTTATAAAGAATGCGAAAAAAGTACCCAGAATTAATTTCCCTTACTCAGAAGGATCTCATTTCATTGAGTTGGATGTTTCCTTCAACCAAACAAAACATTCCCACCCTGCGTATCTCTAATTTGTTCTTTTCCTTAAGTTTGTCAGAGGAAGTCTACCAAATGTCTTGAATGTTCCTATTATAATTATTTCTGATATTTCTTGGATACAAATGCCATACTCCAACTAGAAATTGATCATTCCTTGTCCTTGAAAAATGACCATCTCACCTTCTCTTCCTGTCATACATTTCCTTCTTTTACTCCTGTTCTTTTATGTCCTTCATTAATAATATATTGCACATCTTCATATGCCTCCCCATTGCCCCTCATGTGATAATTATTTTAATTCTTTAGAAATTATTGTAATCCATGTCTTTTAACCACACAGGAACACTTGCAGTATGTTATTATATTTTTAAAGATGTAGGGGCTCCTTGTTCTAGGGGGCATTTTGGAGTCACTAAAAGCACTTCGTCATCTTCCAAAAGCAATTCCACCTATTCTCCCCTCTCGACCATCTTGTTCAACTCCAGCCTAACTCTACTGTCCATATGTTCTAGATATACCAACTAATGGTCATGTTCTTTAGGCCCTTCATTCAAACATATGTCATAATCTGGGCAATACTATATGCTTGGCAATGTGCTAAATACTTGTTTTCATACTTCATTAGAATGTAAGCTTTTTGCAAGCAGGCAGCAACAAAATGCCAGGGAAAGGAAGAACAAAAAGAATTATAGAATAAAGAAAAAGAGAGAGAGAAAGGGAAACAAGAAATAAGGGAGGAAGGGAGGAGAGAGAGAAAGTGAAGCTGTATTTATAGAACATGTAACTGAAAAAATAAACACGTTTTCATTCATGTGGACATCCCATGATCAATATTTTTATGTTACATTTACATGAAAAAGTGGTCTGATATTGTAATCTGGTGATAGATAAGAGCAGGGGTATCCAACACAAATAGGAACAGGGGCCACTAAAGCACGCATAAAGATCCCTATGGGTCACATAGTAACTTAGTTTTAAAATGTAATGTTATCTCTTTTTATTTATTTTGTTAAATATTTCCTAATTACACTGCAATCTGGTTCCAGCTGCACTTGAGAGTGTTATGGGCTGGAAGAGAATTCTAACAGATCATTAAATCTTTGCAACAACCAAGCAACTACCTCTTGACCTAACATAAATTTGAAAAAAAATGTAAATCATATTAGACAATCACGATACTAGCATAATTTCCCTGATATACTTGTATCTCACTGAAAAGAATATTGATTAGAAAGTTAATCATCAGATGATGACTCTCCCATGACTGGAAGTTCTTAAAATCAGAGATCTACCATAGTTTCTCATGAAGACTGCCCTATAATATCATTAAATGGTTATGATCTCTGTGGGTGAGGCTATACCCTGTTGGATTAAATTGTGGATCTTTAAAAGTATTACTTAGATTTCCATTTACTGGTCATGGGGACTTTCCAGACAAATCCAATTCTCATGGAATTCTATTCCCTTGGATCTATTTCTGTATTTTCTTCTCTGGTACTAATATATTCTCAGTTTTTTGGGGGGGAAAATATTTCATAATAGATATAGTATTAGAGGTGGAGTTGGGAAGAATTGGATTCATATCCTAATTCTGAAGCTTGACCTCAGATGTACTATTTAACGTGCCTCTGTGCAGCAGTTTTCCTCATCTATAAAACGGTAATAAAAGCATCTACATTGTATACATGTGGAGCAGCTAGGTGGCACAGTGGATAGGATGGCAAGGTTTGGAGTCTTCAAGATTCTTTGTAAGTTCAAATCTAGCTGTAGACACTTACTAGCTGTGTGACCCTGGGCACATTACTCTGTCTATCTCACTTTCCCCATCTGTAAAATGAACTGGAGAAGGAAATGGCAAATTACTTCAATATTTTTGCAAAGAAAAATCCCAAATGGGGTCACAAAGAGTCAGACAGGACTGAAAAAGAAGGCCAAAACAAAATAGTACATACTTTCCTTATAGTGTAATCCTCATCTCAAATGAGATGATCTCAATAAAATGTTTTGGAAACTTTAAATTACTATGTGATTGTTAATTCTTTCTATGGTGGGTACAAGTTTACAGATGTTCAAGTAACATGCATGCATGTTCCTTTGGCATTTCAAAGAACATACAATTCTTTCCTACCAAGCACACTAATATAGGGGATAAAACCTCACAATTTATTATTTCCTCAAGTGTTTGAAAAGTATGTTAAAGAACTTGTCCAGTCATGTTCTTATAAAGACTAAAATTCAAATGTATAAGTTAAGGAAAAGGTGCTGACTCAGCCCTCTGGGCTTTGAACCAGTGACTCTAGAAAAGCAAGCTGTGTCAAAGCTGATATTGAAACTACTAAACTAAATCCTTTGGCTTAGCTGCATTTTGTTTGTGAGCAGACTTTCTTCAAAATCTACCTGAAAGGCTTAATGAAGTTTAGAAATCACGTAATTGTGTTAGAGAGAAAAGAAATAGAAGAGCAAATATAAGCCCTTACATCAAAAATAGCAATATTGCATATTGTTTCTTTAAGTACTTTGATGTGTTTTAGAAAAAATAAGCTTATATATATATATGTATATATAATTTTATTTCTCACAATTTCATATGAAAATAATTTAAAACTTTTTTTAAAGTTTGGAGTTCCAAATTCTTTCTCTCTCTCTCTCTCTCTCTCTCTCTCTCTCTCTCTCTCTCTCTCTCTCTCTCTCTCTCTCTCTCTCTCTCTCTCTCCCCCTTCCCTCCCTTTTCTCTGAGTTGATAAGCAATCAGATATAGAATATGCATGTATAATCATGTAAAACATTTCCATATTAGTGATTTTGTACAAGAAGAATTGAATTTTTTTTAGAAAAATAATGAAATAAAAGGAAAGAAAGGAAGGAAGGAAGAGAAAGAAAAACAGAAAGAAGGAAGGAAGAAAGGAAGGAAGAAAAGAAAAGAAAGGAAGGAAGGAAAGAAGAAAGGAAGGAAGGAAGGAAGGAAGGAAGGAAGGAAGGAAGGAAGGAAGGAAGGAAGGAAGGAAGGAAGGAAGGAAGAGAAAGGAAGGAAGGAAGGAAGGAAGGAAGGAAGGAAGGAAGAAGGAAGGAAGGAAGGAAGGAAGGAAGGAAGGAAGGAAGGAAGGAAGGAAGGAAGAAAATGCTTTAGCCTTCATTCATACAATGACAGCTTTCTCTGGGGGTGTCTAGTATGCTTCATCATTAGTCCTTTGGGATTGTCTTGGATCCTTAATTTCTGAGAATAGCTAAGTCATTCACAGTTCTTCATTACATAATATTGCTATTATTGTATACAACATTCTCCTGGTTCAGCTCACTTCACTTTGCTTTAAATCCATATGTCTTTGCAGCTTCCCTCCCTCCCCGAAATCATTCTGCTTGTCATTTTTTATGGCACAATAACAATTTATCATGATCATGTACCACAGCTTGTTTATCCATTTAGACCTTTTGCTCTTCTAGATGATTCTATTACTAATTTTTCTATGTCTATAAAATACTTTTGGTAGTGTGATTATTATGGCACAGAATGAATAGATTAATTTAGGTAGAAATGTCATTTTTATTACACTGCCTCAGACTTCCAATGATAAATTTACATTTTTTCCAGTTGTTTAAATTGGATTTTATTTGTGTGAAATGTGCTTTATACTTGTATTTATATAGTTCCTGGGTTTGTCTTGGCAGGTAGACTCCCAAGTATGTTATATTTTCTGTAGTTACTTTAACTTAACTTATCTTTCTGTCTCTTGCTGCTGTATTCATTGGTAATATTTAGAAATTCTAATGATCTATGTGGATTTAACTTAGATACTGCAACTTCGCTAAAGCTGTTAATTATTTCTACTAGTTTTTTAGTTGATTTTCTAGAATTCTGTAATTATAACATCATAACATGTGCAAAGATTGATAGTTTTGTTTCATTATTTCCTATTTTAATTCCTTGAATTTGCTTTTCTTCTCTTATTGCCATAGCTAACATTTCTAGTGCAATATTGAACAATAGAGGTGATATCATTACTTTTTCAAAAACCACATATAGGATAATAAGCCATACAGTCTATGTCATTCATTTATCAATGTGACCTTAAGCTTGCAATTTGACTTCATTGGAACTCAGTTTCTTTCTCTTTACAATAAGAATGCTAGACTATTTTCTAAAATTTTCAATATTCTATGAATCCAAAACTCTACTTCATGATAAAATCACAAGTACAGAACATGACTTTCAGTCCTCGACACCTTTTAGGCAAGATTGTTGACATATTGCAAAGGTCCAGAAGAAGGCAACCAGAATAATAAAAAAGGAACTGAAGTTTATTCTCTATGAGTCTCAGTTGAAAAAACAAGGGAAATTTAATTTGAAGAAAAGACAGAGGAGCCATATGTAAACACAATTATAAAACATATTGCACACAAATAAAATCTATTCATGTAAGAGAAAGACTTACAGAAAAGAGAGTAGACTTGTTCCTCCAGGCCCCCCTAGGACAGAACTAGGAACAATGGATGGTTGTCATAAGAGTGGATTTCAGTTAAAAATAAGGAACATTTTCCTAAAAAGTAGGAATATACAAAAGTTTGAAGACACTGACATCTTTCTAAGCATATTTAAGTCAAGAACTGGTTGACGGGGGGAAGAGCCAAGATGGCTGAGTAGAAAGACTCACATATACTAGCTCCAAATCCACACCCCACAAATTTCCTGTAAAAAGAACTCCACACAAATTCTGGAGCGCTGCAGCCCCTGCAGAAACACAGTGGAAGAGATTTCCATTCCAGAGAGCCCTGCAAAGCCGTCCCCGTGGGTCCGTCAAGCTCTGGAAAGCAAAGTCCACCCCTGTGCTGCCCTGGCCGTGTGGCCCCAGAGGAGCAAATCCAAGCAGGCTTCAGGGACAGAATCTCTGGCAGCTGCGAAGACTCCTCCTCCCACAGGCACTCCAGGTCAGTGAGAGAGACTTCTGGGCTGGCCAAGAGGGGAGTGGGGTGTCTCCGTGACTCGGGCCCCCTCAGGAGGCAGCAGCAGAGGCATTGGCAGCGCAGGACTCCCCAAGCAGGCAGGACCTCCATTACCAAAGATCTCTGCATAAACCCCCTGAGGGAACTGAGCCTGGGAGACGGCCCTGCCCCCACCCAAGCACCAGAACTTAAGCTCACATTGAATAGCAGCCGCTCTGCCACGGAAAGCCGTGAGGCTGGGAAGCAGCATTTGAATCTCAGACCCCAAGCCCCAGCTGGGCAGATCTAGGCAGGGGTGGAGAGGAATATCAGAAGTCAAGTAACTGGCTGGGAAAAAATGCCCAGAAAAAGGAAGCAAAATAAGACCATAGAGAGCTACTTTGATGGGGTACAGATGTTCCTTCCTCCTTTCATTTCTGATGAGGAAGTGCAATGCTTGCCATCAGGGAAAGACGTGGAGTTCAGGGCCTCTCTATCCCAGACATCCGAGGTGGCTGGCCGGTGGGCTCAGGCCATGGAAGAGCTCAAAAAGGATTTTTAATATCAAGTTAGACAGGTGGAAGAAAAACTGGGAAGAGAAATGAGAGAGATGCAAGAAAAGCATGAAAAATGGGTCAATACCTTGGTAAAGGAGACCCAAAAAAATGCTGAAGAAAATAACACCTTGAAAAATAGGCTCACTCAATTGGCAAGAGATTCAAAAAGCCAATGAGGAGAAGAATGCTTTCAAAAGCAAAATTAGCAAAATGGAAAAAGAGGTTCAAAAGCTCAATGAAGAAATTAGTTCTCTCAAGATTAGAATGGAACAGATGGAGTCTAATGACTTTCTGAGAAACCAAGAAATCATCAAACAAAACAAAAAGAATTAAAAAATGGAACATAATGTGAAATATCTCATTGGAAAAAACAACTGACCAGGAAAATAGATCCAGGAGAGACAATTTAAAAATTATGGGACTACCTGAAAGCCATGATCAAACAAAGAGCCTAGACATCATCTTCCATGAAATTACCAAGGAAAACTGCCCTGAGATTCTACAACCAGAGGGCAAAATAAGTATTGAAGGAATCCATCGATCACCGCCTGAAAGAGATCCAAAAAGAGAAACTCCTAGGAACATTGTGGCCAAATTCCCGAATTCCCAGGTCAAGGAAAAAACATTGCAAGCAGCTAGAAAGAAACAATTCCAGTATTGTGGAAATACAATCAGGATAACACAAGATCTAGCAGCTTCTTCATTAAGGGATTGAAGGACATGGAATAGGATATTCCAGAAGTCAAAGGAACTTGGACTCAAACCAAGAATCACCTACCCAGCAAAACTGAGTATAATACTTCAGGGGAATATATGGTCTTTCAATGAAACAGAGGACTTTCAAGCATTCTTGATGAAAAGACCAGAGCTGAAAAGAAAATTTGACTTTCAAATAGAAGAATGAGAAGAAGCATGAAAAAGTAAACAGTAAAGAGAAGTCATAAGGGACTTGCCAAAGTTGAACTGTTTACATTCCTACATGGAAAGACAATATTTGCAACTCTTGAAACTTTTCAGTATCTGGGTAGTTGGTGGGACAACACACAGACGTACACACACACACACACACACACGCACACGTATACACGTGCACGCACACACACATACACACATGCACGCACATACAGAGACAGAGAGCACAGAGTGAATTGAATAGGATGGGACCATATCTTAAAAGAAATTAAGGTAAATGATGGGAGGAGAGAGGGTGAAACGGAATGGGGTAAATTATATCTCATTCAAGAGGTAAGCAGGAGACTTTTTAGTGGAGGGAAAAAGAGGAGAGCTGAGAAAAAAACATGAAGTTTACCCTCATCACATTCGACTTAAGGGAATAAAATGCACACTTATTTTGGCATGAAAAGCTATCTTACAGTACAGGAAAGTGGGGGGGGAAGGAGATAAGCAGGGAGGAAGGGATGACGGAAGGGAGGGCAATGGGAGAAGGGAGCAATTTGAAGTCAACACTCGGGAAGGGATAGGATCAAAAGACAGAATAGAAACAATGGGGGGCAGAATAGGATGAAGGAATATACAGTTAGTCTTACACAACATGACTATTGTCGAAGTCATTTGTAAAACTACACAGATATGGCCAATATTGAATTGCCTGCCTTCCCAAAGGAAATGGGTGGGGAGGGAGGAATGGGGAGAATGTGGAACTCAAAGTTTTAGGAACAACTGTTGAGTATTGTTCTTGCTATTAGGAAATAAGAAATACAGTTAATGGGAAATAGAAAGTCATCTGGCCATATGGGACAAAAGAGAAGATGGGGACAAGAGAAGGGAGGGAGGATAGAAGAGAGGGTAGATTGGTGATAGGGAAAATTAGAATACTCAGTGTATTGGGGTGGGGGGGAGGGGATAAATGGGGAGAAAATTTGGAACCCAAAATTTTGTGAAAATGAATGTAAAAAGTTAAATAAATCAATTTATATTTAAAAAAATAAAAAAATAAAAAATTTTAAAAAAAGAATTGGCTGACGTTTATAGGAGATGTTGTAGAAAGGGTACTTCCAGAAGTACAGATTGGACATCTGGCTCTGATATCTTATAATTCTGTGGTTACAGATTAATTATGTTCTTGGCATCTTCTGGAGCTGATATAATTCTGTAATTGTAGATTAATCCTGTTTTTTTTTTTTTTGTCGCATATTATCTGCCTTTAACCAAGATTAAAACTTGCCAATCTGCAATAACTGTAGAACAAATAAAAGTCTTAAATTCAAAATAAGTTTAAGTTCTTTGTTTCAGGCCCTCCAAAAGCAGTAATGATTCATGGAAATCAGATAATTATCTTGTGTCTCAACCACCAATCTAAGATTTGTAGGGGAATAATAAAGACAAACCGATTAAAAATTCCCAGTCAAATATGGATTTATTAGAAAAACAATTTCATTTCCTCTTCTGTTATACATATTAGAAAATTATTATGCCTATGAAGCTACCCTAGTACAGCTAGGCAGAGTAGTTGGTAAAATTCTGGAGGTAGAATCAGAAAGGCCAAAATTCAAATTCAGCTTTAGATATTCTTTAATTAGATAACTCTGAGCAAGTCTGTTAACTTATCCTTAGTTTCCTCATATGTAAAATGGGAATAACACCTCTCCCACTCCAGGGGTTTTATGAGGAACAAATGATAAATAAATATATGTGTATGTGTAGATAGATAGATAGATAGATAGATAGATAGATAGATAGATAGATAGATAGATAGATAGATAGATAGATATACATATGTGTGTATATATAAATATTCTTCAAAACTCCCACATGTCATAAATTATAATGTGGTATTTTTTGTTATACTTCATGCTGGTATACTTCACTACAGTCTAAATGAAGCTCTTTCAAAGTCTCTCCAAATATTACTGTAGGTTCTTTGGTATGTGGGACACATTTTAATTTTGTGAGACTAATTATTTTTCACAATATTAGAAGAGAGGTGGGAAGTTTATTAATCACTCTGGATACCATCCTTTATGTTTATGAATATCTCCAAAGATTTATACTTGGGAGTAACATATAGGTAAAAGAATTGGTTTTACTGAATTCTTAATTCCATGAAATAAAATTAAATATTTCATCTCCAAAGAATTATTTTGAAAAGGTCTCCTTCACCCAGTATTCAGTATAATATAATTATTATGTTTCAGGTACTATGTTAAGTGCTGGAGTAACAAAAAAATGGCAAAAGATGATCCCACCTCTCAAGGAGCTCACAGTCTAATAGAAACAACTTACAAACAACTACGTACAGATAAGATACATAGAGGATAAGTTAAGAATAAGAAACAGAAGGAAGGCATAAGAAGAGGGGAAGATTCCCTGTAGAGAATCGAATTTTAGCTGGGAATAAGCCAGGGAAACCAGGAGGTAAAGATAAACATTCTATTCATGAGGGACAGCAAGGAGAAGTGCTTAGAATTAGGAAATGGTGATTTTTTTAAAGATGAACAGCAAGGAAGTCAGTATCACTATATCTTAGAGTACAGGTATTGTGGTCAGAAGGGAAGAAGTTTCTTTTTGCTTCCTATCTTCGTCGTTTGTTCCTTCCTTTTGGGTGTGCGAAGGGTTTTTACAAGAAAGTAGCAGGGAGTGAAAAGTGGATGACACTTCACCCTAACTCTTAATGTAACCAGTTAAAGGACAGAAGAATACACATACATACAGTTGAGTTCAGGAATAAAACTTATAGAACAGGAAAATAGGAAGGAAGAAGATTAAGGGAAAATTGATGAGAACGTAAGGAGAGTAGATTAAAGGAAGAATTAATCAGAAGCAAAAATTTACCATATTGTCAGCATTAAAATGTAAAAATGCCTTTTTTCAAGGATGTACAAAATAATTTATATTTACATTCAGGGTTTTTTTTTTCTTTATCCAACACTGCAAAGTTTTAATGATTTTTTTCTTCTACTTAATAAGTTGGATTGACAAACTTTCAAGCAATAAATCATAGAGAAAGCTGTCTCTTTATATGCTCAGTCTATTTAAACATTTTCTCTCAGCTTCTATATTTTTTAACTAAAATGTCAAACATTACATGTTTTATCAAGTTCTTACTAATAATGATGGTTAACATTAATGACATTATAATTGGCTTATCAAGATGAGTTTTTATTTGATGCTATTTTAAGATATTGTCCAAGGGACCAAGAAAGATTACATTTGACAACGTGGCTGAATGCATTGCCAGAGCTAGTTCTGTGTTTGGGAGGCTCCAAAGGAAAGCATGGGAGAGAAGATATATTAGACTGACTACCAAATGGAAGGTCTACGACCCCCGATCCTGATCTCACTGCTGTTTGCCTGGGCACTCTACTAACACCATGCCAGGAAACTGAATTGCTTCCATTTGAATTGTCTTAGGAAGATTCTGAAGATCACCTGGAAGGATAAGGTACCAGACACTAAGGTCTTTACTTGAGCTAAACTGCCAAGTATTCAAACTCTGTTAGAGAGAGTGCATCTCCAATGGGCTGGCCTCATTGTTCAAATGCAAAAATATGCTTGCCAAAAAGACTATTTTATAGAGAACTCATACAGGGAAATGCCTTCACGTGGTGGTCAGAAGATACAAGGACACTCTCAAGGTCTTTCTTAAGAAGTTTAGAATTGATTTGGTGACATGGGAGAGACTGGCACAGTACAGTCCAGCATGGTGTGTCTATACCAGAAAAGATGCTGTGCTCTAAGAGCAAAGCAGAATTCAAACATCTCAAAGGAAATTCAGAATGCCCAAATTTAGAGTATCCACTGCAAATGTTCACATGGACTATTTGTGCCTGACCTGTAGTAGAGCATTCTCAGCCCGTATTAGTCTGATTAGCCACAGTCAGATCACTGAAACTTGACTTTAGCAGAGTGATGTCATTTTGGTACTCTTTGAGAAGAAAGGACAATAGTCATCACCAGCCAAAAAGATGACTAGATTTACAAACATACCTTGGCAATTGAATTCTAGATAACTCCTTTTTTCATCCAGATATGCATAATTAAGTCTATAACAATATCATTATAGCTTTTCTTCTCACTTTCTCTAGGCCATCTATGCTCTAGCAAATAAAACTCATTAATGTAATTATGTTATTGCTAGAAATAAATTTTTATTTATTGCATTTGAAGCACTAACATTTCATACAATATATGATTCTTTAGCCAAATCTAAAGGGGTATGAAATGTTCACTTAATTGCTAGCACTATTATAACATTCCCAAACAGACAGTCAATTTGGAAGGCATTTTATGCCCTTTAAACCCTTGAATATATAATTAGAGAGAGGTTAAGTGACTTGTTCTAAGTCATATAGCTAACAAGTGGCAAATTCAGTATTTAAACCCTGTTCCTTTCATCCTAAAGCCATTGCTCCTTCTATAGCCCCTACTTTCTACTATATTCGTGTTGTAAGATCAACCCACCCCCTTTCTTTATTGACAGTAAACACTTTGTAAATCTTTACCATAACTGTCAGTCTGTTTGGGGGTAGTAATTTATTTGTATACCTAATATTACACTTACTTGATGCCCATATACAATTTTATTAGCAGAAGCCAAAAACAACCACATATCTTCAAAGGCTTCTTTTATCAGTATAATCTGGAAAATGCTTTGTTATTGGGAACAGATAAGAAAGAAGAGAAGGTACAGACAATTAGGGCTACTGTTTAGAGATGCTTTTGCAGTATATGGCTTTTAGAAACCTCAGAACGGAGTGCAATTACACTTCACCTTACTGGAAATGATACTTTTGTGGGTCAGTCAGTACTATAGATCAGTTACGGTATTTCCCCTTCTGTAGTTTCTTCTCCTGGCTACACATTCCAAAATTTTTAAATTTTGATAGCTTCAGGTTAAACCAGCATCTAAGAAATATCTTATGTTAGGAGAAAAGCAATATTATTGAAGTAATTCACACTTGTAAATCTTGAAACTCTCTGTAAAAGAAAGCTACTACTGCTGTTGCTGCTACTGCTCCTACTATCACTATTACTACTGGTACTGTTACCATTAATATTATAAAAGTATGAATAACTACCGAACTCTCCAGAGGACTGCCTATTCCTAAAATAGAATTTCTTTTCTCCCTAATACATTTATAATTGATAGATTTTCAGATGGGGAAGATAGGCAGTACAGTGGATAGGGTTCCAGGCCTAGAGTCAACAAGATTCACCATCTTAAGTTCAAATCTGACACTTAACCAGTGCTGCGACCCTGAACAAATCATATAACTCTGTTTGCCTCAGTTTACTCATCTATAAAATGGCTAGAGAAGGAAATGGGAATCCACTCTACTATCTTTGCCAATAAAACCCCAATGGAGTCGTGAACAGTCAAGCAGGATTGTAATGACTAAACAAGATTTTCAGATTGTGGAACAAATTCATGTGAAACGTTTCAGGCAAGTTAGGGGAAATGTTTCTTGTGGAGATAGGCTGACACTACTGGCAGAATGTCTATCCTTTGGTGCCCTTCTTACAGCCTCATCTCTGCTAAAATGTGTCCTATCTCTCACAGCTGCTTTCGTGATTCCACTCATGAATCCAAGGCTTTCCAAGACTGATTTCTCCACAAACTAAGCAGAGCTTAACTCACTAAAGTGGCCCACAATTCTCATTGTACGTAATTGGAATACTGCGAGTTGGAGGACTTGGAGAATAGTACTTCGGAAGGATCATGCCTTCAGTATTGTAGAAGCTATGACTTTGACAGCTAAGGAAAGAAGTCTTGGCTGGTATGGTTAGAGACAGTACTAGTCAGCCATATACGTACATTACTGTAATTTTGGAGAAAGCAACATTTATTATAGATAGCATTTATATAATAACTAGCATTTATACATTGCTTTAATGTTCTCAAAGTACTTTATAAATATTATTTCATTTTATTCTCAAAATAACTCTGGGATACGGGGGTTATTATTATCCCCAGAGTCTGCAGACAGAAGTTATGTGACCTGCACAGTACATAGCTAGTAAGTGTCTGAGGCCAGGGCTCCCTGTATTTAGATCAGTTGTTCTATCCATTGCTTCCACCTAGTTGTCTACAATTTTGAATAAGTTGAGAAGGTCCCAAGAAGAAACAGAAAACCCAGAGTAATGCCTTTCTTTGGAGCAAAGACTATTAAGTGATTTTTTGTTTTGTTTTGTTTTTTAAAATGTGTGGGGTCCAGAGAGGTCCAGAAAGTTTGCTTTATGTAAGTCAGCAGGAGAGAGTTTGGGCAGGAATCTTCTTACCAGATGTCTGGATATGGCTGGGCTGGAAGGAAAACTAATAAAGAGGGAAAAGGATTGAAGCCTGAAACTTAAACTTCACTATAACGTGCTCTTAATTATAGCTCAAAATGAGGCCTAAACACTCTTGGCTATTATAAGGATAGAAAAAAGCACCCAACTCTAACTGCATAGCCCAGCAGTGGTTTACCATCTGGGGCTATGTCAGTTGTTACCATACTGACTCTCATGTCATCTTGGCATTTGCAGTTTTTTCTCCTCAAGATGGGAAAGGGACACTAGTCTTCATTCTAACAAAACAAATAGGCTAAAATAAAATCTATAGTCCAAAGTTGAAAATGAGACCTTTGGGTTTCTGGACAGTAAGAGGAATGTGGAAAGCATAGGATCTTATATGCAGAAGTACTTTTCAAGGGTTACTGGACCCAAACTCAGTTACTGTGGTCTGAAAGTAACACAAAGACTACTAGGTTTGGGTGGATTATTCACTGGGCTTGGAGCCTAAGAAAAACTTTATCAGACCAGGTAACTGTTTTCTTTCCTGGAGCATATCCCTCCTGTGGTGAATCACAGCCAGGTTCTAAAGATCAGTTGCAATTCCCAAGAACACCCAGGAGAGTGTCTGAGACTGTCCCATGCCTCTCAGGTTGGGAGTCTTGCCCATGGTGCTGAACTCATGGATGTTTACCACAGGTGCTTCAGCTGCTAAGTTCCCTTCTAGATGAACTCCACCTTCTGTTCAAATTTCCTAATAGATCTGAGAGCAGAAAATAATGACCATGGACTTCTGAAGGTTATCTGATAGTAATTCTTCTTTTCCAATTTAAGATCTTTCTCAGACCAGCACCCCTGGAGGACACACTGGCAGCCCTGTAACCCAGCCATCAAGGCTCTACCCCCTCTACTTGCAGTGGAGTTGACTTGGGCCCATAGCCTTGCATGGGGCCATTTGTTTACCACATCCAATAAAAAAGGCTGTTTTATTTTTTCCCTGAGAAGACTTCTAAATCTTATAGGCCATAACTCCAAGGAGGTTCTGGCTAAATGGTTGACCATAGGCAGACCTTGCTGTTTAATTCAATCAGGTCTTCCCACAGTTTTTTGATGGTGCCATCTTCAAAGTAGATGCCTATGGCTTCCAGGTTTAGGTATCTACATAAACACTGACAGTTGCACAGTGTGTCCTTGACTCTGGGCCAAGGGTCAGACCTCAGATTTTCACTTTCATCTACCGAAATTCAAACTTTCTTCCAGTCACTGGCCACACCTAGTTTCTCTTGGGTTACAGTCTTTCTTATCTATCACAACAGCTTTCCACATCAAGTTCAAGATCTCATACTCAGTCCTAGAATACCCTCCGCATTTTAATACCAGTTGTGTTTAGAAAACATAGGGTATATATAAAGGAATAGTAGGTTTAATTAATGTACTATCCCTCTCCTTGGCTAAAAGTTACTTGTTTTCATTTTCTTGAACAGGTACTGTATATGAACAATATTTGAGGACAGATATGAATAAGAAAAGAAAGATTAATAATGAATCAGTAACGGGTGTATTACTGAGAAATTTTCTAGTGTTTGCTGTAACCTAAAGCTTGACACAAACAAATATTTTATTTCCCTCATTTTAAAATATATTTTATTTTGTCGAATATTTCCCAATTACTTGTAAAAAAATTTTAACAGTCTTTTTTTTATAAAAATTGAGATCCAAATAATTTCTCCTTCTAGCCTATCCCCTATCCACTGAGAAGGGAAACAATATGATATCAATTATATAAATAAGTCATGCAAAAAACATAATAGACATGTTGCAAAAGAAAATAGACAAAAGAAAATAAGAAAAATAAAGTTTAAAAAGTATGTTTCACATTGCACTTAGAAGTCATCATGTCTCTCTCTGGTGGTAGATAGCACTTTTCATTATGATATTAATCTTTCTATTTCTTCCTGCTATGTTTTATTGGTAGTATATAAAAAGGTTGATGATTTCTGAGGATTTATTTTATATCCTGCAGCTTTGCTAAAGTCATTTATTGTTCCAACTAGTTTTTTTTTTTAAATTAACTCTCTAACTTTCTCTGAACATACCAACATATGCAAAGAATGATAGCTTTATGTCCTCACTGATTAGTTTTATTTCTCCTATTTCTTTTTGTTGTCTTATTGCTATAGATAATACTTCTAATCCATTACTTAACAATAATGGTGATAACAGATAATCTTGCTTCACTCCTAATTTTATCAGGAAGGCTTTAAATTTAGTCCCTTTACAGATAATGCTCCTTCTTGGCTTTAGATAGACTACTTAAAATGCTAAGAAAGATGCCCTTAATTATTGTAGTTTTTCAAAAGTAATGAGTGTTGTATTTTGTCAAAAGTTTTTTCTGCATCTATTGAGACAATCATATGACTTTTGCTCCTTTTTATTGATATGGTCAATTCTACCGATAATTGTCCTAATATTAAACCAGCCCTGTATTTCTGATAAAAATTACATCTTGTAAGAGTATGATTTTTGTGATATATTGCTGTAATCTCCTTCCTAGTGTTTTATTTAAAATTTTTGCATCATTATTCATTAAGGAAATTGTTCTATAATTTTCTTTCTCTGTTTTTGCTCTCCCTATTTTATATACCAAAATTATATTTGTCATAAAAAAATTTAGTAGGACTACTTTACCTATTTTTTCAAATAATTTATATAATATTGAGATTAATTGCTCTTTAAATGTTTTGTAGAATTCATGTGCAAATAATTCATCAGGTACCATGGGTTTTTTCTTATGGAGCTCACTTATGGTAGGATCTATTTTTTTCGCTAAGAAAGGATTATTTAAGAATTCTATTTTCTCTTTTGTTAATCTCAGTAATTTATAATTTTATAAATATTCGTTCATTTCACTCAGATTGTCAGATTTACTGGCATATAATTGGATAAAGTAGTTCCTAATAATTGCTTTAATTGCATGATCTTAGGTGGCATGCTCATCCTTCTTATTTTTTTATATGACTAATTTGGTTTGCTTTTTTCTTTTTTCAAAATTAAATTAACTAATGGTTGATCTTTTTTATAGATTTATTTTAAATAAAGAAAGTTTAAAAGAGTTTTTCCCTTAAAACCACCTCCTACTTTTATTTATTAGTTCAATTTTTTGTGTTTACTTTCAATTTTACTAATTCTCCTTTTATTTTTTTTTCAGGATTTTCATTTTGGTGTTGAACTGGAGATTTTTAGTTTGTTCTTCTAGTTTTTTTTCCATTTGTTTGTTTGTTTTAGTTTTGTGCCCAGCATGATCTGCTCATTGAATCAATTCAAGCATTGCCCACACCTGTGCCCTTCTTTTTCCCCTTCCAGTGTAAAAGTTCTTCTTGTTGAAACTCTTTTATATGACATAATTTCCTTCATTCTTTCTCTCCCATATCCCTTCTCCCATGACATCCCACTTTCTCACTCACCCATTTTTTTATATCATCCTCACATATTTGCCTCACTCCCATGTCCTCTTTCCATGTAGAATTATTCTAAATGTCCAAATAATGATAAATTTCTTATGTTATATACATATATATGTAATTTTCCCATATAGAAATATAAGCAGTGTAAATTTCTTGAGTACCCTATGTTTCCCTTTTGTGTTTACCTTTTTATGTTTGTAATGAGTCTTGTATTTGAAAGCCAAATTTTCTTTTCAAGTCTGGCTTTTTTTTTTATGAATGCTTGAAAATCTATTTCATTAAATATCCCTTTTCCTCCTGAAAGATTATACTCACTTTTGCTTGGCAGATTATTGTTGGCTGTAATTTCAGCTCTTTAACTTTACAAAATATCATATTCCAAGCCCTGTGCTCCTTTAACTTGGAAATTGCTAAATTTTGCATGATACTGATTATGGCTCCGCAATATTTGAATTGTTTCTTTTTGGCTGCTTAAAATCTTTTCTCTTTGATTTCAGAGCTTTAGAATTTGCCTATAATATTCCTTGGAGTTTTCACTTTAAGATTTCTTTCAGGTAGTGATTAGTGGATTCTTTCATTTTTTTATTTTCTCTCTGTTAAAGGATATTGGAGCAATTTTCCTTTATAATATATTGAAATATAATGTCTATATTATATATATTATTATGTCTATTTTATATACATATTATATTATTATGTGTGTGTGTGTGTATATATATATATATATATATATATATATATATATATATATATATATATATATATATATATATATATATATAAAGACTCTTTCTTTGATCATGGCTTTCAGACAGTCCAATATTTCTTAAATTATTTTAGCTGATCTGTTTTCCAAGTCAGTTTTATTTCCAATTAGATTATTCATATTATTTTCATTCTTCTGATTTACTTTGCTTTGTTTCCTGATGTCTCATGGTGTCATTAGCTTCAATTGGCCAATTCTAAATTTTAAGGAATTATTTTCTTCAGCGAACTATTGTAGCACTTTCCCCCCAATTTGGCCAATTCTGCTTTCTGGAGTTATTTTTGTTAGTGTATTTTATAACTCTTTTTCCATTTGTCCCATTTTTAAGTGCTATTTTCTTCAATATTTTTGTTCCTCTTCCACTAAGCTATTATATATCTCAAAATTTTCTTTTTTGATCTCATTTTTTAAAGCTTATTTATCCCCTCCCCCTTTTATTTGATTTTGAAATGCTCTCTTTGAAATTATAGAGGATGTGACAAATTATTTTTTTTCTTTGAGCTTGTAGCATGAAACTATTTTAACTTTATTCCTTTCTTCTGAGTTTGTGTCTTGATCTCCCCATTACCATTTTTATGGTCAAGTTTTGTGGCTGTTGCTTGCTCATTTTTTCCACACTATTTTTTTTATCTTGAACTTTATGTTAAAATTGTGTCCTGTTGTGTGTGTATCTGTGTCTTGGGGGAGGGGGTGAGGACTACTGTTTCAAGCTTTAGGTTTTTTTGCACTACTGGAACTAGTTTTGGGGTCTGGGAAATTTATGGTGCTTTCAAGTTGCTGTGATCTTGGGAGAAGTGTGGTAACTACTCTCCTGGTCTATGCTCTCATCCTTATGCAGGAAAATCCCATGATTCTTTAGGATTGTAATTGATACTGCTCCTCAGAGTCCCTGCTCCCTTGAGACCAGAAGCAATATTTCTTCTCAGGGGCCTTGATCCCTGTTGACTAAAAATGTTCTTCTCTGCCCTTGAACTATCACTCAGAAGTGGATATCAACAAGGAAGATGCAAAACAATATCTGGTCTTGTGTCCAGTGCTACCTTTTCTGATCAAGGAAAGATCCCTTTATTGTCTCTGTGTAGACAGCTTCCAAATCTCCTGCTGCTTGTTTCATCACCATCTAATCCCACCACTAGTGTTTCATTTATATGGGCTCCAGGTCAACTTCCAATTCTGTGTCACAGATCTCTCCTTCTGACCTCCTGAGAGGTCTTGAATTTGAAGAATGTTCACATTGGTCTTTTGTTGACTCTGACACTCTAGAATTTGATTTGAGACATTATTTTAATATTGTTTTGGAGGGAAAATTTGGGAGAGTTTACTGGATGGTTTCTTCTCCATCCTCTTGGCCTCACCCACGAAACTCAACATATATTTTGATTATTTTCGTTTCTCCCAGTAATGTTAAATGACTACACACTGTAGAATACCATAATCTCCAAGAAATCAACATTGTAAGTGATCTAAAGGCCAATGGAAGGACAGAGGTTGGAGATGATCAGGTAGCATATTGGCAATGATGACCATGTGCACAAAGTGGCATAAAGTGTATCATTCAGGATATGCTCTAGAAAACCAGTGGCCTGGTCATATAGGTAGAACAAGGGATACCAGATGTCTAATCTAAGGCTTGCATTGGCCCTCACAATATATGAAAAGACCTAAAAGAATCTCCTCAGCAAATGAATCACATAAGTTATGGATAGGTGTTTTTGGGGGAACTCTGAAAAATTAAGGTTCTTTTATGAATAAGATTATAGATCCATTGAAGTATATTTAAATATTTCCTTGTTCATCTATGCTGTAATCTGTGTCTACTTGTCTGTCTATCTGGCTAGTTATCTGAAAAGCAGTATCGTATAATGAATAGGTGTTAGAATCAGGAATATATGATTTCAGTCTCTGCCTTTGACAAACATTAGGTCTGAGGCCTACATCATTCCACCAATCTCTTGATGTCCTCAGCCAACTTTTCAACATGAGAATGACAAGTTTCTGATCTATTAGAGGGAGTTTTCACTTTGGGAACTCCATGAAATTCATAGTTGCAGATTATTTTATCACATTTTGATTATACACACATATATACACTTAATAAGTGTACATTCTATATAGGTTCATAAGTGTAATCATTTTTAGAAGTAGATTATACCTAGGTAAATGTGTTAGATAATTATAAAATTTCCAAGTTCAAAGGGCTCTTCAGAAGTCATCTAGTGCAATTCATATGTGAAAAACAATTCCTATTACTGTACACTAGACAAGTGATCAACCAGTTTTTACTCAAAGATTCCCAGTATTGATGGGGCATAGGGTATTACTATATTCCACAACAGCCTATTCTACCTTCTAATAGTACTAAGCATGTGTCCTTACCTCAAATCGAATTTGCCACTTTATAAGCTCCTTCCATTGCTCTGGGTTTTCCTGCATTCTAGGGCTAAAGAGAATGTCATGCTTGAAGATAGATATCACCTTAGTCTTATTTAAAGAGAGGAGAGGAGAGGGCAGGGGAGGGGAGGGGAGGGGAGTGAAAGAAGGGAGGGGAGGGAAGTGGAGGGGAGGAGAGGAGATGCTACTGAAAAGTTAAGGTAGAGTTGAGATGGAGTAGGGGCAGAAATCTTGCTGAACTCTTGCAACATTTCCCTCTAAACAACTAAAACATAATTCCTGAAATCAAATTCTTTGGAATGAAATTTTGTTTTTTCCCAGCCCAAGGAGATTTAGGAATTTGACAGGAGAAGTCTGTAAGTGGGAGTCCACCCAGAGGTCAGGAGGCAGCAGCCTCAACAGTGGGTCTTAGAGACAGCAACAATGGCAGCAGCTGCTTCTGGAGCTCTCAGGTCAAATATGGTAAAAGGGTCAGAAAATGATCAGAAAGAGATTATAGGGGATGCCTGTGCTGGTACTAGGTTTAGGAAAGGGTGCCGTTAGGCAATTGCATTGCCCCTGTGCAGTTTTGGGTCATAGTTCCAGAGCAGAAAGGAGCACTACCACTTGCTCCTACAGGGGAGCAGGGGCTCTTCCTGAGTAAGGATGACAACACAAACCAGGAGCATAGGGACCATACATCTCCCCAGATCATATTACCTTGGAAGCACCAAAAATCATAATTAACTGTGTAAACAGCAATGTGAAAAGATTTGAAGCCTGAGAGAGTTCTCCCCCTGCTCCAAGGTGAGCAGAGCCCAACTTTAACACAAAGCTCAAAAACAAGAAATAGACTAGAAAAATGAGTAAAAAACAAAAGAGAACTTGGCCATAAAAAGTTACTACAGTGACAGGAAGATGAAGATACAAACTCAGAAGACAAAAACATGAAAAGCGCTATAAGCCAAGTTGCAAAGAAAGTATAATTGAACACAAGTCAAAAGAATTTCAGGAAGAGCTAAAGAAAAATATGAATGGTAGAGGGAATTTGGGAAAAAGAAATGAGGGATGAAAAAATATGAAAAAATAGAATTAACATCTTGGTAAAAGTATTACACACACATACACACACACAATGCTGAAGAAAAAGTACTTAAAAACAGTTAGTTAAATGACAAAAGAGGTGCAAAATCTCACTGAAAAAAATACTTCCTTAAACATTAGAATTAAGGGGAAGCTACTGACTACATGAGACATCAAAAAACAAAGAAAAACAACAAACAAGCAAAAACAAAAAGAATTAAAAAATAAAAGAAAACGTCAACTATCTCATCAAAAAACAATTTGACCTTGAAAATAGATGGAGAGATAACTTAAGAACACTATAATTTAAAAACCAAAAGAATCTTGAAATCACATTTCAAGAAATTACCAATTTCTTGATCAAATTATCAATTATCAATTATCAAGGAGAGCTTAGACCCAGAGGGTAAAATAGAAATTGAAACAAAATCATCAATTACCTCCTGAAAAAGATACCAAATGAAAATGCCCAGGAATTTTATAGCCAAATTATAGAGGCCCTATGTCAGAGAAAATACTTGAAGCATCTAGAAAGAAAAAATTCAAATACTGTTGAGCCACAAGTCAAAATCACCCAAAACTTAGCAACTTCCATGCTATAAGAGCAGAGGGCTTGGAATATGATATTCCAAATGGCAAAGGACCTTTGATTATAACCAAGAATAACCTATACAGCAAAACTGAGCAAAATATTTCAGCTGAAAAATAGATATTTAATGAGAGGACTTTAAAATATTCCTGATGAAAATTCAGAACTGAATTGAAAAACTGGCACTCAAACATGACTCAAGATAAGCATAAAAAGGTAGACATAAAAGAGAAAATATAAGAGATTAATACTTCGTATTAGTCAAGAGCTTTCCAATTTCTCTGTCCACATCTTCACCAAATGCAGAAAATAGAGAGACTAAAACTTCCTATTGAAGGGCAGCTAGGTGGTACAGTGAATAAAGTACTGAGTCTTGAGTCAGGAAAATTCATCTTCCTGAGTTCAAATCCAGCCTCACACACTTAACTTGCTATATGACCTTTAGCAATTTATTTAATTCTGTTTACCTTAGTTTCCTTGTCTGTACAAAAATTCTGGCAAAGGAAATGGCAAATCACTCCAGTATCTTTGTAAATTTCATCTGGACCAGAATCAGCACCAGATGCTTTGCCATAGGAGAGGAGTCTAACGGCTTTCAAAATCTGTTTTGAGTTGGAAATTTGGTGGTAAGGATTGCCTTCAACCTGAGGTAAAGAGTGAATGGTTTTAGCACTGATTAATGATGGTCCATTGAGAAAACTATAGAAGTGTTCAGCCCATCTCTCCGGATCATGTCCTTATCACTAATCACTGTAATTCCATAAGTACGAAGTAGTCTTTGTCCCACAAGTAGCCCTCAAGGTTCATAAAAGTGCTTTCAATTTAGCTATCAGTGTAAAACTGAGTATCATTTGCCTTCTCAATGAGACAAGAGTTCCACATCTTTCTAATTTTCAATTTTTCTTTTCTTTTGATGGAAATAAATGCTGCACTCTTAGAGACAGATGAACTATCCTCTGGTAAACACTGGCGATCTCATTTTTCATTGTCAAGTTATTAGGAGACACCATGTTTTCCAGAGCTAAGGCCCAGCAAGAAGGTTGTGCCCTGAGCTTGGTATAACAATAATCCTTTGCACTCACCCTCCAGATAAGCACTTTGTTTCTGTTACCCCTCTTTGTCAGGGCTATAGCTCACTGTGTAGTCATAGGTATAAGTATTGAGATCTCCCCACACTTTAGTGGGGAAAGGGGAGTCCCCCTCCTCTCCACTAGGGGTAGGGCTCTGGAAAATGGGTCCTTGCAAGCCATTTCCTTTACTTCCAAATTAAACTTCAGTTTGATTCCTGCTTCTCCTGTCTCTAGCCTACTTTGTTCAGTTCTAGACACCTATAGGTGAGAGGCCATTTGCATGCTGTTGACATCATTTAGAAACTTCTGAATTTCTTCATCAATGTTGTCAAACCAGTCTTAATGTTTATAAGTGTTCTGACACAGATGGTCAAATAAAGTGCTGTACACCAAATCTCACAAAGCTGCCCACTCATTTTCTACTCCATTGTTTGACAATTGTGTATTGGTTCAACTTTCCCTCCAATTTATCAATGAACTATTCCTGTTCAGAGAAGTGCTCTCATCTGTTGACATTAAGTCATCTTATTTTGGGGCTGCTGCTTTTGTTGAATGTGAGTATTTAACTTGGAGAGGATAAGCGTATGTTCAGTCCAGCACTCTGAACTACATGTTGCCTTAATCACTCATATCCTGTCTTTCCTCCTTACAAGACAGTCTGTTAAATGCCAATATTTATTGTGAGGGTGCACCATTAAGCCTTATTGCATTTAGGTAAATGGAAGACAGTGCTGGTGATGAGAAGGTCATGAAATGCACGTCTGTAGTAGTAAGTGACCATTGCTATTGATGTTTCCAATTCCACTCCTCCCAAGGACTCCCTATCATGTCTGGTAGTCTGCACCTACTGAAGCATTAAAGTCACTCAGAATTATAAGCTTGCACTCTTTTGGAACATTGATGATGAGGGTCTCCAGATCTTCATAATTTTTTTTCTTTGACTTCATCGGGGTTCGTCATGGTGGGAGCATAGACACTGGTAATAGTGACATGACATTTTCCTGCAAGTGTCAGTTTCACTTGTTTTGGTAGTCATACAAGATAGCTTGATTTTGTTTGCAAACCTATACCAGTTTCATGGTGTTCTCTTTCATCATGGCCATTCCAGAGGAAAAAAAAAACACTTATCCAGCTCCAACTTCAGTAAGTTGTCCTTGTTTCACTCAGGGCTGCTTTTTGGATGTGTGTATTTTTAATGTGTATTTAATGAAATTAATGTATTTTTAATGGAATGGGAAGATCTTTGCCATCCATTAATAGGCCTATGTGAACTGATTAAGACACATGGAAGCCTAAGTCACATGAGTTTGAGTCACATGAAGCTTGTGGTTGGAGGAGCTTGCTAAATGTGTGGAACAGGAAGGTTGCAGAGCTGGAGCAAAGTTGAGAAGAAGTTGATTAGACTAGTCAGCTGGGAAGGACAAAGGAAGCAGGCAACTGACTCTGAGTGAGGGCATTTTGCTTAGGGGAGACTGTTTGTGCGAAGGCAGCATAATGTGCATAGACTTCTTGGTTATTATGATGAATTTCTTTGTTGCTATGATGGATTTGGTTTTCTGGTGTTTGAACAAATGTTTTGGTTCTGTCTTCCAAGTGGAGAGTCTGTTGTACTTTGCGGTTCAGAACTGTGCTGGCATATTCATAGCCGCCGTGGGTTCTGTGAATATCATATTGGCTTTACACTGTGATAATCTGCTGAGTTCTCTTGCAACAAGTTGTTCAGTTTTGTGTGCTCTATAAGTGTGTACACATTCCATGTATCCATGGTAAGTAGAATTGTCCTTGAATAAATTTTTGTTCATTTTGTGTGTGTGTGTGTGTGTGTGTGTGTGTGTGTCTTTTGACCATAGGATGAGATCCCTACCTGCCACAGTACGCAAGCCTGGGTAAGAAGACAATTTTTAGGGCACCTTTTCAAGTCCCTTTCTCACACCAAGAGGTGAAATGTGTTATCCTTAAAAAGCTGCTTTGAAACCCAGGAGACTGTCAATTCTCACTGCTGCTTCCAGTGAGAAGATGACCCCATGACCTGGGCTTCCTGTGTTCAGGATTGAAGCTATAACTCTCAGGGAATCCACATCTACTGCTTTGTCATTTGCCTTTTGTCACAGGACTTTGAGATAGTTAAATGACATGAGTAATGTCTTTCAATTTATGCATAAATTGAACTTGAGGCAGAGTCACATAAAGTCATTGGCCTCATATTTCCTAGTATCATTATTGTGGCATACTTGTTTTCTCACTTTTACATATATCAAAAACTATTCTATAAATTATTTTCCACCAAAAGTTTAAAGGTGTCTGAAAAAAGGAGAGAATTTTAAAGGTGACATTTAGTATTACAAATTTAATAACCCCCCCTCTTTACT
Source organism: Bettongia penicillata ogilbyi (assembly GCA_023548195.1). Classification (NCBI taxonomy): domain Eukaryota; kingdom Metazoa; phylum Chordata; class Mammalia; order Diprotodontia; family Potoroidae; genus Bettongia; species Bettongia penicillata. Next base: position 1,559,521 of record JAJHZJ010000122.1, read on the forward strand.
CCAATTCACATTTTTCCCCTCAAAAAAGTGTGGGAGCAAAGCTTTAAAAGTTCTGGGTAAGACCACAGGGCAGGATTTAAAACCCCATCTGCTACAGGAAGCCTTTCCCAAGCCCTCTTTATTCCAGGGCACTCCTTCTTTTGCTTATTTCCAGTTTATCCTGTATATAGCTTGTCTGTACACACTAGGTTTACATGTTGTCACCTCCATTAGACTGTGAGTTGCATGACAAAAAGGACTGCCTTTGCCTTTCCTTATATCATCAATGCTTAACATTGTGCCTGTCAAAGTATAAATGCTTAACAAATGTTTATTGTCAGACTGGAATGAGGTTTGTGGGTTTGTTTTGCTTTGAATATTATTATAAATGTATTTCAATATAATATGCTCTTTATAATCCTGTATATTTTATTTTATGCATTTAAAAATATTGTTTTGAAAATATTTCATGGGCTTTAGCAGATTACCAAAGATTTCCATGAAATACAGAAAAACGTTAAGAATCCCTGACATAAGGCTATATTTAAAGCAATGAAAAAGTAAAAGCAAAACACATACTGAGGAGAAATACAATTTATTTAACAGGGATTTTAGCAAATATTTTTGGAACTTAAAATGAGAGATGCTAATGGGCACTACTTTATCAAATAATATTTTTGGTGCTACCATTTTTGTCTAGTTACTTATTATTACTATCAAGATATCTGCTAAATACAGCAATTGCAGTACGAAGCTCACTGAATTTCCTATTTTGTATGTGCAATTTTAAAAAATAATGTGGTTTATGTGAAAAACAGTCAACAAGTATTTATTGAGTACTCTTAGAGAACACAATGTATTTGGCATTTGGGGTGGGTGCTGACAATTACATTCAATGTAACTCCTAGAAAGATTTAGGAGTTTTTGTCACTCAGGATTGGGGGCGGGGAGTGAGAGCAGCTGAACTCCCTGTGAGTGAAAGTATAGAAGGAGATGAGTAGACTTAATAACAAAAGGTAAAGTAAGGAAAGGGGAAGCAAATGTGGTTCATGTGCATGATGGGGGAAAGAATTCTCAATGCCTAAGCCTAGCAACCAACCAACCCTAAATGTGATGACTCCTCCTGAGGAAAATGTCACAGGATATCAGAGCTGAAGAAATCTTTGAGTTCTAGCAGTCTAACAGTACATGAATGAGAATGTTCTCTGCAATATAGCTGACAAGTGGAGATCTAGCCTTTGCTGGAAGATAAGAGGGGGTACCTACTTCAGCATCCTGCCCTCCTTGGGAAAGTTCTTACATCAATCCTAAATCTACCTCTTTGCAACCTTACTCCTTTGCTTCTGGGTCTGCATTCAGAAGGCATTCGGAACAAGTCTCATCTCTCTTTAACGTTGCTGTTGCTCAGCCTTTATTTTTGAAGAGGACCAGTGACATCACAGGGTGATATCTGGACTTGTCTGGGAATTGGATTTAAGTGAGGTAGAATTTCATGAAGTCACCAGTCTCACTCCCTCTTCCAAAGTCATCACAGTCCCGTGGCGGGACAAAGGTCACGACGAGTGGTGAGAGCTGAGATGTAGTGGATAACCCTAGTGTCTTCAATGCCCCACCAAGCTCTAAGTACTCCGAAGCACCTTCCTGGCAACTGGAACAAACTGTTCTTCTCATCCATCCATTCCACCAGGGGAAATTTAAAGACATGCTTGAGAATAGACATTCCCCTAACTCACCAATAGATTTGAGGCCAGTCAATTATCATCAGTCTGGCTTAGTTCATCTGCAGTGATGTTTTTATCAGGGTACGGCCTCTGCACATGCTACAGCTTCTTGGAGAAAAGTAAGAGTTGAGTGACAGGTGAACACCAAAGGGGAATGAGCATCCCTGAAAAGGGCTCAGCAAGCTCTCACACCTGAGGTGCTAGTCCTCTTTAACACCCAATGCATCCTTGTCTTCCACTTGATACCATACCAAAACTTTAAACGGTTATCATATACCCCCCTACATTTCTCTCTTGTTGGCCAAATGTACCTACTTCCTTTAACTGTGACCTTAAGACTCCTCAATATTCTAAGCATCGTCTTCACTTCCTCTCCATTTTATCGTTGTCTTTCCTAGAATTTGGTAACCAGAAGAGAACAGGGTAGTTCACATGCAGTCTGACTAGGACATAACAGACACAGATGCTGAAGTGGAAAGCGAAATTTAACACCAGAAGACCTGATTTCAAACATCAGATCTTCTATATAATAGTTGTGTGACCTAAGGCAACACACTTAAAACTCTGGGACTCAGTTTCTTTATCGGTAAAATGAAGAGGTTTTACCAGTTGACATCTAAATTCAATTTCTGCTCTGTATCTATGATCCTATGACTTCCATAGTCCCAGAAACCATGACCCAAAGTGAAGTACAAAAGAAACTTTCATCTTTTTTTTTTGCTACCATGCCGTATTTTTCAACCATACGAAGCTTTCAATCCACTAAAATTCCTAGTAGTTATTTTTTTTTTCAGATAACTGTTAACAATATCATCTCCATCTTGTACCTGTAAAGTGGATAGTTTTAGGTTCCGTGTATGACTTTGCATTTGTCCCTGTCAGATTACATCTTACTAGATTGACTTTTAAGTTTGGACTATTGGAATATTGTTGAATTCCAAATCTTTTATCTGTTTTTGCTTTGTGTCATCTAGACATTTAACAATGCCCTTTTATGCCTTCATCCAAGTCACTGATATAAATGTTGAACAGCACAGAACAAAGAATAGATTCTGTGGGTGTAGATGTGTGTATGTGTTTATACATACATACATACAAACACCCATATACAAATATATATAAACACACATACACATATTTTTTCTCCTCTTTTCTCTAGTGTTCTCTTCTTAAAGTCCCTCTAACCAAATTTATATCAAATGAGTATTATCTGAGCCAAATCAGGCGATCAGTTCCAAATCCATGCAAATTCAACATGGACAAGGAGGTCAAAACTTTGAAACTTTCTGGGCTCAGCCATTGCTTTTAAAAATGAGGAAACTGAGACACAGAAGAACTGAGCTGCCTTTCCTTTCTCACTGATGATTCAGATGGCTAGTAAATGGAAAATTGCCATTTGTACCCAGATTCGTATGTACAGTGTTCTTTCTATAGAGCTCTCTAAACACTATAGGCAAGATCAAATGTTTTAAAGTAGTTTTTGTTGCGTTTTTGTTTTGAAATTTTGGCCGAATTTCATACAATGTTACCTATAGGCTGCATAATATTTTGGTTAAATTTTTCCAATATGTGTAATTTTGTTAGAATATATATTGTTTTACAATTTCAGTTTACTTTTAATTTAGTAAATTATGTGCAATAGTTGTTGTAGCTGAAAAATTCTTCAACCTATAATCAATACGGTGAGTAATGTATCCAAATTTAATTGGGTCATATGCGAATAAAAGATATTCACTGGCAATCACTGAAGCCATATTGAAGCTTTACCAGTTTGGTGGGACTTGATAGATTTTTTTTTTCTGACACAATGTACAAAAGCCCAGTGTCACATCTATACCATGAGAACACATCAGAGTAAGTATTAGGGGAAGAATATGGAGAAACAAAACAAAAATGAACATGAACCACCCTACAAAATACAGACTTTTGAAATACTTTTTGTAAACTGTCTCAGTATATGTTTACCTGGACTTGGATGGCCATAAATGGTCTGAGTTTTTTGTTCATTAATAACCAGTGAGGAGACACAAGATTTTCTATTTTAAGTAACCCACTAACATCGCTCTTATTGACTTTCTGATCTGTTTTCTTGAGCTCTCTCATAGTAAGAAAGGGAAATATTTCTCTTCCCCAACCCCCACTTCTGCTTGAATTTAGAATGATTCAAGCCACTTCCCTGTGGTTTGTCATAATTTTGCTTTTTAGTATTATCTTTCTTTCACATTAACATTTAGTTATACTAACAGGCATATGCAGAATTCCTGATTTCATCTTTCCCCTAATCTCCCCCTCATAATATCTTGCCTAATCTTCCCCAAAGTTTCAGGGAGATGCCTCAAATTTAGGATGTCTCAGTGCAGGATTCTCAGTAAATGAACCTATTTTGACTTTTTTAATCATTAATGAAGAATAAAGAGGTCTTAGCTGCAAAAACCTTTTCTTGGTAAACATTATTCACAGGCAAAAAGGGGGGGAAATGTGCTTATCTACTACGCTTAAATGTGGAATCAATGAAACCTACTTACCCTATTGTTTCTAGGTTACCTTTAAAACTGGTATTGGAGAAAGGGTGTATGTACATTAATGCATGCAAATAAGTCAGGATCCAACAACAGTACAAAAAATTTCCCCAAAGGGGGAAAAAAACATACACACATGCTCTTTCCTACGCTTTCTAATTTATCATCATATTCTCTTAAACTCTAGGGCATTGCATTTTAGAGGCCTATTAAATAAATCAAAAAAGTATATTATCTGAAATTAGGCAAAAGACAGGATAGCAACTAAAATTAATTCACCATAGTAATCTGCTCCTATGAAACTCCCCTAAGGGATAACATTATATGCCCATTTCTATGTACTGAGATTCAAGTATATCTTTCCTATTAGCATTACATACCCACATCCCTGTGCATTAAAATAAAAAAAACATATATATCCTCCCAGAAAAAGAAAACCTGAAGTAAGAGGTTCACTGTGACCTTTTAAATTAGGCCAATTAAATCTAATCATTACATGTCTACATTTCAGAAACTTATTCAACATTGGAGAATGGAAACAGTCTAAAGTTAAATTTATCGATGTCTATCTCTAAACATTACAAAGCTGCCTCCTACTAAGAAAAATACAAACCTCAAACCAAGAAGTATCAATGCAAAAAAAAAAAAATTCTGTCGTCCTCAACACTTCATCTTGAAGCTATAAATATAAAAATGAGAAATATGTGTGACAGAAGTACTGTTTAATGTTGCTACCCAAATCCTCTTCCATTTTACCTCCAGTGGGGATGTGGGGTGGTGGGGGGAGATGTTGGGTTATGTTGAAGATAATATGATACAGAGCTATAAGCCCTCCTCAGATTTCAAACAGGTCAACTTGTCAAAGCTTTTTAAGGGAGCCAATTACATTAATTTTCCACAGCAGAAAAATACATATTTCATTTCCATTTCCCACTAGAGATGGGGCCCAGGGATCCTGTTTCGAAAGGCTCTTATCACTAAGTAACATTCGTACCCCCAAAGGAACCTTTGGCAGTCACTGGTCCATTGATATAATTGAGGAAGGTATGAGCTGTCTGACACTGCCATGGCACTGCTCAATAGTGCTGTGCACCGAGCATTTGGAACAATAGGGTTTCCACAGACGGCCACATTGTCAATAAATTTCAATTACACTAATTGCCAAGAGTTCAATGACTGCACTTTGAAAGGGGGCAAAAAATAATAGAAAAAGAAGCCAGTGCCTAGTAGGGCTAAAGAAAAGGAAGCAATAAATAGGCTATATTTTCTAATGGGGGCATTAGTGGATTTTCTAACATGGTTTAACAAGATTTTACAAGCTGTACTGGTTTCAGGCATCCTGTTTTACATTTCTTTGTTAATGTCTCTAAATAAAATATACAGAAACTCAATTATGGGAGATTGCCTTTCAGAGTAGAATATTTTTTTTTAATTTTGAGTTTTTTTTTATTGTTTTCGTTGCTGCTTGTGTGTTTTGCATACTGCTGTTGCTCTGAGTGTAGGGACATTATGCTTGTGAGTGAATCAACACGATTGCTAACGCAACAAAGAACACACAGATGTGACATCGTGGAGAAGGTCCATCACTCAGCTACATACTTTAATTAAGGGGGCAGGATAAAAAAGAGGAGTACAATAGTCATCCTTTGCTATTAAACACATGTGGGTGTAAAGATTCTGCAGCTTTGAGTGCACCTGAATCCTGTTCATGTTAGTGTCCTCAGGGGTCTATCTTCTGAGTTTGCTCAAAACTCTGGATCTTCAGTTCCTGGTAATTGGACCTCCAAACCAGGTGGATTTTGATGACTGAATGCTGCAAGCTCCCTCACTAACGGCTACTTTATGTCACAAATGAAATATTCCTGTTCCCAAAGATGCAAGAGGATGATTTTTTTTTTCAGCTATGGATAGTTTTGCTAAGAGAAAGGGACTGAAACAAGGAAAGTTATTAGAAAAATAATGAAAATACATCTACCCTGAGAAAGCACAGTTATTTAGGATAAAGAGAGCTGAAGTGTCCTCTTTCCCACAATGTAATTAGCATATGACTGAAACAAGTACTTTGAAAGTAAAGAAGAGGTAGGTAACTGTGGAGATTCTTGGAGCATTTTGATTATTCTGAGACAGGTATATATTGCTGAATTATGGTATGGATGACAGGAATGCATATTTTAGTATGCAATAGATGTGATCATTGCACTGAAGAAAACCCATGCTTTACCAGTAGGATAACTGAGCTAAACCAACTTTACGGTTCAGAGAAGATTTCAGAATAAAGTTTATCTCAACAATCGTCTCTGGTCAGGTCTGGGAAAAGAATTCAGTACTTTTACTGTATGTCTTCTGTTAGTAGAAAGGCAGATGGAAGTAGAAAAGCTTTTGCTTTTACTTCTTGCAAGAGTTAATTAAGAAAAAAAGAGAAGACTTCAACTTTGCCTTTTTTGAAGAGCTGGCTGTAGGAACAAATATATTATTGCCTTTCTCTTGTCTAGAATTGTTGCCTACTTCATAAGAAGAAACATCTTAAAGTCCAGCCAAGAAAGTAAAAATGGAAAAGTTCTGCATATACTAGATTTAAAGTTTCTGATTTTCGTGATAGCATTGCTGAATATTTAATAATTATTTTTATTAAGAAGGGATGTGGAAAAATTGTGACACATTCATTGTTGATAGAATTGTGAATTGATTCAACTATTTTACAGAGCAATCTAGAATCATGTCCAAAGAACTGGTAAATTACACTTTCACCCAGCAAGACCACTGCTTTGTCTATTTCAATTAGGGGAAAAGGAAAATAAATTATATGCTCTAAAATATTTGTAGCAACTATCTTTGTGGTGGCAAAGAACTGGAAATTGCAGGGATGCCCATCAGCTGGGGAATGGCTGAACAAGTTGTGGTATATGGTTGTGTTGGAATACTACTGTGTTTTAAGAAATGATGAGCTCAGTGATTTTACAAAAATAGTGGAAAGACTTGCACAAAATAATGAAGAATGAAATTAGTAGAACGAAGAGAACATTGTGTACAGAAACTGTAATTTTTTAAAGAACAACTTTGAGCAAATGAGTTATTTTGACTATTATAAATACCCAAATTAACTATACAGCACATATGAAGATACTATGCATTTAGAGAAAGAACTGATAAATACAAGTATGTGTAGAATAATTTTACACATATATACCTATTTGTGTCTTTTAGTATCCATCTCTAAGGTGTGGGAGGAGAAAAAAAGAAATTTACATGGTAATGTTATTGTATATTTGAAAGGAATAGCAAATTGTACATAGCAGATCTGCAGATCATCTTTTTAATTGCACTATGTTGTGGAAATGCTTATTTTATTCCATAAATTAAAAATAAAATTAAAAAAAGAATTAATGGAGTTCTTATTGTCTGGTAGGTCAAGAGCTAAAATATACAGTAATAAGAAAATAATGCTCTCTCCCTTACTGGGATCATGTCTAGAAAGCTGAAAGTTATTTTTAATAGTGTGGCACTCCCTTTGTGACCCCTTTGACCTGCTCGCATGAGAGTTCAGGCTCAAATGAATGAGCCAATGCAAACAGAAAAGTAATGAGATGAGAGAAGTAAAGGGATGTGATAAGACCACACCTATGCTCCCTAGTAATCAAAAATAGAATATAATGAAAAGGAGGAAGATATTTCTTTGCTTCTAGGGGGTCATGGTATTCACAGGATAAGATATTTATGGCAACCTGAGGAAGTAAAAACATTGGCTCCAAGTTAGCTTTAGTAAATTCCCTGGTAAATAAAACACAGCTAACTGAGAGCGCAGAACCACTTTCCGCCTACAACTGTGGTTACTACTATGGAATAAATTGGGATTGTATATGGTGAAGCGTCTTTTGCTCCATGTTCTCTTCTGCTTAACAAACACCTTTTAAGTAATAGGGTAAAAAAAATAGTAGGTTTGGACTCACATTTGTGTGGAAACCTATATGAGGTTATCTCACTGGTGTATAGAAGCCTTCCATAAGGAAGGTATATGTGTATTGTTGAAAGGATGCTGAATTTGGAGTACAAGGACCTGAGTTCTCTTCCTAGTTCTGCTTACTACCTGTTTGACCCTGGGAAAGTCCTTAAATTCTCTAGGCCTTAAAGTCATCATTTATAAAATAAAGTATATATTGCCTCCAACGTCTCTTACTTTTCTTGATTTCTGATCCAATGACCTTATTCTATGATGCCTAAAGTTTCTTTAACAGGAAACAGTATTCCTCAATTAATGATGAAAAATGAAGGCATATAACACTGGGAAAGGCAACACATAGACAAGATTCACACTAAGAGTTGCAAATGTCTGTACTGCTAGATTAGAATCAGAAATATCTTGACTCAAATTCTACCCTTGAAATAATAGATGAGTGAACACGGTTAAGTCACTTAATTCTTTGAGCCTCATTTTTCTCACCTGTATAACTGGAAAAAGCATAATAAGCATGCCGGTAGCACCAATGTAACTGAGGTGCTAAGAGGCATGAATGATATAATGCACGAAAAGGATTTCACAAAATTTAAATTGCTAAATAAATATCCGTTATTATCAATATTTTAATGATTAAAACTAAATGTTTTCCTAAAATAATATTTTGATAGTCGAAATAAAGAACATCAGAATTCTAGGTGCAGAAATGGGGGTTGGGTTAGTTTCTAGAAAAGGGTGATACAGAAAGAAAAGGGCAAAGAAAATGAAATGGAGAAATGAGCTTAAGAATAACTTGGAATCCTTTGCAACTCTGACTTTGGGTTGATTATTTTTAGTTTCTTCATTGTGTTTACCTATTGGCAACAGTTAAACACTTATATGTTTGTTTTAGACAAAAATCTGTTCTTTTTATATCCATTTCATGCTTTTCATTACTGACGGATTGTTTAAAGCAAGAATTTTGGAGCTGCTTTAATTGTATACTACATCTTGTTTTTATATTTCCTGCTTCTTTTAGATTTTTAAAATATATCTTTCCTCCAATAAGGCTAAAAGATATGAATTTAAATTAATAGCTAATTTTAAAATTGTTCATATTAATAACAAATCAACTTTGATATAGTCAATTTCATTCTTGTGATACTAGTAAGGGCTTATTATGTTTGGTGTCTTTTAATTCTCTTTTTGAAGAAACTATGATATGTATATATGATATGTACTTGTCAAAAATATAATATGCATATATAATATAGGTATATAGTATAGCTTATAGAAGCCACTATAATTTCTTACAGCTAAACCATGTTTTTCCAACATATTTTTTCACAAGTATTCCCTATGCCTGCCTTTTCATTTAAGTTACCAAGTATTAAGGCATTTATCAATTTTATTTGGAGGATCTTACATTATTTTGCAACATATATTGGCATAAAATTATCTTGAGTGTTCTTTTTTGCCAATTCTTATCAAGAATGGTAATATATTTTCAAATATATACAGAACTTTGCCAAATTTATAAGAATGCAAGTCATTCCCCGATTGATAGTTTAAGGATATGAAAGACACTTTCTAGATGATCTAATCAAAGATATTTACAGTCAAATAAATATGCTCTCAATTAATATTGATTAGAGAAGTACAAACTGAAGCAACTCTTAGTACCACCTCAAACCTATCAGACTGGATAATATGATGGAAAAGAAAAATGATGAATGTTGGGGGGGTAGAAAAATTCAGATTTTAATGCATTGTTGGTGGAGTTGCGAACTGTTCCAATCATTCTGGAAAGGAATTTGGAATTATGTCCAAAAGACTATAAAACTGTGCATACCCTTTGATCCAGCAATATTGCTTCTAGGATTTATCCCAAAGAGATGTTTTCAAAAAGGAATAGAATCTATATGAACAAAAATATTCATAGTATCTCTATTTGTGGTGTCAAAGAATTGAAAATTTAAGTGATACCCATCAACTGGGAAATGGCTGAAGAAGTTGTAGTATATAATTGTGATGGAATACCATTGTGCTATGAGAAATGACAAGCAAGATGTTCTCAGTGAAACCTGGAAAGACTAATATTAATTGGTGCAAAGTGAAGTGAGCAAAACCAGGAGAATATTGAATATAGTAACAGTAATATTTTATGATAATCAAATATGAATAACTTATCTATACTTAGCAATACAATAATCTAAGACAATTATGTAGGACTTGTGATAAAAAATGCTATCCATCTCCAGTGAAAGAATTTCTGGACTATGAATGCAGATTGACACATCCTTTTTTTTTATATCTTGTTTTTTACTTGTTTGCTAGTCTGTTTTCTTTCACAACATGGCTATTATGGAGATATATTTTACATGAGTTCACATATATAACCTATATCAAATTGCCTGCCTTTTCAATGAGGGGAGAAGACAGGGAAGGAGAGAATTTGGAACTCAAAAGGTTTTAAAAAGATGAATGTTAAATTTTTTATATGTAATTTGAAAAATATTTTTGAAAAAGAGTGTTATACACAAATTGATCAAGTATAGTATATACAACACTAATCTTTCTTCCATATCAAGATCTTTTGACTATATCTGCAGGACTGCAGAAAATAAATTCTGATCAGGATAGGTTAGTTGTACTCCATCCCTAACCAAAAGTTTGTCATTCCTCTACTTTAATACAAATCCCATTCTTGGACAATGTATTCTAAACAACTAGTTAAATCTAACTTTCTCTTCTGAAGTATTTCCCTTAGTGTATCAATACTGAAAATATTATTTTTTAAAAGAAAGAACAAGCATTTATTAAATACCAACCATTGTCGCTCAATCAGTCATGTTGGAGGAGTTGTAGGAAGGGGAGAGTTGGGCGTTGGAAGGGAATAAACATTTATATCAAGCTTATTACCCACCAAGTGCTTTAGGTGTGGTTATTATTCCCCCTTTGTAGTTTAGGAAACCGAGACCAACAGAGGTAAAGTGACTTGCCACATCTAATACCTAAAACCATTCTTATCTAAGACTTTGGAATCATTAACAATACTTTCCATATTATTTCTAACAGTATCATTTGTGCACAATATTTTGAAGTATTTTGGAAATTTACTTAAAGAAATATTTATTAGGGGTGTACTTGCAATATATGATAAAGTAACCTAATTAATCTTAACTATATTCTAATAAAAGCAACCAATGAATTATTACTAATTCTCATGATGAGACTGAAAAGATATTTTCTCTATAATCTACCAAAAAATGTGTAATTCATACCTCAGATTAGAACACAAAACTTCTGCATTTTGAAATAAAGTTATTTACCTGATCACAAAAGTAATAATTTTCTCCTCATTATCTTAAGGGTTCTTTGAGATAGACATTTAACCTTTGTTCCAATAAGTTTCACAATATCGAATGAGAAAAACTATCCTTTTATTAAGTTGAAAAAATATATCTTACATTTTATCCATCTCTAATCTTTCTGATTAGGCTAATTTAAATAGATTTTTATTAGACAGAATGAATGATATGAGGTATTTAGTGAATTCCGAGTGTTTCTAAATGCATGTGTATTGAAGGCACTATTTTGGCGGGGGAAATGTCTTGGATATATTGGGGACATTAATTAGCCTTGTGAATGGATTTTAATGATATTTGTTTCTTAGCTTTGAAAATGGAATATTCCTTTATACATAAATGTATTTGATTGTATTGCGGTTCTCCAATAACCCTGAATTTTCTCTAAAATTTCCAGGGAATCCTTAAGGTGTTTTTAAAAATCTGAGTAGCAGTGATAAGAGCAGATTGTCTAAGTAAACTATAGAAGTGTGATGTATTAAACCTGACAGGAGACTGTTCATTAATCTTTGAAGTATAGCCAGGGCATCGGTAATTCCAAAAGGCATTACAATAAAATGAAAGGCCCCCTTATGGCAAATGAAGGTGGTTTTTTGTTTCCTGTCATCATCCATTTGTAACTGCCAATAGCCGCTAGTTAAATCAATGCTCCTGATAAATACTACTCAAGAAAGAAATATAGAGAATCATCATTTCTTAGTAATAGATATTTATATCTTTGGGGATCATATTTATTTGTCAGATGTGCACATACAACCTGACTTAACTTTGTGAGCAATTGACACAATTTCAAGAGCAATGATAAAATCTCTCCGTACTGTATAGACAACTGCTGGATTTTCCATTCTTCTTAATGTTCATTAGTGCGGGTAATAACAAAAATCACTGTTTTATTAGTTCATCTTTGAGAAAGAAGAAAGTGTCTCTCCTTCATGACTCAAAAATTACCAAATAAAAATATATTGTCTCTCATCATCATAGCTTATATTTGTATAACACTTATGTGATAGGCAACATGCAAAACACTTTACAAGTCTCTCATTTGATTCTCACAGCACTGGGAGATAGGTGCTTTTATTCCCACTTTACAGAAGAGATAACTGAAATAGTCAAAGGTTCAGTGATTTGCTGGGGGTCACATAGATAGCAATGTCTGAGACTAGATTTGAACTTGGGTCTTCCTGACTACTGTTCCACTTAGCTATTCCTCAGTTCATGACAATCAAGTATGTTTTTTTCTAGAAAATTCTGGATCTCTCTAGGACATTGGTGTTGAATCTACATTAAGGAAACCTTTTAAATATATCAACATAATGCAACTATTAATTTTGAATACTCATAGTATGAATATCAAGGCACTTTATCCTATATCAGGAACTAGCACAAGGAACAGTTTTCTTGTGGGAGTAAGGTAGAAACTTTAGGAATTAGTAACATTTGAACCATCATCCTCAGGGTCCTCTGAAATCACTGCCAGTGTTCGTGGATCAAATCATGACTATCAAATATTGAACTTTTGGTAGTGGTAAAAAGAGAAAGGGCCAGTTTTGTAATCTTAACACAAAGTAGGCTGTCCTAATTCCTGAGAAGTAGGGTTGCTGCCCAGAGATAGGTCAATCAGAAGATTACTGATCCAGTGTAAAGGTGTAAAATAGGGGCAGTTACCTCACAAATTATTAGGTCTATTTATTGTTTATTTAAACATATTAAAAATTATGACTATGAGCATTTGGAGAAATAAAGGAAGATGAGATCAAAGATGGCACACGATCAAAAAAGAACATAAGCACAATGACTGTAACAATGAAAATAAATGTCACTAATAAAATTATGAACTTGGAATAATGGAAAAACTAATGAAGGTCACAGAGAAAAGATAATGAAATCTTCCTCACCCATTATGATAGAGTTGTGGAACTATATGGGGATACTATATTCAATGCATGTGCAGAGATACTCTTTCAGATGTTTTTGCTTTTTTTTTTTATTTGTCATGAGGAAAGAAGGAAGGAAACAAGAATTTATATAATGATTATTATATGCCAAGCACCTTCCTATCTCACAAAAATATCTCGCAAAATAAAGAAAATTTTAAAAGAGAAGGAGAAAAGGGGGAGAACTGAAGAAAATAATAAAAAAAATTATTAATAGTTATGCAATGTTTCACATTTATGGGTCTTCTACTTCTACAAAGGAGTTGACCAACTGTCTTCTTCTATTTCCTTTATGGGACCATAATTGTCCTTTGCAATTTTGCAACATTTACTCTCAATTATTTTATGATAATAGTTCTTTCCAGTTATATTGTTATAAGTATTGTGTGCCAGACAATTGGGCTACAAGCGTTTATGAGACATTCCCTATGGGTCAGGCCCTGCCAATAAAAGAGGATATATAGAAAATTGTTAAAAAAAAAAAAAAAAATTCCTCTCAAGGATCTCACAATCTATGAGAGCTAGAGCAGTGGGGGTGGAAACATGCAAATCACTTTGTGCAAATGGGTTCAATAGAAGGAAGATACTAGCAAAAAAGGGAATTTGGAAGAGCCTTCTTATACTGGGTGGGATTTTAGATAGGACTTGCAGGAAGCCAGAGAGGACAGGAGACAGAAAGAAAAGGAGAGAACATTCTAGGTATAGGGAACAGGTAAAATGGTTAGGGTAGGGAAATGGAGTGTCTTGTTTCAGGAACACCAACAAGGTCAGTGTCACTGGATCAAAGGTATATGAGGGGTGGGAGGAGTTTTAAAGTGTAAGAATATTGGAAAGGTGTTTTGAGGGGATGGCAATTTATGAAGAATTTTGAACACCAGAGGATTATATATTTGATCCCGGACATGACAGCGAGACTTTGAGTAGGGTAGTGGGTGATTAGGGAGAGATGATATGGACGGACCTGTGCTTTAGGAAGATGATTTTAAAACCTGAATCGAGATTGGATTGAAGAAAGGATCAGATGAAATGTTATTGCAACTGGCCAGACATGAGGTGGCTGGCAAAGGCTTGCATCCAGGTGGTGGCAGTGTCAGAAAAGATTATGGGGGCACAGGAGAAAAATATTATTAAAGCAAAATTTACAGGATTAGGCAATAGTTTAGATGGGGAGTGGAATGAAAGAGAAAAACAGCAAGGTCTTCATGTGAGTGACAGGGAAGATGGGGATTGGAAGCCAGGAGGGCTTGAAGGAAAAAAGAATGATTTGGACATGATGAGTTTATAATTTCCACGGTGCATTCATGTCAAAAGCTCTAATAAGAAATTAGAGTTATGAGACTGAAAATAATGATAATAATAACTTACAGAAAAGTTAGAGTTGGATGAATAGAATTTTACAGATGGTTTTGATACTTTTGATTTTAGATAGATAATTTTAATAATATTTTAAAGTGATATTTCTATGGCTATTATGAGTGTTATATTTAGCCAAAGACTTTACATCTATTAGATAATCATGCAGTTCAGTGTATTGATGTTTGTAACATCATGTTCGTTGTTTTCCAAATATTGAACCATCCATGCATCTTTGGTATATATTCAACTTAGTCATAACAAATAACTTTTTGGATAAGTTTCTGTATCACAACAGGATTTTATTGACCATATATATTTATGTGCGCATATATACATTTATATGTATATATGTATACATGTATACATGTGTGTCTATACATATATGTATATTTGTGGGCCCATCATTCTCCTTTGTTGGTTTGCTTTATCCTTCCCTGGCTTAGTTATTAAGACAGCTGTCCATAATAGGAGTCTGGTGAGTACTTAATTTCTTAATTTTTGAGAATACTGTATGTAGCTTTGTTACTAATTTTTTTTTTAAACATTGATCCAATTCTCCTGTGAATCACGTACACACACATACATTTTTGGAAATTCCTTTATATCTAATTTCCATTTCCATTTTTGTCTATTTGGTCTTTTATTTTATTTCATTGAAGTTATCCTCTATTTTTTTTTTTTTTAGGGGTAGCTAGATGGCACAGTGGCTAGAGTTCTGAGCCTGGAGTCAGACCTGAATTCAAATCTGGACTCAGATACTTACTAGCTATGTGATCCTGGGCAAGTCTAACTGTTTTTGCCCCAGTTTATGTTTAAAATGAGCCAGAGAAGGAGACTGCAAGGGCAACTAGGTGGCACAGTGGATAGAGCACTGTGCTTGGAGTTGGGAAAACTTAAGCTCAAATCTGACCTCAGACACTTAGCTGTGTGATCCTAGACAAGTCACTTAACCTTTTTTGCCTCAATTTTCTCCTCTGTAAAATAAGATAAAGAAGGAAATGACAAACCACTCCAGTATCTTTGCCAGAAAACCCGAAAAGGGATCATGAGGAGTCAGACATGACCATGTAACAACAGTCCTCTACTCTTTGTTTTCAGTTTTGTTAGCATATAATTGATATTTGGGTAATGTATCTATTTGGAAATCATTGTCATATGTAACTCAGCATTCTGGTCTGAACTAAATTTTGGCAGATAGGTTTGCCAAAATATTTTCCACTTTTCTAGCAGGTGTTGTAGAATACCAATGAAATTTTCCTATAAGTTCTTTATGTTCTCAGGTTATTGAAACAATTAATTTTCATTTTTTCTTATACTGGCTGTTCCATTAATCTGTTTCTGTTATGTACACAGCAAAAAATATGCTGGTGATTTCTAATTCATAATATAGTTTTAGATCTGGAACTCCCCTTTCAAATCTTATATGCTTTTTTGTGCCAGTTCCTTGAAGACTCTATGCATTTTGTTCTTCCAAGTGAATTCTGATATTATTTTTCTAACTAAACCATTGTAGCTGTTCTTCCTGAAGAGGACTGTGACATCAGAAAAGTGATGTCATGACTTGCAAGAGAATTGGGCTTAAGTGAGGCAGGCTTGTGAAAAATCACCAACCTTACTCTCCTCTGGAGCCACCTGGGTCCAGTAGCAAGATGTAGATTAGGATGATTGGAGATGGCTTTGGATGTAGTGGGAGACCTTGGCCTTTCAGAGTATGGATGGATGAATATGTACATGCAGAGAGAGAGAGACATGGGTCAATGTGTGTGTATACACACTGTATATACTTTATCAAAACTGTATCCACCTCTTTTGGGCAGTTAGTACCTGAGAAATACAAAATAACAGAATTTTAGAGCTGGAAGGACCCTCTGAGATCAGTAGATACAATGTTTTATTATTATTCATAAATTAACAGATATTTATTAAATACCTATCCTGTGCCAGGATATGGGGATTCAAGTACAAAGTATAAAATAGTACCTACTGACAAGGAGCTGATAGCCTAATGAGGAGATAACAAATGTGTATAATAGACAGATAGATAGACAACCACAGACATCTAGGTAAGTGTATAGTTGCACACATTTACGCACACAGACATGTAAACACACACATACATATTTGACATATACATACACAGACATATAAAACATCACAAATATAAGGTGCATACATATAAACAATACAAGGTAGCTTGGGAAAGAGATCACCAATGTTGGAAAGATCTAGATAAAAAAAGGCTTCCCATAAGTGGTACTTGAACTATATCTTAAAGGAGGAGCAGCTCTGTGTAGTAGAGGTAAGGAAGAAATAGGCAGCTAGGAATCAGGAACACTTACCTTCATGAGTTCAAATCTGGCCTCAGACACTTACTAGATGTGTTTGTTATAGAACTAAACCTATAAAATTAGGTATTACTGTAAGAAAAAAAGGCATGGCTGAATGATGGAAAATAAATACTTCCAATTCTTCTTCACTTATATAAATACAATTTTATCATTTCATTTTAAAAGCCTTAATTGTGTCTTACTTGATTCGCTTCCATATATTTTATGTATTTCTGCAGTTATTTTGAATAGCATTACTCTTCCTGTCATTTCCTTATGAATTTTGTTATTGATACATAAAAATATTGATGGTTTTTATAGATTTATGTGGAATTCTACTGCTTTGCTAAAGCTAGTAATTGTTTCAGTTTCTTTTCTGATACTCCTAACAAACCAATACCTCATCTTTAAAAATAAATTATTCTCCCCTTTTTCACTGCTTATTATGTCTCTGGTCTTATTGCTATAGCTAGCATTTCAATAACATCATCAAATAATTGAGAATAGAAGGGACAACTTTGTTTTACCCAACTAAAAGCTAGTGGGAAAGTTAATCCGTTACAAATTTTGTTATCATATGATTTTAGATACACACTTTTGATCATAGTAGCTCAACAGTCCTTTCAAAGCTTTCTTTGCTAAGCTAGCATAACAAAAAACAGTGTTTGTACTTTGTTAAAGACTTTTTTCTTTTATCTATTAATATAATGAATGATTTTTTAAAAAATTATGCAAAGACAGAGGCAATTCTTTAAAATTAAAAGCTGTAGCAATGATGCTGATCAGAGAAATTATAGCCTCCTATGTGGCACAATGACTAGAGTACTGGATCTCAAATACCTACCATATCAGATACGTACCAGTTATGTCATTCTAGGCATATCACAGCCTTTGTCTGCCTCAGTTTCCTCATTTATAAAATGGGAACAATAACTCCTACCTCCCAGGATTTTTGTGAAGATATTTGAGGGAGTGCCGTATGGTTCAAGAAATGTGGATTCTCTCCTGTATTTTCAACATTAATTAGCTGTAGGACATTAGGCAAGAGTTTTGTTTGCTTGCTTCATTTTTTGTTTTCTTTCATTGTTTTCACTGCTCAGCTTCTTTATCTATAAAATGATGTGTTGGATTAGATGACTTTCGGAACTCGTTGAGTATAAATTTTTGCTCCAAGTACCAACTAGGTGACACAGGAGAGATGGCACTAGGTGTGGAGTCAAGAGGATCTAAGCTTAAATTCAGGCTCAGCCACTTACCAGCTGTATGACCCTGGGCAAGTCACTTAACCTCTATCTGCCTTAAGTTCCTCATCTATTAAATAGGTATAAAAATAGTAACTATGTCCCAGAGTTGTGAAAATCCAATGAGGCTATATTTGTAAGGCAGTTTGCAAACTTGAAATACTTTATAAATAAGTAATTACATTAAAATGAACAAGAGAATAAAAAGTTACACATACATTATATATATACACATATATACATATACATATGTATACATATATATACATATACATATATACATACATATATGTGTGTGTATACACATACACACATACATATGTAGTCCAAGTATAATAGCTGCCTGGCTTAATTCATACTTTCTGCCTTCCTTTAACTGTGAACTTCTACTTTCCTTCAGTTTGAATTTATAATGATCTCAGAAGCTACACTGGAACATGTAGGCCTTGTTTCTTAGCAAATTCTAAGAAGCAAGATTTAAACCATGATAATTAACATCTCAAAAAAATGATGATTCATCTCACAGTGGAATAAACACCTTCCTCAGCCTTTATTCTCCTAACAGTACTCTCTAACATTTCACATTATTTGAACCTTTCCAGCCTTATCCAAATTAGATGCCTTCACAGTATTATTTAATGGAGCTGTCTTTTGAGCCAGAAAGATTTGTGTTCAAATTTTACTTCACCTTACAATATTTTAGGTAAATCTCGAAAACTGTAAAGTGAAGAGTGATGCTGATTTATAAGATTTTCACCTTTATGGATAACTTTAGGGAACTGAGGAAATCAAGGAAATCACATGTCCATCCCTATCTGCATCTCACACTAAAACTCATTTTTCTATCAACAGCTCTCCTTGGTTTCAATTCCGTTGAACATCTTACCTCACCCAGAATATGCTGATTACCTGAAATCTCATCTCCATGTTGATTGATTTAATAACTCCCTTAGTTTCCCCTCCCCTCTGATGGGAGAACTGGAGTGCAGAGCAATCCATTCTTCCTAAAACTTACCTTTACAAGGCAATTAGTTGGTCTAGATAGATAGAGAGCCAGCTCTATCTGGAGGACCTGAGTTCAAATGCCACCTCATACATTTACTAGCTGTGTGATCCTGGGAAAGTCACTTAACCCTGTTTGCCTCAGTTTCTTCATCTGCAAGTCTCATCTGCAAAATAAGTTGGAGAAGGTTAATGTCAAACCACTCCAGTGTTAAAAGGGGTCACAAAGACAAGCCTGAGCAACAACGGAAGCCTTCGTTTTTTGAGGGCTCTGAACTTTCAGAGAATTTCAAGTTCTACAATTTTACATTTTCTATCTGCAGCTTTTCTTGGTTTTGACTCCATTATACATCATACTGACTTTTGCCCCACCCCACTGTAACCCCTTTTCAACTTCCTTTTGTGTGTTGTTTTCCCATATTAGACAGTGAACTTTTTAAGGGCAAGGATTTTTTGGCCTCTTTTTGTATCCCCGGTTTAGCACATCTGGCCCATGGTAAGTGCTTAATAAATATTTATTGAATTGAATTATAAGTCATCCAAAATGACCTCCCAGTAATTCCCCAAAGTCCTCCCAAGGATTCACTCATACAGCTCCTGCTAGTGGAGTGCCCAGTTTGATCACCTCTTCCTGTCAGAACCCTTATCTTTTTTCCAGGTTCTGGTCAGGTGAGCCCTCCCTTGTTGAAGCGTTCCTATGCTGCCCTTTGTGGGTCCTCTGCTCTTTCATAGATTTTTTTGGTTTTTTGTTTATTTATTTACATTTGTTTATCTGTGTAGGTGCATTCCCAGTGCGGGAACATCCCTTCAGGAAAGGGATGACTGTCTTGTTACTGCGGCTGCTGCTGCCGCCAGCTGTTTCGTTTATTGCTAAATTCCCCAAACCTGGGACATGCAGTAGTTAAGTACTAAATAGACTCCTTTTTAATCACGCTATATTTCAGATAATTCGATTATTATTTAGTGATTAGTTTCATCACACCCTCTCCTGCATTCTCACGGGTCATCACCTTCCCAGAATACTCTTTCCTCATCTCACTGTCAGAATGTTTCCATGAATGCATCACTTCCCTCATGAAGCCTTCCAAGGTTACCCCCCCAACTGAAAGAGGTCTCTTCATACTGAAATTTTCCTGTAGAACTTTTTCTAGACCTCCCCTTTTATCCACTGCATGCAACATTATGTTGTACTTATTTATATACATATAATATGTATGTATATGTATGCATATGTGTATGTGTGTATATACGTATATGTATATATGTATATGTATATATGTATATGTATATATGTACATACATATTTATACAAGTTCAAAATAAACTTACACAATCTAAGTGCATGTTTTTCCAATAACTCAAGAATTATGTGTTAAGTCTTTACTCCATGTGTAAGACATTGTATTTACAGGAAAAGGAACAAAACTGAAAATATTTCATACCCACAAGCAGCTTACCAGGCTTTGTTGTGGTTAGAAGGATACCTGCTGGTAGAAAATAAATTCTTTTTTGGTGTTATTGGTGTGGAAAGGTTCTGAATAAAAGTCCAGTGAATAAATGTGCATTTGTTATCCAAAGGCCAACTTAGTCTGGTGCAGTAAGCCCCAAGTAGCATCTATTACATTCTAGAAAGTTCTGATTTTGGCAAATGGTAAAATGTTTGTGCTTTAGGGTATCTATTTGGCATTTCTCTACTCCAATTCCAACTCTGATCGCACTGTAAACTCTTTTTGATGAAAGGCAATACCTGTTCATCTTTGTATACTCATCACCTAGCCCTTTGCCTTACAACTAAGTGATTAATTGCTTTACAATTAATATTTGTTGAATGATTGCTAGTAAATATTTAATAAATGCTTTTCTCATTCATGCATTTCTTCTCTGTTCTGACCTTTGACTACTTTCAGTTTACGCCAGGCCTAGCCCTATTCAATACAATTCTGCCTATGACAGTTATCTGTTTTGATGACATATTTTATTTGATACAAAAAGCAAACCATTGTCTAGGGATATTGTGACCTTTATTACTAGTTTCTTCTGGAATAAATTCAGTTTTATGGTCATTCTTTAAATGACAAACAAGATGCTTTATTCAGACTTAGTATTAAACCTACACATATATTTTATTCTGTCTTTATTTTTGTAGTATTTTGATTATTTCTTAAATTCTATTGAGTTTATGGAAAAAATGTATACAAAATCCTTAGCCTAGAATTTTAACTTTTCTATCATATCTTTCCATTCTTATTTGATATTACTGTCATTCACTTACTCTCTAATATGATCACATTGGCTTTTTAGATATACCCCGTACATGCCATTTCATCCTTTGCTTCCACACCTTTGTACAGGGAGTCCCCCATATTTGAAATATGTTCCCTCTTTAACTGCTCCTTTCATAATCTCTAGCTTCCTTCAGAGCACATATCAGGTGCTCTCTACTTACTGAAATCACTTCACATTACTTTCTGTATGTTATATGCTTTATGTTTACTATTTAGGTGAATACTATTGTCAGCAATTAGAATGGAAGCTCTTTCAGGGAAGGAGATATTTCATCTTTGTCTTTATGTTCCCATTTCCTATTATGTGCACAGTGCCTTGAACATGATAGACACTTAGTAAATGTTAGTTGAATTGGTAAGGATTGTTTTGTTAAAGCTGATTTCTGGCACATGGCTTTTGACTATTGATGGGAGGCTAGATGTAAAACCAGTGGTACAGTGTAGTCAGTAGTCTTCCATGATGACCTAGAAGGTTTAGTGGGGCTCAGTGAAATTAGAGGCAAGATGAGCCATGATGGCATACTATAGTATATAAAATAGTAGAAGTGGTACGGTGTCACGAAGGGCCAGAAGCAAGGGGTCATTTATCAGATTGGAAAATACAGACCCAAAGAAAGGTGTCAAAGTTAAAAGACATATCTGTATGCCAGAAGAATATGGTCAGAAGTGTTGAGTCAGTAGAATTAAAAAAGAGAAAGTAGAATTAATTATCTAAGGCTAAATAATTACTGCTTGATTGCAACTTGTGAAATGGGGATACAATTGCATATCATGAGTTTATAAGCAACAATGATTATGAGGTACCCAAATAAGTTTGGGAATATCTTTAGTTTGGGCATCTAGGTAGTGTGGTGGATAGAGTGCAGGATCGGAAGTGAGGAAGACCTAGGTTCAAATAAGGCTTCAGACACTTACTAGCTGTGTGACCTTGGGCAAGTCATTTCATCTTATTTGTTTCTGTTTCTCAACTGCAAAATAAGCTAGGGAAGGAAATGGCAAACCACTCTAATATCTTTGCCAAGAAAGCCTCAAAATGGGAGCATGAAGTCAATCATACTGAAAGGACTAAACATATCTTTACGTAGTGAGGCAGTGATGAGTAGGCAGGGCAAAGGTAGTAATATTGAAAGTCATGCTGACTTGGTGACCCATTGTTTCTAGATATGCTTGTCCATCAGGGTTGGGGTGGCAGGGGGAGGTTTGTAGCTTTATCTGCAGCTTTGTATTATCTACTTCTCATCATATAGCAAGTTACCCTTTACCTGTTTTTACTTGACCCATTGTCACCTACTTGCTACCTTGGGGAAGGAAATGAGATGCAGTGGATCATCCCCTTTAATTGATGTGGACCTATCCAACCTATCATAATGACCTATCTGTCATTATGAAAGTTATCAATAAAAGCTAGCTCCATTGTGAAGCCATTGCTGATCTCCAGTGATCAACCCAATCAATGAGTTGCTAGATTGCTTTACTTTAATTAACTCCTTTTAATTCTCTTTGTCCTGAGATTTGTTTCTTTAATCAGGGAGAAAGCTTTAACAAAGTATTTTCCTTTTAACAACAATATACAAAATGGATACAATAATGAAAATAAAACAGTGGTTTTTGAATGGATGGTTGCCACTCTCATTAATTATAATGACCAGTCAGGCTCTGAAACTGGATCATGAAATTCAATTTTTTCTTTTAAGTAGAAAGGTAGGGATACTGGGTGCAGAATGTTTCATGCTATCAAAGGTGGTCACTATATTTTTCTTTGTTTTGTTTTATACTTGGTTTTTGGTTTCTTGCTTAACTGATTTTTCAACGTATTTCAAGGACTAATTCAAGGGAGAGTAGGAAGAAATATATAGAAATAACTGTGATATAAATCAAAATGCATAAATAAAGCTTTGGTTTTTTTCCCTAAGAAAAGAGTTTGGAAAGGATAGATCAGACTGGATTCATTGAAAACCATCATCTCAAAATGAAAAATGGACAGTCAGACCAGAAAGAGATGAATACCGATGTTGGAGTAATTTCTGAATCTTTATGATATCAGGCCTTAAACCCGTTAAAATGAAAATGAAAATCAACACTATATTAGAAGAAAAAAACAAAGATGAGTAGAGATATGGTCTGCCAAATATGCTCCAATACGATAAATGGAATAAGGGAAAGATATTGGCATAGCAAATAATCATTTCCTATGGACATTTACCCAGTGAAAGTCAAGTCATCAGAATGAGATGGATAAACAAATGTAGAAACTTTGGCCTGTCAAATACTTTCGCTCTTTTCCAAGTGAAATGCAGCAGAAGCCAAAGGCAACACTGGTTTGGAACATAAACCATTCTGCAAAACTTTATGGAATAGTTCAGTCAAGAGGAGACAGACACACTTCTGGAAGAACCATTGAGATGGCTGCCCAAGGAGAATCCCAAGTGTAAAATTGTATTAGTTGAGGATAGAGGTACTGGGAAAACCACATTTATAAAATACCACTTGATTGGTGAATTTGAGAAGTGCGTAGCCACCCTGGGTGTTGAGGTCCATCCTCTTGTGTTCCATACTAACAAAGGTCTTATTAAATTCAATATATGAGATATAGCTGGCCAAGAGAAATTTGATGGTCTGAGAGATGGTTATTACATCTAAGTTCAGTGTGCCATTAAAATGTTTGATGTAACATCAAGAGTTACTTACAAGAATGTACCTAACTGGCATAGAGATCTGGTACAAGGATGTAAAAATGTCCTTATAGTGTCGTGTGGCAATAAAGTGGATATTAAGGACAGAAAAGTCAAGGCAAAATCAATTGCCTTCCATAGGAAGAAGAATCTCCAGTATTGTGACATCTCAGCCAAAAATAATTACAACTTTGAGAAGCCTTTCTTTTGGCTTGCTAGAAAAATTATTAGAGATCCTAATTTGGACTTGGTTGCACCTCCAGAGGTTGTCATGAGACCAGCACTGGCAGCACAATAGCACAATATGAGCAGGACTTACAGATTGCTTAGACAATGATGAAAATGATGACAAAGAAATAAAGATAGAACCCAGTGTCAGAGGACTAGTTTCATACGCCACTGTCCTGTGATGTCAGTGGTGTAGCATGTCTGTCACTATTATATAACTGGGCAGAATGGAAAGCCAAAGGAAATGAATGGGCTTCAGAGGGAATGTGGCAGTTCAAAAACTATATAATTCATATTTCAGACCTGCTTATTTAGCTGTTTTAGACAGCAATTATGTCCCCTTGAGTTTCAAATATAAGACTGCTGCAGTCCCATCACAATATTCAGTTAGGCATCTTGTTTGTTACTGTCATTCACATTCCTTTTGTTTAGATCATAATGAAGTTCTATTTCAAATATCTAAAAAAAAAGAAACATTACGTAGAAGAATGGCAAAAGATTATGGAGCATATCACCTTGAAAAACAGTGAGAAGAAGAGGAAAAAAGCTTACAAGAATTTGTCTTAGAACATGATGAAATCTGATCAACCTAAGAATAACTGCTAAGGGCAAAAAAAATTCACAATAAAAGATCTATCATAATTTTGATAACATTATTTTTCATCAGTGAAAGTGGTACCACCATTTTTGAACTCAAGTATTTTAGTAACCAATGTGCTAGATAAGGAAATAGAAATGACCCTGAAGAATATAAAGGCAGGAAAAAACAACTAGATCAAATAAGTTCTAAATACATAGAAGGAATTCATTTCAAGATTGACAGAATTTTGGTTACACTGGGGGATTGATGATGAACTCAGGAAAAGTAGGGAAAACAGGAAATGATTGCTTAAAAATCATGTATAATAGTAATGTTATCAAAAGGCAAATAATTTCAATAAATACTAACCTGTACTTCCACTTTCTCACTTCTGTAACACTTTTATGAGAATAATCTACTATGCTGGAAGAAGAATGTCGATGATGAAAAGGTGGTAGCAATTGGGATCAATGGAAGGACTGCACAATTTTGCAGATGCAGTCCAGTCCTCTTTCTTCTGCTTATTTATTTCTAATCCACAATAATTGTCTACTTGTCAAGCTTTTCGAAAGTATATTATGGGTGTTCTAACTCAGTGGACATCTATTTTAACTGCATGCTGGGCTTTGGCAAGAGGCATTTTAAATATATTTGTTTTATCCAATATTAATTATGTCATATTGAACTGATGCAATTTAGCCTTACACAGTCACAGTCCTCATCTTCCTCAGCTTCTTTTCCTTCCTGATTAAAGGGCTGGAAGGTGAAGCATATAATCCCTCCCAAAGCTTTCTTTTAAAGAGGACATAAATTGAAGTTTCCAACTCACTTGGTTTTAGCTCCATAGAATAAGGTGCACCTGCACCAGGTGCTCAGGTACTTCCTGGTATTCCTCCAGTTTTTCCAGGTTTCTTTTGTGTTCTGTCTTACTCCATTGGACTGTAATACTTAGCACCCAGGACATGATACACACACACACACACGTATAAATATATAAATATACATATACACATATGTATGTATGTATGCTATTCTGAGACTTTATGCCTCAGCATCATATAATACATAAACAAGAATATTTGTAGTACTTCATTACATACACACACACATATATGTATGTATGTATGTATAGAAACTCTCTTCCATTTTGACTTTGCACAGAAAATTACTTCGGACAATGATGACCATGTCTCTCTCTTTTATGTCTCACTTGATATTGTTAATCAGGGCATACTGACAAATGTTATCTCTATAATTGCATATATTCAAGAATCTCTGGGATAAAGAAAATGGGATATACTTGTTACAAGATAGCCCTTAAGGCTATATTTTGCTCTATCAATCCAATCGACATGGATTTGTTTAGTTTCAGTGCCTACTAAAGTTGAAAATCTAGGTGGCTCAGTGGATAGAGTGCTGGATCTGGAGTTAGGAAGACTCATCCTGAGTTCACATCTGTGAAGTTCATATCGTTCTAGCTGTGTGACCATAGGCAACTCACTTTAACCCTCTTTGTCTCCATTTCTGCCAAGCATAACATAGGTTGGAAAGGAAATGCAAAACCAATTCAGCATCTTTGCCAAGAAAATCCCCAGTGGGGTCACAAAGAATCTGACACAAGTGAAAAGCAAATGAACACCACAAGAAGGATTTAATAGATAAGGAAAAGACTGGCAATTATGAAGAGTGTGGCTATGATTGTGGGGTCAATCTCCTAAAAAGAAAGATGGGAGGGGAATGAATCAAAGTTGCATATATGGAGTTTAGCTGTGCCTAGAGAAAGGCCATCTCTGTTAAATACTGCAGTGAAAGAGGAGAGAGTAGAGAATGATGTCAGAGAGATGTGGAATGAAGAAAATAGGAAAAGAAAGTTCCCTCTTTTTTATTTCATTGAACTAAGTGTCAAGACGGTCATCAATAGAGAGGGTGGGCAAAAAAGGTAATGTGTAAAAGGCCTGAGAAGAAAAATTTTCAAACTGTTTCTGAGAATCTATAAGGAATAGAAATATTGCGTTAGCCTCACAATGAGGATGTTGGGTTAATTGATTGCTAAGATTCCTTCTACTTTTATGTCAATTTGGCAGTTTCATGGAGGATGAATAGGAAAGGGAAGAGGATGGATACAAGGAAACTGCTTAGAAGGGAATTAAAATTGTACAAGCAAGAGGGGAAGAGAGCCTAAAATAGGTGGTGGTAATATGAGAAGAGAAAAAGAGACTGATAGATGTTGAAGAGGTAGAAGTGACTCAGTTTGGTAACTGATTGATGAGGGATGAAGAAATGGGAAGTATTGTGAATTACTTCAGGTTGCAAACCTGGGTGATTGAAAGGATGAGGTTGACTTCTAAATGGAAAATAACTCTACAGGCAATAGAATTCTCAAAATACTCATGTGTATAGTTAGTGTGCTATCATATTTTGCTGAAGCATGTCCATTTCACCTTCGCAGCACATATCAAATATACTCTCTTCTCTCCTCTGATATTGTCACTGCCATGATACAAACCTTCATAACCCTATACCTGGACTTTTGCAATAACCACTTATTTATTTTGCTCCTATAGCCCCATTTACCCATGGAATGTATCCTTCATTTAATCCACCAAAATGGTTTTCCTAAAGTTCAGGTCTAATTGTTACCCTACTACCCAAGAAACTAGAGTGGATGCCTATTACCTTTAAGATGAAAATCTTTCAGCATTCAAAGCATTTCATAACCTACTTTGACTACCCTGACAATCTTCGCATACCTCAGAACCTCTCCCCCTCCATATTCTTTAGTCCAAAGATGTTGGCCTCCTTGCTCTTCCTTGAAGAAATCATTCCATCTCTTGGCTCCAGGCATTTTTACTAGTTTTCTCTCATAACTAGAAGGTTCTCCCTGGCTTCCTTCAAGTCCCAGCTAAAACATCATCTTCTATAGGAAGACATTCCAGATGCCTCTTGATTCTAGTGTATTCTCTCTGTTGATAGTTTTCAAATTTACCTATATGTAGCTTGTTTACATACAGTTATTTCTATGTTTGCTCACCTTGAGCTCCTAAAGGAATAGGACTTTTTTTTTTTGCTTTACTTTGCCTAGCACGGTACTTGATACATGGTAGG
Organism: Bettongia penicillata ogilbyi; assembly: GCA_023548195.1. Taxonomy (NCBI): domain Eukaryota; kingdom Metazoa; phylum Chordata; class Mammalia; order Diprotodontia; family Potoroidae; genus Bettongia; species Bettongia penicillata. The sequence goes on from JAJHZJ010000122.1 coordinate 1,587,769, forward strand.
AACTTAATAAATGCTTATTTATTGACTATGTCAAATCCTATCACACTTTAGGCCATCCTCAATTACATTCATGGCCTCTCAAAAAAGACCAGTTTATTAATCCACACAGGAAAGTGAAGTATTGAAGAATGCAAGTTGGCATGCAGTTTCAGTTGAACAAAAAGTTCAGAGTTAGTCAATAACACAGAGTTTTAGCTACATACCAAAGCTGGACAATGAGCTGGGCCCAGAATTGTTAATAGGAAAAAGGAAAGTTGATTGGATTCCATATGAAAAATGATATATTATTTTTGCAAATTTAGATAGAAAAGTTGAAAGATTATCTCATTCCTCTCATTTGACAGGTAAGAAAAACTCAGAGAGATTAAATACTTTGTCCAAAATCACGCTGGTATTAAGTGATAGGACTCAGATTCAGATCTATATTGCTCAACCCAACCCAGGGACTTATGCCACTACTTTGCACTACTTGAGCTCCCTGCTACTGAGGGATACATTTGTGTATATACATAAATGTATACACATATGCACGCATATTTATGTATATGTGCATATATTTATATATCTTACAACATATGGAACAGTCAGTACCAGGCATACCCTAACTTATATTACAAGGGGGAAATGGTGTCTCAGCATAGTTCCTCTGTAAATAAGATTTGTCACTGCACTGAAATTAAATTTATTTTCATTTACATTAATCATGGTCATTTTATATATTGTTTTTGTGGTTCTGTCTCCTTTATTTTTGTGTCAGTTCACACAAATCTTATTTTAAAAAATTCCTTATGTTCATTTTTTTCTTACAGTATTTTCTTATAGTATGTTCATATACTACCAGTTATGAAAACATTTTCCCATCAATGGATACTCTTTTTCATAAGTTTTATTTTCCTTTTTGTTCATTTTTCCCCCTTGCTACTAAAAAAGATCTACTGCAAATATTTTGGTACAAATGAGACTATTTGTAATGCTTTAGATTTTGACAACTTCTCTTGTAGTACAATATACTGTTTTTATGTGCCAAGCATCCTTTTTTAGGATTTGAAAATGACATCCCTCAAGATCAAGTTCAGATGATAGCCTCTCCATATATCCTCTCATTTTCCCTTGTGAGAAGTCAGAGTTTGTCTCTGTCTTTGGCATGCCACTGCGTTTTTTTCCTCTGTGGTACATACATATCGTACAGTTTCTTGTGTAACTAGATTAGAAGCTTCTTGAGGGCAGAAAATGTGTTATTTCCTTCATACTCATAGGAGGCACTAAAAAGTAGGTTGAAATGTCAAGAATGGTATATATGAACAAACTGTCAGAATACTCAGGAGGGAGACAGAGGAGAAAAGAATAGAGATGACATTGTCATCGTGGATGATTCACTTAATAGATAATCAGGGTCTGATAATGGTGAAGGAAAAGCTTCTCAAATATCAAGCACCTAGGAATTCTAATTCTTCATGATTTCAGCCTCATCCATTATTTATTATAGCTGATTTTAAGTTACAATTTCTAAAATTTGTATTTGAGTCAATGCCTAGATAGCTGAATTAGAAAATGGTATAGATCATTTCAAAATAACTGAAAGGAACTAAAATGAAGATAAATAGGAGGAGATCCCTCTTTCTGGAGTAAGAAAGAAGTGTGTGACATTCAGGGAATGAGGAAAACGGATTGTGACACTGTCAACAGCCCCAGCACATAAATATAGGCACTTAAATATCCAACTTGCTAAATATAGTGTCACCAAAATAAATATTGCATTTTCTCTTACTAAGGGTGCCCTTAATTCATTCAGAAGCTAAAAATAAGAGTCAGTCATAGTTCTTATAAAAAGGACACTTTGCTACAAGCTTCACTCACATAACTTTATTGCTAATTTTTAGTTATTAATGTCAGAAGCACTGAGGTCAACCAGCTCCACAATAGTGCCAGATATAGTATGTGAATGACTCAGTCTATTCTGAAACTTTGGACAAGTACAGGATGAAACTGGACACAAGATATTATGCAGAGAAGAAGATCACCAGTTTTGTCTTGAGGTCACATTGAGAAGTCAGCAAGAAATATGACTACTTGCATTATGACAATAATGCCTTACATTTTTAAAAGACTGGCCCAATACAGGTGATGCTCACAGAAATCCTCTTTAGTAGGTACAATGGTATTATTACACCCATTTACTGCATGAAGAAAGATAAGATAGGGAAATAATAACAATAAGCTAGCTGACATTTCAAAAAATTGTTAAGGTTTGAAAAATGGATTATCGGCAATATTTTTTAAATGACACAACAATTTGGTTCAATTGTCTTTCCAGGACTACCTCACAAGACTCTCCTTAACAACCTATTTATTTCACTGAAAGCAGCCTATTTGTACTATCTACATTGCATTTTATCCTCTGTCTCTGCTTAAAAAATGCTTTTTGACTGACCATGCAACTATGCTTTTTTGCACTATGAGTCCACAAATGAACCACCAAGGATTACAAAAAAATTCTCTCTAGAGAAAAAAAAAAGCCTAATATTATGAAACTAGGTACTTAACTACTAAGCTTGACTGATGTGCTCATAGAACACAGGCCTGGAACTGTGTGAGGTGATATTGACAGCTCCCACTTGAAGGACCCTCCTTTTATTATTAAGGTCCCATTGTAGGCTATAGACAAAAACAAGTAAAAGTCAGAAGAGCAAAACCACTGGGTCACTCTCTCGACAATTCTGACTGAACCTAGGTGCAAAGTGTCCTTGAGCCTCTCCAGAAGGACTCATCATAGGTTTTCCTACTTGAGTATCAAGAATTCTAATTTGATATTAGAGCAAAACTTAATGTTGTCTAACTTCAGATCATACAAATTAAACCAAAGATAGGAAAGGGATTCAGAAAAAACATCAATGTTAAAAATGGAACTATTTGAGGGAGGAGCCAAGATGGCAGAGTAGAAAGATTCACATATGCTGGTTCCTAACCCACAGCCCATAAAACAGCTGTAAAGAAGAACTCCCAACAAATTCTGGAGCAGCAGAAGCCACACAGCAACAGTGTGGAGGAGATTTCTGTTCCAGAGAGACCTGAAAAACTGACCCCAAAGGTCCATCGAGCCTGAACCTGAAGCAGAGCCCAGCCCTGCCTTGGCCCCACAACCTAGAGGAGCTGATCTGAGCAGTCTTCAGGGACAGAATCTAGAGTGGCCTTGCAGTTACCTCCACCCATAGACGCCAAAGGTTAGTGAGAGAATCTTTATGGCTGGCCAAGAGGAGAGTGGGGTGTCTCCATAACTCCTGGTCCCCTTGGGAGGCAGCAGCAGAGGCAGCAGGGGACAGAGGCTCCCAAAGCAGACAGGAGCTCTGATCCATTACTGAAGGTCTCCTCATAAACCCCCTGAGGGAACTGAGCCCTGTGTGGAAGCCCTGCCCCAACCTGAGCAGCTGAGCTTAATCTCACACTGAATAGCAGCCCTGCCCCCACTGAAAGCCCTGAGGCTGGGAAGCAGCATTTGAATGTCAGACCCCAAGCACTAGCTGGGTGGATCTGGAGGCAAGGCAGGGGTGCAGAGGAATCTCAGAAGTCAAGTAACTGTCTGGGAAAATGCCCAGAAAAGGAAAAAAAATAAGACCATAGAAGGTTACTTTCTTGGTGAACAGATATCTCCTCCCTTCCTTTCAGAAGAGGAAGAACAATGCTTACCAATAGGGAAAGACAAAGAAGTCAAGGCGTCTATATTCCAAACATCCAAAATAAATATTCAGTGGGTGCAGGCCATGGAAGAGCTCAAAAAGGATTTTGAAAATCAAGTCAGAGAGGTGGAGAAAAAACTGGGAAGAGAAATGAGAGAGAAGCAAGAAAAGCATAAAAAGCAGGTCAACATCTTGGTAAAGGAGACCCAAAAAAATGCTGAAGAAAATAACACCTTGAAAAATAGGCTTACTCAATTGGCAAAAGAGGTTCAAAAAGCCAATGAGGAGAAGAATGCTTTCAAAAGCAGAATTAGCCAAATGGAAAAGGGGGTTCAAAAGCTCACTGAAGAAAATAGTTCTCTCAAAATTAGAATGGAACAAATGGATGCTAATGACTTTCTGAGAAACCAAGAAATCACAAAACTAAACCAAAAGAATGAAAAAATGGAGGAGAATGTGAAATATCTCATGGGAAAAACAACTGACCAGGAAAATAGATCCAGGAGAGACAATTTAAAAATTATGGGACTACCTGAAAGCCATGATAAAAAAAAGAGCCTAGAAATCATCATGCATGAAATTATCAGGGAAAACTGCCCTGATATTCTAGAACCAGAGGGCAAAAAAGTATTGAAGGAATCCATCGATCACCGCCTGAGAGAGATCCAAAAAGAGAAACTCCTAGGAACATTGTGGCCAAATTCCAGAGTTCCCAGGTCAAGAAGAAAATATTGCAAGCAGCTAGAAAGAAACAATTCCAGTATTGTGGAAATACAATCAGGATAACTCAAGATCTAGCAGCTTCTACATTAAGGGATCAAAGGGTGTGGAATAGGATATTCCAGAAGTCAAAGGAACTAGGACTCAAACCGAGAATCACCTACCCAGCAAAACTGAGTGTAATACTTCAGGGGAAAAATTGGTCTTTCAATAAAATAGAGGACTTTCAAGCACAAGAATGAAAAGAAGCATGAAAAGGTAACAGCAAAGAGAAGTCATAAAAGACTTATGAAAGCTGAACTGTTTACATTCCTATATGGAAAGACAATATTTGTAACTCTTAAAACTCTTCAGTACCTGGGTAATTGGTGGGACCACACACACACACACACACACACACACACACACACACACACACACATGCACGCACACAGAGACAGAGAGCACAGAGTGAATTGAATAGGATGGGATCATATCTTAAAAAAATTAAGGTAAACGGTGAGAGAGAAATATATTATGGGAGGAGAGAGGATGAAATGGAATGGGGCAAATTATCTCTCATAGAAGAGGCAGGCAGGAGACTTTTTAGTGGAGGGAAAAAGAGGGGAGCTGAGGGAAAAATATGAAGTTTAGTTTCATCACATTCAACTAAAGGAAGGAGTAAAATGCACACTCATTTTGGTATGAAAACCTATCTTACAATACAGGAAGGTGCGGGGGAAGGGGATAAGCAAGGGGGGATGATGGAAGGGAGGGCAAGGGAGGGGGGAGCAATCTGAAAACAACACTCTTGGGAATCAAAAGTGAGAATAGAAGCAATGTGGGGCAGGATAGGATGGAGGGAAATATAGTTAGTCTTACACAACACGACTATTTTGGAAGTCATTTACAAAACTACACAGATATGGCCTATATTGAATTGCCTGCCTTCCCAAAGGGAATGGGTAGGGAGGGAGGGATGGGGAGAATTTGGAATTCAAATTTTAGGAACAACTGTTGAGTATTGTTGTTGCAACTAGGAAATAAGAAATACAAGTAAGGGGGATAGAAAGTTATCTGGCCCTACAGGACAAAAGAGAAGATACGGACAAGGGAAGGGAGGGATGATAGAAGTGAGGGTAGATTGGTGATAGGGAAAATTAGAATGCTCAGTGTATTGGGGTGGGGGGAGGGGATAAATGGGGAGAAAATTTGGAACCCAAAATTTTGTGAAAATGAATGTAAAAAGGTAAATAAATAAATTTAACTAAAAAAATGGAACTACTTTATGTAAATGCATATGTATATATATGTACACATATATATGACTGCATGTTTATATTATTTAATATGTAATATTATATAATAGCAAATTTATATAAAGTGATTTGTATATGTAGTCAAATAACCAAAAATAAACATGCATTTCATTCTAAAGTAGATACATAAAAATTAACACTTCTTGGCCAAAAAAGAAAGGAATTATAAAACATTCTTAGAATAGATGAGAAACAATCAAAAACCAATTGGTATACACCATTGTATTTGGTGAAAGTAATGAAGGATAATTTCTATTTATATAGAGCCTATCAAACAGCTAAAATCAAATCAAAGAATCAGAAGGTCATCCACAGACAACTGCTATGTGGACTTGGTCAACATGGAAGCTTTTTTGAGTCACTGGATGAAAAGAGTGAAGATCCAAGAATTGGGTTAGAGCTTTAGGCCAAATATAATGAAATGGATTTTAATGAGAATTAATGTAATTTGAGTGCAAGAACCCATCATTATCAGTCCAAGATGGGGGATCCAGTAATATATAGAAAATAGACATAGGGGCTTTAGTGGACTGAAAGCGCCATGTGTGATAGTACCAAACCAACCAAACAAAACCAACATGATCTTGGGTACGTTAGAAGAGGCCAGATCCAGGAATATATAGGTGATTGTCTCATTGTACACTGTCTCCATTAGACTTCATTAGAAGTATCAGCTTTTCCTTACAATGTCACAGCTGAATAATGTCACTGATAAACTAGAGAGAGTATCTGAAGAAAAGGGCAACAAAGATAGTGAAGTGCCTTGATCCCATGTTATATGAAGACTCATTGAAATTGAAAGAATTAGAAATGTTTAGCTTTACTAAGAGAAGACACAGGGGAAACATGAGAGCCTTCTTAAAGTATTTCAATAATTGTCATTTGGGGGATGGATTAGACTCTTTAGTTTCAGAGGGCAAAATGAGGAACAATTGGTAGAAATAATATAGAATCAAATTTATATTGGATGTCAGGGGAGATTTTTAAAATATATAAAAACTTTTGTCATTTATAGTTTTCTCAAAGTGAAATGAACAGCCTTAGAAGATGGTGAGTTATTTGCCTTGAACAAGTCCAAGCAAAAACAACTCTGTTTTAGGTACATTATAGCGAGGTTTTCTTCAGTATGTGGACTAGGTAACTACTGAAGCCATCTTCAGTTCTCAAAGTATGTAATTCTAGGACTAGTCCTAGGGACATTTTTATCCGACCACCTCAAAAAGATGAAAAGGAAATAATATTAATATTTACATTAATAATAATAGACTTACATAGAGCTCTTTTGCTTAGAAAATGTTCTCTCCGCATTCAAGTCAGTTTGACAAATATTTATTAAGTGATAATTAGGTGGGAAACATTGTGCTTGGCACTGGGATTATAAAACCAAAAAGCCTCCATTCTCAAGAGTCTTTCACTCTACTGTGGGGATACAACATATATACAGATGAGCTAATAGAGGGCAATGAAAGGAAAGAAGAAGCACTAAGAATTAGGAAAGAGCATTCAGACATGGCTTGTTTAATCATTACAACTATGTGAGATAGGTAACACTGCTATTATTATCTCCATTTTACACATGAAGAAGCTTAGACTCAAAGAGGAAAATGATTTGCCAAGTGTCATACAGGTGTATCCTGAAACTCATCCAGCTCTCTCTACTTCCTTCTAATTCTATGTTGGCAAAATGACTAATATGACAGAAAAGGAAAATGATAAATGGTGGAGAGCATGTGGGAAAATAGGACATTACTGCACAGTTGGTGGAGTTGTGAAATGATCCAACCATTTTGAAGCCCAATTTGGGACTTTGCCCAAAGGGCTATAAAATTGTGAAGACCATGCAATTCAGAAATACCACTACTACGTCTGTACCTAAAGAGATCATAAAAAAGGGAAAAGGACCCACTTACACAAAAATGTATAGTATACTATAGTATACTATAGTATAGTATAGCTCTTTTTGTATAGTATAGTACTCTTTTTGGGCTGGCAGAGAATTGGAAATGTAGGGTTATTCATCAATTGGGGAATGGCTGATCAATTTGTGGCATATAAATGCAATGGAATACTAATGTGCTCTAAGAAATGATGGGCAGGTAGATTTCAGAAGAACCTGGGAAGACTTACATGAATCAATGCAAAATCAAGTGAGCAGGAACAGGGGAACATTGTATCAGCAACATCAACTTTGCACAGTTATCACCTACAAATAACTTAGCTCTTCTCAGTAATACAAGGATCCAAGACAATTCCAAAGGACTCAAGATAAAAAATGCTATCAACCTCCAGAAGAACTGATGTTGGATTGCAGATCAAAGCATTTTAGTTTTACTTTCTCTTTTTGTGTTTTTTTTGGGGGGGATTCTATTTCTTCTCTGATACTATGACTAACATAGAAATGTTTTACATGATTGTACATATGTAGCCTATATCAAATTTCTTACTGTCTTTTAGAATGTGAGGGAGAAAATTTGGAACCCAACTTAAAAAAAAATGAATGTTAAAATTATCTTTGCATGTAATTAGGAAAAATAAATACTATTTACTAAAATAAAAAAAATAAAATGGACTTGAACAGTCTATTAAAAAAATTACATGCTACCATACCCAAACAGAGCAATGCTGAATATATATTTTCTCTCAGATGGATACATTTTCCAGATTCCTGTCAATGTCTTGGGTCTTATTCTTGTTCTACTGTTGGGCCCTCTAAGTGTTTTCTCCCTCATTTGAATATATCTTTTTTGAGGGCAGAGACTGCCTAATATTTATACTTATCTCCACAGTGATTAGCATTGTGCTTGGCAAATTGTAAATATTCAACAAATGCTTTATTTATTCATTTATTCCTTTATATGTCCTATGAGACCTATAGCTTAATTTTTTTTAAAGTCATAAGTCTCCAAGATTATAAATGGATAAATAGTTGGCATGGAGATTCTCCTACATAGCAGAAATTACAGTTCTTTACTGTCTTATCCCCAAACCAAACAAAACCAAACCAAAACAGTTCTTCTGAGTTCAGTTGAATGAAATAATTAAACATTGTAGATATTTGTGGACATTCTGTTCGAAAAGAATCCTTTTCCACTAATTGTGTAGTGGAAACAGTCCGCATCTTGAAAACTACATTCCAGCATAGTGGGGTTTTTTCTTACATTCCTCTACAAGACTGAAAGACTCCTTCACTAAAATCATTTGATAAACTGAGGGGAGGGCCTGAGTATCACCTCCCTCCATTTGATCTTTAGGCAGCTTTGAGAAACAGCTTGGAACTTTTCCTTTACCTTTCCCCTTTCTAGGTTCAAGGAGTGGATTCTCTCACCTGGTAGATTAAGCCATAGAAATCATAGAAATTTTATGTTACACAGACAAGTTTTCTATGTTACACAATTGAATTCAAATTAATCCCATTATATTCAGCAAGTATTTATTATGTAACTAATGCATGAATGACACTATTGTGCACTAAGGCTACAAAGAGAAAAATGAATCATTTCCTGACCTAAAGATAACATTCTACTGTAATTCCATAGATATTAAAGTCTCCTGATAGGCAATTTGACATAAAAGTTGGCGTGTGCAGGTCAGAAAGGACTTGGGTTTGGATCTTTCCTAAAATTCATACTGTATTACCTTTGGCAAACCACCTAACCTCTCAGTGTCTCAGGCAACTCTGTAAGACGTCATACATTAGTTAAGGATCTGCATTAGTGTAGGGAATTTCCACAGTGGTAGAGTCCAAACTAAGTGAAATATCAAATTTAAATTACGGAAGAAAGGCTACTACAGATTGAGGATGTGTTACTTCATTCTCACCTACTAGTGTCAGAGTTGTGTGCTCTGTTGGAAAGTGTGGACTCTTTGACTGGGATGAGGAGCTATAGTTTAATCCAAGGTGGTATAGATGACAATGTTTTATTAACAATTTGGGATAGCTGAATATGTTATGAGAAAGTTTACTTAGTTTTATTAGACATTTTTAGCAATTACTATAAGCAAATTTATGTTAAATGTTGCCTTTTAGAATGTGAGTATATTTAGATATGAAATATGAGTAAAATGTATATTGTACAATGTTTGATGCTATAAATGAATTATTATATTTAATATGCTATATTATAATATATTATGCAATATTTTGTATGTATAATATTTATGCACATGCATAATATGTATGTGCATATCTATTTTATATGCCTGCATATAATCTTTTATGTGGCACCTACAATGTGCCAGGTACTGTTCTAAGCACAAATATTTTACAAACATTATTTATTTTGTTGTGCATATATGCCCGTGCACATATATTCATAGGTACAGGCATGGTCCTATGCACATACTCACATAAATATATATGTGTGCTCACACATACATGCACATACATATATACATACATATGTATATACTGTTAATATTAATATTGTATGTATTGTATTGTATGTTAATATTAATATTGTGTGTATAACATTAACATATGTAATGTTAATGTTATACATATAATACTGTTGGTTTAGTGAGTTTATCAAAGAATTTCCAGAGTTAATACTTCCTCCATATCTACCTTTCTCACAGTAGAAAAATATTTACGGCAGTGAAATTTTTCTTTCAGTAGTAGTCCAAAGGATACTGGATAACATCTCGGGGTTGAAAGATTTTCAAGACACTTAAGCACTTGAGTTCTGTTGTTTTTTTGTTTTTTTTTTTAATTTGTTTTATTTTTTTTTTAAATCAGTAGTTTGATTCTGAATCCAGAGAGCCCCTTTAGAGTTTGGTCCATGAGTAAGTCCACTTCCACTCAAAGCAGGAACATCAATCCTTTTGCATGTGGATAATTCTTGATTGTCCGTTTCTCTTTCCAGGTAATTAGCCTTGTCTGGAGCATCCTGGGGCCTCATGGAAGAATGGTCTCATCTCAGAAATCATGCATTACTTGTATTGCTTGACATAAGAATTGGAACTATGAAATTTATTTGGTGTGCAAAGCATTTTTTTAAAAGCATGTTTCCTCTCAAATGCATTTCTATAGGAAAATAATGGCGACAAGGTCACTAAGCAATGTCATAATAAAAGAATGCCTCACCTTAATCTGGCCCAGTATCTGACTTCTACATCTGGTAAGTCTAACACAGGGGAAATATTAGTTTACTCATAATTGAGAGGGAAAGCTGATTTTCAATAGGAGGTAATTGCAAGGGAAGATCTGATATTATATACACCACCACTTAGAATAGGGAAAAGCCCTAGACTTTGATGGTACAATAGTTATATTATACTGCCATCCACTGACTGGTTCTGGTAAGGTTCACTTGGTAACATCCAACTGCTGCTTAACTCCCACTTAGCTTAATTCCTGCTGAAGGACCAGACATCCCCAGACAGATACACTCCCAATTCATTTCCTCCTGCAATGATAACTGTGAAATTTACCCAGCTCACAAAGGAAGAGAAATAATTTCTCTAATAGCCTTAATGGGTTTTTAGAGCCTTTGGCCAGGAGCCAAGTTAGATTTACACTGTAAACGGCAAAAGCGTTGCAGCCAGGAAGAGAGAATTCAGGGCTCAGTGTGAGCCTGTGTGTTTTACTGTCAGATAAATTTCAGAAGAGATGTTTTAATTGAGCCCCCTAAGCAGTGATGGGCTCACCAATAGCTTTTCCTCACTACATTAAGGGATGTAAGTGTAAACTAATCGTCCTTCAAAGAAATAGCAAATCACAAGTCTATTGTAGAATTAGATTTTCCTTTAATTAAAGTTGTTGAAATAAACAGTACAGGAGATGCTCTGGACTTATTTCATGTTAAATGTTAGTTCCACTTTCTCAACTGAAATGTGAGGCTATAATGTCATTCAAAGTAAGATTAAAGAAAGGAAAGTGAACTAAGAAAGACAAACATTCAGAAAGGCACATCGAAGCCAGCAGAGATCTTGCTGAAACAGACTATGGAAAATACTGAAATTTTTACCCAGTGAATCACAGATACTCTTTCAAGTTAAACCTTTACCGTAAGAGCCCTATTCACTAGCAAAAGAAGTAGCAAAGAATTCCCAGACGGAGCTACGATTAAAGGAATTAGAACAAAGTTTTGTTTTCTTAATCGTTTCTTCCTAATAACCATCGGAAGCACACAGTAGGCTAAAATATACATTGTGTGGACCATGAATCTCGAATTGGAATTTTAGAGCAGAAAATCAACTTCCCCCAAAATTGTCCATTTTATGTGAACAAACTGGAGTCCCCAGTGTAAAATCTAAGGTTGCCTAGGTAGTTTGTAGCAGGTTTCAGACTAGAACCCAAGGCAACTGATACCCTATCTTAGGACTCTTTTCACATCTTCTTGATGTCCCTGGAGGAATATTAATGTTCATACATGTAGATGTATAATCTATCTACAATTCTTCAAGTGTATAAATACATAGTGCTGACCTATTTGTTTGGAATACATCATTTACCTTTTTTAAGAATTGGAATTAATATTTGTGTACTCTTTAAAGCATGGCATTGACAGAAAGAGTAAGGATGCTAAAAAATATGGGGTAACTAAGTGATCACTTGGGACCTGGAATCAGGAAGATCTGAGTTCAAATCCAACTTCAGACATGTACTGGCTGTGTGACCCTGGACAAGTTCCTTAACCCTGCCTGTTTCCTTCAATTCTTCATCTGTAAAATGAGCTGGAGAAGGAAAGGGCAAATTACTGCAGTATTTTTGCCAAGAGAACCCCAAATGAGGTCATGAAGAATGAACATGACTGAAATGCCTAAACAGCAGCTAACCACAATGGCTAAAATATGTGGGAAGAGTTGGGTGGCTGTGGCTTATGTTATTCATTTTTGAGTGGTATTCAGAGGAAATGGGAGGATCTGATTTCCACAGAATCAACATGAGCTGCTATGAAAACGTCACTTGAGAATTCTTCTCCCTAGCTTGCTCCTAACACCGGCAGTCTCTCATTTGGCTGCCATACTTCTTTCAGAGATGAATGCTTGACTTGCCTGGCATGATACTCAAAGTTTGTGGGGATGAGTTACTTAAAATACCTCACGGAAGAATTACATGTATTCAAAAAAGCAAATCAAAGTTCATCTTGAATTTTTTGACTTCAAGATTATCATTAGACATCTATAAATTACTTAAAAAATCCTACACAAAAGTTGTGGTTGTTTATCTTTAGGCTTCAGAAAGAACCAGTGATATCATGAGGGTGATATCTTGACTTGCAAGTGAATTGGATTTAAGTAAGGCAGAGCTCCACAAGGTCATCAGCCTTGCTCTTTCCAGAGTCAGGGAAGTCCAGTGGCAAGAAGAAAGTCATAGCCTGGGATGGAGTTGATGACCTTGGCCTTTCTAAATAAAGTCTTTTCATATTTCTTATTTATTCTTGTTTCTAAATAAGGTCTCCATTTGTCTGGGACAACGTCCACTCAATAACTGAGGGAGAGGTAAGAATTGAAATAAAAGATAGCTGAACTTACCATCACAAAAATAATCAATATGGGAAGGGAAGACTCTCAAAATTTCTGGCCAGAATAGAAAACAATCGCTATTTATACTCATTCCAAGGATCTTAAACCTAAATAATGAGCCGTACAAAAGGGTTCTGAGAGGACCTAACATAGGTTTCAGGAAAAAAAGATCTATATATCGTTATTGAAAATGGAAGTGTGTATAACTATATGTAATACTCACAAACTCAGATCCAAAGCCAATGCCATTAAGATACTTATAACATTTACTCATAATATTTTGATTTACAAATAATATGAACTCTGGCATATTATTTTTGAGTAGTTTCATATTTTTAGAACTTTTTATTTTTGGAAAAGATGCTGTGTATCGATGCTATTAGTGAAAGAGAATATGATGTATTAAGCAAAATAGTAACAAAAGCAACAATCTTTTTATGTTATTGTTAGGATGGGCTAAATTTTAAAATATGTATTATCATTCAAAAACACCTTATATAGCTATAGAGAAGTTATAAATTAATTAGAAGGTTGCTGATAGCATTTTAGAGGGGAAATATAGTTCTTACTTAAGATGAAAGATAGACTACAGGAACTTTATACATTTTTGATCCAAATTATTGACTTGAGATATTTCTGTGAAGTGGATCACAATGCCTCTTCTCCTATCCTAGTAAAGACAAATTTCCTTTGCTCATTCATTTTTAATTTTTTCTCATTCTTTTCCAGTCTGAACTCTAAATAGATTTTTTATGTTATATTTAAACAAGTGAATAAAATAAATGAAATGCTAATGAAATAAAAAACTGCCACATTATTAAAGTGTTTTTACCAAAATGGTAAATCCAAATATACAAGTATATATATATATATATAAATATACATATATATATACTTATATATATACACACACATACATAAGTATACACACAAGCTACATACATATACACACACACACACACATATATATATATATATACATAGCACAAGTTTATATATATATAAACATAAGTTATATATGTGTGTGTATATATATGTATGTGTATATATGTATATACACACATAAATAGTTCCTTCTCTCGCAGAGTATCTCAGAAATGTGCCAGTAAATTTAGCATCAGGGGAGAAGCCAAGATGGCGGAGTAGAAAGACTCATGTATACTAGCTCCAAATCCACAGCCCATAAATTTCCTGTAAAAAGAACTCCCCACAAATTCGGAAGTACTGCAAGCCATGCACCAATGCAGTGGAAGAGATTTACGTTCCAGAGAGCCCTGGAAAGCCATCCCCAGGGGTCCATCGTGCTCTGGACAGCAGAGCCCACCCCTGAGCTGCCCTGGCCACGCGGCCCCACAAGAGCAGATCCGAGCAGGCTTCATGGACGGAATCTCTGGTGGCCGTGAAGGTCCCTCCACCCACAGGCGTTACAGGTCAGTGAGAGAGACTTCTAGGCTGGCTGAAAGGGGAGCAGGGTGTCTCCATGACTTGGGCCCCCTCGGGAGGCAGCGGCAGAGGCAACGGTGGCCTGGGGCTCCCCGAGCAGGCAGGTGCTCCATTACCTAAGGTCTTTGAATAAAGCCCCTAAGGGAACTGAGCATGGGAGGCAGGCCTGCCCCCACCCAAGCACCAGAACTTAAGCTCACATTGAATAGCAGCCACTCCCACCCCGGAAAGCCCTGAGGCTTGGAAGCAGCATTTGAATCTCAGACCCCAAGCACTAGCAGGGCAAATCTAGGCAGGAGGGGAAAGGAATCTCAGAAGTCAAGTAACTGGCAGGGAAAATGCCCAGAAAAAGGAAGCAAAATAAGACCATAGAGAGCTACTTTCTTGGGGAAGAGATATTCCTTCCTCCCTTCATTTCTGATGAAGAAGTACAATGCTTGCCATCAGGGAAAGACATGGACGTCGGGGCCTCTGTATCTCAGACATCCCAGGTGGCTGTCAGGTGGGCTCAGGCCATGGAAGAGCTCAAAAAGGATTTTGAAAATCAACTTAGACAGGTGGAGGAAAAACTGGGAAGAGAAATGAGAGAGATGCAAGAAAAGCATGAAAAACGGGTCAATACCTTGGTAAAGGAGTCCCAAAAAAATGCTGAAGAAAATAACACCTTCAAAAATAGGCTAACTCAATTGGCAAAAGAGATTCAAAAAATCAATGAGGAGAAGTATACTTTCAAAAGCAGAATCAGCCAAATGGAAAAAGAGGTTCAAAAGCTCACTGAAGAGAATAGTTCTCTCAAAATTAGAATGGAACAGATGGAGTCTAATGACTTTCTGAGAAACTAAGAAATCATAAAACAAAACTAAAAGAATGAAAAAATGGAAGAGAATGTGAAATATCTCATGGGAAAAACAACTGACCTGGAATATAGATCCAGCACAGACAATTTAAAAATGATGGGACTACCTGAACGTCATGATCAAAAAAAGAGCCTAGACATCATCTTTCATTAAATTATCAAGGAAAACTGCCCTGAGATTCTAGAACCAGAAGGCAAAATAAGTATTGAAGGAATCCATCAATCACCGCCTGAAAGAGTTCCAAAAAGAGAAACTCCTAGGAACATTGTGGCCAAATTCCAGAGTTCCCAGGTCAAGGAGAAAATCTTGCAAGCAGCTAGAAAGAAACAATTCCAGTATTATGAAAATACAATCAGGATAACACAAGATCTAGTAGCTTCTACATTAAGGGATGGAAGGGCATGGAATAGGATATTCCAGAAGTCAAAGGAACTAGGACTAAAACCAAGAATCATCTACCCAGCAAAACTGAGTATAAGACTTCAGGGGAAAATATGGTCTTTCAATGAAACAGACGACTTTCAAGCATTCTTGATGAAAAGACCAGAGCTGAAAAGAAAATTTGACTTTCAAACACAAGAATGAGAAGAAGCATGAAAAAGTAAACAGCAAAGAGAAGTCATAAGGGACTTACCAGAGGTGAACTGTTTACATTCCTACATGGAAAGACAATATTAGTAACTCTTAAAAAGTTTCAGTATCTGGGTAGTTGGTGGAACCACACACAGACGTACACACACACATATGCACACACACACATGTACATGTGTGCACACACATACACACGTGAACGCACACACAGAGAAAGAGAGCACAGAGTGAATTGAATAGGATGGGACCTATCTTAAAAGAAATTAAGGTAAATGGTGAGAGAGAAATGTAGTGGGAGGAGAGAGGGTGAAATGGAATGGGGTAAATTATATCTCATTCAAGAGGCAAGCAGGAGACTTTTTAGTGGAGGGAAAAAGAGGCGAGCTGAGAAAAAAATATGAAGTTTACCCTCATCACATTGGACTAAAGGAAGGAGTAAAGTGCACACTCATTTTGGTATGAAAACCTATCTTGCAGTACAGGAAAGTTGGGGAGAAGGAGATAAGCAGGGAGGGAGGGATGATGGAAGGGAGGGCAATGGGAGGAGGGAGCAATTTGAAGTCAACACTCAGGGAGGGACAGGATCAAATGACAAAATAGAAACAATGGGGGGGGCAGAATAGGATGGAGGGATATACAGTCAGTCTTACACAACACAACTGTTATCAAAGTCATTTGCAAAACTACACAGATATGGCCCATACTGAATTGCCTGCCTTCCCAAAGGGAATGGGTGGGGAGGGAGGGATGGGGAGAATTTGGAACTCAAATTTTAGGAACAACTGTTTAGTATTGTTGTTGCTACTAGGAAATAAGAAATATAGTTATTGGGGAATAGAAAGTCATCTGGCCCTACAGGACAAAAGAGAAGATGGGGACAAGAGAAGGGAGGGATGATAGAAGAGAGGGCAGATTGGTGATAGGGAAAATTAGAATGCTCAGTGTATTGGGGTGGGGGGAGGGGAGAAATGGGGAGAAAATTTGGAACCCAAAATTTTGTGAAAATGAATGTTAAAAAGTTAAATAAATAAATTTATATTTAAAAAAAAAGTTGGTATGACAAATAAAATAAATTTAGCATCAGGTGTAGTTTTATTTCTGTCTAGATACTGTGAGCAAGTGTGAATGAATCCAAATTTACAGTTATTTTTCATCATATTTGGGCTTTTCTTTCTGGAATGTTTACTTAAGGGAACTGGGCAGCAATCCTGGGTAAGTGTCTCCATGTGTATGGAATAAAACCTAGAAGAAAATAACATCCTCTCAAAAAGACTTGTCTTTAGGCCTTAAACATGCAACATAATCACAAGTGCCACAATGGGAATTAAAAGTATCCTTTGATTTATAAAATTTATAGTTTCCTGAAGTAATGTGTTAAATATTTTAAAAAATCCCACTTTAAAATAATCATTGGAGGTTGTGATTTAAGGGAAGTCCACAGTGAATCCTTTTGAAAGAAATAAAATGCTAGTTGAGTTAGTTTCTGTCCCCATTATTTTATTTGCTTTCTAAGTTCAAATTTCCTATAATGGGTCTTCTTAAAGTGGGTCATGCTTGTAACAGTTTCAATGTCTTATAGCTAATTTGCTTTTTTTCATTGCTTCCTCTTAACGATATTATATTGTTGTAAAAGTGCAAGGTGGCCAGAGAGAAATGGGAATCCCAGGGTATGGTAAACGTTCACTCAATAATTTCATTGGGTAGATAAGATGGAAATTTCTGCCAGATTAATGACACCTGAATTAAATAGGAGGCCAAAGATCCAGAGGCAGCCTCAAATATCATTTTCTAAAGTAAGGTCCCGTAACTTCCAAGGTCCTCAAGTATCCTGAGTTCTCCTTTAGTTGAGAAATACCTTGGCCTGGTCATGTATGGCCAGTATACAATGCATGCTTCCCCTCCTCCCAATCCTTGTTGATTCATCTTGCATCTGTTTTATGTTTGTCTCTTCGTAAATTTTTTTAAAAAATAAAAAAGAATATTACCATTCTTTTTTCAGAGTCACATTCAAATTATATTACACTGTGTGTCACAAATAAAAGTTGTGCAGAATGATAAATAAAAAGCCAGGATTGCAGTCTTTTTTAATATAAATTTAATTATTTAACTTTTTACATTCATTTTCACAAAATTTTAGGTTCCAAATTTTCTGACCATTTGTCCTCTCCCCCCACCCCAATACACCGAGCATTCTAATTACCCCTTTCACCAATCTGCCCTCTCTTCTATCATCCCTCCCTTCTCTTGTCCCCACCTCTTTTGTCCTGTAGGGCCAGATGACTATCTATTACCCATTAACTGTATTTCTTATTTCCTAGGATTGCAGTCTTGATTCTATTATGCACAGACTGTGTGATCCTGGGAAAGCTTTTGAATTCTTTGTGTCCCAGATACCTTCTAGAGACTGAAAATCACAGATGGGTTGAGGTGGCCATATTCTTGGTGAAATTGAAAGTCTAAAACTCCCTTCAGACACAAATCAAATCTGAGGATACTTTATCATTCACATTTAAAGAAAAAAAATCAAACCCTAAAAATGCACTTAAACCCTAAAACAACAACAAAAAAATCCCTTAAAAATCCTAGAGATTCACTTCTTTTATTTATAAAGTAATATCTATTTGTGGCAGCTTGGTGGCACACTGGAAAGAGAGACCTGAAACAAGAATTAGAAAAGCCTGAGCATGAATTCTGTTTCAGACACTTATAAATACCTGTTTGATGCTTGGCAAGGCTCTTAAACTTTGTCTGCTTCATTTTTCTCATCTTTTAAATGGAGGTAATAATAGCACCTACCTTTGGGGGCTCTTAGTACTCTAGCTCAGCTCAGGAAAGTGCCAGGCTGGCCCATCCACCAGCTGAATCAAGGTTTCCAGGTATTTTGTGTTCCAGTACAGATTGGGAGTAGAGGTCTACAGCCAGAGAGGCAGGCATGCACCTGGGGTACATGCACAGAGATATGGGAACACAATGAAACAGGTTCTGTGGAGTTAAGTTCCATGATGATACCTGTCTACATCAATTAATCTACAAAGATCCCTTATTACCTAGCTACTATGGGCCAGGCAGAGTCCTAGATAATGGTGACATGTTGGAAGTGCTTTAAGGATGTGTATTTAAGAATAGATGTAATGATTCCCAGTAGACTGCAGGTCCCTTACAGTACAATTTATTTCTTATTCATCTTTACATGCTACTCAAAGGATACAAAATAATTATACTTAATAATTTAGTGACTTTATTAATTATTGCTCCACATTTGATAGATATACCAGGTTTCTATGATTCTGATGCTATTTTTTCTTTGGTTTGCAATAAGTTTCCTATCCAGTTATCAGACTCTTATTAAGTTCCATTTCCAAAGTGCTATTTGGTAATTATGTTTCTCCTCAAAGCACAATGCTGACTGGGCTAAAATGCAATAACTATCTCTAGATTAAAATTACAAGATGGTACAAAGATAAAATGATATGGCAAATCAAAAAATCTTTTGCATAGACTTTTGCATAGATTAATGGAAAAGAAATGTGTTAGTACTATCATCTACATCTTCATGGAAAAAGTACTGCTATCTTAATATAAAATATCATCTGTGTGTATGTGTGTGTTTTGAATATGCAGGATAAAAATCATTATATGCATGTATAATAATATATAATGTATATTATGTGTACATATAATATACATTGTATAATTGTATAATACATACATCATATGTATATGTGTGTGTATATATATTTCTTAATTTTATCACATGATATAGTACATGAAAGCCCTTAGCAAACTTTAAGCACCATAGAAATATTGGATGTTATATCTATTCATTTATCTATTTCAAAATTTACCCACTTCTAAAAAGATATGAAGTGCCTCTTCTTCTTTTATAAGTAATGTACATAAGTATAAGCAATATGAAGATAACATTAGAATTGTCATAACAATTTTGTCATGAAATAGCAAAAAAGTTATAAAAATGTATTTTCTGTTTTATTCCTTTCATTGATTCTCTAAGAGTAAATACCGTGGTACACAGTATCCATTCTTGTCCTTTGCCTTGCACTGAGATACTAGTTCATTACGTTAATTACGTTAATGATCCTCATTGACATAAAGAAGATTCAGAAAATAGGGATGGGGTTTTCCTGGTGAAATAAGGTCTCAGAGCTGTGCTGATTAGATAAATGTGAACTGATCATAACCTTTAAGCCTAACAAGAAAAATGCTACCACACAGAGTAAGGAAGAGTTGGAAATAAAGGTCACATTCTATCTGAGAGTTCCTGAGACCCTGAGTAGTCCCGTAGAGGTTCCTTTGGTGTTGACTGGAGGTCATTACTACCAGTCTGAGCTGTTCCCAGTGGCTGCTTCTTCTGGGGAACAGGATCAAGTTAATGACATGTAGCACCACCTACTGGTTATGATCCAACAGAACGAAGTTTTGGTCAGTATTAAAGAGAAGAGAAATTTGAGCATGGCATAAAGTAGAACAGTATGATGTCTAATGCTAGAGCTGTGTCTCCTGTCCAGGAAATGGGGGATAAGGATATTTGTAAAGGGAGGACAAGCTCAGGAATATGAAAAATGACCAATCGTGGTCTAGGCTACACCTTCAAGGAAAATGGTAGCACCTAGCTAGCCAAACCGAAGAACTGGGACTTTTTCCTTATCCTTCTTTCTTAATACTTTATCAGTTCCTTTATCTAGAGTTGTTCTTTCAAATTCTTTCCATTCCTCCACCTCCATCCAAATGTATACAATAAAAGAAGGAACTTGACCTATGAAAGAATTTAGAGTAAAACCCCCTTTTAAAAAAAAATCATATAAAACGAATATCTAGTCACTCTATCCCTAAAGAAATTAAGCTGACTCAAAATGAAGCAATAACAGAGTTACGCACATAATGAACACAGAAAAGATGCTGGTGGTCATCATTTTCAGAGTTGTCAAAGTCGAGGAGCATGAGGTTATTGTTGATAGAGGGGTTATTCTAGTTATCTAGTCTATATACTAGTTACCTAGTATATATCTGGGGGTTATTCTGTCCAAATCAGATGTTCTTAACCATTCTGTCCTGAAACCCTGAACTCTACTTCCACTCTGCTCTCTCAGAAATGTACTACTACATTAATTCTACTTTCTGGAAATTGACGGCATCCATCCTGAACTCTCACAAATCCTATCTTCCACACTTCAAAACCTATGCCCTTAACTTCCTTCTCCTTTGCTTCAGTCTCAGAGGATGAGGTGACAACTGATCTTGGCAAGGCTGATCCCTTGTGTCCTTGATCCCATCCCTTCCCATCTTTTCTAGGAAGCTTTTTTAGTGAATTATTCTCTCCCTAATCTTTAATATCTCCCTCTCTGTTGCTATGTACAAGCATTCTCAAGACTACCTTTAACTAAAAGAAGCAAAAAAAAAAATCTCTTAATATCCTCATATAGTTTTTTTTATCTCACATCTCCTGATTTTTCACTTCTAAACTTCTACAAAGAGAAAATCTCTTCTTGTACCTTTACCTTCTTAACATGTAATTAATCCTCAAACCCTTTACAACATAGATTCTTATCTCATTACTGTACTGAAACTGCTTTGTTTAAAAGGTCCCGATGACTTTTTATTTGCAAATCCAGAAGTCTATAAGTAATATTCGTTATCTGTAACTTTAATTAAGCATTTGACAAGAATGAATTGAAAGATGCTTTTTCACTTTGAGATATACTTTTCTTTCTTGATTTTCTTGATGCTTCTCTCTCCAGTTTCTAATCCTACTGGCATGTCAAATTTTTATCAGCCTGTCAAACTATTTGTTCACTCTCCTCTATCCTTCCCATATTTGTGTGTAGTGAGTCTCCTTGGCCTTCAGTCCTCTTCTCTATACCCTCCCTAACTTCCCTTGCAAATGTCAACTAGAAATACAAATTATCAGCTTTATACAGATGACATATTTATATGTTCCTAAGTCTCTTCCGAGTGCTAAAATTATCTACAATTTACCTAAAATTACCTACAATTTCCTGCTCCATATCTTTCCTTAGACATCACATTGATTCCTCAAACTCAGCATGTCCATAACAAAACTCATCTTCTTATTTTCCTTTCTCTCCCTCAAAAATCCTTAACTTGCTTCAAATTCTATTTCTATTAATAACATCATCATGCCCCTAATCATTTAGGCTCAAAATCTATTGCTCTTATTTTCCATTTTTCCCCAATTTCAATTAGCTATCCAATGCTATAGAGATCATATTTTTGCAACATCTCACATTTTTTCCCTTTGTCTATATTCACATAGACACCACCATACTTCCTTTTCATCACCTCCTGCCCACACCCCAGGGTTACAGGATTAACAGCTGAATGGGATCTTAGAAATCATCTGGTTCAATAATGTTATTTTACAAATGAAAGAAATGTGATTACAAATGAAAGAGGTTCAAGGTCACACAGGGAGGAGGATCCAAAACTAGACTATAGGACTTGAAATTCAAAAGACTTACTTCTAAACCATACCAACTCTCTTGTAATATTATCAAGATTAATATCCTTCCTTCCAGTTTCTCTTTTATCATTATTCACAAACATGTCCAAATAACTTTCATAAATGAGTAGGTCTGACTATTTACTCATCTACAAAAAGAGGAGGAAGATTAATGAGACTTCTAAGACATTTTCTGATTCTTTCAATATTTAATAATTTAAAATTTATTATGATAAGTCCCTCTGGGACTCAAAATCTCTTAGGGATTTTCTGTTGTCTACAGGTTAAAATAGAAATCCCTTTACATTAAGGCCTTCAACAATTTAACTCTAATATATCCTTCAGTCATATTTCATGCTACCTACATTCAAAGACTCTATTTCCACCACTCAGTTACCAGATCTTCTCTGAATTTGTCTTTAACTCTTATGACTTTGTGTTCACATAGAACATCCCCATGCCTATAATTCAGTACTTCTTACACTCTATTAAAATATTTCATTTTCTTTCCCACTCAGGTGGCAAAAGACTTTCTCTAGGAAGTCTTCCCTCTTATTCCTGTGGATTATTTAGTCTTCTTATATTCTGGAAACACTTTGTGTAGATCTCTGCTAGGCCCCAACACAACCTTGTATCACACTTGTCTGTATGACATATAGAGAGAGATCATATGTAGACTCTAATAGTCTTCAAGGTCCTTGAAAGCAAGGATTGTGTTATTTTTCCACTTTTTTAAATACTCACTGCCTTTCACAATGCCAGACTATAAAAAATGTTTTCTATCGTATAATAAATCCCTTAACAATGGCTCTTGCACTATTACTTGGGTTAGAGAAATAGCATAGGTAAGACTGAGACTATGCCTTTGTTGGCATAATCTTGAATTCTTTTTTAACATCTTATATCTTCATTTGGACAGTGCTTTATGAAAAAAACGATTATTATTTGATGGATTGCAACAATTCAACAAAGGCATACATGTTTAATTTCCTTTTACTGTTTTAATTTTAATTTATGAAATAAACCAAGCATTTCTATAACATACCATAATAAAAAGATGACTGAAAATGACTGCAAATCTATCATATACAACTTGGTATTCCTTTTAAATAGATGGCTACCATTAGACACAAATAGTCAAGAGGACATCCCTTGACTTAGTTCTTAAATAGGCCTATTCACTGAATGGACATTGCCTCACTCAAAGTGAGAATTTAGAAAGACCTTAGCTTAAAAAAGTCAAGGTCTCCCATTGCATCCTGGGCCATCTCCAGTCATCCTGATGTATATCAGGCAGGAGAAAGTGAAGTTGGTGATTTTGCACAGTGTTCCCTCACTCAGATACAATTCAACTGCAAATCATGTCATCATCATTCTGATGTCATGGCCCTCTTCCAAAACAAAGGACAAACCACAACTGCGTGTGTGTGTGTGTGTGTGTGTGTATGTGTGTGTAAAATTATTCTATCCATGCTTCTACTTCTCAGCTCTTTCTATGGACGCAGACAACATCTTTATTCATGTGCGTTTTATGGTTAATTTGGGAATTATAACAGTCAAAATGACGCATTTGCTAAAACTCATTACACTGTTTGGATTTTACTTCTGTGATTGACTTAATTGTGAAATTCCTCTTCCGGTCCTCATGGAAGTCTCATTTTCCTGAATATATTGCATCATTGTCCAGCCTTTCAAGGAGAGTTGTGCCTTGTTTCATTCTTCAAACTCCGGGGAGAAGTTATCTCACTCTTAGTCTGTCACTGCCACCTCTAGAGCATCTCTGCTACTGCCACTCAGCAGCCTCTCTTCCTTTGAGGTTCACTGTATTGCCTGGTACATTATCTGGCTTCCAGGTAAACCCCCTTTCTCGCATCCAGCACCTGGATCGCAGCCTTTCCCTCCACCCAATCACTGCTGACAAACTTAGGAATCTTCAGTATACATTGTGGATGTTCCCTCAAACATTCTAGCCTCCTACTTCATCAAAATCCTCAGTTCCCAAAAAGTGTGTCTTCACACCACCTTTGCTACACAAAGGGATAGGTGGTTACACTTTACATCTTATCATTTCCTAGAACAAAGACTCCTTGCACTCTAATATTCAAATCTGCAGTTCCTTGTCTGAATAAAAGTCTGCTGTCCTTACACTCTTTTTCTTGCCTTGCTCCTCATCATCCTGGTCTTCATGCTTAGTCTGACTTTTTGTTTCTGAAATCTATCTGATTTTCTAGGCTTTTATCAGACCTACTTTAGGCAGCTAGATAGTGCAATGTATAGAGAGCTAGTCAGGAACAACTGAGCTTAAATTTGAACGCAATCACTTCCCGGTGGTGTGACCGTGGGCAGTTCACTTAATCTCTGTCTGCCTTAGTTTTCTCAACTGTAATGGTGATAATAATAGCATCTGCCTGCTAGAGTTGTTGTCAGGATAAAAAGAGATAATATTTGTAAGGCACTTTTAAGGCATGATATAAAAATAAACCATTTATTTGTTCTGTCCTCAACTTCATCCCTTCCAAGTTTTGACCCTGTAGTTGGCCAAGTCAAATATATATCATTGTGCACTACTGTATTCTTTGTCTCTATGTTGTCTCCATATTGTACCAAGTTACACCACCACAAATAGGAAGCGAAATGGCTCCTTGAATACATGGCTGAGTCTTGAGCCAAGAAGATCTGAGGTCAAATCTGTCCTCAGACACTTATTAGTTTGATCCTGTCCCTCACCTTCTCTTAAAACACTGAAGAAGGAAATGGAAAACCAGTATATTTGCCAAGAAAATACCATGGATATTATGGTCTATGGGGTCCCAAAGAGTCAGACAGGACTAAAGGACTAAACAAAGACCATATTCCCATAGACAAATGCTGTCTCCACTTATCACATTTTGCTGAACACTGCTAGAAGTTGAAAATACAGCCATGCTCTACTACAAATTTCTTGTCCAATCTTAGTTGGCCCTTCACATGTCCCTGATATGGCAATTCTTCTCTCTACAGCATCTGGTGCATGATCTCTCTCATCACACTCCCCAGGGAAGCCTGTGCCTGCGCCATTCTCAAGAGAGGGCTTCACCTTCTACATTATTGAGTCATTTAAGGCCACACAGGATGAGTTCCCTCATCTCACCTATTCTTTTTCTCAAAATTTCTGTACCTAGTCATCTCTCCTTTGCTCCACTCTGAGTAAGTAGAGCTTTCTGACCTCCTAGCCAAGAACAATCTCTCTTCCCCTCCATTTCCTCTGGACTTTGTCTATCATGTCATATCACATCATATCATATATCGTATCGTATCGTATCGTATCGTGTCGTGTCGTGTCGTGTCATGTCATGTCATGTCATATCATATCTTCTCTCTCCTTTTCTCCCTGCATTTCTTACTCTGTCTTCCTCCCTTTCTTTTCTCCTAAAACTATGCCTATTTTCTTCATGAATTAAACTGGTCTTCACTTTGCCCTACTATTGTCCAAATATATTGTTCTATATATTTCCTCCCTATTACTCTTAGGTCCCTAGCAAGTAGAGTACATTTGCTATCTCCACTTATTCGTTGTTTATACAGTTTTCAGTTTCTTGCAGTCTAACCTGTCATGGCATCACACTAGCAATACTGTTCTCTTCAAGTTTACTAATAATTTTTTAATTGATAAATTCAATGATTTTTCAAAATTTCATCCTCCTTGACTTTTCTTCTTCTTTTTCCCCTTTAAATAATATTCATTTTTTCCTTTGATTTCAAAATACTATGATTCTTGCTACCTTCTACCTCTCTTTGATCCCAACAGAAATATAACTACTTATCATTGCTAGATAATGTCTAACTGAAATACAATTACAATTTATATAGTACATCCTAATATATTGCCCATTGATTTTTTAAGTCACTATGTGATGCGTATGTGCATTTGTGTCTCTCTCTCTATATATATATATACACATAAATATACACATGTATACTTAGAAACATGTATACATGTGATCATATATGTGTCTTTGTACATACAAATATATTCACATATACACACATATATGTGTATAGGATTTATATGTGCACATATAGCAACTATCACTTATTTCAGAGAAAAGTGTAAAATCCAATAATTGGATCATATAAGGTAGAAACCTAAATGGAACTTTCATTTTTCATAGTCTTTCCCTTTGTACATTTATTTTAATGTGACAAATTCTTTTTTTCAAAATTTATTTAGAATTTTATATTTCACCAGTTACATGTAAAAGAATTTTTAACATTCATTCTTTAAAATTTTGAGTTCCAAATTTTCTCCCTTCCTCCCTCATTGGGAAGGCAAGCAATTTGATGCAGTTTATACATGTGCAGTCATACAAATACTTCCATACTAATCACCTTGTGAAAGAAAATATAGACAAAAAAATTCAAGAAAAGTAAAGTTAGGGGGGCAGAGCAAAAATGGCAGAATAGAAGCATGGATTTGCTTGAGCTCTCCCTCCAAAGCCCTTAAAATAACTGTGAAAAACACTTAGAACAAATTCTAGAGGAGTAGGAGTCACAAAATGACAGAGGGAAACAGAAGGCTGACAGGAAGGGTCTATGGCACCAGGCTCAGAGTGGAGCACAGCCCAGTATGGACTTGAGCAAGCTTCAGGGCACTGAATCATGGGCAGCCGCTATCACTTCCAGGCTCCTCAACCCACAAAGGCCAAAGACAGCTTCAAAGGTCAATGAGAAAGCTCTTTCTTCTGGATGAGAGGTGGAACACAGCTGCCCAGGCTCCAGGCCCAGCAAAAGGGTGGCTGCAGTCACTGTTGTAGCAGGAATCATTTCTAGAACTCTCTGCCTATAGACAGTGGGGGAATTGAGCTGGGTCTCAGTCCTCAGAGGCAGTGCTGTGATGAGGAGAAACTAGTGGGGGCTGTGGAGAGGGAATCCTACTTACAGTTCCAGGGTAGAGACCAGAGTACAGACCAGGAGAGGAGTAAACACCTCTCTTTGATCATACCACATTGGAGTAACTGAGAAGTTACAAGTCCCTAGAGATATCTTGGAGAACAGGTGCACAAAACCTCTGAAGCATGAGGTGGTATACCCTCCACTTGACAAAGGACTCAAAAGTCAAGTAATTGGCTGGGAAAATGCACAGAAAGGGGAAAAAATAGACTATGGAAGGCTACTTTGTTGGTGAAAAGGTATTTTCTTCCATCCTTTTGAATTAGGAAGATCAAAGCATACAATGAGAGGAAGACCACAACATATAACAGAAGGAAGACAACAAGGTCAAGGCTCCTACAACCAAAACCTCCAAAAAATATGCAGTGGTCTCAGACCATGGAAAAGGTCAAAAAGGATCTTGAAAATCAATTAAGAGAAGTAGAGGAAAAATTAGGAAGAGAAATTAGAACAATGCAAGAAAATCGTGAAAAACGATTCAATGGCTTGCTAAAGGAGACCCAAAAAAATGCTGAAGAAAATAATACCTTTAAATAGAGACTAATCCAAATGGCAAAAGAGGTTCAAAAAGTCAATGAGGAGAAAAATGTCTTAAAAAGCAGAATTGGACAAATGGAAAAGGAGGTTCAAAAACTCATTGAAAAAAATATTTCTTTAAAAACTAGAAAGGAGCAGAGAGAAGCTAATGACTTTATGAGAAATCAAGTAATCATAAAACAAACCAAAAGAATGAAAAAATAGAACACAATGCAAAATATATCACTGGAAAAAAGCTGACCTGGAAAATAGATCCAGGAGAGATAATTTAAAAATTATTCATCTACCTGAAAACCATGATCAAAAGGAACCTAGATATCATTTCCCAAGAAATTATCAAGGAAAACTGCCTTGATACTAGAACCAGAGAGTAAGAAATAGAAAGAATTCACTGATCAATTCCTGAAAGAGACCCCAAAAGGAACATCATAGCCAAATTCCAAAGTTCCCAAGTCAAGGAGAAAATATTACAAGCAACCAGAAACAATTCATGTATTGTGGAAATACAATTAGGATAATACAGGATTTAGCATCTTCTAACCTAAGTGATTGAAGGGCTTGGAATATGATATTCCAGAGGTCAAAGGAGGAAGGATTAAAACCAAGAATCATCTACCCAGAAAAACTGGGTATAATACCTCAGAGGAAAAAAATAAAATTTCATAGAAACAGAGGACTCCCAAGCATTCTTGTTGAAAAAACTGGAGCTGAATAGAAAATCTGATTTTCAAATATGAGAATCAAGAGAAGTATGAAAAGGGAAATAGGAAAGAGAAACCACAAGGAACTCATTAAATTTGAACTGTTTACATTCTTACATGGAAAGACAATATTTGCAACTCATGAGACCATTCTCAGTATTAGGGGAAGTTAGAGGGAATATATATATATATATATATATATATATATATATATATATATATATATATATATATATATATATATATATAATATATATATATGTGTGTGTGTGTGTGTGTGTGTGTGTGAGAGAGAGAGAGAGTATGTATATGTAGATGTGTATGTGTATGCAGGTGTATATTATATATGTGTATATATGCATATGGATGTTTGTGTGTGTATGTGTGTGTGTGTGTGTGTACTATATACACCAACAGAGGTCACAGGTTGAGTTGAATATAAAAGGAGAATACCTAAAAATAAAATTTACTATTGAGTGGAATGTACTAGGAGAAAAAGAAAGGGAGAAGTAGAATGTAACAAATCATCTCATATAAAAGAGGCAAGAAAGAGTTTTTACAATGGAGGGGAAGAGTGAGAAGATGAAAGGGAAAAAGTGAACCTTACTTTCATGGGATTTGACTTAAGGAGGGAATAACATGCCATCAACTGGGTATGGAAATCTATTATACCTTGCAAGAAGGCAGGAGGGAAGGGGATAGGAGAGGAAAGATAATACAAGGGATAGCAAATTGGAGAAAGGGATAATCAGAAGAAAACACTATTGTGGGAGGACAGGTCAAGGAAAAGAATGGAATAAATGCAGTTCAGGACAGGACAAAGAGAAATGTGGTTAGTCTTTCACAACATAACTATGATGGAAGTAGTCTGCATGACTACATACGTATGAACTATATCAGATTGCTTGCTTTTCCAATGAGGGTGTTTAGGGAGGGCAGAAGGGAGAGAATATGGAATGCAAAGTTTTAAAAATGAATGTTAAAAATTGTTTTTGCATGCAACTTGGAATTAAGACATATAGGCAATAGTGTAAAGAAATCTATTTTGTTCTATAGAAAACAAAGGGGAGGGGAAAGAAAGAGGCGGGGGGTGATAGAAGGGAGGATCGAGTAGGGGAAGTGGTGGATGGGATGAATGGTGTCCTGGGTGGGGGATTGGGAGAGATGAGGAGAAAATTTTGAATTCAAATTCTTGTGGAAGTGAAGTTGAAAATTGAAAAATAAATAAAGTATATATGTAAATAAAAAAAGAGAAGTGATACAACAAAAAAAAAAGTTTAAAAAGTATGCTTCAATCTGTATGCAGACACTATTAGTTCTCTCTCTGGGGATGGACAGCAGTTTTCATCATAAGTCCTTCAGAGTTGTCTTAGATCATTGCATGCTTGAGAATAGCTGTCATTCACAGTTGATTATCACAAAATACTGCTATTACTTTGTACACAGTACATTTCATTTTACATCATCTCATGTAAGTCTTTGGAGGTTTTTCTGAGAGCATACTGCTAATCATTTCTTATAGAACAATAGTATTCCATCACAATCACATACTAGAATTTGTTCAGAAGTTCCCCACTTGACAGGCATTCCCTCTTCAATTTCCAATTCTTTGCCACCAGAAAAGAACTGCTAGAAATATTTTTGTATATAGTGGTTTTTTTATCTCTTTTGGGATTCAGACCTAGTAGTGGTATTTTTAGGTCATAGGGTAATGCAGAGTTTTATAGCCCCTTTATCATAGTTTCAAATTGCTCTACAGAATGTTTGAATCAGTTCACAACTTCACCAACAGTGCATTAATGTCTCATTTTCTCCACATTCCTCTCCAACGTTTGTAATTTTTTTCTTTTTTGTCTTATTAGCCAAATTAATAAATATAAGGCAGTACCTCAGAACTGTTTTAATTTGCATTTTTCCAATCAATAGTGAGTTAGATCATTTTTTATATGGGTATAGATAGCTTTAATTACTTCATCTGAAAACTGTCCATATTTTTTGATATTTTATCAGCTGGGCTATGGTTCCTATTTTTATAAATTTAACTCAGTTATCTACATGAGAAATAAGGTTTTTATCAGAGAAACTTGTTTCAAACTTTTTTTCACAGTTAATATTTCTAAGTTTATTTTCCTCCATCCTGCTACCCTATCCCCATTTATTCCATTCTCTCTCTCCTTTCACACTATCCTTCCTCAAAAGTGTTTGCTTCTGACTACCTCTTGCCCAATCTGCCTTCCCTTCTTTCATCCCTCCCTTTTCTTATTCCCTTGCCCTCCTACTTTCCTGTAGTGTAAGATAGAGTAATATATCTGATTGAGTGTGTATCTTATTTCTTCCTTTATCCAATTCTGATGAGAGCAAGTTTCATTCAGTCCACCTCACCTCTACCTTTTTCCCCTCCCCACTGTTGCTCATTTATGTGAGATAATTTATCCCGTTTTAGTTTTTCCTTTCCCTTTCTCCCAGTATAATCCTTTCACCCCTTAATTTTATTACTATTTTTTTAGATGTCATCCCTTCACATTCAACTCACATCTGTGCTCTAATATGTATGTATCTTCTATCTGCCCTAATAATAAGAAAGTTCCTATGAATTACAAGTATCATCTTCCTATGTAGGAATGCAAATGCTTTAACCTTACTAAGTACCTTATGATTTTCCTTTCCTGTTTACTTTTTTATGCTTCTCTTGCATCTTGTATTTGAAAGTTAAATTTTCTATTTATTTCTAGTCTTTTCAACAAGAATGCTTGAAATTCCTCTATTTCATTAAATGTCTATTTTTTTCCCTGAA
This sequence comes from Bettongia penicillata ogilbyi, assembly GCA_023548195.1. Classification (NCBI taxonomy): domain Eukaryota; kingdom Metazoa; phylum Chordata; class Mammalia; order Diprotodontia; family Potoroidae; genus Bettongia; species Bettongia penicillata. The sequence continues at coordinate 1,619,258 of JAJHZJ010000122.1, forward strand.
GGATTACACTCAGTTTTGTTAGATAGAACACTCTGATGTAATACTAGTTCCTTTGCCCTCAAGAAAATCATATTCCATGACTATGATCCATTAATGTATAAAGTGCTAAATCTTATGTAATACTGACCATAGCTCTACCACACTCGAATTGTTTTTTCCTGGTTACTTGCAATATTTTCTTCTTCACCTGGAAGTTCTAGGATTTGGCTGTAACATTCCTGAGAGTTTTCTTTTGGGGATCTCTTAGTAGGTAATTTGTAGATTCTTTCAATATCTATTTTACCCTCTAGAATATCAGCACAGTTTCTTGGAAGATGATGTCCAAACTCTCTTTTGCTATTTTTCATCATGGCTTCAGGTGGTCTAATAATTTTTAAATTATCTCTCCTAGATCTATTTTTTCAGGTCAGCTATTTTTCCAATTAGATATTTTACATTATCTTTTATTTTTTCATTCTTTTAGTTTTATTTTAATTATTCTTGATTTCTCATAAAGTCATTAGCTTCCATTTGCTTAATTCTAATTTTTAAGGAATTATTTTGTGCCTTTTTTACCATTTGGCCCAGTCTGTTTTCAAAGCATTATTTTCTTCAGTATTTTTTATGTCTCCTTTGCCAAGCTGTTGACACTTTTTTTCATTATTTTTTTACAACACTTTCATTTCTCTTCCCAATTTTTCCTCTACTGTTCTTACTTGATTTTCAAAATCCATCCTCTTTCTTCTGAATTTGTGTTTTGATCTTCCTTGTCACAGTAACTTCCTTGTCATAGTAACTTTCTATGATTATCATTTTTTTTTCTGTTGTTTGCTCATTTTTCCAGCCTAGTTCTTGACTTTTGAGTCTTTGTTAAAGTAAAGTTCTGCTTCCAGTGTGGAAGACACGTTGTCTTAAGCTTCAAGAGTTTTGTGCAGCTGTTTTTAGAGTTATTTCTAGGGACCTATATAACTTTTCAGTTTTCCTAACGTGGTATGATCTAAGGAGAGGTAGTTATTACTCTCCTGGCTTGTACTTTAGTCTGTAAGTGACCAAAAACACTTTTTTATATCCTGGGTCTATGCTGAGGGTCCCTGCTTTACAGTGGCTGCAAGCTCTTGCTTGCTCTTACTTCTCCTCATTTTGGTACTGCCACTCGGGACAATGATTTGGAACCAAGTATGGGCAAAGTAACAGAGTCCTGCCCCCAGTTCCAGTAAATAGACCCCTGTAATTTCCTCCTGAAAAGTTGTTTGACCCCCTTATCATCTGTGGAGTGAGAGCCTGTAGTACTAATGTGATATTCACAGTGCCTACAGCAGCCATGAATATGCCAGCGCAATTCTGAATCATGAAAAGCAACAGAATCTCCACATAGAAGACAGGACCAAGACATTTATTCAGACATGAGAGAGACAAATCCATCACAGTAAAAAAAAATCTACACACAATAACAATGCAGAGAAGAACACTATTCCCAAGTCTTCCCTCTGCTAGGCTTCCCACAAACCAGGTCCATTAAACAAAATCACAAACAATCTCTTTACTGAGGCTGCATCCTTCCTAGGTCCGACTGGGCTCTGACTAGTTTCCTCTCAGCTCTGCTCTACCTCCACCTCTTCCTATTCCACTCCTTCAGCAAACTCCTTCCACCACAGGCTCCATGTGACTCAAGTTTCCATGTGACTCAGGCAGGTCACATGGGCTTATTTAATGAATGGGAAAGATCTCCCAATTTAAATTACCCTTACAGAGCTCTGGAAGCAGCTGCTGCCACTACTGACTGACTCAGTGGCTCTCAAGTCCTGCTCCTGATTTGCTGCAGCAGAGTCTGTCCTGGCATGGCCTGTGCTGGACTGTGCTTCACTCTTACTCAGATGCAACAGACCTTTCCTGCTGACCTTCAAAGTTGTCTTTGTCTGGAAAATGATTTTACCCTTTCCTTTTGTGGGTTCTGTTCCTCCAGTACTTGTTTTATGGCATTATACAAAAGTGTTTGAAGCAGTTTTGGAGAGAGCTCAGGTGAGTCACTGCCTTTTCTCCACCATCTTGGCTCTGCCCCTCCACAAACTCTTCTGCTTATATTGGAACTTTCCTATGTCTGTTCCCTTGGATATTTTCTCTTTCTTTGACTTTTGCAATAATGCTATCTTCTTGTCTCTTCTACCTGTCTGAATGTTTTTCTTTCTATGCCTTCTATCTTTTTTTTTTTTTTTGGTAAGTTATTATTGATCTTTAACTTCCTAAGCTTTGGTGTACTAAGTTCTGTCTTTGTTTTTTTTTCCATACCTAAACTCACTTCCTAGGTGATAATATTAGATCTCATTGTTTTGATAAGCACCTCTATGCAAATTATTCCCAAATTTACATACTTACCTCTTTATCTTTCAAAAGTTTTGATTTTATGCCAACAATGCTGGACACATCAACCTAACCACCTTATTGGCACCTTGAATTAAATATATTTAATTGAAATTAATTACATTTCCCCTAAGATTGTTCCTTCTCTAAGCTTTCCTATTTCTATTGAAGGGTATATCATCCTCTTTGTTATCCATATTCTTGACAAAAGGGTCATCTTTAATTTTTTTCTCATTCATTCCTCATATCCTGGCATTTGCTAAATCTTCTTGATTAAATGTGCAAAATATCTATTCTACTCAAAATAACAGATTTATTCACTATTTTTCCTGTTCACATGCATTTGTCACTCTAACCCTGGTTCTCACTTCTTTCTCAGAATACTTTAACAGACCCCCATTTAGTTTTGCTTCTCCTGATCTCTCTGCTCCTCAGTCATTCATATACCTGACAAAATAATCTTCCAAAGACCTAGTTCTACCTATGTCAACTACTGATAAATAACCATCAATGACTCTCTATTATATCTGTCATCAAATACAAATTCTTCATTCTTCCCCATTTAGAGTAAGGAAATCCATAGTATGTTACCAACTTAAATTTCTATTTCCTTTTTTTAATATAGTGTCCTTCTACAAAATCTATGTTCTAGGTAGGTTAGATTATTACTTGTTCCCTGAAATTAGAATTCTTTCGCCAACTTTCAAGCATCGACACAGGCTGGAATGATAGCTCTAGAATATATGCTCTGATCGTCTCTAGTTTCAAAATTCTTCATCTTTCTCTCATAATTCAGATGCTATAAAGTCTTCTATGATCCCCTTCAGTGGTAATCTTCTTCCCCAATTTACCTTGTGTTTGCTTCTTTGTGTACATATTAAGCTTTCGGGGGAACAGTGAAGGTTTGTTTGTGATTAATAAATGTTTGTTAAATTATAGCAATTTGAAAGTGTTCACTAATTTGCTTTTGATTGACCTTAGCTGAGAATGGTAGTTAATGGATAAAGATTTTTTGATTGACCATTAGTCTCCCATTCTGTATAGTGACTTGTATTTGTTGGGTACCTGAAACCTCAGCTGCTGTAGATTTTGCTAAAAGTCCCAAAATTTTGCAAGATAATTATCTGACATATTGACTATATTCCCAAATATTTTTCCTTTCTATTTGTTCAAGAATAAAGGCATGCTTCATTATACTTCAATCACTTTCTATTTATTGATGAAAGGGTTATTGGTGGAAGGGGTAATTTTACAAAAGTTCACATTCATGCCATAGTTCCTATGGTTCAGAGTCCAAATCTGGACCTTTTCTAGTCCTGAAAATATCATCAGATATTTGATTTTCCCCTCTTCTACTTTTCTGAGAAAAGCTATTCCTGAGATAGTCAATGAAATACAAAAGGCTTTATCTTGTTCTGTCATATGGGTGGAGTTCCCAAGTACACTAATATTGACTAAAGGGGAAAATGCAGGTGATTAAATTGCTTTAAAGAACTCCAAGAATGAAAAGATGAATTTGTAGGTGTCAAGCACAGGCTACAGATGATTCAAAAAGCAAGAGAGAGGCAAAAATTTATTGTGTTCATCATGAAAAACAAGATAAATTGGTTTTAAGACTGCACCCAGAAGAAAAATAACCATTATATTCAATTAATCTACCGGAGTCGAAAGGTAAGGGAGTTGTAAAAGGCTTTATTCTTTCTTCCTTTTGGGAACATTTTCTTTCAATTTTGGAGAATAAAAAACAGGAATATATAGATAGATGGATGGATAGACACACACACACACATATATATACAAGCATGTGTATATACATATGCATATAAGTATACACACATTTAAATGAATATACATATACTTATAATGCCCATAGACATCCGTTCATATGTATATGTAAACAATAGTGACTCACATTTGTTACACTTTTACACATGTGTAATACACATATGCATGAATATGTAACAAATATGTACTACACACATATGATACATCCATACTAACATACTACATAATACATGCCACAGATCAAACCTCAGCTATCATTATGAAATATAAGAAGGATTAGGAAAGATAATAGTATGTCACAACAAGGGGCATTTGGTTAGCAATTTAAGATTTTCCAATTGCTTTCTTCATAGCAATCCTATGAGCTGTGTAGCAAGGTTATCTTCAACCTTATCTGACTGATGAGGAAACGAAGGCTCTGAGAGATTTAGGACCTTGCCCATTGCATCCTAACTATTGAGCATTAGAGCTAGGTTTCATGGAGAAATCTCTAAGTCTAACTTGCAACTGATGGTTCTGTTCTCCTCATAATAGAATTCCTAAGTGATGGGATGAATGTACGTAAGTGGTTAACTGGGTAAAAGTAAAAATGCTAGGTGACACAGTGAAGAGAACACCAGACCTGGAGTCAGGAAGACCTGAGTTCAAATCCTACTTCAGACTCCTACTAGCTTTGCAACTTTAGGCAAGTCACTTAACTTGTTTGCCTCTTTTCTCCTCTGCAAAATAGGGGTGATGGTAACGCCCATTTCTCATGGTTGTGAGGACAAAATGAAATAATAATTGTAAAATCATTGTACTATTGTACTATGTACTTAGCATAGTGACTGGCACCTAAGTGGTTTATAAATGTTTGCTATTAAGTATATTAAAGGACCTCACCAGATAACGGCACTCAGGTGAGCTTAGGATATGAGATGACATCAACAGACTTTACAAAGAACAAGGTTAAGAGTATTCAAAATATCATCATGCCTGTACATAATTTCATAGAAATTAAACTCCTAATTCTTTGGAATTTCCTGTACTGGAAATAAATCTGATTTTCTACTATCCTTTTACCATACATTAGTTTACTACTATTTGAAGTTCTAATGGAGTTTTGGTCCTCAGTTATGAAAGTGAGGAATATAACCCTAAGTGGTTCATCATGGGAAAACCAATTGCCTCCCTAATAAATTTTGATTGCTGCTAGGCACATGCACCATTAAGTCTAAGCTTCATTTTGTGCTGTTCAAGGTCCTTAACAATCTGAAGCTATCTTGATTTTCTAGCTTTATTTCATATTACCACCTACCATGCATTTTATGTTTACATAGAACTGTTTTATTGTCTCTACCTTAAATACTCCCTTGTCTTTCCCAGTTTCTTGACTCTTTTTTCTTTCTGTTCCCTATTCAGAAAAAAGTAGTCTTTCCTTATCTTTCTCTATAAAATTTGTTCTTCCCCCCACCTTATTTTATAATTTGGATTTTTGTTAGGTTCATTCAGCTGGGTTCAATTCTTCATGACTCCATTTGGGGTTTTCTTGGCAAAGATGCTGGAGTGGTTTGCCATTTCATTCTCTGATTCATTTATATTGATACAGAATTGAGGCAAATGGGATAAAGTGACTTGCACAGGGTCATACAGTAAGTGTCTGAGGCTGGATTTGAACTCATGAAGATGAGTATTACTGAATCCAAGCCCAACGATTTATCCACTGTTACATCTAGCTGCCCTATAATTTGGATAGGAACAAGGATTTTATCAGTATATCAAAGTCTTGGTTGAGAATTTCCTCTACCAATACTGATTGCAACTTTTCAGCTATTTGATAATAGATAATTGCAAACTAAAAAAAGAAAATCAGAAGTCCATGAGACATATTGCAACTGAATTTATTTCAAAAGCAATGAAAATGCATATGGAACTCTAAGTGCAAGGAGTTCAAAATCCAAACAGAAGCTTGAATCTTTATGAAATTTCAAAAGGGAGGAGGAGGAACAGTAATCTCCTCCAAAATGGGAGGAGGGAAAGAGTAGTAGGGAGGGTGAAATGACTAATTCTCTCTCAAAGAGGATGACAAAGACAAAGGAAATGGAGGGCAAATCATAAGTAAGATGGCAGAAGTAGCATTCTTTTCCCTAAGGAACTGCTAGACTATGAATATAGGATGTTCTGCTTATCTATGATGGTCCCAACTGCAAAAACAGTTTCTCAGTCTGATCCAGGTTGACTGGTACCTATCTTCACTCCCAAGGACACACAAGAAGTCCAGCTTGGAATAAAAATGACAAATTATGTCAGCTCAGGGCAGGGTTTTGTAATTGATATGTTCAGGGCCTCCTGTATATTCCAGGTCTAGTGTGTCTGGAAAATATGGCAACTCAAGAAGACAAGTTCAGGGGGCCGCTTAACACAATGATGCCTGGGACTCTGAGAGGTTAAGTGATTTTCTCATCATCACTGAGACAATATATAGCAGACATAGCACTCAAAATCTTTTGACTCTGAGGTTACTCTACCCATGCTGCCTCTCAATTACATTCCTACCTATGCTTTCCAATCTAACTTAAAGAATCACAGAAAGTTGAGAGCTGGATGGGATCTCAATAGCTCTTTCCTCTAATTCATTCATGAATTCCCTCCTATAACCCACAATAGGCTGATCATCTAACTTCTTTTTAAGGCTGTCAAGGAGAGGGAACTTATTACTTCTTGAGACACCCCATTGTGTTATGGGCAGTTCAACGTATTAAGAAGATTTGACTGACTTAAAGGTTAAAGTTACCTTTCTACAACTTCTAGCCATCATTCCTAAAGGCATGGAAAATAAGTCTCCTCTGCCTTATATCTTTCAGCCTTTCAGGTACTTGAAGGCAGTTATCATGTCCCCCTGAGTAAATTCTTCAGGATAAGCATCTGCAGATCCCTCAACAGTTATAATATAATACCGATTCAAGGCTTTTCACCATCCTGGTTGAAATCTTCTAAATTCTATGATGCTTATTACTATCTTTCTTAAACTCTGGTGCCCAGAACTGAACACAATACTCCAGACATGTTCTGAACAGGACAGAGTACAGGGGGATCAGGACATCATATTACTTGACTCTCACCTGCTTACTGCGTATCACTCCACCTCTCTTAATGCAGCCCATAATTGCATTAGAGTATGTTTTCTTTTCATTTTCTTGTTGGTTTTTGGCTGACCCATAACAAGATGGCAGATTTACCTTGACTGTACAGTGCACTAAAATACTTGGATCTTCTTAGGACAAGCTACTCTACAACTATGCCTTCTCCTTCTTTGATTATAGAAGCTGATTTTTTTTTTTTTTAATTTCAGGTCAGATTTGCTTTAACCCTATTCAAATTTGCCCTCTTACATTCATCTCGATGTTCTAATCTGGTAAGATCTTTTTGGATCCTGATTCTCATCCTACATTTTAGCTATCTCACTTGATGAACATGTTGTCTATAAAGTTTTATCTAAGTAAATGATAAAAATGTTAAAAGGTACAGGGCCAAGTCTAGATCCCCGGGATGCTCAACTAGAGACCTTATGCACCTGTTATTTCCTCCAAAATGTTTCCACATTCTCTCATTCTACTTTGTTCCTTTGTGATCTTTTGTCCTCACATCTCATGCAGCATTTTGCTTTTCACCTGTCTGATGCCTTTATTATATAACATGGTAATATAACTGCATATCTTATCTCCAGATTAGACTACTAGCCGTATGAAGGCAGGATACAAATCTCACATAATCTTATTCTCTTTCTCAGCTCCCAGTAGTGAGACCTTACTGTGCTGGCTTTTTATAAATACTTGTTGAATTTTGAAAAAAATCAATAAATGTCATGAATTTACGAATAATATGTAAAGCCACTGACAGATTTAAAGGGCCTCATAGCAGAAGATTGATTTTGTTTGTTTTTTAAAGTGTTGGAGATGGGTATTTCACTGTTTGAATGCTTAAAGTACTCACAGAGAATGATATTTTTAGCAGGAACATTTTGTTGACTGTCACACAGTAGAAACAGAATGGGGATCTAACAGGACAGAAGGGAATACTTTTGTGTTTTTGAAAAGCTATCTAATTCATTATTTGTGACAATGAGCTAAACTTTGAGTGCATTATGTCCCCACACAGAAAGGTTTTGCTAAGGTACCTCATACACGCTAAAGCCCCCAAAGAAGGCAACATGTGGATTTCAGATCATACTAACTAAACAATTTTAAAAACACTGCATTGTTTGGAAGTATTCTCAGACAAGAGATAGGGTTTTAGTCAAGGCCCACAGGATGTTTTTTGAAACAATCAAAGCATTACAGGAAAAATCACAAAATCTTAAAGCTATTCTGAGGGAGCAAAAGTCTTCATTTCATGGATATATCGAGAACTTAATGCCAGGGAAATTGATGCTACACTGAAAAAGTTTCCTACCTGAAATATACCCATTACCTCATGAAGAAATGAGTGGAGAAAATAGAAAAGGCCAACTCACGATATCTAAGATGAAATAAATGTCCATAAATTTGTAAAAGATACAGCTGTCTAAATCTCTATGATCAAAAATAGATTTGTCTTAATGTAAATGTCATCGACCTTAGGTATGACGGACATTAATTTTAAATTCTAATATGCCTATATGCCTATTTGTAGTCTAAATAACACATTCAATCCAGTTCAATAAACATTAAAAAAAATTTTCAAAATTTACTACTGTGAAGTAGCTAGCGGTTTTAATAATTTGTTCTTAACATCTCTAAGTCAACTATACCTCTTCTTGGTCTTATAGATTCCTTATATGAGTTATATATGTTGAAAAATAGGTTATAAACTAATACATACTTGCAACTGGCATTTGTAACGAAACCACTTTATATCTCATTGGAAAGTGTATTGAAAACATTAATTTCACAATTATATTAAAGGTATTATCAAGGACACATAATATTCTGAAGTATCCAGGAGGCACAGTGGATACAATACTGGGTCTGGAGTCAGGAAAATGATCTTCCTGAGTTCAAATATATCCTCAGACATTTACTAGCTGTGTGACCTTGAATAGGTCACTTAACCCTGTTTGCCTTAGTTCCTCATCTGTAAGAGCTGGAGAAATAAATGGCAAACCATTCCAGTATCTTTGCCAAGAAAACCCCAAAAGTGGTCACAAAGAGTCAGACATAATTAAAATAATTAAATGCAATATTATGTGATATGTATGCCAGAGTTCTTAGAAGTCAGATCTGAAGATATTTATGTTAAAGTAGATTAGAAAAAAAAAAAGTTTTCCTTCTGATTACATTGAGCTAAAGTTTAAAAACTATGCCCTAATTCTGTTCAAAAAATAAAATCAGAATTATTTATAAGAGCTGAACATTTATAAGGAAGATGTCAAATTACTCCTTGGTTGAGTCTTTAAAATCTATGGTAATGTTAAAAGTAAACTAGCAATTTTCATCTTGATGTTATTTAATCATGCCTACCATTTAAGAATGATATTCTATTCCATTAACCCAAAAAATTAACAAAAATCTTTTGGAAGCATAAATAAGTTTCTGAAAGTTAACACAGCAAAGTTATAACATCTGGGTACAAGTGTATCATTCTGCCATGACATATGTTTCATGGCTTTCAGAATAATAGGAGAATGAGTTCATTATTGACCTGTGAAGTCAAATGTCTATCAAAATTTTGATATAAAATATTAATCTCCTAGTAAACAATATCATTCATTTTTCTAAACTTCATGACCTCTTACCTGGGCCATTGCAATAGTCTCTTAATTGTCTCCCTGATTCAAGTTACTCTAGCCCATGTTCAATTCAGCTACCAAAGTGACACTGCGAAGGCATAGAGCTGACCATTTTATTCTCCCGCTCAAAAAGTCCATTGGCTTCTTTTTATTCTAGACTCAAGTTCAAAATCTTCTATCTGGCTTTTTAAACCCTTTACAAATCAACATCAGCCTACATTTTTAGGCTGATTTCACTTTCCTTTCAAATACTCTACATTCTAGTCAAATTGGCCTCCTTATAATAGTTCACACAATCATTCTTCCGCTTCTCTTCTTTTGGTCCTCATGACTGGAATGCTCTCTTTAACTCTTGGAAAGTCTTCTCACTTCTACTTCTTGAAAACCTTAGGTTTTTTTCTTCTGTTTTCTCAAGGCTCAGATTGAATAGCATCTTCTCCTTGAGGCCTTTCTAGAGTGGAATCAGCACTGACTCTTTCCAGGCAAAGTTACCTTACCTTCTGACTCAACCTCAAGTGCCTGGAGCCCTGGGTTCTTATTTAGTGATCTTTCCCCCTCAACTAGAGCAATCTGTCTATGTCCTTCCTGAGTATCTCTACGCTATTTTGTTTCTTTCCTTCCCTCTTAGCCTTTACCTCAATTTTCACCTCTAATTCCTGTTTAGGTATTTTCTTCCTCTTTAGAATATCAGCTCCTTGAACACAGGTACTGCTTTGTATTCCTAACTCTTAATACGGTATCTGGCACAAAGTAAGCGATAAATAATTTTTCAGTCATTTACTCATTCACAAGTACACATTCTATAATATCATCTCAAAACTGATATAAAATGTTGAACAATGCTGGGTCAGTGACCTCCATATGCACAAACATGCATACTCACTTTGTGGTTCTTTCTCTGGCATTAGGGTCAATAATCAAATCAATAATGAGACAACTGACTGGCCTCAGATGACTCATAATCTTTGATTTTCTAAGACAAAATTCCCTTCCCTGACCCACACCTCCTTGTATGTGTTATACTCCTTTTTTGGAATACTGACTTCCCTTATGGCAGTAACTCCCTCACTCTGGTATTTGTATACCTAGTTGGTTGGTTGTTGTCCTTTGCCTTCGAAGAGGACCAAAATGAAATCACCATTGTAAAGTGAAATTTCAGTGTGTCCGACCGTAGCTGATCAGACCAATGCAAGCTCAGAATGCTCTACCACAGGTTGGGCACAGATAGTCCATGTGAATATTTGGGGTGAATATCCCGAATTTGCGCATCCTCCATTTACTTTGTGCTGTCTCAGTTTTGCTTCGCTCAAAGACCACAGCACTTTTTCTTATGTGGGCATGCCATGCTGAGCAGTCCTCTGCCAGTATCTCCCATATTGAACAGTCAAATCCAAAGTTCTTGAGAGAGAGACCTTGAGAGTATCCTTATATTGTTTCTTCTGGACCCCATGTGATTGCCTGCTCCATGCAAGTTCTCCATAAAATAGTCTTTTTGGCAAGTGTACATTTCGCATTCGCACAATGTGGCCAGCACATCAGAGTTGCGCTCTCTGAAGCATAGTTTGAATACTTAGCAGTTCAGCTCAAGCAAGGACTTTAATGTCTGGTACCTTATCCTGCCAGGTGAACCTCAGAATCTTCCTAAGACAGTCCAAATGGAAATGATGCCATTTCCTGGCATGGTGCTGGTGGACTGTCCATGTTTCACAGGCATACAACAATGAGGTCAACACAACGGCTCTGTAGACTTTCAATTTGGTAGTCAGCCTAATGCCTCTTCTCTCCCAAATTTTTCTTGGGAGCCTCCCACACACTGAGCTAGCTCTGGCAAAGTGTGCAACAACCTCATTGTCAATGTGTACATCCCTGGAAAGTACACTACCAAGGTAAGTGAACTTATCCATAGCATTCAAAACTTCTCCATTTGTTGTAATTGATGTGGATGATGTGGTGGTGGCTGATGGAGCACCTGTGTTTTTTTGGTGTTAATTATTAGGCCAAAATTAGCACAGGCAGCAGAGAATTGACCCATACTTTGTACTTTGTTGCATCTCAGCTTCAGAGGTTGCATTGAGTGCACAATCATCTGCAAACAGAAACTCGTGCACCAACACTTCTTCCACTTTGGTCTTGGCTTGTAGCCTTTTCAGATTGAAGAACTTACCATCAGTACGGTAGTTGATCTTGATGCTGTGTTCATCCTCATTGAAAGCATTTGTCAACATGGCTGAAAATGTCATGCTAGAAAGGATAGGAGCAAGCACACAGCCCTGTTTCACTCCATTGATGACTGGGAAGGTGCAAGAGCTCTGTCCATTATCCAGAACCTGGGCAAACATGCCATCGTGAAATTGATGTACAATATTGATGAGCTTCTCTGGGCAACCAAATTTTGACATAATTTTCCATAAGCCATCATGACTAACAGTGTTAAATACCTTGCTCAGATCTGCAAACATTGTGTACAGACGTCTCTTCTGCTCCTGGCATTTCTTGTGGAGTTGTTGGGCAGCAAAAACATCATATCGACTGTTCCTTGGCCCTTTCTGAAGCCACACTGACTCTCAGGTATATAATCATCTTCCAGGTGAAGGATCAGTCTATTAAGGAGAACTCTTGCCAGCGATGACTAAGAGAGAGATCCCCCTGTGATTGTCACAGGACAACCTATTCCCTTTACCCTTATAGATCTGGGCAGTGGAGGCATCCTGGAAATCCTGGGAGATAACCTCCTCTTGCCATACAACCTGGAAAATTTCAGTCAGCTTTTGTATGAGCATGGTCCCCCTACCTTGAAAAATTCAGTTGGAATAAAATCAGCACCAGGTGCTTTGCCACATGAAAGGAGCCTAATGGCCCTCAAAACCTCTTCCTCAGTTGGAAGTTCAGCTAAGGAGAGACTGAGTTCAACCTGAGGTAAATGGTCAATGGCCTCAGCATTGATTGAGGATGGTCTGTTGAGAACACTATGGAAGTATTCAACCCATCTCCCTAGGATCATGTCCTTACCACTAATCAATGTGACTCCATCAGCACTGAGTACTTGTGATGCAACATAGATTTTTGGTCCATAAATTGCTTTCAGGGAATCATAAAAGCACTTTGTATTTTTACTATCAGCATAAATTGAATTTCATCCGCCTTCTTACTGAGCCAGGAATCCCACATCTCTCTAAGCTTTGCTTGAACTTTGCTTTTGATGGAATTAAATGCTGCCTTCTTAGAGGTGGATGAACTATCCTGCTGATAAATCCTGTGGAGTTCTCATTTTTCATTTTGCATCTTCTGAATTTCCTCATCATTTTCATCAAACCAGTCTTGGTATTTGTGAGTGCTCTGACCCAGATGAGCAAATGCCATACTGTACACAAAATCTCTGAACCCTGCCCACTCATTTTCTGCTCCACTGTTGCCAACTTTATGTTGGCTCAACTTTCCCTCCAAGTCAGCAGCAAACTGTTCACGCTCAGAGAAGAGCTCTAATTTGTTGACATTAATTCTTCTGGTAGTCATTTTGCCTTGAGGTCAGCGCTTTTGATGAAGGTGAATATTTAGCTTGGAAAGGATAAGCCTATGATCAGTCCAGCACTCTGCACCACACATTGCCTTTGTCACTCTCACATCTTGTCTGTCTCTTCTCCTTACAATCACATAATCTATTAGATGTCAGTGTTTGCTGTGAGGGTGCATCTATGAAGTTTTATTGCGTTTAGGTAAATGGAAGACAGTGTTGGTGATGAGGTCATATGATGCACAAATCTTCAGCAGTAAATGACCATTGCTGTTGCTGTTTCCAACTCTATTCCTCCCTAGGACTCCCTGCCAAATCTGGTAGTCTGAGCCTACTCTAGCATTAAAGTCACCCAGAATTATAAGTTACCTAGTATACCTAGTCATTGCACCATAGTAGGTATTAAATAAATCCTTTTTCATTCTTTCCTCCCATGGACAGATCACACCCAGTTACACTTTAATGGATAGGCTTGTAGCATTCTTTGACTGAAAATAAACACACCTGATGACCATTTCTAAACATAGGTTGATCTTCTGATTACAGAAATAAACTATAGTTGTCTCAGTATTTAAAGCCTTTCCAGTTTTGTAGAGAGCACCAGAATGTGTCTTCTGTCAGCATTGCCTTCAAGAACTTATGGTCATCTTCATAACACCATGAGACAACATGATAGAACATTCACTCAGGTCAATAGAAGTAACATTTTAATATCAGTGACTGACTGTTAAGGAAAACTAATTCATAGGTAAGGTTATTTTTTTCTTGTTATTTCTTACTGAAATACAAAAAAAGAAATTGATTAGCCTGAAAGACAACATGACTTTAAATTTACGGGACAGGCAAAACCATGTTTTAACACCAGTATCTGGGGACAAAGAGAATATTGGCATTGTGGTCTTTCTATGCTTGAATGTGAGCGATTACTGTATATAATTTAACCTGCATGGTAGCCGAATCTGTAAAACACTGACATGACTTATAAGTATGCTGACAGTTATTTCTTTGGAAATATGAAAATACCCTGAGATTTTCACAATTTTTTTGCTGCTTTTCTCTTAATCTAGAGTAAAAAGATAGTATGAAGGTTTGTCCTGTAGTTAGCTCCAAGATAACTTCTGAATATACCTTGATTTTTTTTTTCTCTGGAAAATAAGCTCATATTTTCATCTTATGAAACCCTTCATAGAATCTCTTGAGAGTTTATGTAGAGTGAGAAATTGATCCAAAAATTTTGGTGGTGCGTAAATTACACCAATACACAAATAACCGTATGTTAGTCAATTTGCAGGACCAGCTACAGCAGAAATGTTCAATCAGGGGCAAAGTGCGTAAGAAACATTCTTGCAAGAAATAATGAATAAAAACTAAGGTGTAAAGGTTATGACAGTGTTTTCTAGGGATTTTGTGATGTAAAACCTTTTTGTTTGCAGTGGAAACACACAGAATGAATATTTTAGATAGGGATATTTTTTCTCTTCCCACTACTATTAAAATACACATAATTGTACTTCATTAACAAGGTACAAAGAAGTAGATAAAACTTTCAGGTGGTGAGTAACCAAAGAAATTAAGTGACATAGTAATATGTCTAATAGAAGAGTAGCAGTTGTTACAGTAGATATGTTGTTTGTTTTATGTAATCTCATTGATGTTGTAATATAGTTGTAACATGGTTAGCTAAATTCTTTTGTCAATACCTATAAAGATAATTCAGTCTTAGTACTGTGGAAACTAGGTTGTACAATGTATAGAGCACTGGATATTGAGCTTGAAATCTGCCTTAAACACTTAGTACTATGTGACCCTGGACAAGTCATTTAGCCTCTGCATCAGTTTTCTCAGCTGCAATATAGAGAACATAATAACATAACTCACAAGGTTATTGTGATAATAGAGTGAAATAGTTTTTGCAAGTCACTTTTAAAAAATAAAGTTTAAAGATACTTGTAGAACTTCAAGCATTGTCACTGCTGAGCACTAATGACTTTAATAAAGAAAAAATACATTATTTGATATAGGGAAAGTGGACCTGTGATTTCATTGCAATATAGATCTCCAAGATAAAAGTACTCCCTCTAATGTTGCAGGTTGGCACCTTCTTTGTACCATTTGGTCTTATAGATTGGCCTAGGGAACTGAGGAGACCTGCTGAGTATCAAAGAGCGAGTGTGCATTAAAGGGAGTACTGTTACTCAGGTTTTTCTGATTCTGAGGCCGACTCCCTACCTTAACTTTGCCTCTCTAACAGCTAATACAAGACTATGTTAGTAATTTGTTAATTGTTCTTCCATACGAAAAATTGAATGCAAGAAAATCCTGATTCAGTGAAATAAAAGCTGGTGGTGTAGTTTCTTGTGATGGAATGAACTAGTGTTTTTCTGAGTCATTTAAAGTGATGAGGACTCAAATGTGACATCTCATCCAGAACACTATAGGTCAGAAGAATGTATAGGATGACATCTAGCCAAGATTAGATTGCATTCTCCAGTTGATGGTCAAAAGTGTACTTGAAAGGGAAAAGTGAAGAAAAGATTGACGAATAATTTTTTGTGTGGTATTGGAAAGGAGTAAGAAGTGTATTTTTAAAATGTGCTTATTTGTAATTCTGCCTGACATTCTATACCACTGAGCCTATACAGCTGTAATCTGCTGGCATCAAAATGACTTGCTGGGAGTAAATCAGAAACACTGGGATTAATTTAGGAAATAATATTCTAATCTCCTGGAGGATATAATACATCTCTAAAATTGCTCACATTATTCATTCACTGGAAAAATCCAGCTGTTTAATCCATGTGAAATATGTTCCTCCTCTATTCAGTACAAAGATTCTTTTGTTAGTTGCCTTTTAATTTTTTTAAAAAATCAAAGTAATAGCCTTTTTAGACCAAATGAATAGAAAGTATATTACTTTTCAATTATTGTCACAGTAAAAATGTAATCGAAACATGATGCAGAGATTTTAATTTGCACACCATTTGTTTAAGTAAAGCAACTCTCATCAAAGCCCCTTTCACAAAGGGACAATTACCTCCAGGGATATAACTAACTTAATTACTGATGCATGTTGGAAGGAATCAGACTAATGTACAAAGTGTCATATCAGTAGATACAACACACTGATGTGATGTAGAGAGATTGAATTACAATAGGAGCTTAAAGAGGAGAGGGAGACAGCTCTATATCTTCTGTCATTTGTGTTTCTTTTTAAAATATCTATTTTTCATTTCAGAGTTTCTCATTCCCATAGGTACCACATGAACTTAAAAGCAACCTAGATTCTTCACAGGACTGTTAGAGTCTATGATGGATCAATAATTTGTTGGTTTGTTTATGAAATATGCCAACTTCTTGGGACAGAGTCATTTTTAAGGGGAAGCCAGGATCAATATATATGTGCATAGATTTATGGGTGTTTTTGTTACAATCAGAATAAGTCTGTTTAAAGAACTCTAAACGGCAAGCTTGGCTGTTTTTGCTGTGATCTATTGGCCTATGGGTGCCACTTTAATACTAGAGCCTAAAAATATAACTTGTGAGACTTTCATTCTGATAAACTCTTCTTGAATATAATTAATTTTAGCAGTCAGATTTTGAAAATGCATACAAATAAGAATCCTGCTAAGGCTCAACACTATTATCACAATGATTAGTCCACTTTTTTGGATATGTCAAAGTTGGTTCATTCCATTGAACCTAGGATGTAGAGCCTTCTCAAATTTCCTATTCCATGCATCCTATAGAGAATTAAGAAGGAATATGAGAATCACTATCTTATTTAGTCACAAGTCAAATGGAATATCACTATTCTATATTATAATACTTTAAGAATAGTAGAGGATTGAGGGACAGCCTAGTATCAGAAAGATCTGGGTTCAAGTGCTGCCTCAACCCTGATTAAATTACATCATCTCAGAAGACTATATATAGCAAAGCAGGTGTTGATCTCCATTGTAAGAGTAAGGGTCCTCACTGAGTTCCCTGTATCACTGAAGTCACTGCTCCAGTCCATGTTAGTTTTAGACTAATTGATTCTGAAAATACTTAGATAACCTTAGCTATGTCACTTAGATAATTTTATTTTACATGGAAACTAACAGAAATAGTACCATAGAGTCTCAGAGCAGTAAGGAACCTAGGGGATCTTCCAGTCTAGTCAATACCTGAGTCCCTATACAAGAGGACAGGTAAGTTGTCCTCCTACCCTGTTTGAGGACCCTTTAATTATAGGATGTGTCTGCTTTCTGAAGCAGTCTGTTCCATTTGTGAATAGCACTATTTGAATGGGACAGTTGGTATGGCACAAGGGAAAAATGCAGAACATGTATTCTACAAACATGACTTCATTTTCTCCCCCATTCAAGTTATTGAATGAATCTAGATAAGTAGGTTTGCCTATTAGACCCTCAGTTTGTCCATCTGTAAAATATGGGTGATAATACATATATTAATTATTTCACAGGGTAGAAAGAAAAGTATTTTGCAGACTTTATAGTATGATACAAATATGAGCTATTGTTAAATAAAATTGGTATCAAGGAAAAATCTACCATGGTTTAATTTCCACTATTTTCTACCAGTTCTGTCCTCTGGGGACAAACAGAAAAAAATCCTTGACCTCTTCCACACAAGTCTTTCTGATAGCTAATGACAGCTCTCATTCATTTTCCTGTCTTCTTTCCTCATAGCTCAAACATTTCAAATCCATTCAATTATTCTTTTTTACAGATTGTTATGAAGAACTGAACACAAATCCTCTGGTCTGACTAGGTCAAAATACAATGGGACTATGACCTTTCTCATTTGGGAAACTGCACTTCTCTAATGGAACCTAGGGTGACATTAGCTTCTCTGAGCTGTTGGTTGCACTGTTGATTTGTGTTCATATCGAGCTGACAGTGACAATACACAAATCTGTTTGTATTTGTTGCTGTTCATATTAATAGGGTTGGGGGAGCAATAAACAGGTGAGTTGAGGATAACACCAGATTGTGAGTCTGGGTGCCTAGGAGGTTGATAGTATCCTTTGTAGTAATTGGAAAGTTAGGAAGAGGGTGGGGTAGGCAGAATATAATGAGCTCAATGTTGGATGTTGAATTTATTTCTTACCCATAATTCTTATTTTTCAATGGCTCAAGTGGTCATGAGGACCAAAACATGTCTTGTCCTCCATTTTGTTTACCATGTTATCCTGAAGTCTTAGTCTGTGATCTCATTCTACCATGATGATTTTCTTGATCTCAGCAGCTTCCAATACCTTCTCCACGTAAATTATTTTTGTGCATTTTACATATTATTTTGTGTATATAAAATCAAATGTAAGTTCTTTGAGGGCAGGAATTGTTTTACTTTTACTTTTTCAATCCCCAGAATGTATCACAGGTACTGGAATGTAGGTGTCAAACTCTCATTTTGTTTCTTTTGCTTGTTTCAAATGCATGCTTACTAATTTTAGAACCCTGGTTTATAATTAATTTAAGCTAACAAAGTTAAGTTAGCTTATACTTTAAATTAACTTAAATTACAGCTAATTTAATTTAACAAATTAAATTGATTTAGGCCTAGTGATTTGAACTATCAAATGAGATGTGCATTATCATAGTAGTCCTAGGAATTTATCTGGGAGGGTTAAGTGGAATACAAACCTAATGTGAATAAACAGTGGAATGCATCAGTGCAAAATGCTAGTGAGTACATTAAGATAGAAAAAAAATACAAAACTATAAATAGATTATTTTGATTATATGAACTTGAAAAGCTGTTGCACAAACAAAAATAATTCATCTGGATTAAGAAGGGAAGTAGTTGAATGTGGAAGATCGTTGAATCAAGTTTTCATATAGGGTTTTGGTAGTTAAATATACATAGAATTATATGTAGATATAGTTATCTATATGTAATTCTATATATAAAGAGAATTATATATATATATATATTATATAGTTAAATATATATAGAAAACTAATATATATGTATATACATATACATGTATAAGTGTGATTCTTACTATTTGGTCATTATCTACCCATCTATGCTTAAAGAGAAAGAGCAATTTTTTATACATCAAATAAGTTTTAATATTCAACCCGCAAAATAAAGTTCAATCCTTGACCTTGAGTATATTTGGATTATAATTCTTTTTTTTTCCTAATTCTATATCAGTAGAAATATGGATTCATAGATTATCAGGGGTACAACAAGTCACAGAACTCATTGATTCTAATCCCAGTAAATGGAAGGACCATTTTAAAAACATAGTTCTATCAGATTACATGTTTTGTCTTTCCTTAGTATGAATAAGCAACTTAAAGCTGTTAATTGGCAAATTTAAAAATGCTCTAAATCACTACTGATTAGAGAAATGCATATTAAAACAACTCAGATACCACATCACACTTACCCAATTAGTTACCATGATAGAAAAAAATGACAAATTTTGGAAGGATATGGAAAAATTGGGGCATTACTACACTGTTGGTGGAGTTGTGAACTAGTCCAACCACTCTGAAGAATAATTTGAAACTACTCCCAAAAACCTATA
This sequence comes from Bettongia penicillata ogilbyi, assembly GCA_023548195.1. NCBI lineage: Eukaryota > Metazoa > Chordata > Mammalia > Diprotodontia > Potoroidae > Bettongia > Bettongia penicillata. The sequence goes on from JAJHZJ010000122.1 coordinate 1,639,181, forward strand.
AAACTGTGCATACCCTATATATACCACCACTAAGTCTGTATCCTAAAGAAATCAAAGAAAAAGACAAAGGACCTATTTATACTAAAATATTTATAACAACTCTTTTTATGGTGGTAAAGAATTAGAAATCAAGGAGATGCCCATTAATTAGGGAATGACTGAATAAATTGTGATATATGATTGTGATGGTGTATTATTGTGTTGTAAGAAATGATAAGCAAGATGCTTTCAGAAAAACTATATGAAGTCATGAAAAGTGAAGTGAGAAAAATCAGGAGAACACAATACACAATAACATTAATATTGTGAGGATTACCAACTGAGAAATACTCAGCTACTCTGACCAAGACAATGATCTAAGATAAATTTCAAAGTATCCTATGCTGAAAAATGACATTCATCCCCAGAAATGGACCTGATGAACTCAGAATACGGATTGATGCATACTTCTTTTTACTTTATTTTTCTTGTTTTATTTTTGTCTATTTTCTTTGACCGATATGAAAATTTATGTTTTTCCTGACTTCATATGTATAATTGATATTAAATTGCTTATCTTCTCAAGGAGGGGGAGAAGCAGAAGGGAGAAAGAATTTGAAAATCAAAATTTTTGAAAAATTATTGTCAACATTTGTTACATGTAATTGGAAAATAAATATTTTTTAAAAGAACTGATTTGTTGTACTTTAATATGCTCACATGCATTTGTTAAATGTCTTTTCTGTTCAAACCCTAATCCTAAGAAGATAATGATTCCATTTTGTGAAAAGGTATCAACATGTAAACAGCACAATGATAGTAGGTTTTAAAATAGAGCTAATTCTACTAACTTAAAACCTGGTACGTTGTTGAAGCTAGGTTACTTAAAGACTATGTCAAGTTGCATTAAACTTGTACTTTAAAAAATACTCTTTTCTTTGGTCTAAGAAGCAGAAGTCTTTATTTATTATTCTCATAAATCAGCAAAAATGTGTTATTTCTATCTAGATAATCTAACAATAACTACATTTTCAATAATCAGTTTCCACACCTATAATATATTGGAGGAGAAATAAAGCTTTCAAGCTTTTCCAAACTTGATTTCCAAACAGTAACCAAAGGAAATGTACCTTTCTTGTTCTTACGTCTTCGCTGTCATGTATGAAATTCTTGGTTTCTGTCATGCCGTTTCCAAAAAAAAAAAGTAAGAAAGAAAAGAAACGAAGAAAAGAAAAAGAAAGGCATCAAATTACAACATCCAATCTTGACAGAGCTGTCAGATAGGCAGAGAAAATTACTTGGAGTTCTGACCACCCTTTGAATAAAACAAAGAAAAAAAAAGTACGTTTACTTTCTTAGCTTGTATTTCTATTTTATTCAGTCAACTTGTTGTCCATAGTGAAAATACTCATTCTTCAGTTTAGAAAGTCAATATTGAGCCATTTTAAATCAATTTCTCTGATAAACCAAGGTGTAACTCTAATAATTCTTCCTTTGTTTACTATCTGTGTGTATTTGAAATGTACTAGATAATCACAAGATAAATCTATGGACTTCCCTAGACCAGCCTCTTTCTTATACAAGATAATTTACTCCTACTGCTACCACGTTCTAGTCAGTATAGTCTCTTCAATCTTTCTATGAACATATTATGCTCTTTCTCACCTCTGGACTTACCAATAATCACATTTTCCTCACCTGACGTCATTCTTCTCTCTATTCTGGATTATCTAAATCATATCCTTCCCTCAAGGGCTAACTAAAATCCTGTCTATAAAATCTTCCCTTTCTATTCCAACTTTCATCATTCACTTCTGAACTCGTTCAGGACAGATAGTCTATATCACAGAATGAAACCTTTACTTTGATAAAATTATTAATGTCCATATTAATTCTTTTTTTTTCTTTGCAACCAATTTAGATGATCCAAAAGGATATTTCTTACATAAGGAAGGAATGAAAGAGATAGAGGAACTCAAAGCAAATGAATGCTTCCTAGGACAATGCTTCTTCATGTAGCAGATAAAACTACAGGAAAGGATGAGGAGTCTAGAAAGGATCAGAGTTCCAATATCTTAGAAGATGTGATGGTGGAAATGTAGCAAAAAAAATGTACCCTTTGACCAATACTTAAGTATCGTAACAATACTGTGAGTCCCTGAAAACCAAGGTTCTCCTTCTGGCACCACCATTAATTTCCTATGTGACTTTGAACAATGTATTCAATCTCCTTGCATTTCTGTATTCTGTAAACTAATAATTTTCAGGAAACTAAAATCTCTGTTTTAGTTCAAAGATGTCAAATCCCTACCAGGGGAATAAAGCCCTTAAAATTCTTAGCTATCAGATTAGAATATAATTGAGAAATGTTTAACAAAATAAAGGTACAATACAACATAGAGAATAATAATTTTTGGTTTTCTAAGTTAATGTGTGGTCCACAGGGATCAGTTTTTATTTGAGTTGATACCACTGGTCTAAGATGATTATCAACTTCTCCTCAGACTATCACATTATATGAAACCATAACTACTAAAAAAAAAAACCCAAAAACTTATTTGGGTCTATTTGAGATAATGAAGTATATCAAGAAAAAAAAGATGGTGTCCAGTTTGTAAAACATTAGCAGCAGAACAAATAATGACTGAAAGTGATTGTGAGCCTAGATAATTCTTAGGGCTAGCAGACATCGTATCTGCTACCCTGATTTCAACTCCATAGATTAAGATGCCCTTCCCAAGACAGCTTGGCACTTCTAAACTCACCACCGTATTGCTAACTCAAACCTTGATTGACTGCCTCCTTCAGTCTCCTTCCTCCTCTGTTTGGGAGCCTCGAAAGTAGAGTATCAAACTCTTTTCAATGACTTCCTTTAGAGTTGGCAGAAACTGAACTCTTAAAAATACTTCACTTTTTATATGCTGCCCTGAATAGTTTCAACTTCAGAGAAAAAGATGCTTTGGGTACTGTGCTGTGTATTTCTTGGTGTGGTATCAAAATTCATCCTTACCCCCACCCCCACTTTTCTGACTCATTTTTGTGCTATCTTCCCCTTTATATTATAAACTTACTGAGGGTAGAGACTTTCATTCTTTTTGCTAATTGTATGCCCAGCATTTATCATAATTCCTGGCACATCAGAGGCCCTTAATAAATGTTTATTGGATTGGATTCTTGGATTGAATTGTATCCTACCATTGGTCATGGAGAGCTACAATACACTGAAACACTGAGAAATATGTCACTCTGAAGAAAAGCCTGCCTTTCTGAAAGCATGCTGAACAATAGTATGTCCATCATGAACCAGAAAAGGACCTGTTGGAAAAGTTTCTGCTCTCTTTACTCACATATCCTATACACCTCATAATTTTCAAGTCAATCACACTAGTCATCATTATTGAAATAGAAACATTTACCTTTAATTGTTTTAAATGAAACAGTTGATAGTAAACTTGTTCAAGCTTGATAAGCCTTTTATTTTAATTTTGAATTTATATGGCACACATTTTTGTTTTGTTTTATATTTCTAGGCTTTTAAAGAAAATAAACAGGGGTATGCAGGCAAAGTGCCCCAAAAGGAATCAGAATAGGATTAATATAAATTGGGTATTATGTCTCTAAGACCTTAAATATCAAACTCACTGCCATTCCTATCCATTTCCTCTTGTTTATTTCTCCTGTGATTTCATATCACTGGATAAACTTGGTTTATTTGACAAATACAGAAAAAATAGCAGCACAACAATTAGGGTAGTGATAATAAGGGCAAGAAGAGCTCAAGCAAATTCTCCAGTCTAAATAAGAATTTGAAGGCATGCTCAAGGTTCATTAATCTACCAAATATTTCACAATCATGTTAATCAAATAAACATGATATATTTGTATATAATGGAATATGTCCAAAGTACCACAATCCATCATGAATTTTCCATTCAAGCAATAAGTAATTATTTTATGGAGTTATTAGAATAATGATTTGCATCCTTTAAAGACTTATGACACTCCCATAATAACAGTTTTAAAATTTCATAACAATATCCCTTCTAAACTATTAAATTATCATTAATGCAGCATAAACTTAACTTTCACTGAATTACTTTATATCTATGTTTACTACAGAATGAATTCTTCCTTATGTTTTTTGGGATATCTAACTGCCCTCCATGACTTATATTGGGTTCCACTGTCAGTAACTCACAAAACACATTGCATATTGCAGTGGTGGCTAGCAAAAGTGTTTCCACCCCAACCTGATCAGTTGTTTCAGTCATGACCCACTCTTTGTTACCCGCTTTGGGATTTTCTTGGCAAAGATACTAGAGTGGTTTACCATTTACTCTTTCATCTCATTTTATAGGTGAAGAACCAAGACAAACCAGGTTAAGTGACTCACTCACAGTTACACAACTGTTTGAACTTAGGAATATGAGTTTTCCTGAACACTGTCCCCACACTGCACCACCAACTTGCAATATGATAATATGACTAAATCACCAGGAAACATTAACCCAACTGTTCCATTTCACTTCTATTTTATGCTGTCCTTCCAAGAAGCTTTGGATATTATCTGGCTTGTCTGGTCACAGTGACAAATTTTCTGAAGATTCATTACCATCTTTTCTCCTTTTCTCCTTTTTCTTGCTTTGTGAGATGATATTCCTAATAATTATGTCCCCTTCTCCTTGGTAATGTTTTATACAATATGTTGTACTCTAAACTAAAATCAGTCTTGGCTATCATGTCTCTCTGATAACCAAAAACATCAAGTATTTTCTGCCAAGAACAGTTTGGGGGCTTTGTTTAATTCCACACTGTGATAATTAGTTTTTATTAATTACACTTTTATTAGAAGTAATCAGAGTTTATCATGCACTTTTCAGATTCAACATCTTGTTCAAAAATATCACAGGGCAGAGCCAAGATGGCAGAGTACAAAGACATACATACTCTAGCTCTTCCCCCACAGCCCATAAAATACCTGTAAAGAAAGACTCTCAACAAACTCTAGAGCACCAGTAGCCACAGAATGATGGAGTGGAGGAGATTTATAGCCCAGGTTGACCTCGAAGGCCAACAGGAAAGGTCTGTCACACCAGAATGTGTCTGTTCACAGCAGAACCCAGCCCAATGTTGGCCATGAAGCACCAGGAGGAGTAGGGCCAAAGAAGATCTCAGGGGTGGAATCCCCAGCAGCAGCAGTCAGGTTCACAGATCCCTCAACCCATAAATGCCAGAGGCAGTTTCAAACGTCAGTGAGGGGGCTTTTTCACCTCTGTGACAGGGGAGCAGGGTCCCCTCCTAGTCCTGGCTCTAGGCAGTGGCAGTGATGGTGGCAGTAACAGCACCAGTGGGCAGCTACAGTGGCCGGACAGAGAGCCAGCAGCATCCATTGATGGATAAAGCCCCTGGGGGAATTAAGCACCTGATCCATACCTAAGGATATGGAACATCCATATTCCTATCCATACATTGTATAAACTCCTCTCCCTTGATTGTGCCACCTTGGAGGAACTGAGATCTTACAAGTCCCCAGAGTATACCCTACTCTTGACAAAGGAGCCAAAAGTCAAGTAACTGGTAAAAAAAATGCCCAAAAAAGGGAAAAAAAAATAAGACTATAGAAGGTTACTTTCTAGGTGAACAGGTATTTTTTCCCATCTTTTCAGATGAGGAAAAAAAATGTTTACCATCAGGGGATGACATAAAAGTCAAGGTTTCCACATCCAAAACATCCAAAATAAATATGCAATAGTCTCAGGTCATGGAAGAGCTCAAAATGGATTTTGAAAATCAAGTAAGACAGGTGGAGGAAAAATGGAGAAGAGAAATGAGAGCAATGCAAGAAAATCATAAAAAGCAGAGTCACCAGCTTGCTAAAGGAGATCCAGAAAAAAAAAATGCTGAGGAAAATAACACCTTTAAAAATAGGCTAACTCAATTGGCAAAAGAGGTCCAAAAAGTCAATTAGGAGAAGAATGCTTTAAAAAGCAGAATTAGCCAAATGGAAAAGGAGGTTCAAAAGCTCAAAAGTTAGAATATAACAGATAGAAGCTAATGACTTTATGAGAAACCAAGAAATTACAAAACAAAACTAAAAGAATGAAAAAATGGTAGATAATGTGAAATATCTCATTGGGAAAACACCTGACCAGGAAAATAGATCCAGGAGAGACAATTTAAAAATTATGGGACTACCTGAAAGCCATAATCAAAAAAAAGAGCCTAGACATAATCTTTCATGAAATTATCAAGGAAAGCTGCTCTGATATTCTAGAACCAGAGGGTAAAATAAATATTGAAAGAATCCACCAATTGCCTCCTGGAAGAGATCCAACAGGAGAAACTCCTAGGAATATTGTAACCAAATTTCAGAGTTCTCAGATCAAAGAGAAAATATTGCAAGTAGCTAGGAAGAAACAATTTGAGTATTTTGAAAATACAATCAGCATAACACAAGATCTAGTAGCATCTACATTAAAGGATTGAAGGGCCTGGAACATGATGTTCCAGAAGTCAAAGGAACTAGGATCAAAACCAAGAATCACAGAGATATTATAATTACATATAATGCCTTATACCTAAAGGTCAAGCAAGATGAGAACTGAAAAACAGTTGTCAGATTTGCTTACCATCAGCCCTGAGGGAGGGAGTATTCAATTAAATGGAGCCATAAATCCTTTGAAGAATCTGAAATAATTCATTTTAGAATCATATGAGTAGAAACATGACTCACCCACAAGGGAGTTTCACTAACTATAATTTATCACTATAAAAACAAAGGTTTTACCTTAAGAACATATATACTTTCTGTGATAAACATGCTTTGGGTCCCATTTTTTTTCCTGATTAGCAAACATTTCATGGTACAGGTACATTTGGATACTTTGTACCTTTGGAGAAATACTCTTTTATATTTCAGAGTAAGCAAACTACGTAGGCACATTTTATAAAATGCACTAATACAAGGAAAGGCTATTCCATGGACCTATGAAAACACATCAGAATGTTAAGGACCTGAGGTTTTCTTGGATATAGGAATTTCTGGGGTGGGAATCTACTTTACCAATGCAGGTCATAAGCTACTTGTAACTTATAGTCTTACAGAGATAACTATGGTCTAGTGAGGTTAAGCAACTTGCTTTACAAGCCATGTAGCTAATTGACATTACAGTATTTTCAACCAGGTGTTCTTCACTACAAGTACAGACTGGGATACACTGCCTCTTGCCTATGAGTATACTCATCAGGAGTATACTAGAAAGGCGAATGGTCATAGTATAGTCATTTTTTTAGAGTTTGGTCATTATATCTATGAATTTATTAACTCTGGCTGTTTCTGTACGTTCTATCCTCCTTCCCTATAAATCCTGTCTGTAGGAAAGGATTAAATTTTGTCAGTATGCCTCAGTGTTAGGAATGAGTCAATCCACTGGAATTCCATTATGATACCTCATTTTATCATACAGGTGATCTTAGATTCTCCAGGACTATGCCAGTGTAAGATATAAGATAGGGTGGTTCAACTAAGCTGGAAATGTTTTGAATATAGATTTTGTATTAGAATCTACAGATTTGTTTTCCAAGATATAACAAGTTAATTCAGAGAAACTCATATTCAGAAGACTGGTAAGTAAGCAAACATCTACCTATCAATCTGTCTGTTTATCTATCTACCTGTCTGTCTGTCTATCTACCTATCCATCTTTCCATTTATCTATAGCAGATCACTCCTTTCCTATGACATAGAATGGTTTTGAGCTCCTTTGACAGAGATGAAACTGTAAATGTTTGAAATATTGAAGTAAATCTGACAAAAAAGTAATAAATTTTTCATATAACAATGGAACCTAGCTGAATAAAGAATAATGACAAGTAGCACTGTGTATTCTAAACAGAAACCTCTCAATAAACTCTGTGGAATAAATGAATGAGCAAATACATACCTAATTGGGTTCCTACCAATCAACCCCCATGGAACAAACTTCCCTTCAACTAGACCCTTTAAACGTGGCTTTATCTGATCCTACCAGTGAGCCATGGCAGCTACAAAACCATCCAGCCACTAACTCTTAAGAGAAACTATATGATATTTACTTTTTCCCACCTTAAATACTAGCTGTAAATATATCTAGTTGAACTTGGTTGCTTTCATATTCCATAAAAACTTTTTATTCATTATGTTCCTATTTATTTCTTCATGACTTTATGAAAAGTTTCTATACAACCTGCTGATGAGGTTATTCTAAAACATAGCATTTTGAAATAAGCGATTGGAAAACTCTGAAAATCCAGAGATAATTGATGACCTATTGGATTGTCACCAGAACTGGACTGAAACTTCACATTATTTCAGTAATATTTCCATGAGGCAAAAGCAGAGCAGATTTTATAAGACATTGATATTATGGCCCATCAATATATGAATGGCTGTAAATTTCACTACCCAAGGCTAAAACAGTCCTTCCTTCTGGACAACTTACAATATAACATGCAAAAAAGGCTGTTTTTTCTACTTCTATAGATATTGGAAGAAATAAGTCATCCTTATATCACAATCTTCTCCTCAATAGTGAGTACTCTATATTTTTCAAAAATTTATGCCTGTGTAAGTTTTGTAAGTATTTTTCACAAGTATTTGTTTTACACACATTTAAGAGATGATAGTATACAATGCTTGATACAACAGAAATGCAGACTGTGACATATCATATTTACTTTTTCTTAATCCATATGAAAATAAACCCACCTTAAGTAGTCTCATATCAAAACTTAAAGTCCCATAGATATATTAGGAAGAGAATTGTGTCATGAAAGCCTTCATTGAATATTATCATTAAAAATATTTTCAACCTATAGAGCCCCTACTACAATTTCTGCATTGTTTGATAAAGGGTGATAATCTAATGAAATATCAAAAGATTTTTCTGGGTATCTGTGGCAACGTGACATGATGCTCAGAGCCAAAAAAAGGGAGAACAGACCAAAGTCGTTATTAGAAGCCAGTCTGAGCTAAATGATAGCACTGAGGTTTCAGAAAAATGGATAAGTGGAAAGAAAAGAGAACAGGATGGGAGAGATTGGCTACTGTCCTTTGTATAGATATTCCAGTAGAACATAAAGTACACTTGTATAAACATTACATTATGTAACAAATTAATATAAAGATTGCTTCATATGCTGTAGTATATTGTATGAAGCTGAAGAATCAGGGAGAAATGAAAGTCATATTTAAAATACAATGGTTTCTGTTTTGACTACTAGGTGATTAAGTTACTTACTTAAAATTCACAACAGAATTAACTAAGGGTGAGAAAAACTATGAATTCCTAGCTCTAAATTAGAAAATCCAATTTTATCAGTCCATTATACAGTCAGAAATAATTTATTAAATGCTTTTATAAACCAAACAAGCATTATGGAGGGATAAAAAACAAACAAAAACGTATGAAGCATAGTTCCTTAGCTCAGAAAATTTACACTCAAATTAGGAAGATTAGACATAAATGAATTGGAGAACAATTCCAGATGGCACTTACTAGCTAGCACAGTAGCTATATCTCACTTCAATTAAGGATTTTTAGTAAACATTTACTATGGCGAGGAACTATGATAGGTATTGTGGATAAAATATACAAAATGACTCACTTATTTTGCCTGCCAAGATAAAGCTCGGTAATGCAGTGGATAAAGTCCTGGTCCTGAATTTAAGTCCAGCTTCAGACACTTCCTGACTGTGTGACCCTATGTAAGTTACTTCTTCATGTGTAAAATAGGAATAAAAACCCTTACTTCTCAATATTATTGTATCAAATTAAGCAATATTTGTGAAGTACTTAGCACAGTGCCTGACACATAATAAGAACATCATAAATGCTTAATTACCTCCTCCCTCTTTTCTATCTTCTCTCCCCTTTTCCCTCACTCCCTTTTTTCCCTCTCTTCCCTCCTTTCTTCTTCCTCCGTTCCGTCATTTTTCTTCTTTCTGTCACCTTTTGCATCTTTTCTTCCTTCCTTTCTTCTTTCTTTCATTCCTCCGTCCCTTCCTTCCTCTTTTACTTCCTTCCTACTAAAAGGAGATAATCTAATGGAAGTAGAAGTGAGAGGCATTAGTCATATACAGAGGTAAATAATAGCTAGCTCTAGAGGTAGAGAGGTAGGTGAGGCAGAAGAAATTAATACTCAAGTCAACAAGTATTAATTAAGCACCTACTGTGTGACAGCAGGCACTGTTCTACTTTCTGGGGAATATAAAGAAAGTTAAAAACATGGTTCCTGCTCTCAGGGCCTCACAGGCTCATAGGGAAAACAACATGAAAACAAGTATGTACAAAGAAGATATATACAAGATAAATTTGAGGTCATGTCAGAAAGGGGAAAGAGATACTAAAAGGAACTAGTGAAGACTTTTTTGTAGAAAATAGAAAATTAACTGAGCATCAAAGTCAAGGAAGTAGGCCAGGAGGTTGAGGTCTGTGGGACAGACAGTAAAAATGCCCAAAGTTGAGAGATGGTGTATCATAGCCTGGGGGAATGGTAAGGAAGCCAATGTCACTTAGTAACAGAATATGTGGGCAGGAATATGGTAGAGAAGTAGGAAAAAAAGCTAAGCAAATGGTGGGACTCATCCAGGACAAAATTGGTGATAGGCTAATGGCTTGAGAGAGGACAGTGTAGAGTTTATGGCTTCATCAAAGGATCAATATAGGATAAAAGCATAGCTAGAAAATGCTTTCCTGGGAGAGAACTGAGGGGGGTGTAAGGATTAGCAGTGACAGAGAAAACCAAGAACAGGATTCAGGGGTGCAAGGCAGAGGACAATGTAGAATGATAACAGGACATGATTAGATAAAGGCATTTTGGATTTCACAGACATAGAAATGGAATATTTATGGGTGATGTTAAAATCTAGTAGGCTCATTTCTGTGTATAGTTGAGGTAGTATAGGGGAGTAGCTCTTGGAAATGACTAAGTTGAGAAATTAGTAAATTAGAGGGTCTAAGGAAATATCATTATGTGGACTGGAGTCCTTTAGTATGAATGCTGGAGTTGAGGAATGGAAAAGGACAGACCTTGAACACAATAAAAAAGAAAGGAAAAGAGGTAGACTATAGCCATCAGAATCTTGATTGTGGAATAAACATTGATTGAACGAACCCCAATAAAGGAAATGTTACTGAATGATGGTGATAAAGAGTGATCCTTGAAGTTTGAAGGAGCATTTCTACCTCTCCACCTCTACAAGTGAGTCAGGACATATATGCCCAAGTACAATGAGGGAAAACTATACAAGTGGCCAAGGAAGGTATGAGATCAGAAGGGAGGTAGATCTCAGTGGATGCAAGAAGATAGAAACAGATATATTAGATCTGTCTTTTAATGCTAATATTTTTCAATATAGTACTTTTAACGTGAGTATCACAAGATACCATGGTCTCCAAGTAATCGACACCTTGGACCTAAGCAGGCTACAAAAATATTAACATGAAAAGGAAAATGAGGTGGTCATTCCCCCAATCAATCCTTTCTCTTCCCAAGAAACTCTTGAAGAGTTACCAGAGGTGGCCTTTCCTCTTACTCATCCATTTTTCAAGGAAAGTGAGAGGATGAATGCACATACGACTGATAAAGCAGATGCGATTCTGGTATGAAATAAAACACTTTTCCAGTATGCAATGGGCTAATAGTACATGATGTTAAGCTGTAATCACTGGTAGTCAGGAAAATACAAACTACAAGGAAAAAGGAGGGGGAGAATAATAAGGCATATGATGTGTAGCAAAAAGTGTTTTATGTTAGGAAACCAGTCTGGAAGCCAAAGAATGAACAGGACTGACAAGAGGAATGCTATGCTTGCTGTAAGTGGAATGAAAGATCATAGTGCTATGGGAGCAATGAAGGCATAGACAAAAGCAGAATTTGGTGTTAGTAGCTAGCAACATGCAAAACTCCAGAGGGAGGAAAAGAGTGGAAGGTGTGGCAACAGATGAAATGGAAGTCCTTTATCACCCTGTTATATTATGGAACTTTTATATATTATACATAAATGATTGACCTTACCTCTTAGCTTTGGGGTTTAGTTCTGTAGCCAACATATTGGCTCTTTGGGAAAGGAGCAGAATGGAAGAGGTTTGTTATACTATATCTACCAATTTGCTAGAGATTCACTCCTTCAATCTCATGCTCTCCTTCACTGCCTTTTCTCCTTCATCTTTGAAACAGCAAGCAATTTGATATAGGTTATACATGTGCAATCATGCAAAACATAATTCCATAATCATCATGTTGCAAAAGAAAACAGATCAAAATTTTAAAAAGTGAAAAATCATATGCTTTGATCTGCATTTCAGACTCCATCACTTCTTTCTCTAGAGGTGGGTAGTATTCTTTATTATGAGTTCTTTGGTATTATCTTGGATCATTATATTGTTGAGAATGGCTAAATATTCACAGTTGATCATACTACAATATTGCTGTTACTATGTATAATGTTCTGCTTCTGATCTCTTCATTCCGCATCCATTTTTCTGGAAGCACCCTGCTCATAATTTCTTAGAGTATAATAATATTCCATTACAATCATGTACTACAACTTGTTCAGTCATTCCTCATTTGATGGTATCCATTTGTAAATGGTAAGGGAATTTGAAGGTTTTCCTGCCCCTTAATAGGCCCATGTGACCTGCTTTGAGCTTTGACCCAGTAAACAGCTTGAGTCACATGAAGCCCAAGGTGGGAGGACCTTGCTAAATGGGTGGAGCAGGAAGAAAGAGTGAGGTAGAGCTGAGCTAGACAGCAGGCAGTGCAGAGCAGTTGGTGTGAGAGAGGGGGTGTGGGAAGATCTAATGGAGGTAAGGACTGGGGAATGGTCATGCTCCCTGAATTGATAATGTGTACAGATTTCTTTGTTACTATGATGGATTTTGCCTTTCTAGTGTTTGAATTAATGTCTTGGTTTCATCTTTGACTAAGAGAGTTTGTATTTTGCAAATTTACCCTGGAAATATCAATGTATATCCATAGAAGCTGTTATGGATATCACAGTGGCAATAGACCCCTCGATTTCCACATCTTAGCCAACAAAGAGAGCTGCTATAAATATTTTTTTTATATAAATAGGTCCTTTTGCTTTTTTTTTTAATCTCTTTGGGATATAAAGCTAGTAGTGGTATTGCTGGGTCAGATGGTATGTACAGATTTTTAGTCCTTTGGGCATAGATCCAACTTGTTCTTCAGCATGATTGGTTCAGTTTACAATGCACAACAATGCATTCATTTCTAAATTTTCCCACATCCCTCCAACAGTTATCATTTTGCTTTTCTGCCATGTTAGCCAATATCATAGGTGTAAGGTCATACTTCAGAGTTATTTTAATTTGTATTTCTCTAATTAGTAGTAATTTAGAGCATTTTTTTATATGACTATAGAATAGCCTTGATTTCTTCATCAAAAAACTGTCTGTTCATTTATTTTGACAATTTATCAATTGGAGGTGACTTATATCCTCATAAATTTGACTCAGTTATCTCTGTATTTGAGAAATGCCTTTATCAAAGACATTTGCTGTAACAGTTGTTTCCCAGCTTTCTGCTTTCCTTCTAATCTTGATTGCATTGTTTTTATTTGTGCAAATCCTTTTTAAATTACTTAATTGAAATTATCCATTTTACATCTCATAATACTCTCCATTTTTTGTTTGGTCATAAATTATTCTATCATCTATAGATGTGAAAGGTAAGCTATCCCATGCTCTGCTAATTTGCCGATGATATTACCCTTTATGTCTAAATCATCAATCCATTTTGACCTTATCTTGGTATATGGTGTGAGATATTGGTCTAAGTCTAGTTTCTGCCAAAATGCTTTCCAGTTTTTCCAGCATGTTTGTCAAATATTGAGTTCTTGTTTTCAAAGCTTGGATCTTGAGGTTTATCAAACATTCACATACTATGGTCATTTACTTTTTATTATGTACCTAATGTATTCCACTGATCCACCACTCTATTTCTTATCTCATAAGTGAACACAGGCACTCTTTTCTACCCTGGAATTGTGGCCAGGGTCCCTGCTTCTTATCTTTCTCCTTACCCTGGGACTTCAATCAGGGAGCTGTGCATGGGCTATGCCACTGGGTCCTGCACCCAGTTCCAATAAAGGGTCTCCTTCTAATTGCCTTCTAAACCCTTTCCCTTTTCTGTGCTGAGAGCTCTGGAAGCTACCATCTGCCTGGATGCTGAGTCAGTCACCCCCAAAGTATGTTGTTGGTTGGCTGAGGTGTGGTCTGGGCTGGACTGCACTATACTCTCACTACAGTAAGACAGAATTTTCTTACTGAGCTTCTAAGTTTTCTTGGGCTAAATAATAGATCCTGTCCTTTTGTTGGTCTTGCCACTCCAGAATTCATTTTAAAGTGTTGTTTTAATGTTGTTCGGAGGGTAATTTAAGAAAGCTCAGGAGAGTCCCTGCCTTTGTTCTTCCAACATATTTACCAGACAAAAGGCATTCATGGATTCTATGGATGGTTAACTGCCTCATATGCTGCCATTTCTGAAACCATAACCTGTTTTACTACTTATTAAAGCTTAAATAAATGGCTAAAAGAGGTCCTATTAATCTCTTCTACAAAAAGAACTGAGAGAAGCAGAAACTCCACTAACTTTTTTGGACTTATGACTACTGCTGCTGATATTTCCAAGAGTTGTGCCTTCTGTATTGTTTATCCACATGAAGTGATAAGAACACAACTTTGAGAAGAGGGCACCAAGTACAAGGCTTTCATTCAGAGAGCCTATCTGATAGCATAAGAAGAAGATCACTGTGCTGAGCAAACCCTCTGAAGTTGTCTGGTGTGAAATATCATGAAAAGGAAAGTTTCCATTCTTCAACCCTGGAAAATAGTATTTTGACGATACCAGTAGTTAGATACTGCTGTCAAATATACAAATATTAGGCCATCAGAGTCAAGAAAGTGTCAATATAGGAACAGGTCACATGGGAATCTGGAGGCTAGTCTAACAGGAAGGAATTCATGAGGTTTGTTGATGAGAGTATGAATCTTTTAAGTTGGGAAGGAAAGGTGGAGCTTAATATCACCCTTGCCTCATGTCTTCTGTCTGCATAACATGGTGCTCACTTCAAGCTTGATCAAAGCTATTCCAAGTCACTCTAAAGTAAACCTGGGCAGCCAGTGGCCTCAATGAGCAGAAGAATGTGACAGTGAATCTCAAGAGATATAAAGGCTTTACATCATTTTGAATCACGCCAAATGTGGGTTGAAGCAAGGCAAAGTGGAAACAAAATACTTCCATTACTGCTAACCTTCGACACAAAACTAAGCATGACCAAAAATAGTGGATCAAAGTGTCAGCAGTTTTGTGGTTATAGTGCTCTGTCAAAATCAAATATACCTTTTCATTACTCATCTAAAATCTCCCTTATTTTTGTTGAGAAAAATGCAAGCTTCCTAGTTTTAGTAAAGCTTTTAGGACTACTGTGTAAAGTGATGAAAGAACATTTATGAACTGGGCAGATCACTACTAGGAAGGAAGTCCAATCCAGAACAAATTTCTGACTTGACAAAGTTCTGAAGGACATCTTTACAAAGGTAAAGACTGCACAGTGTTACTGGCTAATAATAGCTTGTACGCTAGATGGTAGCTACTTGGAAAAGTTGTCTGTTACAATTAAATTGGTTGACCTATGAGAGGTGAAAATCTAGGCACATTTCACTGATTGTATTACAGTTAACAAGAGCATAGGGCAAAGACTTTATGAAACCATCCTTTCAGTACTTGAGAAATATAAAATCAACACTCATGACAGTTAAGGCTAAGGGTAGGAAAATAATGCTAAGATGGAAAGTTGGAAAAGGGTAAGCAGACATGAATTCTCTCCCTAAACTGAATAGCCTTTTGTGGTCTCGGAGGATTTCATTCATTATAAGTCATTTCATTTTAGTCTTTACATGTTTTTAATCTATTATGAAAAGTCATGTCATGTTCAGTTCTTGTGTTTCCTCCATACCTGATTATATTTGTGTATCTCTCTCCAGTCTAGTGCCTAGCACAGTGCTAGGCTTATGATAAGGGCAGAATATATACTTATTTAACTACAGTTCTCACAGATCACAGGAGTATTGCTTTGCCCATTAATATGTATTTTCAGTCTTTCTTCCATCATTAGATTTTTCCCAAGTACTCACAAAAATTTTCAGTCCTTAATACTTTATTTTTCTCCTTTGTCCCCTCTGTCCACCCAAAAATAACATAATAGCTCTATTCCTCATTACTGATAAATTAGAGAAAATGTTGTCTATGATGTTTGACTCTAATTATACATCATCCATTTTCTCTTCAACCCCTAGCAACAAAGTTTATTCTCCCTACCACCCTAATGAAATTCAGCCTTCAAAATTCATCCATGTTGCACTAACTGACGAATGACTTCTTCTCAATTGTCAAGTTGTCATCCTCCTTGATCCTTCTATAGCTTTGATACTTTTGAAGACTTTCTACTAAACACTCTTTTTAGCATCAGACACTGCACATCATTAAAAAGGGAGCAAGCCTTTTTATGATGCTTACTTAGTGCCAGGCACTATGCTAAGCACTTTTTACAACAACTCTGTGAACACATATACTGTTACTATTCTCATGTTACAGCTGAGAATCCAAGGCAAACAGAAGTTAAGTGTCTTGGCTGGAGTCATACTCCTAGAAAGGATCTGCGGGCAGAATTGAATTCAGGTCTTTCTGACTACCTGCAGTTAGCTGCCTATTTATCACTCCATTTATATGCTCTCATCGCCTCTGCTAGTTTCTCATTTTCTCAATCCCGTAATTGATATATTTTCCAAGGCTTATCCTTGTTCTTTATCTAATTCTTTCATTATCCTTTTATTTCAAACTCACCCCTCTTTCAAACTTCCCTACTTTAAGTCATGACCATTTTCCCATAATTCTTATTCATAAACTCAGAGTCATCCTTGACTCCACACTGTCCCACACCCCTATATCCAATGTGCTACTAAGTCCTACCAAGTTTTCTTCTCAATGTCTGTCACATACATCCCCTTCTCTCTCTGCTTACATAACCACCAGCCTAGTTCAGGCCTTTATCATCTCTTACTTATACAGACTATTACAATGCCTCCTATCTTGCCTCTGCCCCAAGTCATCATCCTTTCCAAAACATTTTTCACACAAATCAGGATTTTTCTAAAGTACATGTATGACTACATCACTCCCCTACTTAATAAAATCTAGGATTTCCCTAATACCTGTGATATAAAGTTAATTCTCCTTTAATTCTTAAAAGTCATTATGAGCTGGAGAAAAGTATGGCAACCAAGGACATCACTGGCTTGTAACATGAATTCATTCATAATTACATATATATATATATATATATATATATATATATATATATATATATATATATATATAGAGAGAGAGAGAGAGAGAGAGAGAGAGAGAGAGAGAGAGAGAGAGAGAGCAAGGCTTCTTTCCCATAGCTTCCCACAAACCAACTCACTTACATCACAAACAAGTTCCCTCACTCACACTAGCCAGCTGCCTGCTTTTCTCTCCCTTACTTTGCGCTGCTCTGACCAATTTCCCCTCAGCCCTGCTCTTCCTCCAACTCTTCCTGTTCCACCCTTCCTGCTCTACTCCCTCCTGTTGCATGTAACTTAAGACTTACATAATATTCCACAAACATAAGCATTATACAATGTAACTGAATTTTATACATATATGTGCATGTATATATGTATATATATATATTTATATTGAACTATAACTACTATTATGTAACTTCTTTAATTGTTGCTGTATATATTGACGCATCCCATGCAAGCAGACATAGATGAAGTCAAAAATGTATACACCTATAGCAAACTATAATAAAGTAGTCCTGTATATTATTTAGCTTTGAAAGTTTGTCCTTGCCAACTTTGTCATTATCACTGAATTTTTTCTCGATTCTCTTTCCCCAGGCTTGATAGATTTATTTTCTTTGCACCAAGTGCTTTATCATCATTTTTCAGAATCATCTAAATAGCTGAAACTTAGAAATTTGTTCTTAAAAAAAAAAGATTTTCGACTCGACATGGAAAGTCCCTGAGGGGAAGGGGACAATGGAAATGCCCTAGGGTGTATGAGAAGACTTGATCCACATTCTATACTTAAGGAAAATATCCAGATTTGACAGGTGTGTATATATATATATATATATATATATATATATATATATATATATATATATATATATATATATATATATATATAGTTTAGTCTGATATCTATGCACATGCATCCACATATATAATCCATATATATGTATATGTTCCTCTGTCTGTATCTACATATATGTGTATATATAAACACACAAAATACATATACAACACACATATGTATATACATACATTTATGTCTGCATTTTACTTTTTCTCTGCAAGGATTGATATGGAATATCAGCTGCTTTCCCTGAGCATGCACTCTTGTGAGCTCACTGATCCTTTTTCCCTGTATCATTCCCTCCCAGCATGACATTTGTTCATAGTGACACTTCAAATCCTTAAAGAATCTTACACTGTGGAGCGAAACAGGCATGTAGTGAATTTAGAGACAGAATATTTGAATTCAAATCACTGTAGAAAAATTAACTTTTATGAATATGTATCCTCACCTAGAAAATAGATATCTTCTACCCCACTGGGTTGTTGCAAGAATAGAGATCATGGGTACGAAAATTCACTGTTTAGTTGGACTCAGACCATCATCCTTCACTTTCATATATTACATGTCCCTTCCAAATATGTCAAGATTTATAGCAAGTATCTTTATTTTTTTAAGAGTTGAAAGGACCTTAGGGTTTATGTCATCCACACATCTCATTTTCACATGAGGACAAGAAAATGCAATGTGAATAAAACCACTTGCTTTTTAGGCAATGAAGAGCTACTGGTCCAAGGAGTTTCGATCTCAGACTTTTCTTCTAATCGATGGACCTTCATTCACATTTGATATGGTACTAGCGGCTGACTGACACATCCCCTTGCTACATAACAAGGGAGAGTCACTTCCTTCTTCACTGGTTCATCTTCCCACATGCAAGCTCTCCCAGCCAGTTAAATTAGAGGTTAAAAGATAGCTGCGAGTTCTGTCTGCTAGTGAGATCAACACTGTGATTGCAAGACCTTAATTAGAAGGGGGATGACTTGTACTTAACTTTCTCTACTTAGTAGCATTAACAACTTTTGAGGTTTAACTTCGGCACCAAAAATATCTTGATTGTAGTCTGGCAGGGATTTGATTGATATTTTTTCTGGAAATGGTGGTCCATTTAAACTGATGAGCACACAAAGCTGAAAGTATTTTTATGAGGAAAGCACTTTGTAAAGTTTAATATCTCATTTATTCTGAGCTGTCATTACTGGTATTAATCATAGCTATGAGGGATCTTGGAGGTCATCTAATTTAATCCTCTCTGTTTATAGACGAAAAAAGAGAAGGATAGACAGGTTAAAATAACTTCTCAAGATCATATAGTTGTTAAGTGACAGAGCCAGAATTCAGGCCCATGCCTTTTGATACAAGACCCTGTACTTGTTCTAGTATACTGAGCTTTTTTATTGTTAGTATTTTTACATCACTATATTTCTGAATCCCGAAGACTTATCCTTTTCAACAAATTTAAAGAAAAAAAAAGTTCAGCAAAAGCAATCAACATATCTTTGTCTAACTGTATGAGTGGTTGTATTTGTTAGATTGTTAGTCATTGTATATGTAGTTTTCCTACTTCTGCTGATTTCACCTTGCATCAGGTTATGCATATCTTCTCATGCTTTTTTAAATTTTTCAGTCATTATTTCCTATAGCACAATGATAATTCAATATGTTCATTACCATTATTTGTTTAGTAACTATCTACTTCATTTCTACTTCTCTTCTACAAAAAGTGTTTCTACTACAAAAAAAGTTACTATGTTACTATATTTTGGTATATAATGCACTTTTTTTTGGCTAAATGCCTGTCATTGAGACCTCTTGTTCAAATATGTGGATATTTTAGTCCTTTCCTTTTTTCAAACATTTTTTTTTATTTAATTTTTACATTCATTTTCACAAATTTTTGGGTTCCAAATTTTCTCCCCTTTTATCCCCTCCCCCCACCCCAATACCCCAAGCAATCTAATTTTCCCTATCTCCAATCTGCCCTCTCTTCTGTCATCTCTCCCTTCTCTTGTCTCCATCTTCTCTTTTCTCCTGTAGGGCCAGATGACTTTCTATTCCTCATTAACTGTATGTCTTCTTTCCTAGTTGCAACAACAATACTAAACAGTTGTTCCTAAAACTTTGAGTTCCAAATTCGCCTCATCCCTCCCTCCCCACCCATTCCCTTTGGGACAGCAGGCAATTCAATATAGGCCATATCTGTGTAGTTTTGCCAATGACCTCCCTGATAGTCGTGTTGTGTAAGACTAACTGGATTACCATCCCTCCTAACCTGCCCCTCATTGTTTCTCTTCTGTCTTTTGATCCTGTCCCTCCCCAAGTGTTGACTTCAAATTGCTCCCTCCTCCTTTTGCCCTCCCTTCCATCATCCCCCCCCCGCAATATCTCTTTCTCCCCCACTTTCTTATACTGTAAGATAGGTTTTCATACCAAAATGAGTGTGCATTTCACTCCTTCGTTTAGTCAAATGTGATGAGGGTAAACTTCTTGTTTTTTGTTTTTTTTTTTTTCTCAGCTCTCCTCTTTTTCCCTCCACTAAGAAAAACTCCTACCTGCCTCTTAAATGACATATAGTTACCCCCTTCCATTTCCCTTCCCCTACATTTCTCTCTCACCATTTACCCTAGTTTCTTTTAAGGTATGGTCCCATCCTATTCAGTTCAATCTGTGCTCTCTATCTCTGTATGTGTGTGCATGTGTGTATGTGTGTGCATGCGTGTACATGTGTACGTGTGGTCCCACCAACTACCCAGATACTGAAAAGTTTTAAGAGTTACAAATACTGTCTTTCCATGTAGGAATGTAAACAGTTCACTCGTGGTAAGTCCCTTAAGACTTCTCTTTGCTGTTTACTTTTTTATGCTTCTTCTCATTCTTGTGTTTGAAAGTCAAATTTTCTTTTCAGCTCTGGTTTTTTCATCAAGAATGATTGAAAGTCCTCTGTTTCATTGAAAGACCATATTTTCCCTTGAAGTATTATACTCAGTTTAGCTGGGTAGGTGATTCTTGGTTTGAGTCCTAGTTCCTTTGCCTTCTGGAATATCCTATTCCACGCCCTTCGATCCCTTAATGTAGAAGCTGCTAGATCTTGGGTTATCCTGATTGTATTTCCACAGTACTGGAATTGTTTCTTTCTAGCTGCTTGTAAGATTTTTTCCTTGAGCTGGGAGTTCTGGAATTTGGCCACAATGTTGCTAGGAGTTTCTCTTTTTGGATCTCTTTCAGGTGGTAATCGATGGATTCTTTCAATACTTATTTTGCCCTCTGGTTGTAGAATGTCAGGGCAGTTTTCCTTGATAATTTCATGGAAGATGATGTTTAGGCTCTTTTTTTGATCATGAGTTTCAGGTAGTCCCATAATTTTTAAATTGTCTCTCCTGGATCTATTTTCCAGGTCAGTTGTTTTTCCCATGAGATATTTCACATTCTCTTCCATTTTTTCATTCTTTTGGTTTTGTTTGGTGATTTCTTGGTTTCTCATAAAGTCATTAGACTCCATCTGTTCCATTCTAATTTTGAGAGAACTATTAAATTCAGTGAGCTTTTGAGCCTCTTTTTCCATTTGGCTCATTCTGCTTTTGAAAGCATTCTTCTCCTCATTGGCTTTTTGAACCTCCTTTGCCAATTGGGTGAGCCTATTTTTCAAGGTGTTAATTTCCTCAGCATTTTTTTGGGTCTCCTTTACCAAGGTATTGACCTGTTTTTCATACTTTTGTTGCATCTCTGACATTTCTCTTCCCAGTTTTTCCTCCACCTGTCTAACTTGCTTTTCAAAATCCTTTTTGAGCTCTTCCAGGGCCTGAGCCCACCCGCCACCCCCCTGGGGTGTCTGGGGTACTGAGGCCCCACCCTCCACGTCTTTCCCTGATGGCAAGGATACGTCCTCATCATCAGATCCAAAGGTCGGGATCATTTGCATTTGTTGGAAAAAACTCTCTAAAGTCTTATTTTTCTTCCCTTTTCTAGGCATTTTCCCAGCCAGTTACTTGACTTCTGAGATTCCTTTCCACCCCCGCCTGGATCCGCCCAGCTAGTGCTTGGCCTCTGAGATTTAAATGGGCTTTCCTCCTGCTGGCTGTCAATCAGTGAGCTTTAGTTCAGGTGCTGGGGTGGGGCCAGGGCTGCCCCCGAGACTCTGATCCCTCGGGGGGGGGGCTTTATGCAGAGACTCTCAGGAATGGAGCGGGTGGGGGTGGGGTGGGGGGCCCGCCTCCCAATCTCAGCTCCCCTGGGGGTCCCGAGCAGAAGCCTTCAGCAACAGAGCGGGGCGGGGGCAGGGCCGTCTCCCAGGCTCAGCTCCGTCAGGTTTTATGCAGGAATCTTCCGTAATGAAGATCCTGCCTGCTGCTGGGAGATTCCTGAGTCCTGGGCCGCTGCCGCCTCAGCCGCCGCCCACACCTCTGCCGCTGCCGCTTCCTGCCCCTGTCCCTGCCGCCGCCACTTCCTCCCGAGGGGGCCCGAGTCATGGAGACGCCCCGCTTCCCCTCTCCTTCAGCCCAGCCTCTCTCACTGACCTGCTTCTGTGGGCGGAGGGGCTTTCCCGGTTGCTGGAGCTTCTGTCTCTGAAGCCTGCTTGGATCAGCTTCTCTGCGGCCCTGGCCAGGGCAGCGCTGGGGGTCGGATTTACTTTCCGGGGCGCGCCGGACCCTGGGGACGGGTCTTCAGGGCTCCCTGGAACAGAAATCTCTTCCACTCTGCTTCTGCACACCCAGAAGTTATGGGGGACTCTTTTTACATTAATTCTATGGGCTTTGGTTTCGGAGCTCGTAAACGTGCGTCCTTCTACTCCGCCATCTTGGCTCCGCCCCGCCTTTTTTCAAACATAATTATATATTGTTTTACAGAATAGTTGTAATAAATTCACAATTCCACCAAAAGTGTAGTAATGTCTTCTTGTGGCCCCTAACATATTGACCATTTCCATCTTTTATGTTCTTTGCCCATTTTTTCTATGTGAGGAGAAACATTAGAAATGTTTTGTTCTGAGTATCTCTTATAGATGAGACCATAATTCCTTAGTTCACTTTGATTCTCTTATGAACATTCCCCCACTATATTCCTAAAAAAGGTGTCTAATCAGGAAAGATACTTTGTGTTATATATTTGTCTTAACTTTCTACATATCTTGTATACTAAATGTTTATGAGAGACATTTGATGCAAAGTTATATTCTCTGACATGTCACCTGCTCCTTTACCGCTGATACTACCCCTTCTCCAAATTTCATTGATTATGTTCATACAAAAGTTTTCTTAATTTCATGGAAAGCATTGTATTTTTGGTTATTTTCACTATATTGCTTAAGAATTCTCCTCTTAATAGTTTACCTGTCAGATCTATGGAAAATGGAAGGATTTTTGATAAAACAAGAAATAGAAAACATTACAAATTACAAAATGGATATTTTTGATTACATTAATTTTGCACAAAACCAATGCAACCAAGATTAGAAGGGAAGCAAAAAACTGGGAAACAATTTTTATAGCCAGTGTATTGCTGAAGTTCTCATTTCTAAAATAAAGAACCGTGTCAAATTAATAAGAATAGAAGTCCTCCCTCAATTGATAATGGTCAAAGCATATGAAGAGACAGTTTTCAGATGAAGAAATCAAAGCTATCTATAGTCATATGAAAAAAGAAAAAAGTTCTAAATCGCTATTGATTAAAGAAATGCAAATTAAAATAACTCTGAGGTACCACATCACACCTATTAGACTGACTAACATGACCAAATGGGAAAATTGGAACACTAGCGCATTGTTAGTGGATTTGTAAACTGATCCAACCATTCTGGAGAGCAATTTGGGACAATGCTCAAAGGGCTATATACCTGTACGTACCTTTTGAGCCAGCAATACCACTACCAGGTCCGTATCCCAAAAAGATCATAAAGAGGTAAAGGGACCCACATGTAAAAAACTATTTATAGTAGCTCTTTTTGTGGTGGCCATGAATTGGAAATTGAGGGGATGCCCATCGACTGGGGAACAGATGAACAAGTTGTGGTATATGTATAATGTTAATCAGAGTAAAAGATCTTCCTGACCCATTAAAGGGTCTGCACATTAAAGAAAGCTTGATTAGGGGAGGCTCATACCTTTTGTTAACTTTCTAATAAGGCACTGGTTCTCAAGGGTTGTAATGCTCTCTGGCTCTGAAAAGTATATAAATACTGTGAGGTGAGGTTTTAACTTTGGGCCTACTGATTGGAAGTGTTTGTTTGGCCAGATGAGACTCTGGGGAGCTGCTAAAGAGCCCCCTGGCTTTGAAAACCCAGCTGTTGGTGCTTCTCTCTCTGGTAACTTTGCATGTATGGTCAGACAGTCATGTGTCTGTTGATCTGTGATATATGTATTACTTATGGTCTGACAGTTGGAAGCCCTGTCTGTTGATCTTTGTTTCTCTGTATTTTCTCTAAAGTTCAAGGTGCTGACTTTTTCCCCTAAACTAAATGAATGATATATGTGCTTGATTAAAGTGATTGCTGACTCCCTCCAAAGTTGCTTTCCTTTTAGAAAAGCAAATCCAAGAACCTGTACAGCAGGCCTTCCTGTGCATCTCAGGGTCCTTGCTAATACAATATCGAAGTAGTGGAGTATTATTGTTCCACAAAAAAATGATGAGCAGATGGATTTCAGAAAAACCTGGAAAGACTTGCACGAACTGATACAGAGTGAAGTGAGCAGAACTAGAACATTGCACACAGTAACAGCAGCATGGTATGATGACCACTTCTAATAAACTTAGCTCTCCTCAGAAATACAATGATCTAAGACAATTCCAAAAGATTCAAGATGGAATAAGCTCTCTACATACAGAGAAAAACTTATGGAGTCTGATTGAAGATTGAAGCACAGTATATTCTCTCTCTTTTTTTCTTTATTATAGTTTTCCCCTTTTGTTCTGATTCTTTCTTCACAACATGACTAATGTGAAAATATTTTTAATATGATTGTACATGTATAGTCTATCATGGATTACATGCTGCCTTGGGGAGGGAGACAAGGGAGGAGCAAAGAAAAGAATTTGTAACTCATAATCTCAGAAAAATGAATGTTGAAAACGACCTTTACATATAATTGGAAAAAATAAAATACTATTAAGTGGAAAAAAATTCTCCCTCTAGTCAAAACTAAGAAAGATATCTGATCCCATCTATCATTTTTTAAAAATTCTGTGTGTAATTGAGAAGTATGTTATGTTCTATGATATGTTACATTGGGCTAAATTGAATTTTGCCGGAGAACTTTGCAGTTTTACATAAGCTATTGTCAAATGCAAAGTAATTTAAAATTTCAGGTTAACCGAACACCAGGCTGAAAACTGATTTTAATTTTTCATTCTTCCTTATATAATGTGTCCTAATGGTCTACCCTTTTCATACTTCTCTTAAATCAGCACCAAATGTTTTATAATTTATATGTGGAGTTGTTATTTCTCTTTCATTTCTGCATTTGCCATAATCTTTATTAAGCTTCTAAAACTCTTGTTCATGTAAATGAGATCTGTTAACTTTCTGAAGCTCTTTAAAGTAGGCTCGTTAGTTTGATGATAACACTAAATGTGCAAATTACTTTAGGTAGCAGCACCATTTTTCTCATATTTTCATCATTCAGTCATGGGCAATGAACACCCTCCATAGTTTCAGAAAATAGTGATAATTATGTTTCCCTTTTTCCTTATGTTCACACCTCCTATTTCTTTTTCTTGCCTTATTGCTATCACTTGTATTTCCAGAGCTATGTTAAGAACAGGGAAAGGTGGACATTCTTGCTTAATCTGTTAATTTATTGGGGAAGACTGTAGAAGTCACGCCCTTTCAAGTAATTCAGGTTAGGCTTTCTGATGTTATTATTTTCTATAGTTCATAACTCAAATTTTATCCTTTAACTATAATTCATCACTCATATTTTCTATTTCATAAATCAGTTTCATAAATTAAAAAAATCCTAGGATTTCAAAACTATGTGGAACTTCAGTTGCCATCTGTAACACAAAAATCCATTCTAAAATATGTCTGACAATCTCTTCATACAGACTTTGTTTGAAGACCTGAAATGGCAAAGGGTCATTGTCAAGGGACCCTCTCGAGGAAGTCTATTTCAATTTTGAAAATCTCTAATTGTTAGGTTTTCTTTATTTCAAGCTAGACCTTCCTTTTTAGAGATTCAAATAGTTTCTACTAGTTCTATCCTTTGAAGCTAAGTAGAAAAATGCAACCTCTTTCATATGTTATCTCTTCAAAATATTAAATATCACTGTCATTTTACTAGTCTTCTCTTCTCCAGGCTAAATATCTTCAGTTCCTTCCACTGAGTCTCACATGACGTGATCACAAGGCTCTTTCACATACTGCTTTCCTATTACTGAACATTCTTCCACTCTTCAGTGTGAGGTACAGTGTCCACTAATAACACATTTTCGTCATCTCTTAAATAAATCATGCCCTGAAGATACTTTGATGTAGAAATTTAGATCTTTACAGCTTTACCTTGGGGAAATAAAATTACATATCCTAAATCAAATTAACATCTACAACCACATAAGTGTTAGATGAGACTTAGAAAGCAAGGTCAATGTTCATGCTTTGTCCTAATCCACTCATCCCATAGCCTTGATAGAGTTTTCCCTAAAATGTACACAAATAGCTATGTCAGAACTCTTGGATGTTGGACAGGAGAAATCCTGACTTAGAAGCATAATCCAACAGGAATTAAGGATCCCTCAAATCTGAGTGTCTCTTATTCCTACCTTCCTATTGGAATATAATTTGATGCTGGTCTCACAAATTGAGGAAGTGTTCCTCCTAGTGGTCTGGTAGCCTTCATTTTATCCTGACAAAGTAGTAGGTGCTCAATAAATATTTAATGAAATGAAATTCACTGTAGCATTGAAATTGCTTTAATTTGACATTCATGACCCTTCACAACTTTACACTCTCAGCCACATTTCACATTATTCTTCCTGATACACTGTGTGCCCCAGCCAAAAAGGAATGAACATATTATACATATGCCCATTTGCTATGATTTTATATATACATCTATATACAATCTATAATCCCTTTCTATGCTCCTACCATCTCTGTCAATATCCTAACTTATGCTAACATCACCTAAAGACTATCCTATTTTTCACCTTAGTACTTAACTCTTAGTTATGTTCACATCTTAGTACTGAACTCAAATTCAGTTCCTAAATTCTTCAGATCCCTTTTGTCAAGATTCATGTGATGTCTAATTCTGACATACATTTCCAGTCATCGTGATACCACTCCTACGTAAATATCAGAGAATGTCTGCATAATCACTGAAAGATGGAAAATATCTGCTTACAGTTCTATACCAACATGCTCACAAGTCCTATCCAAATGACTATTCAAAGTCTCATAGGGCCACATTCATATGGACTTAGAGGGTCATTATCTCCTAAACTCCTTTTCATAATATTATATACTTTTATTTTTCTACTAAGGAATACTTGTTGCTAACTTCAATTTCCTAGGAAGGTTCTATGCATCTGAAAGTTGTCCAACATTCTTCTGTGCCCAGATTAAGCACCTCTGTTAAGTGGAGTAGATTGGTAAATCCAATTTTTCTATTACCATATAAGTTCTGAGCAGGCAGAACATAGGGATTATATGCCAAATTTGAAAGCATATCGAGGAGTAACTTACAGGGAATAACTGGATTCCTATATTGACATTTACACTACTGATCATAAGGATCAACATGTGGTTCTACAAGAGTTGAAATTAAACTTTTCATGGCATTAAATGAAAGGTATCTGCTAGGTAAATCTGCTTGTTCCCTTTCCAGCACCATAGATCTCAGGAGGATTGAAGGAATAGGTCCATATTCTAATCAATAAATGAAATTCTGACAAAAAATAAGATCTTACCAGCAGCACTGTCTGTAAAAGGTGGAAGAAAGTGTTACACTATTCTCAGCATTTGGTCCAAGAGGTATTCAAGTAACATATGGCAAACTTAGTGGGCATGACATCCCAAATATCCTATGGAATACACCATATATATTATATTGTATAGGGATGCTCATTTTCCTTATTTTTCAATGAAAATGAAGTTAAAAGAAATGCACGAATGTGTTCTTTATTGCTCTTAAAAAAGTAAAATGTCCAAAATTTTACATAAGCTGTCTCATCATTGGAATGTAAACTCCTTGATCAAAAGGGACTTTGTTCCTCTTCTAGTTGTATCCTCAGTACTTTGCATATAGTAAATAATGAATACGTTTTCTTTCTACCATTTCAAATTTAATATCTTATGAATCTGGAAGGCAAACTCATATATAACCAGATATAACCTGATAGCATATGGGAGAAAGGAAGGAAGTAGCTTTTTTTTTCTTTCAATACTTATTTAGAAATACTTCTTCTGCTTTATCATTTGGACAGGTTCATGGTGGTAGGTCCTGTAGCAACCAGGAGACATTAAGTCCCCTAATGGAAAGATACTGACAAAAATCTATGATATAACATTGACAGGTGACATTTGACCAGACTGAAAAGTATTGTGTAGGGATTTTTCATGAGAGATGGTAATACATAATGTCTTAGGGACAAAAAAATCAAACACCATCAAAAGTGTTGATTCCATGCCTTTTCCCCACACTACAGTAGAAGTATAATGTAGCCATAATAAAAAATATAGTGTATGGTAAATTAATCACAATAATAATGGATAACATTTAAATAGATTTAACAAAGCTTGTGATAAAGAAATTCACTATTCTTACAGAGAAGACTGAGAGATGAGGACTAGATGATAATACAATTTCATGGTACTCAGAACTGATTGGATGATCAGACATAAAAAAATTAGTTGTGAATGGTCCAGTGACATTGTGGCAGATAGTACAGTAACTCAGATATCTCTGCTTGGAACTTTGATGTTTAACTTTTTTATCAACATCTGTTAAATGCAGAGATGTCATTTTCATGAAGTTTACAGATAACATCATGCTGGAAAAAATAAGTAAAACAATATCAGTATTCAAAAATATCTTGATATGGTGGAGTACTGAGCTAACCCAGTGAAATTCATTAAGAATATGTTGACTTAAAAACAACCACAGCAACAACCTAGCAAGTACAAGATGGAAGAGATATAGACAATAATTGTTCTGAAAAAAATCTTGATTTTTGTTGTAATCTCATTAAGACATAGTACCAGCTCCCAAAACTAAGGTGATTTGGAGCTGCATTAATAAAGCTTCTAAGAATCAAGAGGTGACCATGACACTGTACTCCATTCTTATCAGATATCCTTTGGAATATGGGGCTCAGTTTTGCTTACTAGTCGTGTTTTAATATTGATAAACTGTAATAGGTCCAGAATGGTGTAGGGCCTTGAGTCCACATCATATGAGAATTAGTTGAAGGGACTCTCTCTGTTTAGCTGAAGAAAAAGAAAGAACTCAGCCAAGACAAGATGGAAGTCTACAAGTTGTTGAATAGTCACAGAGGACAGAACCAGGAATAGTTGGCAGAAGTCGCAAAATGACAAAATTAGGTTAAATGTCTGCAAAAACTTCCTAACCATTAGATCCAAAAGTTGAAAAAGGTCACCTGTCTCAAGAAAAAGTAAATTGTTAACTTGTAAGTCCTTGTAGGTCCTCAATGAGGGGCCATATAACCATTTTTGTATGTTACAGTGAGGACATTGTACCTGTAGACAACTGGACTGAATTTTTCTCATCAGTTCTCAAATTCTGTAATTCTATAATAGTATGTATGCTGTAATTGAGATAAATATGATTTTGGAGATTATCTATTCTGATTCTCTCCTTTTAGAAAGAAGGAAACCAATATCCAGAGAGATTAATTGAATTAAATGGTCTTTTCTCAGTCCTCATCCTTTTTAGCCTGTCTGTAGTCTTGGACAAAGTTAAGTATCTTCTCCTCGATGTTCTCCCCTGTCCAGGTTTTCCTTATGGTGCTTCCTACTAGCTTTTTTCCTATCTGTATGATCATGCCTTCTCAGTCAACTTTGCTGGTTCCTCATCCACCCCTTTTAAATAGCATTTTTTTTCCAGTTATATGTAAAGACAATTTTAACATTAATTTTTTTGGTTTTGTTTGTTTTTTATAAATTTAACTTTTTACATTCATTTTCACAAAATTTTGTATTCCAAATTTTCTCCCCATTTGTCCCCTCCCCCCACCCCAATATACCAAGCATTCTAATTTTCCCTATCACCAATCTGCCCTCTCTTCTATCATCCCTCCCTTCTCTTATCCCCATCTTCTCTTTTGTCCTGTAGGGCAAGATAACTTTCTATTCCTCATTACCTGTATTTCATATTTCCTAGTAGCAAGAACAATACTCAACAGTTGTTCCTAAAGCTTTGAGTTCCAACTTCTCCCATCCCTCCCTCCCTATCCATTTCCTTTGGGAAGGCAGGCAATTCAATATAGACCATATCTGTGTAGTTTTGCAAATGACTTCCATAATAGCCATGTTGTGTAAGACTATATTTCCCTCAATCTTATCCTGCCCCCAATTGCTTCTACTCTTTCTTTTGATCCTGTCCCTCCCCAAGAGTGTTGATTTCATGTTGTACCCTCCTCCTATTGCCCTCCCATCATCCCCCCAACCCTGCTTATCCCCTTCTCCCCCACTTTCCTGTATTGTAAGATAGGTTTTCATACCAAAATGAGTGTGCATTTTATTCCTTCCTTTAGTTGAATGTGATGAGAGTAAACTTCATGTTTTTCTCTCAGCTCCCCTCTTTTTCCCTCCACTAAAAACTTCCTTGCCTGCCTCTTCTATGAGAGATAATTTGCCCCATTTAATTTCTCTTTCTCTCCTCCCAATACATTTCTCTCTCACTGCTTAACTTCATTTTTTTAAGATATGATCCCATCCTATTCAATTCACTCTGTGAATTGTCTCTGTGTGTGCGTGCACATGTGTGTGTGTGCATTTGTGTGTGTGTAATCCCACCAACTACCCAGATACTGAAAACTTACAAGAGTTACAAAAATTGTCTTTCCATGTAGGAATGTAAACAGTTCACCTTTGGTAAGTCCCTTATGACTTTTCTTTGCTGTTTACCTTTTCATGCTTTTTTTCATTCTTCTGTTAGAAAGTCAAATTTTCTTTGCAGCTCTGGTCTTTTCATCAAGAATGATTAAAAGTCCTCTATTTCATTGAAAGACCATTTTCCCCCCGAAGTATTATACTCAGTTTTGCTGGGTAGGTGATTCTTGGTTTTAGTTCTAGTTTCTTTGACTTCTGGAATATCCCATTCCATGCCCTTCAATCCCTTAATGTAGAAGCTGCTAGATCTTGTGTTATCCTGATTTTATTTCCACAATACTGGAATTGTTTCTTTCTAGCTGCTTGCAAGATTTTCTCCTTGACCTGGGAACTCTGGAATCTGGCCACAGTGGGTTCCTAGGAGCTTCTCTTTTTGGATCTCTCTCAGGTGGTGATCGGTGGATTCCTGGAATACTTATTTTTCCCTCTGTTTCTAGAACATCAGAGCAGTTTTCCTTGATAATTTCATGAAAGATGATGTCTAGGCTCTTTTTTTTGATCATGGCTTTCAGGTAGTCCCATAATTTTTAAATTGTCTCTCCTGGATCTATTTTCCAGGTCAGTTGTTTTTGCCATGAGATATTTCACATTCTCTTCCATTTTTTCATTCTTTTGGTTTGGTTTTGTGATTTCTTGGTTTCTCAGAAATTCATTAGCCTCCATCTGTTCCATTCTAATTTTGAGAGAACTATTATCTTCAGTGAACTTTTGGACCTCCTTTTCCATTTGGCTAATTCTGCTTTTGAAAGCATTCTTCTCCTCATTGGCTTTTTGAACCTCTTTTGCCAATTGAGTGAGCCTATTTTTCAAGGTGTTATTTTCTACAGCATTTTTTTGGGTCTCCTTTAGCAAGGTGTTGACCTGCTTTTCATGCTTTTCTTGCATCTCTCTCATTGCTCTTCCCAGTTATTCATCCACCTCTCTGACTTGATTTTCAAAATCCTTTTTGAGCTCTTCCATGGCCTGAGTCCACTGAATATTTATTTTGGATATTTGGGATATAGAAGCCTTGACTTCTTTGTCTTTACCTGATGGTAAGCATTGTTCTTCCTCTTCTGAAAGGAAGGAAGGAGATATCTGTTCACCAAGAAAGTAACCTTCTATGGTCTTATTTTTTTCCCTTTTCTGAGCATTTTCCCAGCCAGTTACTTGACTTCTGAGATTCCTCTGCACCCCTGCCTTGCCTCCAGATCTACCCAGCTAGTGCTTGGGGTCTGAGATTTAAATACTGCTTCCCAGCCTCAGGGTTTTTGGCAGGGGTGGGGCTGCTATTCAGTGTGAGATTAAGTTCAGCTGCTCGGGTGGGGGCAGGGCCACCACCTGGGGCTCAGTTCCCTCAGGGGGTTTATGAGGAGATCTTCAATAATGGATCAGAGTTCCTTCCGGCTTTGCAAGGCCCTGTCTGCTGCTGCCTCTGCTGCTGCCTCCTGAGGGGGCCTGAGTTATGAAGACACCCTACTCCCCTCTCACCAAAAAGGCTCTCTCACTGACCTTTGCGCCTGTGGGTGGAGGGACCTGCGCTGCTGCTGGAGATTCTTTCCCTGAAGCCTGCTCAGATCTGCTCCTCTTGGTTGCATGGCCAAAGCAGGGCTGGGCTCTGCTCCGGGTCTGATGCACAACGGACCTTTGGTGTTGGTTTCTCAGGGCTCTCTGGAATAGAAATCTCCTCCACTCCATTGTTCTGTGGCTTCTGCTGCTCCAGAATTTGTTGGGAGTTCTTCTTTACAGATATTTTATGGGCTGTGGGTTAGGAGCTAGCATATGTGAATCTTTCTCCTCTGCCATCTTGGCTCCTCCCCCTTAGCATTAATTTTTTATAAAAAATGTTGAGCTCCAAATTTTTCTCTCCCTTCTTCACCTCCCCCCCCCACCCTAAGATAGTAAGCAATTTGATCTTGGTTATGTATATGCAATCATGTAAAACTATTTCATATTAGTCATGTTGTAAAAGAAGAAATAGGCAAAAAAGAAAAAAAACATGAAACGACGAAAGTGAAAACAATATACTTCTATCTATTTAGATTATATCAGTTCTTTCTCTGGATGTAGATAGCATTTTCTATCATGAGTCCTTTAGAATTGTCTTGGATCATTGTGTTGCTGAAAAGAGTTGTCATCTCTAGCTGATTGCTGCACAGTGTTGCTGCTAATACTGTGTAAAATGTTGTACTGGTTCTGCTGACTTTACTTTGCACTGGTTTATGTAAGCCTTTCCAGGTTTTTCTGAAATCTACTTGATGGTACAATAAATAATATCCCATTACATTCAAATACCACAACTTGTTCATCTATTCCCCCATTAATGGGCATCCCTTCAATTTCCAATTCTTTACCACCACAAAAACAGTTACTATAAATATTTTTGCACATGTGGGTCCTTTTTTTTTTTCTTTCTTAATCTCTTTGGGATATAGACCTAGCAGTGGTATGCACATACTTTACTGGTTCTTAAGCCAGATCTTAACCCATGGCAATTGTGTGTGTGCTTCACAGCTCCTCTCTTCCCCTTCTGTATTCACTTGGTGATCTTATTAGCTCTCATGGGTTCATTTTTCTCCATGCAGATGATTCCCAGATCTACATATCTAGTCCCAACCTCTCTCCTATCTCCTATCATCAACTACCTGTAAAATAAACTGTACATCCCATCGACATTTCAAGCTAAACCTGCAAAAACTGAGCTCATTATCCTCCTCCACACTCCCTTACCCCTACCACCACTATCCCCCACCCCCAGAAACCCTTACCTCTTCTGAACTTCCCTATTTTGGTCAAGGTCAGTCATCACCATTTCCTCAGTCGCTTAGGTTAGCAATCTTGATATGTTTAATTTCTCTCTCTCTCTCTCTCTCTCTCTCTCTCTCTCTCTCTCTCTCTCTCTCTCTGTCTCTCTCTCTCTGTCTCTCCACATATCCAAGCTATTGCTGAGTCATGTCATTTCACCCAACAAACCTTAGCACAGGTCTTTTATCATCTCACACCTGGGCTACTATAATGATCTTCTTGTTAAGATTCCCTGCCTCAAATTCTTTTTCCACTCAAATTCATTTCCTGCTCAGCTTCCAAAGTGATATTCCTAAAGTGTGGGTCTGACCACGTCACCCTCCCCCCGCTACAATGAATAAATTCCTCTGGTCCCCTCATACATTCAAGAGTAAATACGAAGTCCTGTTGAACTGTTACAGGCTTTTATAATTTGACCTCTTCCTATATTTACAGTCTTTACTCTCTTTCCATATAGATTACACAAGTCAGTGATACTGGCCTACTTATTACCCTCAGAGAACATTCTATGAGACTTTGTCTATTATACTGTCTGTCTCCCTTCTCTGGAATGCTTTTGCTCCTTACTCCAACCTATTGGTTTCCTAGGCCTGTGCAAGGAATAAAATGATAATATATGTGGGTTACATATCTACTGTAGCGAATTCATTCTTTCAATTAACTTTCAATACACTTTTCTCAATAGACCATATTATTTACAAAAGAAATAATGTTATTTCCAATTTTTCTATGCTTGTTCTCTCAGTTTTCTTGTACTGCTGACATTTTTGTAACCATATGAAAAAGTAGTAAAAATAATGAACACAACCCTTCCATACCCCAGAGATACTGCAAAGGTGTCTTGTATTCATCCATCATATATACTTAGGTATTTTAGCTACTATTTACCATATTAAGGTCAGTTTTTTTTTCCTCTGTTTACTTATTTTTTTTGACAGAAATTAGTGTTGTGTTTCATAAAATTTTTTCAACATTTATTCATGTAATCATGTGATTTGTAACATAATTTTGCCATTAACATGATCTAATATGGTTATAATTTTCTTATATTGAATAGACCCTGAATTTGTTATAAATACAACATAGTTATCATACACATATATACATGTACATATGTGTAGTTAGCCTTATAGCTAATATTTTAAATATATATTTATTAGAGATGTTGATCTATAGCTTTCTTTCTCTGTTTTACTTTCCTTGTTTTAGTTATTATGACCCTATCTGTATCAAAGAAATTACAAGGTAAGATTCATTCTTTTCTTATTTTCATAAATTATGACTAGAATTTTTCTTTAAATATTTGATAAAAATCACTTAAAAGTATATTAGGTCCTTAGTTGTTTTATTTCCCCATACTGGCAGTTAAAAGCCTGTTATTTTTTAAATTTTAAATTAAGTTCTCCATTTTTCTTCTTTATACATTTTTACCCATTCTGTTTAAGTTTTTACAATTTTTGTTACCATGTAATTTGAGAAAAGTTTCAAATAAGGGTTTTTATTCTTCCTTAGTTATTCTGAATTCAGTTCTGATCCTGGTCATTTGGTTATGCTTTATGTTTTTTATCAGAATATATAATGATTTAGTTATATTTATATTTTTGAGACAGTTTCTAGTTTTCATTTAACAATTATATAATTTATTTCTTTCCATTTTTAAAAATCACTTCACTGTTTTCAAAATTTTTACTTTGGTTCTTATTTGGAATTGATTTTTTTGCTTTTTATGGTATTAAACTCCATGCCTAATCCTTTGATCTACTCTCTCTTTTTCTTGTTAACATTATCATTATAAATTCTCCCTGAAAGGCTGCTTTGGATCCATCTCAAAAGTTTTTCTATGTTAGCTCCAGTTTTCTATTAAATTGTCTATAAATTTTAAGATCAGTTTTTCTTTGAACCAGCAATTCTTTAGGACTTAATTTTTCTCTAATTTTCAATTATTTTTTCAAAGCCCACTCCTCATTGAATGTACTATTACTGCAATGTAGAAAGGAAATGTTTAATTTCTGCCTTCATAAATTGATGAGGATTTTCTGCCCTGGTACATGGCCTAATTTTGCCAAGGTGCCAGGCATAGTTGAGAATATATCCTTTCTTGAAGGAACCAAGATGGCGGAGTAGAAAGACTCATGTATGCTAGCTCCAAATCCACAGCCCATAAATTTTCTGTAAAAAGAACTCCCCACAAATTCTGGAGCAGAGCAAGCCATGCAGAAACACAGTGGAAGAGATTTCCGTTCCAGAGAGCCCTGAAAAACGGACCCCAAAGGTCCATCGCACACTGGACAGCAGAGCCCACCCCTGCGCTGCCCTGGCCATGCGGCCCCAGAGGAGCAGATCTGAGCAGGCTTTAGGGACGGAATCTCCGGCAGCTGTGAAGATTCCTCCTCCCACAGGCGCTCCAGGTCAGTGAGAGAGACTTCTGGGCTGGCTGAGAGGGGTGTGGAGTGTCTCCATGACTCGGGCCCCCTCGGGAGGCAGCAGCAGAGGCAGCAGCGGCCCGGAACTCCCCAAGCAGAAAGGACCTCTGCTCCATTACTGAAGTTCTCTGCATAAACCCCCGGAGGGAACTGAGCCTGGGAGGTGGCCCTGCCCCCACCCAAGCACCAGAACTTAAGCTCACATTGAATAGCAGCCATGCCCATCATGGAAAGCCCTGAGGCTGGGAAGCAGCATTTAAATCTCAGACCCCAAGCACTAGCTGGGCTGATCTAGGCAGGGGTGGAGAGGAATCTCAGAAGTCAAGTAACTGGCTGGGAAAATGCCCAGAAAAGGGAAGAAAAATAAGACCATAGAAAACTACTTTCTTGGGGAACAGTTGATGTTCCCTCCTTTCATTTCTGATGGGGAGGAAAAATGCTTGCCATCAGGTAAAGAGGTGGAGGTTGGGGCCTCTGTATCCCAGACATCCCAGGCGGATGTCTGGTGGGCTCAGGCCATGGAAGAGCTCAAAAAGGATTTTGAAAATCAAGTTAGACAGGTGGAGGAAAAACTGGGAAGAGAAATGAGAGAGATGCAAGAAAAGCATGAAAAATGTGTCAATACCTTGGTAAAGGAGACCCAAAAAATGCTGAAGAAAATAACACCTTGAAAAATAGGCTCACTCAGTTGGCAAAAGAGGTTCAAAAAGTCAATGAGGAAAAGAATGCTTTCAAAAGCAGAATTAACCAAATGGAAAAAGAGGTTCAAAAGCTCACTGAAGAAAATAGTTCTCTCAAAATTAGAATGGAACAGATGGAGGCTAATGACTTTATGAGAAACCAAGATATCAAAAAACAAAACCAAAAGAATGAATAAATGGAAGAGAATGTGAAATATTTCATGGGAAAAACAACTGACCTGGAAAATAGATCCAGGAGAGACAATTTAAAAATTATGGCACTACCTGAAAGCCATGATCAAAAAAAGAGCCTAGACACCATCTTTCATGAAATTATCAAGGAAAACTTCCCTGATATTCTAGAACCAGAGGGCAAAATTAGTATTGAAGGAATCCACCGATCACCACCTGAAAGAGATCCAAAAGGAAAAGCTCCTAGGAACCCACTGTGGCCAAATTCCAGAGTTCCCAGGTCAAGGAGAAAATATTGCAAGCAGCTAGAAAGAAACAATTCCAGTATTGTGGAAATAAAATCAGGATACACAAGATCTAGCAGCTTCTACATTAAGGGATTGAAGGGCATGGAATAGGATATTTCAGAAGTCAAATGAACTAGGACTCAAACCAAGAATCACCTACCTAGCAAAACTGAGTATAAGACTTCAGGGGAAAATATGGTCTTTCAATGAAACAGACGACTTTCAAGCATTCTTGATGAAAAGACCAGAGCTGAAAAGAAAATTTGACTTTCAAACACAAGAATGAGAAGAAGCATGAAAAAGTAAGCAGCAAAGAGAAGTCATAAGGGACTTACCAAAGGTGAACTGTTTACATTCCTACACGGAAAGACAATATTTGTAACTCTTAAAACTTTTCAGTATCTGGGTAGTTGGTGGGACCACACACACACATACACACACACACGTACACGTGTCCATGCATACACACATACACATATACACGCACGTTCAGAGACAGAGAGCACAGAGTGAATTGAATAGGATAGGACCATATCTGAAAAGAAATTAAGGTAAATGGTGAGAGAGAAATGTAGTGGGAGGAGAGAGGGTGAAATGGAATGGGGCAAATTGTATCTCATTCAAGAGGCAAGCAGGAGACTTTTTAGTGGAGGGAAAAAGAGGAGAGCTGAGAAAAAAAACATGAAGTTTACCCTCATCACATTCAACTAAAAGAAGGAATAAAATGCACACTCATTTTGGTATGAAAACCTATCTTACAATACAGGAAAGTGGGAGAGAAGGAGATATGCAGGGTGGGGGGGATGATGGAAGGGAGGGCAATGGTAGGAGGGAGCAATTTGAAGTCAACACTCTTGGGGAGGGACAGGATCAAAAGACAGAAGAGAAACAATGGGGGGCAGGATAGGATGGAGGGAAGTACAGTTGGTCTTACACAACACGACTATTATCGAAGTCATCTGCAAAACTACACAGATATGGCCTATATTGAATTGCCTGCCTTCCCAAAGGGAATGGGTGGGGAGGGAGGGATGGGGAGAATTTGGAACTCAAAGTTTTAGGAACAACTGTTGAGTATTGTTGTTGCTACTAGGAAATAAGAAATACAGTTATTGGAGAATAGAAAGTCATCTGGCCCTACAGGACAAAAGAGAAGATGGGGACAAGAGAAGGGAGGGATGATAGAAGAGAGGGCAGATTGGTGATAGGGAAAATTAGAATGCTCGGTGTATTGGGGTAGACGATGGGGATAAATGGGGAGAAAATTCGGAACCCAAAATTTTGAGCAAATGAATGTAAAAAGTTAAATAAATTTATATTTAAGAGTAGCCCAGGGACGAAAAAAAAAGTATATGTCCTTTCTTTCCTATTTTCATCCAGCAATGTTCAAAGATTAAACAATATTTTTTTAAAAAGCAACTTTATTCTGGTCATTAACTTTTACCATTTTTAATCTTTTTTTAGATGTCTGTCCTGCCTATTACATTTTGCCATCAATTTACTGTTTTTTTTTTAACATTTCCTTTAGGTGTTTGTATTTTATATAAATTATATATGTATAATATTGATTTCTACTGCCTACAAAGTATTTAAGCATTATAATTTATTTGCTTTTCTCTTTTAATCATATTTATTGTTATTGTTGCCTTGAAATCACAATTATAACTATTTTTTTTAATTTTATGATGTAAAACAACTATTGCTCCTGTCCTTCATTTGAACTGTATGTATGTAGGGCAGCTAGATGGTGCAGTAGGTAGAGCACCAGTACAGGAGTCAGGAGGATCTAGTTCAAATTTCACCTCAGACACTTGACACTCACTAGCTGTGTGACCTTGGGCAAGTCACTTAACCCCCAGTTGCCTCATCCTGGGTCATCTCCAAATCATCCTGAATTCATCACTGGATTCAGATAGCTCTGGAAGAAAAGTGAGGCTGGTGACCTGCACAGCTCTCCCTCACTCAAAACAAAGTCAAGTGCCAAGTCATGTCATCATTTCTCCAATGGCATGGTCTTCTTCGGCAATGGAGGACAAACATACACACGTAAATTTTGATATTTCAATTGTTTTTCCTACTTACAAAACTGTTAATGGAATTGTTAACACAATGACAAGAAATTGTTAATATCTGTTAATGCTGATTGTAATATGAACTCCCTAAACCTTAGTCATCATGACAATGTCAAATTTGCAGTAGCGTTCTTGCATTCCTACCCTTAAAATAATGAGTTTAGGTTGAGCTGATCCAAACCTTAAGCTTCCTCCTCAGAATCTTTCCTGGTAAACCAAACCAGTTTGCCCACCTGACATTCTTATCCCTTCTGTTTAGGATTCATAGTATGAAGGGCAAAAAAGTCAGAATGAATTGGTCTACTTTGTCCACATCACAGAGGGTGACTGACATCTCATGACCACATTTTATTACTCTTTTACCTCCCTCTGCATGTATAAAAAACTTTTTCACAGGTCTCTAGTTTTTTTTGCCTTTTGGTTTAACCTATATATTTTTTTTCTTTTTCCTTTACTTAAGTTCTGTTTCTCTTCATTTTCACTATGGCATTTCTGGGAGCTTATCTCTTGAATTTTCTTTCAAGAAATGACCTATGGATTTTTTCCCCTGTATTTTTAAATTTCTCAACTGTTTCTAAATGAATTTTAAGTTTGGCTTTCTTGAAACCTGGTATCTTGATTTTGTAATTTTTCATGGAATTTAGGTAGTGCAACTGTTCTTACGTTATGTCCTATTGACCTTTTACTAGGTGATTTGGTTTTGGTCCAATTTATATAACATTTTCTTCTTTTTAATTTGTAAATAGGTTTTTATAGATGCTATTTTTACATTACTATAATATTAGCTACCTGCTTTTGCTTACAAAGAGCCAATGAGACTGATTAATACCTTGAAAAAGTCTGAAAATATGTAAAATGTACAACCCTTGTGACCTTACAATCTGGGTAGGGTAGGATTGTCTTCTTATATCTGTTATTTCATGCTGTGCTTATTAAAATTTTCTAAGGTTCATTTCTGATTTTTTGTACATTTGTACAAAATTTGTACATTTGATGAATGTAATGAATATAGAAGAATCATGGAAAAACTTACTTGAACAGATGCGGAGAAAAGAAAACAATATACATAATGACTTTATACATAATGAATTAGAAAGATTCTCAAGATCACCCGCCAGGATAACATATCAGACACTGAAATTCTTTCTCAAATTAAATTGCCAGGCATTCAAAACTTTACTTCAGAGAGCACAACTCCAATAGCCTGGCCATTGTTTCTACTTCCATTGTTGTAGCATTTTCTTTGGGTTCAAATACAAAATGTATGCTTGCCAGAAAGACTAATTTATGGAGAACTCAGGGCAAGCATTGACATGGTGGTTAAAACAAGCAATATGAGTTCACTCTCAAGGTCTCTCTTATGAACTTACAGATTAATTGTGTGATGCTGGCATAGGACAGCCAACACGGTATGCCCATATCAGAGAAGATGCTGTGCTCTACTGCTTTGCTCATATGAGCAAAGAAGAATTAAAGCAACTCAAAGAAATGTGAGATGTGTAAATTTAGAGAATCTGCCCCAAATCTTCACACGGACTATCTGTGCCACAACTGTGGTAGAACAATCTGAGCTCATGCTGGTCAGATCAGCCACAGTCAGACACACTGTAATTTGACTTTAGCATAGTGATATCATTTTGGTCCTCTTAGAGAATGAAGGACAACCAACCCAAAGATAATGCTACAGAACCCACAGAAGGACAGAGCAAAGCAAACCTCCAGCCCAAGACAGCCTAAAAGATCACTAGGAAGTGTCTATCACGCCACACTGGGAGCAGAGCACAGTCCATTGTGAACTGGGAGTGCACAGAGGGGACCTGAGCAGGCATTGGGTAGATTGAATCTCTCATATTTGTGATGGTTTCCATACTTCATGACCCCAAAATGCTGAGGATAAATTGGAAGGTCAGAGGGAAAAGCTTGTGGGTCCAGTGCAGGAGAGTGGAGTGGTCCATCTCCAACTCCAAGACAGCAGAGGGGGGAGGAGGCAGAGAAACTCACAGCAGTAGCCATAGCAGCAGCAGGGGCAGCTGCAACCAATGTTTCTGAAGCTCTAGGCCCACAGATTGTGGGAGGATCACGTGACTAACAGTACACTTCCCAACCCCACGTGAAGCAGAGAACAACCTTGACAAAGAGTTCAAAAGTCAAGTAAATGACTGGGGAAATGAGCAAAAACTGGAAAAAGAATCAGACTATAGAATGTTACTTTGGTGACAAGGGACATCAAACCATACAACTAGAAAAAAGACAACAAAGTCAAAGCTCCACCATCCAAAGACTCCAAAAAAAATAAAATTGGTCTCAGGTCAAGGAAGAGCTCAAAAAGGTTTTTGAAAATCAAATAAGACAATTAGAGCAAAAATTGGGAAAAGAAATGAGAGTAATGCAAGAAAGTCATGAAAAATGAGTCAATTGCTTCCTAAATGGGACCCCAAAAAATGGTGGAAAATAACAATTTAAAAAATAGACTAACCCACATGGCAAAAGAGATCCAAAAAGACAAAGAAGAGAAGAATGACCTAAAAAGCAGAATTAGCCAAATGGAAAAGGGGGTTCTAAAGCTCACTGAAGAAAATAGTTCTTTACAAATTGGAATGGAGCAGATGGAAGCTAATGACTTTATGAGAAACCAAGAAATTATAAACAAAACCAAATGAATGAAAAAATAGCAGATAA
This sequence comes from Bettongia penicillata ogilbyi, assembly GCA_023548195.1. Taxonomy (NCBI): domain Eukaryota; kingdom Metazoa; phylum Chordata; class Mammalia; order Diprotodontia; family Potoroidae; genus Bettongia; species Bettongia penicillata. The sequence continues at coordinate 1,681,574 of JAJHZJ010000122.1, forward strand.
AGTAAAATAACACAATGGAAAAACAGCTGACCTGGAAAACAGATCTAGGAGAGACAATTTTAAAATTATGGGAAGACCTGAAAGCCATGATCAAAAAAAGAGCCTGGACATCATCGTTTATGAAATTATCAAGGAAAACTACCCTGATATTCTAGAACTAGAGGGTAAAATAAATATTGAAAGAATCCACCAATCACCTACTGAAAGAGATCCAAAAGAGAAACTCCTGTGAATATTGTAACCAAATTTCAGAGTTCCCAGGTCAAGGAGGAAATATTGCAAGCAGCCAGAAAGAAACAATTCAATTACTGTGGAAATACAATCAGGATAACACAGGATTTAGCAGCTTCTACATTAAGGGACCAAAGGGTTTGGATATGATATTCCAGAAGTCAAAGGAATTAGGATTAAAACCAAGAATCATCTACCCAGCAAAACTGAGTATAACACTTCAGGGGAAAAAAATGGTCATTCAATGAAATACAGGACTTTGAAGCATTCTTGATGAAAAGACCAGAGTTGAATAGAAAATTTGACTTACAAACACAAGAATCAAGAGAAGTATGAAAAGATAAATAGGAAAGAGTAATCATAAGGGACTTACTAAAGTTGAACTATTTACATTCCTACATTGAAAGATAATATTTGTAACTCTTGAGACTTTTCTCAGTATTTGGGTAGTTGGAGGGATTACATACATATAGACAGAGGGTACAGGGTGAGTTGAATAGAAAGGGATGATATCTAAAAAAATAAAATTTATGGGTAAAAGAGGAATATATTGGAAAGAGAAAAGGAGAAATAGAGTGGAGGAAATTATCTCTTATAAAAGCAGCAAGAAAAAGCTTTTTTAATGGAGAGAAAAGCAGGGGAGGTGAGTGGGAAAAAAGTGAAGCTTACTCTAATCACATTTGGCTTAAGGAGGGAATAATATGCACACTCAATTTGGTATGAAAATCTATCTTACCCTACAGGAAAGTAGGGGAGAAGAGAATAAGTGGAGTGTGGGGGAGGTGGTGTAAGAGAAGAGAGGACAAATGGGAGGAGGAGGTAATTAGAAGTAAACACTTTTGGGAAGGGACAAGGTCCAAAAGAGAGAATAGAATAAATGGGGGGCAGGATGGAGAGAAATATAATTAGTCTTTCACAACATGACTTTTATGGAAGTCTTTTGCATAACTACACATGTATAACCTATATTAAATAGCTTGCCTTCTCAGTGGGGATAAGTGGGAAGGGAGGAAGAGAGAGAAGCTGGAACTCGTTTTAAAAACAAATGTTAAAAATTGTTTTTGCATGCAACTGAGAAATAAGAAAAATATATGGGGTATAGAAATCTATCTTGCCCTACAAGAAAATAGAGGAGATGGGAGTAAGGGATGGAGCGTTGTGATAGAAGGAAGGGCAGATTGTGGGAAAGGGTAATCAGAATGCATGGCGTCTTGCTGTGGGAAGAGGGGAGAGAATGGGAGAAAATTTGGACCTCAAAATCTAGTGGAAATGAATGTTGAAAACTAAAAATAGGTAAATAAAATTTTTTTAAGAAGTTCTACTTTGCCCGTATTTTTGTAGGGATTTTAGCATAAAAGCTTTGAAAGAAGTTATTATTAATAATAACCAATGTTTTGGGGAGATCTAGATTTCCCCCTTTTTCCATAGAACTCACTTCAAAGTTCCATCTCTTGAAGGACATTACTGATAATGAGACTGGATTTACTCTTTTTAGTTTTCAACTTCCCCCAGGTAGGGAACGTCTATTGTACTCTACTGAATCTCTGAATACATTGACCAAGGCTGGGAGTAACTTAGAAGTAAATGACATAATTGAAGTTCATTAGAGTAGGTCCAGTCTCCCATTGCAATATTAATTCTCTCATTAGTAGTGAACCAATTAGCACCGATTGACACCCTAAGGAACACCTTTTTTCCAAGGGCCTATAAGTCATGAGCCTGTTGCCATGATGGTCTTTGACATTTGAGAGTGCCAGTGACCTCTTTTTTATGTTAGCATTATTAATAAAATGACTAATTACCCAGATATTATGTTTCTTGAATCTTTTACACATCAGTTTTACTTTGTCAAGAGATGTTCTTTTTTTATTGGGATTATTATGTATTTTGGGATGCATTTTCTTTTATTAAAATTGTAATTGTTGTTTTAATCATTTTGATCCATTTTTATAGATTCAATTTGGTCATGATGATTATTTTTTGATAAATTACTGTGGTCTAAGGGTATTTTAAAATTTTTGAATTCTTATTCATTGTTGATATAAGTCCACATTTTTCCTCCTGTGCTTTATCCTTCTCTAGTTTAGATATTAGAATTATATTTTTCTCATAATGTGAGTCTGGGAAGGAATAATTTCATAGTTTGGGCACTATTTGATCAAAGGTGAATAGGAAAAACAACAGCAAAAAGGAATGTAACCATAGAAAACCAGTACAGTGGCAGGGAAGATCAATATATAAACTCAGAAGAAGACAACAATATGAAAACAGCTACCAGCAAAAGCCTCAAAGAAAAATTCTAAAAGACCCCAAAGCCTACAAAAATTTTTAGAAGAGTTAAAGAATGAGATAAGAATCATAGAGGAAAAATTGGGGAAAAAAAATGAGAGTGATACAAGAAAATTATGAAAAAAGATTTAACAGCTTTTTAAAGGAGGTACAGGTAGAAAATATAATCTGACAAAACAAATGCAAAAATAAGACTTAATGAGATAATCAGAGAAACTATTATGCATAAAGATGCCATAGACAATGAAATAACATAAAATATTTCTACAACAAATTTCTCTGACAAAGGCCTCATTTCTCAAATATATATTGAATATAACTGGAATCCTATTTATAAAAATGAGTCATTCCCCAATTGATAAATTGTCAAAAGATATAAATAGGCAGTTTTCAGAAGAATAAATCAAACCTATCTATAGTCATATGAACAACTGCTTTTTAAAACAATAATTATTAGAGAAATACAAATTAAAACATCTATAAGGAACCACCTCTCACCTATCCTAAATGACAAATGTTGGAGGGGATGAGTGAAAAATACATACGTGTATCACCAAGGCAATATTCACAGCAATGGTAGTAACTGTGAATATGCCCGTGTAACTCTCAATCACAAAATAACAGACTCTTCACATAGAAGGCAGAAGAAAAACATTTATTCAGGCACCAAAAAAGCTAAAACCATCATAGTGACCAAGAAGGCAATACACATTATCACAGCAGGGGGCAAATTCCTTCCCCCCTTCCCACAAACAAACACATACTCATGAGTCTAAGCTGTGCCTGCTTGCCTGTGTCCTTCCTAGCTCTGACTAGCCTGACTTCCTCCTAGCTGTGCTCCACCCTTCCTATTCCACCCATTCAGCAAGCTCCACATGTGACTTAGGCTTCCATGTGATCTAAGTAGGTCACATGGTCCTATTAATGAATGGGAAAGATTTTCCCACTTAAATTACCATTACAATACACTACCCGTTACCCAGCAATAACACTACTTGGTTTATATCCCAAAAAGATCAAAGAAAAATGAAAAAAGACCCATTTGTATAAAAAAACAGATTTTTTTTAATGGTGGCAAAGAACGGAAATTGAAGGGATGCCCAACAACTGAGGAATGGATGAACGAGTTGTGGTATATGATTGTGATGGAGTACTATTATACTATAAGAAATGATGACTGATGACGTGAGTGGTTTCAGAAATAAAAAACAATTGACAACTCCTGTATAAACGGATGCAAAATGAGGAAAGCAGAACCCAGCAATGTTTTAATGATGACCAAGTATGAAAGACTTGGCTGTTCTATCAATACAATGATCCAAGTTAATTCCAAAAAATGATTTAAAAAATGCAATCTGCCTCAAAAGAGACAGTACATTGAAGTATAATTTTCTCATTTTATTTATCTTATTTTTATGAAATATGGCTAATATAAAAATGTTTTATATGATTTCACATGTATAATTGATATCATATTGCTTGCCTTCTCAATGGGTGGGGGAAGGATGCAAGGAAGGGAGATAATTTGGACTCAACTTAAAAAAGAATGTTGTACATAAATAATTATGGTGGCAATCAAATTAGGATCTTTTGCTGTTTTTGCTTTACTAAAAATGACTCTGATTGAATAAAGTGATTAAAAAAGATATTCCCCCACCCAATGATGGGCCTGCCTATTAAGATAAACTTGACTAGGGGAGTTGTTTTCTGGGAGGGTCCCAAGTACCTTTTTGTTTTTTCTATTGAGTCACCTGGTCAGAGGGTTATGCCCTCTGGCTCTGAAAAGTGTATAAATACTCTGTTGGTGAGGTTTTACTGTGGGGCTTAATTTGTGGAAGAAGATCTGTGTGCTAGATGAGACTCTGGGAAATTGCTAAACAGTACCTTCCTCTTCCCCCCAACTCCGCCCCACTTTTTGAATACCCAGGTCTTGGTGCTTCCCTCTCTGGTAAAGATGTATGTTAACAGTCAGACAGTTTAGAAGTACCGTCTGTTGATTTTTTATTTCTCCTGCAATTTTGATTTTGATTTTCTCTGATACCTGAGCTTGATTAAAGTGATTGCTAACCCTTCAAAAGTTGCCTTTGCTTTTATGAATGGAGATCTAAGAACCTGTGGTAGCAGGCCCCTGGTGTATGTTGGGGTGCTTACTGTTATAATAATAAAATACCGTTAAAGATAACCCAAGAAAAATGAAGTGAATAAAGAATGTTTTTATTGTGCAAATAAAGACATGAGTTAGATATAACAAGTCAAATCAAATTTAAAAAAAGGTGATACCTGTGGATTATTATAGCACATATGGATGGGAAAGATTACTTGAACAAATAAGTGCTAGAGAGGATCTGGGAGAATAAAATGAACAATTTTGATTATATAAAATTGAGTTTTACACAAAGTTCAAATGATGTTGAAATTAGAAAAAAATAGCTTTTAGCTTAGAAAAAAATGTTTGCAGGAAATTTCTGTGCTACAGTGACATCTAAGATATATAAAGAATTGATAAACACACACTTACACACACAGACTATTCCCCATAGATAAATAAAAGTAAATTCTCAAAAGAAGAAAGGACATCTATCAAGTTTTCCTATGAATCACTAATAAGAGAAATGAGAATTAAATAATTTGGAGTTTCCATATCACACCCAACAAAAAAAGATGAGAGAAAAGGAAAATGTCCATTTTTAGATGGGCTGTGGGAGGATAGATGCTCTAATATACTCTTTTGTTTCTGAAAAAGCAGGCTAGCCATTCTGGAAAGCAATTAGGAACTATACTCAAGATGTCACAACACTGTACAACCTTTGACCCAGTAATACCATTACTTAGTTCATGCCCCTAAAAGATCCAAGACAGAGGAAAGGCCCCGTAAGTATCAAATATACTTACACTAAAACTTTAGTTATTCTAAAGAACTAGAGACAAAGCACATGGTCATTATTGTGGAATGGCTGCACAAATTCTGTCAGTCAATGTTCACTAATTAAGCACTATGTGTCAGGTGCTGTGGGCTGGGTTAAAAAGTCACTGCCTTCAAGATGCTTACATTCTAACAAGAGGCACATAATTGGGAACATAAAAGATGCTCATACGAAGAAGGTAGAATGCAACCTGAGGAGTGAAGGATTAGCAGCTGACGGAGACCCAGGAAAGGCTTCCTGCTAAAAGTGGGATTTGATCTGAGCCTTAGAGGAAAGCAAGAAAACTAGGAGTCAGAGGTGAGGAGGCAGAGCATTCCAGGCTTTGGAGAGAGCAAGTTATGGGTTGGAAAGACAGACTTCAAATGAGCCAGTGTTGCTAGATTGTGAAGTCCCTGGAGGGGCAAAAATTGTTAAAAGACTAGAAAGGCAGGATAGAGTCAGATTAAAAATTATAGTATGAATGTAATGTTTCACAACTGTGCTATAAGAAATTATGAAAAATAGAAAAATGGAAAGAACTCCATGAACTGATTGAGTATTGAAGAGATCAGAACCCAAACAATATATGTAACTAATATGACAGTATAACAGCAAACACGAAAAAGCTGCAAAAACCTCACCAAAACCATAAGTTTTGTTCCAGCTCTATACAACTTATGATCAAGCATATTCCACCTCTTAAGAGCAAAGAGGTGATGGAAAGGAGATACAGAATGAAACACACATTTTCAGACCTAATCAATTTATACAATGTGTGACTCTGTTGCAATAAGAAGGGACTTCCACTTGATGTGGGGAGAGTTACAGAGGCAGGCAATAAGTAGTGATGGATTAAAAAAAATAAGATTGTGAAATATAACATTTTAAACCATATACAGAAGAAGCAGAAGAAAGTGCAGGAGTGGACATAGACAATCAGGGCACTGCTAGCAGTCAGTTCTGTTACAATATTTGTTTTGAAAATACAAATTTGTTTCAACATGATTGATATATTAGGGAACAATTTGAACATAACATAAAGTTCACATTTGCGTATGCACAATTTCATCCACAAGTAATACTTGGTGAAGGCAAAACATTGCAACCAACTGAACCAAACTATGTAGTAATACACAGAATGCACAGTTCACTGTGAATGTTATCCTAAAAGCTGTGCTGTATAATATACATATATATGTATATGTAAATATAATATATTTTCAACATCCCAAACATATTTAAATATCTTACTTCAAAACAGTGTATGGAAAAGCAAAGCCTTAAATATTGAGATTGAAATAATAAATTTTGAAAGAAATTAGAGAACATATGATATTACACATGAGCAATATGCACAGAGGAATACACGTTGTGGACCACAAGAGATGACACTACATCTGTGACTGCAAGTGTTCTGCCATTAACCTCATTTCCCCCACAAGCCTTTAGGGTTTTTGTTGCACAGATTAGCATATCATCTTAATGTTTAGGAAAGCCAATGTTATCTTAATACAGGATTGATTGGACCATTGTGTTGAAATATGTAAACCATAAAATATAAATGATATATAATAGAGTTCATTGTTTTATATGAAAACTGTTTTTCATAAATGGAAATGTTCGACTATACTGATACTACTTAATAAAAACACCTTTAAAGATGTCTAGAGTCCAGTGTGTGAAACACAGTTGAATAGATAACCTGTTTCCTCACTATAGAAACTTAGATTGACACTTTGAATATGTGATGATCTGGGCTCAGAAATGAACAGGAGAAGCGCAGGATAGATTGCGTTTGAGAAACTGTGAAGTACTTTCTCAACCTCTTAAGCTTTATCCTAAAGCAGAGTCCCATCTATGAAACATTAACTGCTCTGCCAGTAATGATTCATCATTTTGGTCACATAATATGGCACACAGTATTTGTGCACAGGGTAAAGCATCTTTTCAACACAGAATTACATAGAAAAACAAAATATCTTTGGGATGTCATTAGAGAGTTCTATGACCAGAAAAAGAGGCAAAGCAGTCATGTCACAAAAATGAAAGGTAAACAATGCACAATCCATATGCTCCATTAATAAACCAGTGTTGTCTAGAGGTTGAAGGGAAGACCTTTGGCATTGCATTTCTGACTCATTTTACCCTCTGCAGGGGTAGTAGACTTTTCTAGGGATCTATCTTATCTAACCCCATAGTCTCAATAGATCCTGCCCTTAGTGCAGTCTCCTTAGTGATTAATCAAGAAGCATTATTAAAGACCAGTTATGTATCAGGCACTGTACTAGCCACTGGGGATGCAAAATACAAAGAATGAGAGAGTTCCTACTCACAAGAAACTTACAGAAGGAATCCCCTTTGTATGAGACTTCTAAGCACCGACTGGTGCTAATTCCCATTTCTTTAGTTGTATCATCTTAATAAGTAATCAGTTTCAAAGGTCTCAACTTGTTGCTCAGTTTCTCTGCTCAGGAATTTAAATTACTATCATCCAGGATTAAAGATGACCAAAAAAATAATTTTGCATCAGGTTTGCATCTAATTGGAGCTAAATGATTAATTTTAGGGCATAGGGCCCCCTGGGGATTAAGCATCTTTCATAGTTGAGTTATATTCACCTAGCCTTTGGTCCATGGAGAGATATTTGATAGATTTTTTAACACAGGATGAAGACAGAGTTAGCTCCTTCAGGGTGGGTTCCATGTGGACTGCCATTGAATGTATTGGGTTCTACACAGCTATGTAGCCAAAGCAAGAACATACTGACATATAGAGATATTGTATCTGACTTTCTCCTTACATAGACAAAGTTCTAGGCAACAATGCATCATGCTTTCCTATCCATGTTGCTTTCCTCACTTTGCTCAGTCTGGGCTATATGCAGATTTTGACCCTTCTGTTCTTGGATTGAAGTTATCACTTTAAAGTAACTACTGGAAAAAATAGATAGCAAAAATCCTATGATTAACTTACACTATCTCTCCTTTAATTGACTTTCTGAGGCTGTCAGTGTTTTAATTCTATACATGCCAAAGCAAAAAGAAACAAACAAAAAAACTCACTTTTTTTAATGTTAAAAATTTATCTACTTGGGGTGGGGGAGGAGGGAAGGGAATATTTGACTTGAATAATCACTCTGTAAATGCTTGATTTTGACCAAAGTCCAACTTTCTGTTTACCTATTTAGACAATCCTATGGATGGATATACCCTTTGCACCTCCAGATATGTTCTCTGCATTAGAGCCTTTTCATAGCCATTAAGGAGACATGAATCAATTCATTCCTCTGTCTCCACTCTCACCCATTTGTAAAGCACAGGGGTATTGTTAACTTTTTCTTCTAACAGCAGTCTTTGGGTGGGATGGTCTTCTTTTTCAAAAGAAAAGTTGAACTTAGGATGGGTGGGACTCAAGAATGGTGACTACTAAGTTTTTGGTAAGGTTGTAGACTCAGGGATAGCTTTCAACAAGGGAGTCTCTGGGTTCTCCCTATATATTCTTAATGTTTCTTCTACTGAGAAGAACCAGGTATATGACATGTGTGGTGTAAAACAAGGTAACTGTAGTTAATATTCTGTGTTATATGCTTAGGTGATTCTTGAAACTGGGAAACACCCTTAGTGTTGGATGGAAACGTATTGCAATTTATAATACATAGAATCAAAGACTGGCAGATTTGGGTAGAGTTGAGAAATTATCCAGTCCCAAACCCTAGAGAAGAAATAGAAAGGTTAAATAAATGACTTGCATGAGATCACTCAGCAAGAAAGTGAAAAGTAGAGGCAAGGACCCAGGTCTCTCTTTTCCCTGTACCATGTTATCAGTCTTAGCAGTGAATTAATGCGCTCCTACATCTTGTATTGCCTCTACCTACCAGCTGGGTTATTTCTAAAGCCTAGGGCAATGGCACAACCATAGGTAGGAGCCAAGTGATCACAGCTTCGGGAGCTAAAGACTTCACATTTAGAGATCCAAGCCAGAACTACAGTTTAGGAGGAACTCATACTGGATGAGGGTAAAATGGAGGGCAAAAATCATGAAGACCGCATATAAATATGAGTGACTCTCAGAAAATGCCAGTTTCAAAATATCTGTTCTCACTGTCCCTTCAGCTACCATTACACAAACACTTTGTGTGACTCTGTGAAGACCTCAGAGGCCCACTTTCTCCTGTACTTCTTCCTCAGTGAGCAACATACCAAGAATTTTTATAAACAACAAAGCTACAAATGTAGCTTTGTTCAGCAGAGTAAAACCCTTCTAGCAGTTATGGACACAGAGAGCTGTCACAGAAGCTGAAGAAATAAATCTTACAGCCCTATCTGCTTCAGAATTTTTTTTTTTTTTTTTGGTTTCCATTAACTAAATCATGCCTCTTTCCAGAGATTCAGGCCCATCTTTCCCTAAATATCCAAGAAAATAATTTATTTTCTTAGCTGAGAATGCTGAGCTGGCCATAACGTATTTTAGTAACTTGACAATTTGAGTACCCTAACTTTCCATCATCAAAGCCAAATCTCTGTTGCCCTAACTTGGTCAAATAATGCCAGCAGGTCCTTTCTGGCTGTTTTCTCAGGTTTTTCTCTAAGGGTTTGAATCACTAATGGATGTTTCAAAAAAATAAGTAGAGTGATCATTTTATTTTATTTTTTTGTTTGCTTCTTTTTGCTTTGGCATATATAGAGTTAAAAAGCTGATAGCCTTAGAAAGCCAATTAAAAGGAGAGATGGTGTAAGTTAATCATAGGGTTTTTGCTATCTATTTTTTCCAGTAGTTACTTTAAAACTACTAACTTGAAATCACAGTCCTGTACAGTCTTCAGAAGTTCACTCAATCAAAAAGCCAAGAGCTGAGAAATCAAAGATCTTAAATAACTGGAGCTTCTAAGGCAGGTCACAAGAGGATTAAAAATCCAGTAGCCAGAACTCAATGCTTCAATCCAGCAAGCACTAGTGCATAATGAGAAATCCCTAAAGCCTGAGATCACAGCCCAGTCCTTGCCTACCCATGGAACTAAGTGGAAAACCTCTTTAATTCCTTAAGAGATACTATCTTGCCCGATGAAAAAAGATATTGGCTTCTGTATGTAGCATGATTAGAAGAATGGAGAAGGATTAGGAAAGATGCAAGTAAAAAAGCTCTGAGTGGTTCATTTACATGGTATTAGTGCTGACAGATAGGTGTTAACAGAACAGAGTAACCTAAAGGCAAAACAGTAGCTGAATTAAAGTGGTACTTATTTACTCAAGCTAGAGTGGGATTAGATTGTTTCTTTGGCCATATCCAGGGCTATTTTTTTCTCTTTAATTTTAAATCCAATAAGTAATTTGGTGCAGCTTTAGTTAGTGGTTGGGAGATGTATTTATTTTCATCCTAAAAAAAAGCAATCTATTTGCGAAAATAAAAAAGTAATAATTATTAGCAGCTTTCTCCCATTCATGAACAGGATGTTGTTTTTTATTTCCTCTACAATGCCTTCAAAGAATAAAATATTACAACTATTTGGGGACTAATTTTTTTAAAGACAGGTTATATCTCAGCACATTTGGAAAATGTCTGTCCACTAAAATTTGACACTTGGCTTAAGCAACGCTGGATATAGAGAATACCCCCTGGAAAAAGCAAACCTTCAGAAAACTGACCAGTGACTGAAGTGAGAAAATGTGCTACCCCACTTTGAGCAGAATTCTCATAATTCTCTTTCCTTGTAAAGATTGGGGGAAAATGCTAGATACATGCTATTAATTATATCACAATAGTAAGTGTAGTAAACTGATAATTTCCCCAAATTAAGGGTCATCATTGTGCTTTAGGAAATCTAAAAGTGAAATTAAAATATTCCTTATGGTCATAATTTGCCTAAATGGCTTCTATACACATTAGTTCTAAAAGCAGATGCAGTACTTGATGTCAAAGTTTTTGTTTTGTTTTGCAAGCAAATGGGAGAAAGAAGGTTAAAATAGACTCCTATGATGCAAGACATAGGAATGAAAATACAAACATGATAATTTGCCTCAACTGTACTTGTATTTGACCCCCACCCCCATTCATACACCATCTTAATCTTAAATAACAGACCTCTTTTTTTTGATGTCAACCCTCCTTATCAGCTCCTGAGAAACCTTTGTGTCTTTCTAACTAACTAAAACCTTAAGAAAAACAACACATTAGCATAAGAAGGTATACCACCTAGCAGAATATGAATAGGCCAGAAGCCCAGTACTGGTCCTGGTCTCTCTCTAATTGCCAGAAGTTGCACCTTCTCCAAAGCACAATTTGAGAGTCTTTCTCCAGGTTCTGTTTTGTAGACAACCCAGAATTCTGGTACTGAGCAGTTAACTCTTCCACTCTTTGGTAAACCTATCAGCACTGGTAACTGCCAAAAAGACTGTTGTAAGGGACTACGGACTCCAAAGCTATGAACTAAAGGTCTACTTTGACCAGATTTCATGAGATGTAAACTGCCTTGAGCTCTGTGGTAAAGGAACCTATCATACCACCATCACTTTTTCTCTGTTCTGCAGAGTAGGAATTAAAGGAATTCCATCAGGCTGTTCATTTATAGGAAAGAATACAGATTGCAGCAGACAAAAAAGCATGTGGAATTGAAAATATTTTTTCTTGGTGGGTTATTTTATGTACCTTTTGCCTGAAATGAACCTAGTGAGGTTAAAATTGGCATAATGGCCAATTCAGTCAGAATAAAAATGAAATCCTAGAAAAAACAGCATACAGACAGGTCCATTATTTCATTTTAAGTCCTTTAATTCATAGTTTAGGAGGTCATCTAAGGTAGACCTTAGAATTTATAACTTGGTACATAGGAATTAGAGAAGTAACTAGGAATTTTTGTGCCTGGGGCTAATTTAATCAATCTTCATCAGATGCACCTTGCACAGCAAGAGAGGGTCATCTACCCCACTGTGAGTCTAGCCTGTATTTTTGTGGTATAACTGAACCCTTTAATCTCATGGAATGTGGGAAGACAGAATATAGCAGGCAGTTAAGGGAAAGAGGGAATTACATCAGTGCCATATATAGGCCCTGGAAAAAGCAATCATCATCATATCAAGATCTTGGGGAAGGCAACTCATATCCAGGTGAAGGAGCAGGTGCTGCTACACAAAGGCATAGGCCAATAGACTACTCAGAGTACTGGAATTGTTACAGATCCGTGTAATATGAGGTGGGGGAATGTGACACCCTTACCTCACGTCCATTTTCTATATGTTGTGACCCAGGGGCAAAGCCCTGGTCACACTGCCCTAGTTATGACTCTGACAGGAACGTAATCAAAAAATTCATGAAAATATGAATACATAATTACTATGGCCAAGTGAATGGCCCAAAGATCTCAAATGATGGTCCTAAAACAGACAAGACAGATAGTAGCAACTTGTCTCAAAAGCCCAGAAAGTTCAAAGTAGAGAATGAGAAAATTGGATCAGGAAAAGCATTCCAGAAGACAAAATAAAAAAAAAAAATCAAGAAGGATCATCATACCCTTGCCCATTCCACTAATGAACTTGATGCCTTATGTCAATGTAGAATGTACAACTCTATGGGCCTTAGAGACATTGCCATTGGGGGACCAAAATGATCTCTCAAGAGACCCAAACCAGCCATATTTCATAGTTGCCTATCTTGCCATAGAACAGGAACACTTTAAAAGTATTACTAAATAAAAATGGAAGTAGACCATTAAGTAATAACCCACTAAGTTATTTCCAAGTGAAGAGGAATACAGTAGCATGCAGCTCTCAGAGTTAAAAGGCAATCATCAACCTTTACATAAGGGCTACAACTAGAATGTTGGTACCTCAAAAGAATATATGACTGGTGCTGGTAATGTATAGGAGGACACAGTGGAATAAAGGACTTAGGAGGAAATAGTTTGTGTGGGAAGTTTGGGAGGAAATTAACATTATAAAAGGAAATTGCCATAAGAACTAGTAAAGTAAGAGGAAATAAATATGTCTTAATATTCAACTAACTTTGGTTTCTACATCTAAGAAAGAAGACTTCAGTACTCGAGAAAATATTGAACTTTCTTCAATTAATTCATATATTTACTAATTTCCTCAATGAACATAGGTTTTCTGAATGTGGGAATGTCCCCCCGCCCCTTTTTTTTTCTTGTAGAGCAGAGCCTTCTATTTGGTGAGTAGCCAATAAATGAAATCTTGAAAAGTTTTATTGAACAGAACCTATGAACAGAGAAAAAAAATTATCCACATGAAAAACATGACTTTGGAGAAGACACAATAGACCCTGTTTTTGTAGTCACTGAGAATTCATGTCAAAAGTCTGCAGAAAGCAATACTTTACCCATCATGCAAGAAGCCTGGAGAGTTAGTATATGCGTATTAGGGTGAGTGTATGCACCATTTAGCATCAGATTGGCTTCAAATTATTGATAATTTTCCATTACTGCAGCATGCAGTAGATGTGTTCCTTAAAAGAACAATCTAAAAGCCCTTCCACCTCCCCTCTGCCCTTCCACTCCAGGAGCAAGAGGTCATTCTCCTCTCTTCAAACCACAGTGACTAAGATAGTATCCCTCCATACACTGCCATTAAAATGAAATCACGATATGACGCCTCAAAACTATAGTATCAGGGCTTCCAGTATATCAGGAAAATGTATTTCCCTCTCACTCTCATCTATCCTCAATATCCCATATCCACATCTAGCCTTTGAACCTTCCCTTAAATATTAGGGAAATGTTCACTCTTTTTCAAACTAACCCTTTAATATCAATCCTCTAAATCTTTCCTGGTACTTGGGGGACTTGGCTAGCTTTGGGTAAATATCACTAATCCCAACGATATGCTTGTGAAAGATTCTTCAAGATTTGAGAAAGAGAAATGGGTGTTTATTCAGGGCAGAACCAAGTGTGAAAGTCTGAGAAGGAGTAATCCTCAAGATTTACTGAATTTAAGAGTTAATTCCAGGTACTCTTCAAAAATTAGAAAGTAACAGGGAGCTAGCTAATCCTGGGGTAAACTTTGGGAAGACTGCAAGTGAGTAGGAATAGTGGCATAGAGCCTCTGAAGTGAAATTCATACCTATTCTTATCAGCAACATTAGAGATGTGCCACAGGAATTAATGTGCCCTGCCATCCAGGCAAAACCCCAGAGAGTTCCTATTCAACAGCACTAAGGATTGCACTGGATGATCCAAGATATTTGGGTTTTGGTTTCATCTGCAAAAGATATGCAAAATAAAAACAAAGGGGCAACATTTGAGTGTGCTGCTGCAAGGAACTTCACCAGTACCTGCAGATGTGATTGCTGAGCTTCTGGAAAACTGTAAAATACCAGGTTTCAAAATAGACCCAAATGGCACATTAGAGCTGTCCAAAAGTGGAAAGAACTCAGGAGGTAATGAGTCTCCCTGTTCTAGAGGTCTTCCAGTACAAGGAGAATGATCATTCAGGGGGACTTTTTAGAGGAGAGATGTAATCAGTTTAAATATATATAACCTCTGCATCATCTAATATTGATCAACACCTTTTTAAAATTCTCTTTACTTCTATGAGTATATTTTTCTTAGTTTTCCTCCTACCTCTCCCATCACTGCTTTTGTCTATTTTGCTGGCTCATGTTTTCCTCCCCACTCATAATTATAAAATTGCTCTAAAAGTAAGACTTTAAAATAAATCCTAATCTGTTGGATAGCTCGCTAAACACTCTCTCCTCAGATAACTCATCTACCCAATCCCTTCACTTAGGAGCTCTGTGACCATATGGGATGTTGATCAGTGGAATTTCTTGATCAACTTGATGAGTTTGCAGGATAGTGACCTTCTGATTGATATTTAGAGAGTATCTCCCTATGTAGGACTTAAGGGGTGCCCATTTACAACATCATTAAGAGACTCAGTTTCATTTGCCTTCCTCACGGGATTGCTTGAGATCCTGGCATCTGTGCAAACCTCTTGTCTCTGAGGCGGTGAGCTATTCAGTGGTATGACTAAGTGGTAGGAGTGGCTGAATCCTAGCCTACTAGATAGGAAAATAGATTCGCTAGATATTGTGAATTCCTATTAAGTTTTAGGGTCCCACCTTCTAGAGAGAGAAAGGGAGTTCCTTGGAAGCACCAGGTTCTTGGGAAGTGGCCCCAGCCACTACAAGAGCAGCATCATGATCTGCTGGAGTAAAAAAAAAAACATTGGACTTTGAGCTCCTCTATTATCCTGGGTTATTTAGGCAGTGTAGGTTCATAGGGAAGGGGGTCTTTGGGAAACATTCTCTGGCTCATTTTTCTTCTAGGAGGAATCTAATTCCTTAGGGGTAGTACCATAAAGCTGAAGGGCTGTAGCCATCCCTGCGCTGAAAGTGAACTCAAGAGATTCGTTGGGAAAAAGGAGTTGTCAATACAACATTAATTTCCCTTCATAGAAGAAACCATGGAGGGCTGCATTTTGAATACAGCATACAGGGTCCTAGGGAGTTGTCTCCTAGAAAGGAAAATGGTACCTATTTGTTGAAACATCAGAGAGGATTATGTTGTGATATAAGGTACTGGCTAAAGTGAAAGGTTCACAACCTTTCCAAATTCTTAAGCTCCATCCCCACCCCACCCACAATCCCCTATAGCTATTGATTGTTTAAGTAAAACAGAGGAAGTGGTGGAGGGAGTTTCAAGTAGTTTACTTGCCACAGTGTTTCCCAGTATCTTTTTTTGTTTGAGAAAACAGAGTTTTAGGGTGATTTACCTAAGTCAAAAGATATAACAAATCTTAAAAACCAACAATTCTTTCTGACCACAAAATTGAGTGACAGTGGAAATGAGAGACTCAAAGGAGAGAGGACAGTTGAGTTCAGTTCAGAGGAGAGTTCAGAAGAAGAGAAGCTGTTAACAGAAAAGTTCTATGAACAGGTCAGAGGTCAACCCACATCTCCACCTGGGTCATCTCGGTATATCCTAGTTGAAGAGAATAAAACTTCACAGCTGCTGACTAAGGCCTGAGGAGCTAAAGCAAGCTTCTTAAGTTTTGACTGAGATTACTGTTTCTGTTTGTAATCACCTCTTCTGTGGAGAGGACTATTCATCAATTAATGAAAAAGCGTTTATTAAACCTATACTGTGTTCCAAGCATTGTGCTAGGCACTTGGGGATACAAAAATCCAAAGAAAATAAATGAAAAAGAAACAATCCCTGCCCTGAAGAAACTTTCATTTTATGAGAGGACGGAAGAAAAACACTTAACTATATGAAGTGTATTTAGAATAAATACAAGTTAATTTAAAGGAAGGAAAATATTTATACCTGGGGAGAGGACGAGAAGAAAAATCTCATGCCAAAGTAGTTGTTGAAATCAGTTTTAAAGAAACCTAGGGATTGTAAGAAGGAATACAGCCTCGGCCCAGGTTTAGCTCAAGCAAAGGCCCAAAAACTGATACAAGCAAGGGTGAACTGAAGCCAGTTTAAATTGGTGAGAGCCAATTGTTAAATTTTCAATGTGAACATTCATATCTCAGAAAATGTTAAATTCTACAAATCAGGGATTGATTTATTGTTTTATTGATTATACAGACAAGAAAGTGATGGAGAACAACTTAATAATCTTAATGATTATTAATATTATGTAGTTAATATTTAATATAAAAAATAAATATTAAACTTAAGTGTGTTGAATTTTTAGGGGGATAGCTGGTTGTTAAACATTTATCAATACACCCCTAAGTGAAAAGAACATCAAAAAGGCTTGTTTGATGGGACTACAGAGTTTGTGAAAGAGACTAATGTTTGCTAAAGCTGCAAAGATATATTGGAGCTAGTTTAGGAAGTTCTTTAAAAGTCAAACAGGAGACTTTTCCTAAAAGAAAAATGAAGTGAACAAAATGAGATGTTTTCAGGAACAATCCAAATATGGAACCTCATCCAGCACTTGGATTGCTGCTACAGCTTGCATTGATTAATCATAAATATACTCAGCCATCTCTTTATTCTCATAACCAAATTCTAGTCTATTATTGACAATTACCAATGAAACTTGGGTATTTTATACACACTAAATATCTCCAAAATTAAGCTCTTTATTTTTCTTCAAAAAAAATACTATCTCATTTCTCCAGCTGAGTAAATGGTCTTTTTACATTTTCCCGGACTTGCTAGGATCTAGTCCTTAGAATAACTGTGTTTTTAGGGATTGTGAGAAAGAGGGTTGGAGGTGACAATCTCATTTCACATGCCATGAAAATACACACACACACACACACACACACACACACACACACATCAATATCTGAAATTATCACTGTCTCGCCTTTCCCTTCACTTTCCTCCCTCCAAAAGAGAAAAACGGAAATTGATCAAATTTGCAAAATATAGTTTGCTTTGTCCATGCTCTGAGGAACTCAAGGCAAATTCCTTGTGTCATGTAACTTCTCCTTATCATCTCATCCTTTAGCCCTACAAACATTTATTCAACACCAATTTTGCCTCCCTTGTTTGTGCAGAGCTATCCATCTATATTGTACCAGAAGAATTCTGAAGAAATTTGTTATATGAAAATAAAGATAATGAGATACATATAATTTGCAGGCATGAACATGTCAAATCAGATTAATATATACTTGCTAAGTTCTTACTGCATGCAAAGAAGGCACTATGTCTTAAACCAATTTGAATGTCTCATGGCACTTAGTACAGAGCTATTAAAGTAAAACGCACTCAGACATAATAGTTCAACTAGAGTCCTGTTTCTTGATCATTGAGTCCAAAGTAAGACATTTCGTTATAGCCTACAGACATATTCTATGTAGTATAAGCATGATGGAATGATATAAATAATCACACCACTCCACCAAACTTAAAATAAGTGATAAGATGACCAGATACTTTAACAAGGTGAAGATGTCTCAACTAATCATAAACTTAGACAAAGTGTCATAAACCTGGGATTAGACAGATTTTTGCGGGGAGGGGATTTATGATATATGGGGAAAAACAGAGAGACATAGCATATCAGTACTGTTCCTTGGTCCTATTTGATATCAGGTATGAGTCATAGTCAGTAGGCAATCACACAGAAAGGTTCATAATGAGCCACAGGATATTACCACTAGGCTCAGATATACATCAGTGGAAAAATGTCTTGTTTACCAAGGTGGGGAAAATAAGTCAAAAGACTTTTGCCTCCACATTTGCAAGGTCATTCCCTCAACTTTCTCAGACTTCTACATATAAATGATCCTAAAGCTGCAGAACTACATGGCACTTCCCTTGGATGATGGACTAGTAGCCTTATGAGAGGTCAGATTCTTATATCTGAAATCAAAACTTAGAATTTCTGTATTTTAAAGTCCCAAAAAACCTTTCCTCAAAGAGTAAGATTTAACTAATTACAGCTTAGGGCTACCTTATTACTATTTTTCTCATGTCTTAATGAGCATCAAAAATGTAACCATACTACATGCTAATTATTAACAGATAAAATTTCATGATTTTCCAAATGATGTTAAATGAAACTCACTATTTTAAGTTAACTTGTAAATTTTTCCATTTTGTCTGGGAGAGGTCCAAGTTTCTCAAACTGCAGCCCTATAGAGTTTCACAAGACATTGTCAAAAGGGTTAGTAAGATCTTAAGACCTAGATTATGAAAGTCCCAAGAAACCTCACAGACAAGGATCTCTTAAGAGGATTTGACTATTTTTTTATCCCAAGAACTTCATTACTGTTATTTTCTAATTTAAAGCAAAATATAACCCATTAAATATTTAATCACATTCAATAATAGTTTAAATAATGCTTACCACATGTCAGGCTTGTTGTTTTATGAAGTGTAATTTAAAGAGTTTCAGAGCTATGCTTCCTGTAGTATTTTAATATTTCAGTCACAGTTGGAATTTTTCAAATGTTTCAGTGAATTTGTTAATTTTCAATGCATTTTTTTTAACTTGACAGAGCATTTCATCTGATTTAATTCCCATAAGGTCCAAATATTACCTTATCCTTAGCAGAAGCTAGGCATTGTGATGAACACTTCACAAGTATGTGTTCCTTCCAACAATTTAGACTTAGGAGCAAATATTTCATCTCACTGTTAATGAAGCCAGATAATATTTTATATTTTCTGTTTATATATTTTTAGTTTTCAACATTCATTTCCACAAAATATTGAGTTCCAAATTTTCTCCCCATCTCTTCCCTTCCCCCACCCCGAAACACCATACATTTTGATTAACCCTTCCCCCAATCTGCCTTCCCTTCTATCACATCCCTCCCTTCCCTTACGCCCATCTTCTCTCTTTTCTTGTAGGGCAAAACAGATTTCTATACCTCACTACCTATATTTCTTATTTCCCAGTTGCATGCAAAAACAATTCTCAACATTTGTTCCTAAAACTTTGAGTTCCAACTGTTCTCCCTTCCTCTTTCCTCACCCATCCCCACTGAGAAGGCAAGCAATTCAATATAGGCTATATGTGTGTAGTTTTGTAAAAGACTTCTTTAACAGTCATGTTGTATAAGACTAACTGTATTTCCCTCCATCCTATCCTCGCCCCCATTTATACTATTCTCTCTTTTGATCTTGCCCCTCCCCAAAAGTGTTCCCTTCTATCATTCTCCACACTCCACTTACCCCCTTCTCCCCTACTTTCCTGTAGTGTAAAATAGATTTTCATACCAAATTGAGTGTGCATGTTATTCCTTCCTTAAGTCAAATCTGATGAGAGTAAGCTTCACTTTTTCCCTCTCACCTCCCCCCTTTTCCCCTCCATTGAGAAAGTTTTTTCTTGCTTCTTTTATGAGAGATAATTTACCCCCTTCCATTTCTCCCTTTCTCCTCCCAATCTATTCCTCTCTCACCCCTTAATTTTATTTTTTTAGATATCATCCCTTCCTATTTAACTTACCCTGTGCCCTCTGTCTATATATATATATATATATATGTATGTATGTATATATAGGTGTGTGTGTGTGTGTGTGTGTGTGTGTGTGTGTGTATAATCCCTCCAACTATCCTTTTGGGTTTTTTTTTTTGTAATTTCTTGGTTTCATGAAATCATTAGCTTCAATCTGCTCCATTCTAATTTTTGAATACCTATTTTCTTCAGTGAGTTTTTTAACTTCCCTTTGCATTTGGCTAATTCTGCTCTTAAAAGTACTCTTCTCTTCATTGGCTTTTTGGACCTCTTTTGCCATTTGAGTTAGTCTATTTTTAAAGGTGTTATTTTCCTCAGCATTTTTTGGGGCTCCTTTAGCAAATTGTTGACTAGATTTCATGATTATCTTGCATTCTCATTTCTCTTCCCAGTTTTTCTTCTATCTCTCCTACTGATTTTCAAAATCCTTCTTGAGCTCTTTCATGGCCTGAGACCATTGCATATTTTTTGGAGGTTTTGGGTGCAGAAGTCTTGTCTTCCTCTGCTGGTATGCATTATTCGTCATCATCCAAAAAGATGGAAGAAAATATCTTTTCACCAAGAAAGTGGCCTTCTATAGTCTTATTTTTTCCCCTTTTTGGACATTTTCCTAGTCAGTTACTTGACTTTTGAGTCCTTTGCAAGAAGAGGGTATACTCTGGGGACCTGTAAGTTCTAGTTCCTCCAAGGTGGCACAATCAAAGGAGAGGAGTTTGCTCCTCTGTGGTCTGGTAGCAACCACAAGCTTTTCTACCCAGGATATGTGAGTAGAATTCCCTCTCCAGAGCTTCCACCAGCTCCAGCTGGCCAGTGCTCCTCCTCACCCCAGGGCCACCACTCGGGGCTGAGATCCATATCAGTCACTTGATTTCCCCAGGGTCTTTAGTCTGTGGGTTCCAAAAATGGATGCTGCTGCTGCAGTGACTGCTGCTGGCCATGTCAGGCCATGTTCCCTTCTCACCCAGGTGAAAGAGCTTTCTTATTGGTCTTTGAAACTGTCTTTGGTGTTTGTGGGTTGAGATATCCAGGAAGTGCAGCTGTTACCCGGGATTCCATCCTGAAGCCTGTTCCAGTCCTGTCTAGCTGCCATGCTGGCAAGGCTGTGCTGTGCTCTGCTGTGTGCCCAGTGCAATACACCTTTCTTGTTGGACTTCCGGACTGTCTTGGGCTGGAAATCCCTTTTACTCTGTCATTTTGTGTCTTCTGCTGTTCTAGAATTTGTTTGGACTCATTTTTTCAGGTATTTTATGAGCTATGGGGGAGAGCTTCTACAGGTCTGTCCTTCTACTCTGCCATCTTAGTTCCACCCCCACATTATATTTTAAACTTCAATCAAATAACTTCTTGATTTATAATTACTAATAGCAATATTTAAATCTCATTTTTCCAAAGAATCCTCTGTCGTTAGTTAGCTCATGTTCAAAAAAATTCATGGCTGGACTCTCAGCTCCCTGTTCCTTTATTTCAAGAAAACACCCAAAGAACCAAATCAATTTCTTTTATATTCCTAACTTAATCTGACCAGTGCACCTTAAGAGGGCAGATGAAAGGCACATTTCCCCTTACCATAAAACTTTTTGGTTGTAACCCAGGCAGGAATAGATGCTCACTATTTATTTTCCCAAAGGCTTTTAGCATAACTATTTAATAAACTAGACCAAAGAAATAATATTCTATCTATCAATCAGCTAGCAAATATGTATGTTAAACTTTAACTTAACTCATCCAAGTGTCATGAAATTTCTTGACTCATAGACTGAGTCCAGAATGTCCAGAGAAATGGGGAAGTTAATCTCTTATGAAGAAATCAAACTGTTTTACAGAATTTTATGTTAAGAAGTCAAAATGTCTTTTAAAATGAAACTAATTCCTAAGTACTGATTCCAGTGATTAGATACAATTCTCAATAATTAATAAATAATACAGAGTAAAGTAGGGTACCAATTTTGAATTCTCTCAAGCCTTTGCAGAAAGGAATAAAATTTAGTGACTAAATCATCAAATCTTAAGGAACTGATAGATCACATACCAAAATATAATACTTAGTAAAAAGAAAATAAGATATAAAATATTTCAAATCTGAAATACAAGGTATAGTACAGAGAACTAATTCAAGAAAACAAAAGGGCATTCCTCAATTAATAGTCAAAGGATATGAACAGGTGATTTTAAAGGAAATTAAATGAAAACTATACGCAACCATATGATAAAATGTTCCAAATCACTAACAATAAGAGAAAAAAAAAAACTTTCCCCTTCATGCCCATTATATTGGCAACATTGACAAAAGAAGAAAATGACAGTTGTTGAAGGGAATGTCAGATGACATACACACATAGATAACATGCACCTGTGGTAGAACTATTAAATGTTCCAGCTCTTCTGGGGAGTAATGTGGAACTATAGCCAAAACCTAACTAAATTGTTTCTACATTTTGACCCAGAAATATTACTACTTGATATGTTCCAACAAGATTGCTGACAAAAGGAAAAGACTCATGTAAAAAGAATAATAATCCTAGTAGCACTTTTTGTTGTAACAATTGGAAAATTGTCCAATGAATTGGGGATGCTTGAGCAAATTATATTTGGCCATCATAGAATATTATTTTGCTGTAAGAAATGGCAAGAGTAATGGGTTCTGATTCCCATAAGGAGACCTAATTGAACAGAATCAGGAAAATAACTTAAAAACTGTACTCAGTGCAAGGTGTAATCAGGATTCCAGAAGACCAATGATGAAGCCTGTTGCTCACCTTCTGTTAGAGAGATGATAGTCAAGAGATTCCAAATGAGAATTAGCATATTAGAGTGTTATGGCTAATATATGGGTGTGTGCATGCTTCCTATGCTTGTCACAACAATGTGTGTATATGTACATGGATAATATATGTATGTATGTGTGTATACCTATGTATGGATATATGTCTATACATAGCAATATGGATATATATATATATATATACTCTATTGTGTGTGTGTATATATATATAAAAACACAAAAATCAATGTATACTCTGTTATACATTATATATATATATGTTTGTGTGTATATATACTCTGTTTTATATATGTTGGGTGTGTGTGTGTGTCTATACACACACACATTTTACCATTTTTTTCATATATGCACACCATTATTTTACATATACATACACCATTATTTTACATATACACACATATTTATGTATACACATACATATATTATTTTACATATACACACATATAGTTTGGGGGACATTGGGATAAAGAAAGTGAAATATAATATAGAGTCACTGAAACTTTTTAAACATAATTAACTTTAAAGCAAATGGAGGATAAAAGAAGGCACAGTTAAGCAAGATAGATTTAAAATTAACATGCTTAAGATACATACATGAAAAAAACAATTTGTAATGAGTCAAACTCTTTTTGTGTTCTTTGAATCCAGAAGTTCTCATGTTAAATGATGTTTGCTAAATGCAGAATGAGAACATGATTTTTTTTTTTAATTTGTCAGTTGTTTAATAAAATGTTGCACTTAAAGCACGGATCTTTGATCATTTAGAATCCTCTTCTTTTCAAACCTCCACTCACTAATGCCCTCATGCTGAATAAAGGGCTACTACATTTTTAAATCAGCCTAAAATTCTTAATTCAGTGACCACTAATAAAAAGAGACTTCAAATATATTTAACATCATAAGAAAATAAAATACTATACTCTTTATTCTTTAAAATATCATCTCTACTTTTCAGAATCCATGTTTTTTATCTTGGTTCAACTCAAATAATCCACATGTTTTGTATCCTTCATTCCTATGATGCAAATTCTTCCTTTTTCTGTCTCTGTCTCTTGCTAACTATGGGATTGTAACTGGTAATTTTCATCTTTCGTATTTCACATTCTAGCCTCTTTTTAAAGAAAGACACGTATTTTCAATTTCATATGAAATACTTATACAACATTTCTTTGTTACTATTTGTAGAAGCCTGCTACTTCCTGTGATTTTTAATTGATAGATTTTAGTATTTCTGAGAAAATTTCTTATTTATACATTTAAACATTTATAAGATTATTCTCTTCAGTTTTGAAGAAGTTTGTGAATTTTACATTCCTCTTTGTATTATCTTTCAGATGTCTTATTTTTATCTTAATTTTTTTTATTTCTGCTGTTGTTTCCATGCTCTAGCAAAATAATTCTTTTTCACAATGTCAATTTTTATTTATATTTTCTACGAATATACCCATACCATTCAATTTTAACTCTTTTGCCTGAAGATTATTTCTTTTCTATTTATTTTGGTTTCTTTCACCAAGTTTGATTTATTTCTATTATTATTCCATTTTGCTTTTACTCATTTTATTATTCCTAAGACTTTTCTGTTTGTTTCTAATAATACAGTTGGTTCAATATATTTTTCTTTTGAATTTTATACTTCATTTAACACATAACAGATTTTTTTCAATATGTCAGAATAATTGTTATTTCAATATTTATACATTTTCTTTTTATGGATTTTTGGTAGATTCTCTTCTTTCTGAAATATCTGTTGTTGTTTCTGAATAGTCATAGCAGGTGTAACATCTACTATCCTAACATTTCTCTGAAATGTTAACAATAAAAACAAGATAACAGAAATGAGGAATGTACACCAGCAAAGAGAAAATATAATTATTCCTTTTTTCAGATAACATGATGGTCACTTAGAAAACCTCACAGAACAGAAAGAAATTAATTTAAATAATCAAGAATGCCAAAAAGTAGCAGGATACAAGCAAAATAAATCCAAAAGTACTTAAACTTTCTATATGTTAATTTTTTTAATGAGGAAAATTTTAGAGAAATTCTGTTGATTTAAAAACCAAAAAATAACTAGGAATCAATTTATGAAGATATTATAATATACAAATAAAATCACTCAATGTTTTTTAAAGAAAAAAGAGAACAAATAATTTGGAGAACTTTGTTCATGGTTAGATTAAATCAACATACTACATATGCTATATCGAATTAATTTATAAATTCACTTTTATATCAATGGCATTTTATTTGTAGTGCTAAAAGCAATTCTATAAAAATTCATCTGTAGGAGAAAAAGAGCCAATAGGGAGGGAGAAAAAATTGATAATATTCCTAGATATCAAACTATATTTTAACACAGTAATAACAATAGTGATAATTTGTTTTTTAATAGAAAAGTAGATCACTCTAATAGAATAGATAAGTAAGAGCAATTTACATCAATAACCCAATGTTTGGTAAAAACAAGAACATAAATTTTATGAGAAATGTTTCCTATTGAACAGGATCTTCTAGAAAAACTAGAAATCATTTTGGCAGAAAGGAATAATGAAAGAAAGGAAGGAAGAAAGAAAAGAGGAAGGAAGAAAGGAAGAAAGAAAGAGGAAAGAAGGAAACAAGGAAGGAAGGCAAGAAAGAAGAAGAAACCTAAAAGAAACCAAA
Source organism: Bettongia penicillata ogilbyi (assembly GCA_023548195.1). Lineage (NCBI taxonomy): Eukaryota > Metazoa > Chordata > Mammalia > Diprotodontia > Potoroidae > Bettongia > Bettongia penicillata. The sequence continues at coordinate 1,707,322 of JAJHZJ010000122.1, forward strand.
AAAATTGGTTCAGACCAGCATCTTCTACATTATACCATAATAAATTTCAAATGGATGAGAACAATATACATAAGGTCAAAAAAAGAAATTGTAGGAAAATAAAAGGGAGGTACCTTTCACAAGGGGATAGTTTTACAAGAGTAAGGGAATAGTTTTTTAAACAAACAAGGAATAAATGAAATGAAAAAATGGCAAAATAGTTATATAATAACAAAATAGTTATATTATAAACAGTCTATAATATTGTGAAACAAACTAGTCTAAGTATTCTGCAAAAAAAAAAATTGAAAAAAAAAACATATCCTTTGAGAGAATCTACTGCTCAACATACACTCTTAAGAAAGTCAAAGACAGGAAGAAAGGTTCTAGCAATGTTTTGTAGCAAAGAACCAGCAATAAAATATGTCTTCAGTTGGAGGATGACTGAAAAAAATGCTATATGACTTTAAACAATATTGTTGTATTGTAGGAAATAGTTAATATGAGGAATTCAGAGAAATATGAGAAGAAACATTTGAACTGATGCAGAATGAAGTAAGCAGAAAAATGTCCTACAACAACAACAACAAAAAAAAACTATAAGAAAATAAATGAAAAGTAAAGTAAAATCCCAACTAAACTGTGTAATTATAATGGATATTCTTAGTCCTGGAGAACAGTTGAGTAGATGAACTTTCCTGCTTTAATTACAGAGGTGAGGACTGTGGTTGTGAAATTAATCACACACCAATCACTTGTAAACATGGCTAATATGTCGATCGGTTTCACTGTGAGATCATCAAGGGAGAGTATATTTTAAAATGACTAAACTAAAACCAATAGACATCAATAAATCTCTTTTAAATCTGACTTAAGACACTTATTTTTAATGACTCAGATGGATAGAAGCAAATGTACACTATTGCAGAAGCCTCAAAAAGCAAGGGATTTTTTTCTTGACCAGAATCTTGGAATGACAAACTGTTAGTCACAGTCTTTCCTATTCCACCCTACCTGCTCCCCTTCTGTGGTGCTTCATTGATCTTGCTCAGTGTGTTTCTCCCCTTGTGTTTGAATTTTTTATTCTAAGGCTCAATTCATTACTTCAGAACTACACCATGGGTAAGTTGTCTTTGTGGCCATCTTACATTTACCCCGTTGAATCCTGGTTTGGAGAACACTTTTCTCTCTTTCAGTACCCTTTTAACAAAAAATACCAAGAAATATTTGATCTATTAGGCACTACAACTTCTAGTGACTGGGAAGATAAAAAGATAAATGAAATATGCTCTCAATAAGCTAATAATCTAACAGAACCTTGATTTCCTTTCATTCTTTACTATACACTAAAGTATACTATACCATACTAAAATTGGAAAAGTTTCATAAAGGGTTGATAAAAAACTTCTGAATGTAGATTAGCACATCAAGCTCTTCTTTTAAAGTACAAATCCCTGTCTTACTACATTTTATTCCAATTAGAATATCATCTCTTCATTACCTAATAATGGCACTTCTCTTTGTACAAGAATAATTAATCAGATATTTGCTTTATGTGATCTGCACAAAGGCTCTAAGGTCCAGAGTCTAAGATCTCATAAAAGCAGGTAAGTGGATAACTTTTCTAGTGATAATGTATATATCATGGCTAACAAAACCTTTTCAGTCATTCTATTCCATGAATGTGTGCATATACATACATATGTATGTGTGTATGTATAATATTTATAACAATTCAGTCATTTTGGGCATTGGGATGAAATTTACATTATTAAAAATCTTTTATTTGATGCAGTGAAAACTGATTAGAATACGAATCTGAATGCCAATCATATCATATTCCCTTTTTGTCCTCTTTTAAGAGGTAATGCATTTAAAAGAAATGAAAAAGAGCTGCTCTAGAGCAATTGAAAAGTCTTCATTCTCTTCTCATTCTAAGGGACAAAATGTTGAGAGAGGCTAAAGCTATTGAATAGAACTCAAACCTTTTTCTCCACCCTATAATTATTCTCTAGCAGTAATTTCACTCTCTCATTTGCCAGATCTCTGTATCTATACTTGCAGAATATAAAATGAAAACCATCAAAAGACAAAACAGTAAAACACTTGAAAAATTTTCTTTCATGTTTGCATGTTTTGTTATCATGTCCATATATTATCAAGTATGTATTGTCTGTGTTATATGAATTATTAGCTCCCAAAGCATTAAGGGTACCCCAAGAAAATTCCACATATGCCACTCCCAATTCATGGTGGATCCTCAACATTAACTTACTGTAATTAAATTTGATTTAATTACAGTAAGTTAAAGTTAATCCCTGAGGTCTAACCAAAAGACATTTTATGGTTGATCTAGCAGGATGATACAATAAAAAGAAAGTATCCATCATATAGCAGTATTTGCAAATGACACTTCTAAAACTTGTCCAGGTTAAAAGACTGGGTTATATGGATTTAATTCTGCTTCCTTACAGAATACACACACACACACACACACACACACACACACACACACACACACACACACACATTAGCCAAGGAATAGTTGGAAGAAAAACCTCTGACTTAACAGCTCATGCTTCTCTTGTCTTGGTATTGATATTAATGCCAACAAAATTTGTAATTTGACAATTAGTTCCCCACTTACCTGAAAAGACATGAAAGGCAGAAAGAAAGTAGTTTAACTAGATTATAATGTGACTCTGACAAGTCAGGTTCCTGTCATGTTATAGCCTTCCAACTTTAACATTTTCATGTATGCTTGGCAGGTTATTAAAATAAATGAGGGTATACTGGGCTGCTGTTGTGCTTTTCTCTAATGGGAGTTCAGGAATTTGCAAGCCACCACCGTAAATTGACCAATCGTGGAGACTGAAAGGATTTGGCCAAAGTGGACAATTAGGACATTTCTGCACAGCTGAGTGAAATATTCCTTGTTATTTTAATAATTCAGGCCCAGAGTAATTTTCGGAGGGTAAGTTTGTCAAGATAATGTGCCTTGTGCTTGTCTGCTTGTCATTTCTAACTCAATCCCACATGTTACAGGTCCAGTCTAGCTTACAAAACAGGAAAATCACTCACTGGAGAATTTGCATATGGAATACAGATATACTGAATTGAAGAAAAACAGGCCAAAAGATTGACAGGGAGCTGAGTTATGGAGACCCATGATGGTAAAAGTTTTGATGTCTCATAACTATCCTGTCATTATATTTATGAAATCACAAATACTAATATATGATATACATATGTAAATGGACACACTACGCCAGAACATTTACCTTTGAACTATTTCAATGTTTTAGTCCCATAATATGGTAAAATCTAAAATATTCCCTTGAGTATTTTCTTGATCCACTCAACTGAACCATGTGAACAGATGATATCATGTCTTTAACATCTGTAGTAAGATGCTGTTAGAAAATAATAGATCATTGTAAGATAAATGGGTGCTACCCTCAGAGATTTGGCATGAAACAGACCAACAGGAAGAGTTCCTTCGTACATTTCTCACAACAGGAACTTGAGATTTGTTTGGTTCATGATGATTCATCTCAATAGACAAAGTAAAAGTAATCATTTTAGAAGCTTGAAGAGTTTTATCACAAAAATTTCAGTTTCTCCCAAAGAAAATTACTTAGTATTAAATGATAAAAAGCAAAGCAGATTTGAACATTTGAGTTTTTCCAAAAATATATAGCCCAAACTAGTTATTGAACCCCATAGAATTTAAAAGGCATGACATGACACTCTTACTACTCTTCTTTAAAGAACTTTTAAATATTGATAATGAAAATCTGTAATATGGCTCACTAGGGAAATAAATGTAGTCTTAATACAGACTCTGTCATTTCATGGTGCTTTGAAGTCTGCATAGCATTTTACATGTTATCTGAGCACTAGCTGGATTTTTGAATATTGTTTATGACTATCCACACATTTCACAGAAAAGGAAACAGAGGTTCAGAGAGGTGAGATGATATGCACATGGTCTCCCAGCTAATAAATGTCAGGTTAAGACCCTTAGTCACATGTTGTCAGGTCTAGTACTTATGTGTTCAAGTAATCAGACAGGAAGCCGAAAGGAAAACTGTAGAGATGAAATATGATTGGTATTTCAAAATAAAATAAAAAGAGATGGAAATGTGCATGTTTGAAAAAAATGAAAGCTAAGTCACAGCTTATTACTAGATAAAGTAAATAGAAATACTCTCTTAGGTGGCAACCTCAAAACTCGAATGTCAATCAACAAAACCTTTTCCCATCTAAGAAATTTAAATTCTTAATGCATTGGTATGGTATGGTATGTCAATGCAAGACTTTTTATCTCCTAAAATGCTACTTACCTACTCTAATACTACCAATAGAAATCAATTCCTGTGCTGTCTGATAAGTTAAAATTCAGTAATCTTCATAAATTCCCTTATTCTATACATATTCCTTATAGAGATAACTCATTGATCTATTATTAACTATTAAAATATTATCATGAAATAGTTTATCACAAGTTTGTTATCTTGCAAAACTCTGAAATTGGATAATAGCTCCTTAAATATTGGTAAAAGTGGGAAGAAGAGAGTAGTGTTTGCAGAGGCTAAAATCCAGAATACTTAGACTTTGAGCTCAACTATTTAGAGCATACATCCATTTCAATGGAGTTATACCAAAATTTAAATGGAAAACATTTGCTCACCAGACTATAAAGAAATGTATTCACATAGACGGTAGCTAGATGATGATACAGTAGATAGAATACTAGGTCTAGGATCAGGAAGACCTGAGTTCAAATATGTCCTCAGATACTAACTATGGGACACTGGGCAAATCACTTAATCTTGTTTGCCTCACTTTCCTCATCTACAAACTGGAGAAAGAAATAAAAAAACACTCCAGTATCTTCGCCAAGAAAACCCCAAATGTGTTCACAAAGAGTCAGACATGACTGAAAAAACTGAAAAACAAATTCACGTTGAGGAAATCTCTTTTCTTCTTTAACCAATTTTCAAGCCAGAGTTTGCATTTACTTCTTAATAGATGTTTTGTATAACTTTTCAAAGAGAAAAGCTACATATTCTCAAGACCAAAAATACTATAAATTGAATATATAGACTTACTTACATGAAGCTTTAGCATAAAAGTAAGAAATTAAAAGTATAACCTTCAGACATAGTGGGGAGAAAAGAAATTTTTAAAATTCTTTTGTCCACTTCTACTAATACTTTTATAATAGGCCCTGAATTTCAAAAGATAATGTAAGCGTGTAATGGTTTAATAAAAGAATCACATCTTATTATTATGTGCATTCTATTCCCTCCTCCAAATCTTTTCTCACAAATTTGACTTGTTAGATCATTCCACAATCTCAGAGGAAAAGGTTTAGGGACATGGTACTTCAGGAGTTTATAGACAAGACAATTACAGTGGTTCTTTTCATCTTAAGAACAAAGGTATTTAATCTCAGTGATTTATCCCAATGACAGTTTAAGAAATGGATTCTGCTTAATTAAAGACCTCAATGTTCCAGCAGTGCAAAGCCTCATTGAAATTCCAGTGAGTGATGCCCTCCAATGTAGGTGGTTGTAGTAGAGTGGAAGGAACACTGGATCCTGGTAACCTATATGAATGTGTTGGAATCACCTAAAATTTTCTATGTGATCATAGGATTTAAAAAAAAATTAGAAGAAAGTTTGTCTTGAAATCAGAAGGATCTGGGATGAACTCTTATTTGAAATGTCTTGCCCAGGATAACAAAAATAGTCCTACCTGTGCAACTTTACTGTTTTCTCAGCTATAAAATATTAACAATAATGATATTGATAGTAGTAGCAATAGCAGTAATAGTAATTTAGCAGTATTCATATAGTACCTCCCATGTAGCAGTAGTCCTAGTTACTATATGTACCTGTTATGATGAGAGCTTTTCAAATATATTATTTGAGCCTTACAACAACTCTGGGTGTTCGGTGCTATTATTCTCATTTTACGGATGAGCAAACTGATACAAATAGAGATTAAGTGACTTGCTCAAGGTCACACATGTAACAAGCATCTGAGGCCAGATTTGAATTAAAGTCTTTTTGATTTTAGGCCCAGTGCTACTTTGCTGCCTCTAAGATCTTCTCCAGCTCCCTATATATGATCCTATGACAGTGGCAGAATCCATGCTTACCTTGTTTTATAGAGTGTGTTTCATCCTTGAACATTCCTTAGGCCTATGAAATCCTATTACCATATTTAAAGCAAAAGAAGACATGTGAAAAGGTGTCTTGATATGTCATTGGTAAAAAAAAAAATATATTATTACAAATAATGGCATCTGATTCAGAGTGAAGTAAATAGAGTGAGAATTTAGTAACTTGGATGTAGCTCCACCAAAACCTTTTCCACAATGACCTAAAAAACACGTCAAGTCAGATTCTGAGTAGGAAAGTCAAGAAAAGTTATGGTGAGGTACTTTTCCAACCTAGGGCAGCTTACAAAGATAGAGAGATCTACAAACTGATCTGGTTGGGAGCCTAGCCCAGCAGAAGTCACACTGGGTTGTGAAGGTGGTGGCAGTGGCAGGGAACAGCCTAGTACCCAGGGATGGTAAGGATACAAATTCTGGGCAGAAAAATATTCTAGGGAACTGCTCTATTAGTAATTAGCGAAGAATAGAGTGCCATTTGGCAGCTTCTTTCTCTGATTCTCCAGCTTTGAGTCATAGTTCCAGTGCAGAGACAAATCATCCCACTCAAACAGCTTTGTACTCTGCTCATTTCTGGGTCACAGTTCCAGGGCTAAGAGGAATGTTTGGTCTTGATCATGGGGAGTAAGAACCTTGTCTGTGTAAAAACTAAGCACAAATCAGGAAGGCAATGAAGAGCTCTCTTCCTAGATTATACCACTTTGGAAACACCAAAAAAACCATACAGGTTCCAAAACTGATCTATGAAAGCAACTGAAGAATTGAAGAAAGTAAAACTGAAGGTAAGGGATCAGACCAGACATACCAGCAAAAAGTAGCAGAGACCCTAACTAATAAAGTCCAAAGTCATGAAGCAACCTGGAAAAACTAAATAAATGAACTAAGAAAAGGAGCTTATAAGTAACAAAGAGGTAAAGATAAAAAATACAGAAGGCAACGATTTGAAAACACCAACAAACAAAGCTTAAAAGAGAAATGCATATACGTAAGTCCAATAAGAATTCCTAGAAAAATTTTTTTTAAAGGTTTTTAAAAATTAAATAACAATGGTGGAAGAAAATTAGGAAAAGAAATTAACTATATGTAAAAAAAATACAAAAAGACAAAGCTTGGTATGAGAGGCACAAAAATTCTGATGAGAATAATTCCTTAAAACACAGAATTGATCATATAACAAAAGAAATACAAAACCTGACCATTAGAATTGGTCAAGTGAAAGCTAATGACTCCAGCAGGCATCAAGAAGCAAAAGTTTTATTTTTTGTTTTTTTGGAGAATATACACAGTAACAGCCACAATGTGCAAGGACTGTTTATTATAGATTTAAACCTTCACAGCAATGCAAAGACTTAAATATTTCTAAAGAGCTCTTAATGCAAAATGCCATCCACATCCAGAGAAAGAACTATAGAGCTGGAACGCAGATTGAAGCAGACCACCTTTTTTTATTTTGTTTTGTTTTTTCTCATAGTTTCTCCCATTTGTTTTAATTCTTCTATGCAACATGACTAACATGAAAACATGTTTAACAAGAATGTATGTGGAAAATATAAGATTTCATGCCACTGGGAGAAGGGAAGAGGGAGGAAGGGAGAGGAGTTATTAACAAAACAATATGGAGAAAATGTGAAATATAATCAAAACAGAGGACCCAAAAAATAGATTGAAGAGAGAATTTAAGAATCATTGGACTAATATAAAGCCATGAAAAGCAACCAAAAAAGATCTGATCCATAATATTTCCAAAAAAATAAATAAAGGAAAATTGCCTGGATAACTTAGAACCTTAGGGCAAAGTAGAAATTAAATGAATACACTGGTAATTTCCTAAAAGAAATCTCAAAATTATAAGACCAAATAATATTATAGACAAAATCTATAGCTCTGAGGTTAGAGGCAGAAAAAGAAGCAAACCAAAAAGAAAAAATTCAGATATGGTGGATCCAGTTAGGTTCACACTAGAGATTGTAGCTACCACCAAAAATGAATGGAGAGTTTCATGTATGATGTTTTAGAAGGCGAGGAGTTAGAATTACAATGAGAAATAACCAACCCAGCATAACTGGTCATAATCCCACAGGGGGAAAATGGACAATGAAATAAGCTACATTCAAGTATTCCTGAGAAAAATACCAGAACTGAATAGAAAATCTAACATTCAAACACAAAAAGCAACAGAAACACAGAAAGGTAAACAGGAGTCAGAAAATGTAAAGAATTAACAAGGTTAAACTGCTTGCATTCTTTTTTTTTTCTAATAAAAATTTATTTAACTTTTTACATTCATATTCACAAAATTTTGGGTTCCAAATTTTCTCCCCTTTTATCCCCTCCTCCTACCTCAATACACCAAGCAATCTAATTTTCCCTATCACCAATCTGCCCTCTCTTCTATCACCCCTCCCTTCTCTTGTCCCCATCTTCTCTTTTGTCCTGTAGGGCCAGATGACTTTCTATTCCCCATTAACTGTATTTCTTATTTCCTAGTAACAATAACAATACTCAACAGTTGTTCCTAAAACTTTGAGTTCCAAATTCTCCCCATCCCTCCCTCCTCACCTGTTCCCTTTGGGAAGGCAGGCAATTCAATATAGGCCATATCTGTGTAGTTTTGCAAATGACTTTGATAATAGTCGTGTTGTGTAAGACTAACTGTATTTCCCTCCATCATGTCCTGCCCCCCCATTGTTTCTATTCTGTCTTTTGATCCTGTCCCTCCCCAAGAGTGGTGACTTCAAATTCCTCCCCCCTCCCATTACTCTCCCTACCATCACCCCTCCCCCTTATCTCCTTCTCCCCCACTTTCCTGTATTGTAAGATAGGTTTTCATACCAAAATGAGTGTGCATTTTATTCCTTCCTTTAGTCAAATGTGATGGGGGTAAACTTCTTGTTTTTTTCTCAGCTCTCCTCTTTTTCCCCTCCACTAAAAAGTCTCCTGCTTGCCTCTTGAATGAGATACAATTTACCCCATTCCATTTCACCCTCTTTCCTCCCACTACATTTCTCTCTCACCATTTACCTTAATTTCTTTTCAGATATAGTCCCATCCTATTCAATTCACTCTGTGCTCTGTATGTGCATGCATGTGTATATGTGTGAGTGCATGCACACGTGTACGTGTGTGTATGTGTATGTGTGTGTGTGGTCCCACCAACTACCCAGATACTGTAAAGTTTTAAGAGTTACAAATATTGTCTTTCCATGTAGGAATGTAAACAGTTCACTTTTGGTAAGTCCCTTATGACTTCTCTTTGCTGTTTACTTTTTCATGATTCTTCTCATTCTTGTGTTTGAAAGTCAAATTTTCTTTTCAGCTCTGGTCTTTTCGTCAAGAATGCTTGAAAGTCCTCTGTTTCATTGAAAGACCATATTTTCCCCTGAAGTATTATACTCAGTTTTGCTGGGTAGGTGATTCTTGGATTGAGTCCTGGTTCCTTTGACTTCTGGAATATCCTATTCCACGCCCTTCGATCCCTTAATGTAGAAGCTGCTAGATCTTGTGTTATCCTGATTGTATGTCGACAATACTGGAATTGTTTCTAGCTGCTTGCAAGATTTTCTCCTTGACCTGGGAACTCTGGAATTTGGCCACAATGTTCCTAGGAGTTTCTCTTTTTGGATCTCTTTCAGGCGGTGATCGATGGATTCTTTCAATAATTATTTTGCCCTCTGGTTGCAGGATATGAGGGCAGTTTTCCTCGATAATTTCATGGAAGATGATGTCTAGGCTCTTTTTTTGATCATGACTTTCAGGTAGTCCCATAATTTTTAAATTGTCTTTCCTGGATCTGTTTTCCAGGTCAGTTGTTTTTCCCATGAGATATTGCACATTCTCTTCCATTTTTTCATTCTTTTGGTTTTGTTTTGTGATTTCTTGGTTTCTCAGAAAGTCATTAGACTCCATCTGTTCCATTCTAATTTTGAGAGAACTGTTCTCTTCAGTGAGCTTTTAAACCTCTTTTTCCATTTGGCTAATTGTGCTTTTGAAAGCATTCTTCTCCTCATTGGCTTTTTGAACCTCTTTTGCCAATTGAGGTAGCCTATTTTTCAAGGTGTTGTTTTCTTCAGCATTTTTTTGGGTCTCCTTTAGCAAGGTATTGACCCATTTTTCATGCTTTTCTTGTATCTCTCTCATTTCTCTTCCCAGTTTTTCCTCCACCTGTCTAACTTGATTTTCAAAATCCTTTTTGAGCTCTTCCATGGCCTGAGCCCACAGGACATCCCCCTGGGATGTCTGGGATATAGATGCCCTGTCCTCCATGTCTTTCCCTGATGGTAAGAATAGTTCCTCGTCATCAGAATTGAAAGGTGGGAACATCTGTACCCCATCAAAGTAGCTGTCTATAGTCTTATTTTTCTTCCCTTTTCTGGGCATTTTCCCAGTCAGTTACTTGACTTCCGAGATTCCTCTGCACCCCTGCCTAGATCCACCCAGCTAGTGCTTGGGGTCTGAGATTCAAATGGGCTTTCAGTGTCAGGGACAGCTGCTATTCAATGTGAGCTTAAGTTCTGGTGTTTGGGTGGGGGCAGGGCCGCCTCCCAGGCTCAGTTCTCTCAGGGGGTTTATGCAGAGACCTTTGGTAATGGCCCTGAACTTCTGCCTGCTGGTCTGGGCATCCTGGGGCCACTGCCACTGCCTCTGCCGCTCCCTCTACCACTGCCTCCTGAGGGGGCCCGAATCACGGAGACACCCTGCCCCCCTCTCGGCCAGCTCAGACGTCTCTCTCACTGACCTGTAGTTCCTGTGGGTGGAGGGACCTTCGCGGCTGCTGGAGATTCCGTCCCTGAAGCCTGCTTGGATCTGCTCCTCTTGGCAGCATGACCAGGACAGCTCAGGGGTGGACTACACTTTCCGGGCACGATGAACCCCTGGGGATCGCTCTCTAGGGCTCTTTGGAACGGAAATCTTTTCCACTGTGTTTCTGCGCACCTTGCAGTGATCCAGAATTTGTGGGGAGTTCTTCTTGCAGGAAATATATGGGCTGTGGATTCGGAGCTAGCATACGTGAGTCTTTCTACTCCTCCATCTTGGCTCCACCCCGCTGCTTGCATTCTTACATGGGAAGATGACACGTTAACCCTAAGCCTGTTATCACTAGTGTGGTTAGGAGGAGTTTACTTAAACAGAAGCTATGGGTGTGAGGTGTTTGTTTTTTTATGCTAAGATGATCTCAAAACAGGAATGTAAAAAGTGAGAAGGAGGGATACAGTGGGAGAAGAGAAAAGGAAAAGAAAGGGGGGAATTATTTCCCAAGAAGCATGTAAAGAAGAATTTATATAATGGAGGGGAGAGGAGGAAGTGGGCAACACAAGAACTTCACTCTCATGTGAGTAAGTGCAAGGAGGGAACAATTTACTTAGACACAACTAGTTGGATACAAAAATGGAGCTTATCCAGTAGAAAAGTCAGAGGAAAAGGATCACATACAAAGGTGGAACAATTAGAAGATAGGAGGTAGGAGACAGAATCAAAAACAAAAAAGACTTTTGAGGAGGAACAGGACAAAAAACAAGAATGATAAATATAAGAAATTAGAATGGAGGGAAATACACAGTTAAAAATAACTATGAATGTAAATGGAATGAACTTACCCATAAAATAGAAGTGGAAAGCAGAATGGATTACAAAGCAGAATCCTACAATATGTCATTTATAAGAAAGACATTTGAAAATCGAGGTAAAAATAAGGGACTGGAGCATAATTTATTGTGCTTCAACAGAAATAAAGACAGGGATATCAATAATGATCTCAGACAAATCAATAGCAGGGAAAAAGCAGAAAGAAACAGTTGAAAGAGATAATCAGGAAAACTATATTTTCCTAAAAATTATCATAAAAATGACAAAATCAATAATGGATTTATCTGTCATCTATCTATCTAGATAAGCAATATTTTTGCCTTATATGAATGGACCATTAGGGATCTTCACATAAAGTAATTTTTACATAATAAGAATTTGGCCACAGATGTGGGGAAAGTTGGGAGAGAAGGAGATAGGAAAGGGGTCTTGTGCCCATTGAAGGAGGGATCTGGCACAGAATTCAAGGACCCCTGGAGGATGAGGACAGATAAATGAGAGCAAGAGGATAAACACACAGGGGCCAGAGCCAGTCACAGGGGGCCTGGATGGAACCAAGGAGAGGAACACATAGGAAGACCAGACATGGGATCTGGTCTTGGACACAGGAGACAGAAGGCAATACACAAACAGTCAGAAGATAGATATTTGGGAGCTTACACACAGGTAGATGGATGGAGCAGACCAAAGAGCACGCCTCTATTAGTGTTGAAATTTTGCTAATGGCAGTCTTTCCATGAGTGTGTGTTCATCTGTTTTTCTTAGAGGCTTTTTGAAAAGATTGTTGTTGCTGTTGTTGGGGGTGGTAAGGGAAGCTATTGTGCCAAGAAACAGGAGCAGAGGGACAAAGTTCACCACAGTACAGTAAAGGTAACATGTGGGGATGGAAGTGGAACGTGGATCCCCCCTCATTTCCATAGAAAATTGTGTTAAAACCCTGAGTCCCCCCAGTTCTTTTAGTATTTTAGGCATAAAACAAGTAGCCCTCAATGAGCTAATAATCTAATAGAACCTCTCAATTTTCCTTATTGCTTGACTGCTCAGTCTTTAGTATACACCTAATGCCATATTAAAATTGCAAAATCTTCACAAAGGAATGAAAGAATTCTGAGGTCACCTTTAGTGTGCCAACCCCCTCTTTACAATGTGTAACTCCTGATCATATAACTTTCTTATTAATAATCAATGGATTGATTAGGCTAGTTTATAATCAATAAATTGATTAATGACTAAAGATGCTAAGGGAGACCTTAAATGCTTGTTCCTCAAATAATGAAAAAGACCCAGGTTATCAGTGGTGTAGAATATATTCTTTCCACTGAAATCATTTCACAACATATCACCTTTTCCTCATCGTCTCTTTTAATAGATGATCTTGAAGACCACAGCATGTTAAGACCCTGAATGAGATTGCATTTTAGGCATAGTTGTGAGGAGACTAAATTAATTTCTCGTTCACAATAAAGTATCAGAATAAGGCCATCAGAATATATATGAAATTTATCAGTGTTGTAGAATATACTCTTTCCACTGAAGGCATTTCATAAGTACATTGCCTCTTCCTCTCCATCTCTTAAAAAAGTTATTAACTTATTTATTTTGAGCTTTCAATATTAACTTCCACAAGATTTTGAGTTCCAAATTTTCTCCACATTTCTCCCCTCCCCCAACACAAAACAGCAAGCATTCTGATTACCCCTTCCCCTGTTCCTCCCTCTCTTCTATTACCATCCCACTTCTCTAATCCCCTTCCCCTCTTTTTTCTTGTAGGGCAAGATAGACCTCTGTACACCATTACCTGTATGCCTTATTTAGCAGTTGCATGTAAAAACAATTTTTAACATTTGTTTTAAAAACTTTGAGTTCTAACTTCCCTCCCTTCCTCCATCTGCACCTGCCCCCATTGAGAAGGCTCAATTCAATGTAGGTTGTACATGTGTAGTCATGGAAAACATTTCCATAACAGTTATATTGTGAAAGACTGACTATATTTCTCTCCATCCTATCATACCCTCCATTTATTCTAGTCTCTTTGGGATGCTGTCTCGACTAAAAAGTGTTTACTTCCAATTACCCTCTCCTCACATTTGTCCTTCCTTCTGTCATTGCTCCTCAGCTCCTCCTTTATCCCCTTCCCTCATTTTCCTGTAGGGTAAGATAGATTTTCATACTCAATTAAATGTGTATGTTATTCCCTCAATAAGACAAATTCGAAGAGAATAAGGTTCACTCTTTCCTTCTCACCTCTGCCATCTCCCTTCCATTGTAAAAGCTTTTACTTGCCTCTTTTTTTGTAAGAGATAACTTATCCCATTCTACTTCTCCCTTTATCCTTTTCCCAATCTATTCCTCTCTAATTCCTTAATTTCACTTTTTTAGATATCATCCCTTCATATTCAGCTCACTCTGTGCCCTGTCTCTCTGTCTCTGTCTCTCTCTCTGTCTCTGTCTCTCTCTCTGTCTCTGTCTCTCTCTCTGTCTCTGTCTCTGTCTCTGTCTCTCTCTCTCTCTCTCTCTCTCTATATATATATATATATATATATATACATACATATATATGTATATATATATTTCTTCTATCTACCTTAAGACTGAGAAAGTTCTCAAGAGTTACAAATATTATCTTTTTCTGTAAGAATATAACCAGTTCAACTTTAGTAATAAACAGTTCAACTCTCTTTTCTGTTTACCTTTTAATGCTTCTCTTAATTCTTGTATTTTAATTTTGAATCTGGTCTTTCATGAAGAATACCTGAAAGTCCTCTGTTTCATTGAATGACCTTTTTTCCCCTATACGCAGTTTTGCTGGGTTAGATGATTCTTGGTTTTAATCCTAGCTCCTTTGATCTCTGGAATATCATATTTCAAGCCCTCTGAAACCTTAATGTGGAAGCTGCTAGATCAAATTATCTTGACTGTGTTTTCATGGTACTGGACTTGTTTCTTTCTGGCTGCTTGCCTTATTTTCTCCTGGACCTGGGAACTCTGGAATTTGGCTACAATATTCCTAGGAGTTTTCTTTTTGGGATCTCTTTTAGGAGGCAATCTTTCAATATCTATTTTACCAGCGTCGACCAGCATTTTGCCAGAAAACTGAATCACTTCCATTTAAACTGTCTCAGGAAGATTCTGAAGATCATCTGGCAGGACAAGGTACATGACACAGGTCTTTACTCGAACTAAACTGTCTAGAATTCAAACTATTCTTCAGAGAGTGCAACTCTGATGGACTGGCCACATTGTTTGAATGCAAAATGTATGCTTGCCCACATCAGACAAGGTGCTGCGTTCTACGAACAAAGCAGAATTGAGACAGCACAAAGTTAATGTAGGATTCGCAAATTTGGAGATCCACTCCAAATGTTCACATGGACTATCTGTACCCAATCTGTGGGAGAGTATTGTGAGCTCATATTGATCTGATCAGTCACAGTTGTACATATGGAAACTTGGCTTTGGGTACATATGGAAACTTGGCTTTGGGTACATATGGAAACTTGACTTTGGGTACATATGGAAACTTGGCTTTGGGCACATATGGAAACTTGGCTTTGGGTACATATGGAAACTTGGCTTTGGGTACATATGGAAACTTGGCTTTGGGTACATATGGAAACTTGGCTTTGGGTACATATGGAAACTTGGCTTTGGGTACATATGGAAACTTGGCTTTGGGTACATATGGAAACTTGGCTTTGGGTACATATGGAAACTTGGCTTTATCATGGTGATGTCATTTTGGTCCTCTTTGAGAATGAGAGACAACAACCATTTTATCCTCTGGTTCTAGAATATCACAGCAGTTTTCCTTGATAATTTCTTGAAAGATAATATCTAGGGTCTGTTTTTGATCATGGCTTTTATGTGGTTGAAAAATTTTTAAATGATCTTGGCTGGATTTATTTTCCAGTCAGTTGTTTTTCCGATGAGGTATTTTATATTGTCTTCTATTTTTTCATCCTTTGGGCTTTGTTCTATAATGTCTTAATTTTTCATAAAGTCCTTAGCTTCCATCTGCTCTATTCAAATTTTGAAGGAATTATTTTCTTCAGTGAGCTTTTGGACTTCCTTTTCCATTCGATCAATTCTGCTCTTCAAGGAATTCTTTCCCTCATTAGCTTTTTGGAACTCTTTTGCCATTTGGGTTAGTCTGTTCTTAAGGTCTTATTTTCTTCAGCATTTTTGGGGTCCCCTTTAGCAAGCAATTACTTGTTTTTCATTATTTTCTTGCATCACTCATTTTTCTTCTTGATTTTCAAAATCCTTTTTGAATTCTTCCATGGCCTGAAACCAATTCACATTTCTCTTGGAGGCTTTTGATGTAGGAACTTTGACTTTTGTCATCTTCTTTTGGTTGTATGTTTTGATCTTTCTTGTCATCAAAGTAAGACTCTATAGTCTGATTTCTTTTTTCTCGGCTTTTGCTCACTTTCCCAATGAATTACTTGACTTTTGGGCTTTTTGTCAAAGAAATTCTCTGCTTCCAGGGGTGGGGGATGACATACTGTCAGTCACTTTGTCCCCCCACAATCTGTGGGATTACAGCTCCAGAAACAACCCCTGCTGCTGCTTCTGAGGTTGCCACAGACTCCTCTATCCCATCTGCCACCCTAGGACTGGGGCCAGACCATGCTATTTTCTCACACAGGTCAGACATTTTTTTTTTCCACTGACCTTCCATGTTGTCCTTGGTATTTTGTGGTCAAGAAATCTGAAAACTGCCACAACTGCTAGTTATTCAGTTCCCCTGAGGTCTGCTCATGCCTTGTCTGTGCCAGTGTTGCCCACACTGGACTGTGCTCTGCTCCCAGTCTGGTGGGATAGACGCTTCCTGTCCACCTTCCAAGCTGTCTTGGGCTAGAGATTTGCTTCATATCATCATTCTGTGTGTTCTGCAGCTCCATAATTCACTTAGAGTCATTTTTATAGGCATTTGGTGGGGATTGGGGGAAAGCTCAAGCAAGTCCCTTCTTTACTCTACCATTTTGCCTCCATCACCCTCCAACTCTTAATAGATGGTCTTGAAGACCACAGCATGTTAAGATTCTGAATGAGACTGTACTTTAGACATAATTCTGAAGAGTACAAATTAGGGCCATCTGAATATATATATGAAATTTGTCAAAAAAAAATCCAAATTAATAAGACATAAAGAACAAAGTTAGTGTTTCTAAACTTCGGACTATGAGAAACAATCTTCAGCAAAATTTTTTTCAAACATCTCATATCACAAATGTATTATTTACTGTATTACTGGAATCTATGAATAAACACCATACTTAATTGCAAAAAAGTATTTTGATTTCAGTAATCCTTGTAAATGAATTTGTAATTATTAATCACAATATTTGAAAATGGCCATATATATGCATGAAAGACATTATGTAAGCACTTGACTCAGTATTTCTTTGCATGTAGAGGATTTTTGAAATCACTTGCAATGACTCCTTTGCCCTGCTTAGGAGTATAGACCAAAAAGATTTGTAGTCACTGAAGTAATCTAAAGGCAATTTAAGCGAATAGCTTAAAATGAAATTGGTTGCAATTAATCCACAAAGAAAGCCATGTGGAAGTTGTTGGTGTGCACAGATGAGAAAACAGATGTCTAGAATACTGTAACGTGGTATTTCTACAAATAAAGCAGAATTGCAATATTTTTGCTATTGTAAATTATTGTCCAGTGCCTACAACTCCATAACCAATGGGGAAATGGTATTGGTACAGCTTCAAAGCTACCTTCTTTATTGCCTCAAGACTTTACTCCAAGATTGTAAGGGTAATGTCTATCCCTTTCTTCTCCCACTCCATTTGCAAATCTCCTATGTGGCCTCAAAATGTGCCACCATTACAAGATGAATTCCCAGTTCCAGATAACTCATAAATGACCCTTTTGCTGAAGTGGCGATCTACTCATGTTTTGTGGGTGCCTTCTCTAAAAAACCTTACTTTGTACATCTACCATATGATAGACAATTATAGACAGTATCCCTAGATTCATGATCTGGAATATAAAATAATATTTTCTGAAACTGAATTAGTTTTATGTCATTTATTAGTAGACTGAATTACATGTAGTTGGCACTTAATAAGTAAGCATTTATGTAACATTTTTTTTTTATTATTTTAAGAACCAGAGGTTAGCATGATGGACTGATTGATTGCTAAAGAAAGGAAGGAAAAAAAGGAGGAAATATCATATTTGCTTGTATTTTAGTGTATTTTTGCATGGTTGAAAGATCTTTCCCATCCATTAATAGGCCCATGTAACCTGCTTGAGTCACATGGAAGCCTGAGTTACATGAGTCTGTGGTGGGAGGAGCTTGCTGAATGAGTGGAACAGGAAGGGGTGGAGCAGGAAGGATAGAGTAGAGCTGAGAAGCGAGAGAGACCAGTCAGATCTGGGAGGGACAGAGAAAGCAGCATCTGGGGCAGCAGCTAGTGTGAGTGGGAGAATTGTTTGTGTGTTTGTTTAAGGGAGCTGGTTGGTGGGAATTCTAACTAAGGGAAGGCTTGGGGCTGGTGCTGTTCTCTGCATTGTTATTGTGTATAGATTTCATTGTTACCATGATGGATTTGACTTTCTGGTACCTGAATAAACATTTTGGTTCTGTCTTCATATATGGAGAGTCTGTTGTGTTTTGAGGTTCAGAATTACGCCCCATATTCACGGCCACCATAGGTGCTGTGAATATTGTGATGGTGCTACAACATATGATGAGGACTCAATTAGTTTAGATGCTAGTAAATGCAAATCTTGCAGTTTTGCACTTACCATTTTTCTTTCTCTTTCCATATATACATGCATGTGTAGGTATGCGCAATTATAATTATTCATGCTCTCATCTATTCAGGAGCAGTTAATTTTCTAAATTTTATAGACATGTGCACATACATTCTTAGAAGGTAATATCACTCTTATATACAAGCTTCCTATGCTGTACTTCTAGAGTACTTTGACAAATTCAGGCATTTTTGATAAGGTGCCTAAATTTCAACACTTTGAGTCTTGTACACTATTCAACCAAATTCAGGCTTTCCATTTTTCACATTACAGAAAGGTGCTGCAAATATCATGAACAACAGGATGGATTGGGGATGGAGTTTCATATTAATAGGTTTTATTCCTTTTCTTTTTGTGAATTTATAGTATTCAGTTTGTGTTGATTTATTTTGTATTCAGGGCAAATACATATCTGAACACAATTTATTCAGGATGGCTTTCAAAGACTGACTTAGAATATTTGCTGGAATAATCACTTGAGCAAAGATAGTATAACTAAAATATTTTTCTCAATAATTCTGATTACAAACTCAATGCTAGCATTTTCATGTAAATTTCAACTAAACCTTCTGTCTGTGTTTATTTGAGTTATATATCTAGATTTTGTTTAAATTTTGAATCTTATTTAAATGCTTAGCACTTCAGGTTCAAAAATACATTTCTCATCAATCTCACACTCACTGTCAACTTCGTATTATCAGTCAACAGCAGCCTTTCAACCATTTCCAATATTTTTACTGTTCAAAATCACTTTACTACTAACACTTGTGTTCATTTTAACCCCACTGATGCCACTGAAATCATCAAGTATAGCATAATCTCCCGCTTTTCTAGGTCAAATACAAATAAATTCTGGAAAACTAGTATCTAAAGGAATTTTGAAATTTTCCAAAGGAATATTACTTAAAGTGAATTTGGGAGGTTTTCATCGTATTTGTTTGGTCTTCATTTTGAGCGATATTTATTATTATTAAGTCAGTTTTATACAGTGACGTGATTGAGTAATTATATCCCCACCAATTTTTTAGTAATTTCATAAAATCATACGACCAGGGCTGGAAGGAAACTGAGGCCATCTAAGTTTAGATATCTTTAAAAAATTTTCAGAAAACTGTGATTCATGAAGGTTACAAGATTTGTCCAAGGTCACAGGAACTAAACATCAAAGTTAAAACTTAAAACTATGTATTCTAACTCCAGAGACAGGGTTCTTAATCCTATACTAAGGTATCTCTCATTTCAACTGATTAAAGCAAACATTGGCTTATCACTTATTGTGTACACAATATTGTATTAAGTGTAAGGGGTGATACTAGGTTTAGGCACAAGAAGCATGTAGCCTGGTTCCCTAGATAAGCTGGAAGATATTTCATCAATCACTTCTGGAAGGGCAAAAACATTTAACATCCATAGAGAAGTGGCAGAAGATGACAGAAAAAAAAAAAGATTTTGATGTGGAATTAAGAAAACCAGGCTTGAAACTATGCTTTTGATACCTACCTAGGCAAGTCTTTTAAAGTTGCTTAGTCTCATTTTCCTTATCAGTAAAACTGGAAAGATAATATAATATCTAGCTCACAAAATTATAGTAAATCTTAAATGTGATATGTGTAAAATACTTTGCAAACCTCAAGGCTGTATAAATGTCAGTAAATATTATTATTTTGACATAAGACCTATTGTCATATTTTCATATCTTAAATTATAACATTTAAGGATTTGACTTGGACTCAATCACATCTATTAGTTCTTCATATTCCTTATTAAATATTATAACATTAAATTAACAAAACATTATAACATTCAATTATAACATATTAATATATGTGTGTATATTATGCATATATGTATATATACATACATACATATACAGTACACTATATATATAATAAGTAACACTAATGATACTGGAATAAAATCAGCAACTATTTCATATTTCAGCTACTAATGACAATATCTTATGCACTAGACATCAGGGGAAAGATCAACTAATACATCAAAAGACTCAGAGCTATGGATGACTTAAAAATGTTGGCTTTTCCACAAAAGTCTGTCTTGTAAACCAGTCAGGTGGGGTCATTGTTTCAACAACCTCTTGGCTAATCTGACATTGATATAAAACTTGCCATTTACATGAAAATGCCAACCCTTACGCAAGACCTTATGTGCTATCCCTGTGAGCAAAATGACCTATGCAATTCATATCCTGTGGATATTCACAGAATCACAGGGTTTTATTCTTATAAAATCTAGACAAAATATTTAATAAGGAATATAAAGAACTAATAGATGTGATTGGGTCCAAGTCAAATCCTTAATATCTTATTTTTCACTTAAACTGTTTTTAACAAGAAAGAAGTATACTAGCCATTATTAGAATACTGATAGAAAAACATTAAGGGGAAAACATTTTAGGACCACAGTATTTTACTAAATATCACATTGTAGCAGATCAGTCATAAGATAAATGAAAGATTCAGTTCACCAATAAATATTGCCATTCAACAACACAACATCAATGGTTTTGAATCTGGCACTAGCTCTGGAACATGTTTTCCCTCCAGGTTAAAAGCGGAAGTCATCTGAGAGCAGGAATTGCTGGGTTCTTACCTTTCTTTGTATCCCTAATGCTTAGCACAGTGTATGGAATACAGCAGATATTTAATAACTGCTTGTTCGGTAATTGATTGATACACTTGCATGTATGCTACTACAGATAATTTCTCTCTTTAAATATTGTTTTTTGGTGAAACATTATAACTGTCTTCCAAGTCTTGAAGGACTATCCTTGACTCCAAAGAGCAGAAGTAGTTTTAATGAGTGAACAGAGGAAGAAGATCTTGCTTACGTATAAACAATTTCTGTGTAATTTGAGCTGTTCCCAATGTGTTGCTTTGAAAAGTAAAAAAAAAAAAAATGGTCAAAGTATTCAGGTAGAGGCTGGATGAAACTGAATACTTGGCTGCCTCTGAGCTTTTGTTTCCTTTATTCTTTATGCCTGCTGAGCTCTCTCCCATTCTTAATTTCTGTCTATACAAATTCTTCCTGTCTTTCAAAGCTGGGTCCAGACTATGTCTTCTCTAAGAAAAGTTCTCTGATTTGTATATTACAGTTACTTGCAAATGTATTAATTTTCCTTGCATTGTAGGTAGTTTAAAGGCAAACGGGCAGATCTCCCAAATACTAGATGTTGAATAAATATTTATTGAATTTTGTTGAGTAAATACTCCAGCTAGACTTGTCTGTCTCTCCTCTGAACTCTTAGATAATTTTGTTTATACCTCTTAAAGTCGCCACATTCTACCTTTATGTATAGTCCTAATCTTCTTTATTTATAAGACTATAGGTTCCTTTGAGGTAAGGATATTATCCTCCTGATTTTTATCACTTCTGTAACTAACCATAGTATGTCTTAAAGAAGTGTTTAGTATATATGTTTGTTAAAGAAATCTGTTAGAGACATTGTAGAAGATTCGTGTATTTGGGAAATTATTCAACTAGGTGACTATAAAGACCCCTTTCCTCTCAAAGATTCTATGGTTCTAGAAAAACTAGGAAATATCTTCAGATATCAGGTTCATGTATCAATTATTGAAGATATATTCTTAGTTTCAAATATACATAGTTATATATATATATGTGTGTGTGTGTGTATGTGTGTGTGTGTGTACATTAAGACAAGGGGGAATATCTCTAACTGTAAATGTTACAAATTCAAAATAAGGGACAAATTGTATAGAAATGGATAAGTTCTTCGCCATGTTAGCCTACATAATTTCTATCTTTTGAAGGACTCTAATATCCATCTGAAAAATGCTCTTGATACCCTCTTTATATAGTTACCCTTAAACCTTCTTTTAAGTTCAACTTAGTTCAACTCACAACTTCTCCATGAAAACCCACTCTTACCATTATAACCTAGTTAACTTGCTCTCTTTATCAGATGGATTATGGGATAGCAAAAAGGACAACACATGTGGAGTTGGAAAAACTGGTTTCCCATTTTCCAGTCCCAGCTCCAACCCTTCAAAACTATGTGACTATGCCCCCTAATTTTTCAGGGTCTCAGTTTTCCTATCCATAAAATATATGAATAACTTCAACTTCAAAGGATTGTTGAGAGAGTGCTTTGCAAATCTTAAAGGACTGTAGAAATCTTCTTATTCAAGATTACCATGTAGCACTTAACAATCTATAATATTCATTTAGTACTTATAGGGTAATTACTTTGCATTATTATTTAGGTTTCTTTTTTCTTGTTGTGTGTAATTTTTCTTCACCAATAATGGGCAGAGAATCTGTCTTATACCATATTCATGTGTGTTCTCAAATAACCTTACAGTGATACAAATGTGCGAGCAGAAAAATAAGGACCAAGGACAGCAAGAACTGCCTTTAAAAATATAAGGATGATATAAAGAAGTTTTAATATTTTAGACTTAGGCAGTTCTCTCTCATTTGGCTTTCAAAGAAGAGAAGATTATTTTGTTTTGTCAGAATGTATAGGACCATTTTATCAAGCAGTGTTAATTAACTTTCCTATTTCCTTGATATCCTTAATGTCCTAGAACCATATACATTTTTAGGACTGCTTGATTGATCAATATTTTTTAAATATGACTGCTAACAAAGTAGTATCAAACTAGTCTTCCCTGAGAGGATAAGTGACCTGTATTGGTAAGTAAAGAATGGCCGTCCATCGAATTTGAATCCCTGAACTGTACTGGTAGAGTCCCAAATCTAGTGAGTTTAAGTCAACAAAAGATAAGTGTTCCCTTTGTCCACCAATATCTCTAGAACATTACATGTGGATATACTGTTCCTTGAAAGCTAAAAGATGATGTAGGATATACATTTTTCAAATTTAGTTTTTGAAAACTACTGGCATCTTGGTAAAAAGGGGGACAGCCAAAAGATCTATCAAATATAAAACAACTTTAATGCTTAGGAATTTAAAACAAGGATATCAAATGTAGCTTTTTAAGCAACCACTTGGAGATTTATCAACATATTCATAAATGTGGAATTAATTTATAGAATTGATATATGCTCTTTAGATAGAAAAAATCAGCAGAATCTCATGGGATTTTAAACTAAACTGAACAGTTTGAAAAACAAGCCTGAAAAAAGTCCTTAGATCCAATAGGCAGGGGAGCTGACCAGCTATCTTCAATATTTATAAATCTCAGGATAAAAGTCCAAAATATAATGTCAACCTTGAAATAAAATACATAGTGAAATCCCAAGAAACAATATTAAGTGTGAAAAAAAGAAAAGCAGTACATTCAAAGTCAAAAAATTGTGTGAACCTATTTAAAATGTTAATTTTGTTTCTGAAGAGATGACAAATATGCTTAATTTTAACAATTGCAGTAAAATGTAATTACAGTGATAGTTAAACAGTGTTTCATATGCGCTTTTATTGATTTACAGAAAGCAAAGTGAGATAAGTAGTTTCATATTAGTTGAAGAATTCTGAAGTTCTAGGGGTAAACTTCTTTTCTTACCTACCTATCTTATTCCTTTCAGTGACTGTTCCAAACTTTTTCATTTCTTGCAAGGCACCCAGGGCTCCAGAACCCCTCCACTTAAAATAGAGGATTCCAACCTTTGTTCACTGAGGAAACTGAGCACAATTGGCCTAAACACAGCTCTTCTCTTCCAGTGATCAGAAATATATATATATAGTTACATATATATATTATATATATAGTTACAAGTATATATATAACCACAATAAATAATATCACAAACTGTTAAGTACTTTATATTATATGATAATCAATTATAACCATATAAAACATGTTATTTAATACTAATATATAATACTATAATATATTATATGTAATATAATATATCACATATTATAATTTTATATATTATAAAACTGTGTTATATATTTATATAATATATTATAATATATAACTAATATATAATACTATAATACTGTTTGCAACATGAGAAATCATATAAATTTATTTATATACTGTATAGGATACATTTTATAATTATGCTACTTATATATTGTAGTTATATTAGAGACATAGTCATACATCATTATATGCTACATATTATACATACATATATAAACTCATATTCATATGTATTTCCTACTGCTGATAAAGAGCTCAAACTGTTCTCAAATGCCCTTCCTCTCCTTCCTCCATCAGGTCCTTGTTCCAGAAACTACGAGGCCTCATGAATCCTCTATCTCTCCCTCTCCAGATTCTTTTCCCACTTATAATATGTTCAGGACTTCCCAATATTAAAAAAATCAACAACAGCAGCAATCACTACCTTTAATTGATATTTAACACATGTAGCTAACATCCCTCTAACTTCTACCCTGTTACATTGCTGGAGGAAGTAAAAAAACAAAAAAAAACAACTGTGCCCACTATAGATATGGACAATAAAGAATCAGTTGGACCTTGATCAATTAATAATGATTCTATCATTTGCTTCTCTCTTTCTTTTACAATTAAAGTACTGATTTTGTTTTACACATCTATTTGGTCTTTCTACAGTTGCATTTCTGACCATTCTTCTATTATGTATATGTTGCTGTTTGTCCTTCATTCTCAAATAGGGTCATGACATCAGGAAGATGATGTCATGACTTGCAAGTGAGTTGGATTTAAGGGTGGCAGGGTGTGCAAAGTCACTCCACTCACTCTCTTTTCCATAGCCATTTGGGTCTACATAGATCTGGGTAACTTGAGATGGCACCAGATGTAGTGGGAGACCTTGGCCTTTTTCAGCAAAGGGCTTTCCCGAGTTTCCGTTTGATAGAGGAAATGTCCATTCAGGGATTAAGATTAGGTAAAAAATGAGGCAAAGAATGACCTTTTTTACCTAGGCAATGGAGCTGCCACCATTGTCTCTTCACTCTTGATTTTCCCATGCTTTTGTGATCTGTCATCTCCAAAATGTAAGCAACGCTACAGTGTTCTATCTTGAGCCTCCTCACTTCATTCTACCTCTTGATGGTTTCATCTAATCCCACAGCTTTAATCATGACTTCCAAATGATTGGAGTCTTAGATATCATGACCTTAAAGGAGGAAAAGTCAGCCATAGAATTGATTGTGAGGGGGGAAATCTCAAAGAGTTCAGACAAAGAATATTTTGGCAAAAAATTTTGTGAGGGAAATTGTCATAAGAGGGATGATATTGTAGTGTGGGAAAGCATCTCTATGTTATCTGTTTAGTAATTCTTAGTCCCCTTAGACTGTGAGCTCCTTGAGGGCATGGACTGTCTTTTTTTTTTTTTTTGGTAGGAGGAAAGACAAGTCAGTTGGGGGTTAGTGACTTGCCCAAGGTCACATAGCTAGTAAGTGTCAAGTATCTGAGGTCAGATATGAACTCAGGTCCTCTGACTCCAGGGCTGATGATTCATTCACTGTGTCACGTAGGCACGAATTGTCTTTTGTCTTCTTCTGAACATGGTGCCTGGCATAGAGTAGCTACTTAGCAAATGTTTATTGATTCACTGGCTGACTGACCGGTAATTTTCACTGGCTGTCCCTATGACTGAAATTTTCTCCCTCCTCACCTCTGCCTCTTGACTTTCCTCAAGTCCCATCTAAAATCCCAGTTTCTACAAGAAGGCTTTCCTGATCCCTCTTAATTCTAGTGCTCTCCCTCTAAATTTATCCTTCATATAGTTTTTTTTTGTACATAGTTATTGACATCATGTCTCCCTTATTCAACTGCCAGTATCTCTCGTGCCTGGCATAGTGGGTACTTAATAAATGTTTAACAACTCACTGACTCTTTTTCACCCCTTGTCCCCTGTGCTCCATTTCTCTTTAGTTCAGCTCATTATTATCTGGTACAGGATGAGGACACTGTCCCCACTGCTCAGTTAATACAGTCCTAGCTTCACCCTATCCTCTCAGGTATCATTTGCCTATTTTTAAAAGCTCCCAAGAGGGACTAAATTTTGCATTCTGTATCAAAGATCAAAATAGTTCTAATTACTTTCAGGGCTTAAAGGGATGCTTGCTTCTCTGAACTACAAAACCCCAAATACTAGTCAATTGTGAGATATCTGTTACAAAAACATTTGTTGGACACATATATGTCAAATACTGTCGATACAAAAAATAAAATGTTCCTACCCTCCTGAGATATATAATCTTTGTGTGTGCGTGTATGTGTGTGGGTAAACAACATAAACACATGTCAAAAACACACACAAACATCACACATGTGTATGTATATATGTGTATATATACATATGTATATGCACACAAATGGAAACAGTAAGTAATTTTTTTTGGGGGGACTAGTGGCTGAGATCATCAGAAAGACCTTGTGTAGGTGATAGAATCTGACACGAACTTTGAAAGGAGTTAAGGATTTTCAAAAGCTGAAGTAAGGAGGGAGGGCCTCCCAGGCAGAGTGGGAAGATGGAGATTGCCTGTGAAAGTGGTATGTTGTATATGACTATTAACAAGTCAGCCAATTTTATTGGAACATACAGTGGGCAGAATTGTATGATAAGAATAGTTAAGTGTAATAAGTCTAGTAATGAAGACTAGAGATAGGCTATTATTATTTTCTGAGTAGTTCTCAATAGTCAGTTCAAATTTCTTAAATATTAATAATATATGTAATAATAGTAACAGAATGGTTAACTAAACAATGACTGACAGCCATACTTTACCACTGCTTTCTCAGCCAAGAAAAAAATATCTTTAACCTCGAAATGAGAAAACCAAAATGGATAGCAAGTAGTCAATATTCATGATAAATAAGGAGATTGTAAAAGAATATCTAGTTGCCCTTTATGAATTCCAGTCACTTGAGCCATAACGTGCTAAGGTCCTAAAATAATTGGTTGACTATGACTGCTGAAAGACTGAAGTAACATTATGCTATATATGTTGTGATATTAGAAAATTTGGGGAGGAGAGGTGCCATCAGAATGGAGAATAGCAAAAGGTCTAATTTCAAAAAAAAAAAAAAAAAAGGAAGAAGTATTTGTAAACCAGGACTTTCATTTCTGGGGAAGTATAAAAGAGATGATTAAAGAGGTGGTTAGTGTTTATCAAGAAAAGGAAGCAGCATTTCTCAAAAACCATGATGGCTTCATAAAGAAGAGGTTATACCAAGATAAAAGTATTTCCTTTTTTAAAAATGGTTATTAAACAAGTGGATCAAGAATTTTGTAGATATATTTTACCTAGATTTCAATTACTTAGTAATTTCAATTACTTAATAATAATAATTTCAATTACTTAATAATTACTTAATAATAAGACTCGAAGAATAGACAATAAGATTTCAACATAAACTTAGGTCTCTAGTACTGTGCTCCAGAGATCTGTTTGATACTGTGTTTTTTTAGCTTTAAAGGCATGCTTATTGAGTTTGCAGAATGGCAGCTAAACACTGAAAAGCACAACCAGGATCAAAAACGATCTGACAAATTAGAGAGCACAGGGATGAATGAAAGAAATGAATTTCATAGAAATAAATGTAAAAATCTTATACTTGGTTTCAAAACCTTTTCACAAGGAAGAAGATTAGGGACAAGGTTAGAAAATTTGTCTAACAAAGACCCGGGAGTTTTTAAAGATGATAATTTCAATAAGACTTGGAAAAGTAATGAGATATCAAAATTGACCTGCATTGGCCTGCAAAATTGGCCTGAGAGATATGTATTTCAAGGAATAAAGAAATAATAAATAATCTCTCCATACTCTTCTTTGCCCAGACTACATCTGGAGTATTAAGCTTAGCTTTGACCACTATAATTTAAGAAAGGACATTAATAACCTAAAGATTATCCAGAAGGAGGCAATTGAAATAGTGAAGGAACTTGATCACATGTTATAAAATGATAGACTAGAGGACCCAGTGAGCTGTGTCCTGTAGAAAAGAAGGCTCAAAAAAGGCCATAGTAGTTGAAGGCAAAATCTGAAGAGATGTCATAGGGAAATAGGACTAGATTTGTTTAGTTTGTCTGTAGAAAGCAGAAACAGTGGCAATGTATGGCATCTGCAAAGAAGCAAATTTCGGCTTGATGTTATTCCTAATAATTACATTTGTCCAAAAATTAATTGGACTTCCTCAAGAGGTAGTGGTTTCTTCTCTTTGGAAATCTTCAGTAGATGAATGACAACTTAGATATCATAAAGTAGGGATTCTTTTGGTTATGAATTGAACCTTAGGGCAAATCTAATATTCTGTGATTCTGTGCCTACCATGCATAAAATATTAGAATTGTCTTTTTATGAGAAAAATAACCACATGGTCTACAAAGAACACTGCACTAAGAGTTAAGACAGTTATGTTCTTGGCTTTGTGACTACAGACTCAAGACCAACAAGAGAGCTGGAACAAACTGTTTATGCTCAGAGAACCAAAATTTTCTTATCTCTGAAAGTAAAATAGAGAAGCCTTACATCTCATCTAAATCTTAACATTTTTATGATTCTATAAAGGAAATAACTATATTCCAGGAATATGCTAAACAAATGTGGAAACAAATGATACAGTACAATTATAAAGTTGTATATGAGTACATATAGAATGACAAAGCACAAACTGAACAACAGAAGTAAATGAACGGAGCACTCTTTATCAGAGAAGGCTTTGTGTAGAAAGGAAGGTATAAACTAGGTACTCCCAAAAAGCTTCTGAATATGAAGATCTAATTAAATTTTGAATAATCGTATGCTTTCATAAACATTATTGTTTTATAAGCCTTACATGTATTCACAAAATTTGATTGCAAAGCAAAATATTTAAGAACTGATTTTTTTCCCAAGAAAGTTCAAAATTGTTCAAATTAATATCATAAAAATGCATGTCTAAAGACTACTCTGAAATTCTGGACTAAAAAATCAGGCCAAATATTATATTCCCAAATCTGTTATACTTGACAGTATGCCAAACAATTGCAGATTGCAAACATCTAAAAGGAAGATGTAACTATGAAAATGGAATGCTTTCAATGTTTATGATGCTGATAATAGAGACAAAATGCATGCCAATATTCTATCCTGTACTATGGGCTTGTGCTGCAAATGAAAATGCTTAATAATACAAATTTCAGTAAATAAAGGAAAGACTAGAGTCAGCACTAATGAGGAATGACATATATAAATATAAACCACAAACTTCATTTTAATTCATTTCAATCTACTCCCACACTAGCCTTTATTAGAGCAATAACATAAAGCAAATTGCTGGTTAAAGCCCTATTTTTCTTTTTCTTCATCATCCTGTGTTGTAGAGATGCTAATGAACAATCAAATAACCTCAAAACACAGTAGTAGGGAGGAAAAGGAAAAAGAGATCTGGAAAATTCACAGGCAATAAAGAGCTCATAAGACAAAAGTATTAAAAATTATTTAACACATGTCATATATAACTAAAATGATAGTAAATTTTAGCTTCAGATCCTTTATTTCTTTTGTGTGTTCATGAACTCCTCTAAAGTTTTCTTTAGTTCACCTACCCACATGTAAAGCCGACTTGAAGCTTATATTCTTCATACCTTGTCTCAGGAAGGAATCATTAAGATACATAAAAAGTGATCTGGAACTTTTATGTCAAGATGATTTTATATAAAACTTATACCTTTTCATTCATGAACATACATACAATTACCATAACCTCTGCCAGCTCTTATAATATCACACATAAAAGGAGGTGATGTTCTACACTAAGTTTTAGTTGCAGTTGGTTATGGGTTCAAATTTTTAAAAAATTTTGATTCTATATCTATTGTTTGCAGAAAATTGCAATAGGCACTTAATTAGAAAAGTTATCAGGAAAGTAGTCTAAAGGATAGATTAGAGAATGGTGGTTAGGAGGATGGTCAACACTTAGATCCTGTGGCAAGAGTCTAGAGTCAGACAAAAATATGTGAATGCCTAGAAGAAGACAATGGGAAACAGTGAAAAGAGAACTAGAATGGGACTGAGAGAACTTGGGTGAACCTTCCTCATCTAAGAGATGAAGACTCTATACCAGATTACCAGCTCTACGATCCTGTGACTTTGAGTAATTGTTATGTAATTATAAAAAAAAAAGTATGGACATGATAGGAATCACAGAGGACCTGACATCTAAATGGCTGTGTAGAATGAAGGAGAAAAGAGTTCTAATATACTTCCATGTTTACGAGACCGTATGTCAGTTTAGACAATTTCTGGCCTTATTTGACGCTAAAACTCTTAGTCACAAATTTCTGGAAAAATAAATTATTATAAAGTAGGTAAAGAAAATGCTTACAAATAATAAATCATTATGATAATAAAAGTTTTTAAAAGTATTAATTCAACCACTGAGAAACTCCTAAATTATTACAGTTTTTAGGTGAATATGTGAGGTACTGAGAAGTGAATAAAAAATGTGGATTAGTCGTTGGCCTCATGGAGATTATAGACTAATAGCAGGATGAAACACATGGATAATTATTACACATGTAAACAAATAAAAAAGGTGAAAAGCTAAGTTCTTTGTGAAGTCTGTGGGGGAGGGCTATGAGGGAGGCCATAATTGATAGAAAGCTTCAAAAAATAGATTTTAAGTTGTGCTTTCTGTGTTTGATAGGGATTTGAAGAGAAAGAGAGGAGGACATTTGAGGTATAAGGAATGGTATGACAAAAGTACATTGAGAGAAAAATGCATGGAATTGAGGGCAGTGGAGGGGGTCTGGGGTCGGAAGTTTCCCAAATTCAGCTGTAGTGCCATTTACTTATACCTCAGATACCTGGGTGTTCCACAGAGATCTATCATCATACCTTCGGTGTTATGTGGCCTCTGCATTATTCTTGTTCCTTAGGATGGTTTCTGAAGTCATCCATCAGGGACAAAAGGATTTCCCTGAATGATCTCCACAATGGCCAGAATTACTGAGCTGGATCTTATGATTTTTATTCCAGGCATATCTTGCATTTCATTCATGCCCTGAGAATATGCTAATCATCTTTTCGGAATTTTTGTTTCAGCTGTTCCTTTGTTGTTCTGGTGCTCAGGAGTCAGCAAAGTCAGATTTCTCAGAATCTGCTCTGGAGAGTTACTCTCCAAGTACTCTTGTACACAAGAGTACACAAGTCCTCTTGTGATGCTCACTGCTGCCTCTGTTCTCTTGCGAACTTCTGGACAGGCTACTTGGATGGCAAAAGTGTGTAGATATTGGGTCTCAGTTTATTGTTTATAGTATCCTGCTAATATCAGGAACAGATTAAAATGGGTTTCAGTTAGAACTGAAGCTCCATTGACAGATGAAGCACCTACGTGGTGAAGTGGATAGAGCTTTGGACCTGCAGTCAGGAAGGCTTCAGTTCAAATCCTCCATTTCTAATTGGATGACCTTAGGCAAATCACTTAACTTCTTCAGTTTCTCTATAATGTGGATAATAACAGCATCCACCTCCAGGATTCTTGGGAAGATAAAATGCAAAAATATTTGTGAAAGCTCTTAACATAGTACGTGGCACATCAAACTATACAAATGCTATCTAATCATCATTGATAATAATGATAACAATTTTATATTGTATTATTATAATAAATTAATTTATTATTTCTATTATTTATATGGTGGCTCTGGACATACCAGAATCAGAGAACCTATTGGTATATTAGGACTTCTTTGGGAAATTTCAATCTTACTTTGATGTATCTCAGATATAGTTTTTTTTTTTTTTTAATCACCTAGTGTTTGAAGTCTAAGACCATTCAACAATTTTCAAGATATTTTTTTCCTCAGAAATCTTTTCTTGGAGGCTTTGGATGCAGAAGCTTTGACTTTGTTGCCTTCTGTTTGCATGTTTTGGTCTTCCTTGTCACCAAAGTAAGATTCCATAGTCTGATTCTTTTGCCAAGGTTTTTGCTCATTTCCTCAGCCATTTACTTGACTTTTGAGCTCTTTGTCAAGGGAAATCTCTGCTTCCAGTGGGGGTGGGAGGTGTACTGTCATCCTCTCAATTTCCCCACAATCTGTGGGCCTAGAACTCCAGAAACAGTGGCTGCAGCTACCCTTGCTGCTGCTGCCCCATTCTCCCTCTGCCTCCCTGGGGCTGGGGTCGGACCACTCCCCTCTCCTGCACTGGTACCACAGGCTTTTCCCACTGACCTTCCAATTTGTCTTCAGTGTTTTGGGGTCCTGAAGTCTGGAAACTACCACAGATGCAAGAGATTCCATCCTTCCAAGGCCTGCTCAGGTCCTGTCGGTGCTGGCATGACCCACACTGGACTGTGCTGTGCCACTGTCACTGTGGCATGATAGACACTTTCCTGCAACCTTACAGGCTGCTTTGGGCTAGAGCTTTGAGTCACTCCATCATTCTGTGGGTTCTGCAGCTCCAGAATTTGTTTAGAGACATTTTTTGCAGGTATTTGGCTGGACTTGGGGGCAGCGCTCTAGAAAGTGCATGCTGTTACTCTGCCATCTTGGCTTCACCCCCCAGAAATCTTTTCTAATACCATACTAATCACCTATGGTCCATCGACCAAGAGAGCTTTGTTGTTTCTATCCTTATTCCTCACCATCACCTCTATGTCAAGCCCTATGGGTCCATATTGAATAGATCTGTAATGAACTAATGATGTGGTCATCCTTATTCCTACTGTCTTTTCGATGTTGCCTTGTTGCACTCAGCTACTGAACTACCAAAGATGCAGTATTCTTATGAGTTTTCACATGTACTACAACCTATAGCATGCATATGGCCATATACTCTACAGTTGTATTTAGAAGGCTTTTAGGTTTTATCTTGATTCCGGTGTTTGCATGCCTATCATAAAATCCCATTCCTTTGTTCATAGGAACGCCTCTTTACAGCTTTTCACTGACTTTCCACAGCGGGCTCTTCTTTTCAAGGCAGCTCCCCTGCTCAGTATCTCTAACCCATACGTAAAAAATCTCAGAGGTTGCTGATGTTGAGTTTTTGCAATAGTAACTATCTTGTAGGCTTCTTTCCAATTGCTCAAACTATCAATTCATTGTAGTTCAACACCCATTTTATTGTTACAGCAGATTGTCAACTTCACAGTCTTTTGGCTGCTTGAGTCAATATGTTCATGTACATTTTTGCAGAAGGTATCACTTCTTCTTATTACCATTGGTCATCCATCCATGACACAAATTTTGTTCATTATACCCCTCTTTTGTGTGGATTGTACTACCAAACACAGAAAATAGCATTTTAGTTATTAAGTGAAGATAATAAAATCATTTGAGCTTCTGTGAACTTTCCTAATATATTATTCCATAGGTTTATTTACCTTAGAGTCTTTGAATACTTAGAGTATTCAAATGATGATACTTCAATATTTTAAATCAAATAATTCATCTTGTACCTATCAGATGCCTGCAGTCCCTATAATAGTTCTCCTGTATGCTTTGCTTATATTTCTACTGAATCTTCCCAAGTTGGCAAGGGTCCTTTCCTGAGGAAGGCCTACTATGACTCTTTTGCAAAGAGGTATACTTGGGACTACATCCTAGGCAAAGGCTTTTCTGTGCAACCTAGATCTAGGCCTCACCTGACACACAAATGGTGTGAAGGATACCTTAGGAAAACTAACTTTACAGATGAAGCTATCTTTGAAACATCCTCACTCACAGATGAGGCATTTAATTCTGATGTCAAAAAAATCTTGTCTTACCTTTCTCTATAGTTCAAAGGAAACAGGAGAAATACCTTTATAAGGAGAAAAAAAAGAAAAAAAATTATTAGATTGAGTTTCCTAATTGGTCTCTAGCTTTCCTCTGAAAGGAAAGAAAATCTATTTCATCAAGTTGCTAGTCTGGTTGTCTACCTTAAAGGAAGGTTAACATCATCCTTCCAGCTTAAAGCTCCAGTGCATTTAACTGAACTACCTAAGGCCTTAAGATGACTCCATTGAGATGCTAAACCTCCAAGAACAAATGAAAATTGACCTAAACTCATTCCTCAATGATTAAGACATTTACCCTTAATCATATCTATGCTCATCCCAGTGATTCTGAATACCCATAATTCATCCTTCAAAACTTTATTCCATATACTGAATTGGATGTCCATTTTAATCTCAATTATGTTCAAAATGGAACTCATTATCTTTCCTCCTAAATGTTCTCCCTTCCAATTCTACCTTTCCTGTTACTATAAAGGGCAATACCATCCTCCCAGGTCCTCAGGTTCACAACCTATTGGTCAACCTGGATTACTTATTATTTCTTACAATTCCTCTCCATACTCCATCCAAGCTACTGCCAAGACCTGTTAATTTTACTTCTGTGACATCTCTCGAATATGCTTCCTTCTCTTCTCTGACATTGTTACCACTCTAGTGCAGGCTATCACCACCTCACACCTTGTTTATTATAATAGCTTGCTGGTAGGTCTTCCTAACTCAAGTGTCTCCCCATTCCAGTCCATCCTCCATTTAGCCACTAAAATGATTTTCCTAAAATGCAGGTACAATCATGTACCTTCTACTTAATAAACTCCAGTCATCACCTACTGTCCTCCTCTTTTTCTGATCTTCTTACACATTACTCTCTGACTTGTATTCTGATTCAGTTACGCTGACTTCCTGGCTTTTCCATGAGTAAGACATTTCATCTCTTAACTGGACATTGTCTCTGGCTGTCCTCAACGCCAGGAACGCTCTTCCTCTTCCCCTTCAATATATCCCCATCATGTAAAATCAGACATAACTGAAAACAACTGAACAACAGCATTGACAATTCTTAGCCAATAAAAATATAAAATGACCTAGTCATACTATCTTTCAATCATTCCCCCCAAGTCATTAGTCAAGACGAGAAGCCTAGATATTTCTGAATCTCTGTTTCCACTTCTAGACTCTCCATCTACCTCCATCATTCAAACTTCTCTTCTTTTGAGTTTCACTCGTCCATATTTAACATCCAACCTTAGATGCTTTTGGCTGTTGTCTGCCAACTTCTAGGTCACTCTCTTTTCAACAATGATGCTATAATTATTGTTCTAAGCAACTGATGTGTATGTATGCACACAATACACACATTCAGTGCATGTATACCCATCCCATGAGTACATATACATGAATCACAAGTATGTATACATTTATGTATATGTGTATACATGTAAATAATTGATAAAATCTCAAAGGACTATTGGTAGAACTTAACCCTTTGATTATTTGCCTGATTAGTATAGGCTTTAACCCCAATATTCTTCTAAACTAATTTCTGGCTTTGAGTCATATGAAGAATATAAACACCTTTAGGGCAGTAGCTATTTCATTCTTTTTTGTGGCTGTTTTTGTCTTTACATTCCCAGTTGTACTAAAGTGTCTAGCACATAGTATAGACACTTAATAAATGTGTGTATACATACATATAAATAAATATGTATAGGTATAGTTATATGTGTGCATATATATATTTCTGCATCTATATGTAGAGAGACAGGGGGTGGGGGATAGATGAATAGAAAAATAGATGGATGGATATAAACATCTAGGTTTACCAGGGAGGATTTTGCCACTAATTTTATGCTGAAATGTTTAGAATGCTAAGTAAAAAATAAAAGTTCACCAAAGGGAAGAGGCAGAATGAAATGATAGATTATTCCCATCATATATTCCAATCAATATTGTCTCCTCAACAGTTTGCTAGAAATAAAATGGGGTCCAAGAGAGATTGAGAACTGGGCTTGCTGTTACCTAATTATTCCTTCTAGTAATGTTTACTGCTTGGTACTTAACTCT
The DNA here is from genome assembly GCA_023548195.1 of Bettongia penicillata ogilbyi. Classification (NCBI taxonomy): domain Eukaryota; kingdom Metazoa; phylum Chordata; class Mammalia; order Diprotodontia; family Potoroidae; genus Bettongia; species Bettongia penicillata. Next base: position 1,743,560 of record JAJHZJ010000122.1, read on the forward strand.
CCACAGTGGATGACTAGTTTCCTATACCTTATTACATATTTGATAGAGCATAAGCCTGCTTTGAAATTTTGGCTCCTGAGTAAAACTATTTCCCAAGAAGTAGGGTTAGCATAACATAACATCTCAGACTATTCTTCCTCAAAGCATGCATACTTCATGCAGATTATATCAGTCTCCATTTATTTGGACATGCCTTGTGTTTTCTTTCCTCTCTTCCTTTTCCCACACTGTTCTAGAACATTGTCACCATCACAAGCCATTTGCTACCCTCTTCCCTCTTCCAACTACTGAAACTGGCCTCTCTTTCAAGGGTCAGTCCAAATGTTGCTTCCCCCATAGAACTTGTCCTCTCTCTCCCTATACCCAGTGAAAAGTAAGCAGTTAAAATTATAAAGTTCTAACTATGGGAGGACATCTTAGCAGTCATCTAGTTCAATCTTCTCATTTTACAGATAAAGAAACAGATTTAGGTCACCTGGTAATTTCTACAGGGGAGTTCTACCTTGTCATTTCTGCTTTTTTCTTTAATAGAGTCTTAGATCTAGATCAAGAGTCCTTGAGTCCATGTAATAGAACCCTCTCCTTGTACAGATAAAGAAATGAGGTCCAAGGAAGTGAAACAAGGAAGTGGGTCACACAGGTAAGCACCAGAGTGAGCACATATCACTTATTTGATAATATTTCACAACAACCACAAATATAGGTAGTAAAGTACAGGTGGTTTCTTCAATACTTTAGGGATCTATGATTTAATCTTTGTGGTTCATCATCCTGTCAATAGAGATTTACCCCCTCTTCTCTACTTGATGGATTTTGTGAGTTACCTATATTAAAAACCCTCTTCAATACTCCTATAGCACTCTATTTTGTATTAAATTTCTGGACGTAATAAAATATAATTTGTGTTATACTTCTCTATGTGTGAGTTTCATCTTCCCAACTTGTTTTAAGGTCTCAACAGGAACTCAGAAAGACTCTACTTCTAAATTTCATACATTCTTCATAGTAACATCATTTATGATTGAGTATTGTGTCTGTCTTAGGGCAGGCTACTATTATTCCTTTTGGAAATAACTTAATCATTTTGGCTCCTTGAAAACTCACTAACAGTCATAAGAATTCCAGGCAGTTGGTGTATTTGTTAGCACGCATACTCAGGTGTTCCCAAACTAAAGCACAAAGACTATCCCTGACAACTCCATATCACATGCAGAACTAAACAATTTCTTTCCACATAGAATATATAAGGCACTGGACTTGCAATCAGGAGGTTGAAATTCTAGGTCTACTTTTTAGTATCTTTGTGGCCATGGGCAAATAACTTCATGTCTCTGAGATAAAATTTTTTCCCATTTGTAAAATGAGAGAATTTGAATGATGAATCTCAAAGTCTTCCTACACTGGTATAAATCCATGATCCTATGATACTCCTTTGCCAAAAGAGTTAACAAAATTATCTATGTCCAATGTTTCTACTTCCCACAAGGAAAGACAATTATAGACTAATTTCCCTAATGAATATAGATGCAAAAATCTTAAATGAGATATTAGCAAAAAGATTACAACTTATCACGAGAATAATATACTTTATAACAGGAATGCAGGGCCAGTTCAATATCAGGAAAACTATCAGCATAATTGATTATATCAATATCAGGAAAACTATCAGCATAATTGATTATATCAGCAACAAAACTAACATAAACAATATGATAATAACAATAGATGCAGAAAAAGCTTTTGACAAAATACAATACCCATTCCTATTGAAAACACTGAGGAGCATAGTAATAAATAGAGCCTTCCTTAAAATAATAAGTATTATCTACCTAAAACCATAAGCAAGCATTATCTAAAATGGAGATAAGCTGGATGCATTTCCAATAAGATCAGGGGAGCAACAAGGATGTCCATTATCACCACTGTTATTCAATATGGTGCTAGAAATGTTAGCTTTAGCAATAAGAGAAGAAAAAAGGAAGGAATTAGAATAGGCAAAGAAGAAACTAAGTTTTCCTTCTTTGAAGATGATATGATGATATACTAAGAGAATCCTAGAGAATCAAGTTACTTCTCTTACTGCAACCTAGTATAATAAAAATGATAATTACACCTAAATTAACTTACTGATCCAGTGCCATATCAAGCAAACTACCAAAAAACTATTTTATAGAGCTAGAAAAAATAATATCAAAATTCATCTGGAAGAACAAAATGTCCAGAATATCAAGGAAATTCATGAAAAGAAATGCTAAAGAAAGTGACCACGTCATATCAGATCTTAAATTGCATTATAAAGCAGCAATCATCTAAACCACTTGATACTGGCTAAGAAATAAAGGAGTAGATCAGTGGAATAGATTAGGAGCACAAGACAGAATAGTCAATGCTATAGTAGTTTTCTGTTTGAATAACCCAAGGCCCCAGTTTCAGGGATAAATACTCCCTGTTGGACAAAAACTACTGGGAAAACTGGAAAATAGTGTGATAGAAACTGGGCCTAGACCAGTGTCGCACCAGAATAAAATCCAAATGGGTACACAATCTAGGTATAAAGGCTGATACTATAAACAAGCTAGGGGAGCAAGGAACAGTTTATTTGGCAGATTTATGGAGAATGGAGGAACGTGACCAAACAAGAGATAGAGAACATTATGAAATGCAAAATGGATAACTTTGATTACATCAAATTGAAAAGTTATTGCACAAAACCAATGTATCAATATTAGGAGGGAAGCAGAAAACTGGGAAATAATTTTTACAACTAGTGTCTGTGATAAAGACCTCATTTCTAATCTATAGAGAATTGAATCAAATTCACAGGAATACAAATCATTCCCCAATTGATAAAAGGTTAAATGATATGAACACACAGTTTTCAGAGGAAGAAATTAAGGCTATTTATAGTCAAATGAAAAAAATGCTCTAAATCACTATTGACTAGAGAGATGCAAATCAAAAGAACTCTGATGTACCACATCACACTTATCAGGTTGGCTAACATGACAAAACAGGAAAATGACAAATGTTGGAGAAGATGTGGGAGAGTGGGAACACTAATTCAATGTTGGCATAGCTGTGAGCTGATCCAATCATTCTGGAGAACAATTTGGAACTATACCCAAAGGGCTATAAAAATGTGCATACCCTTTGACCCAGCAATATCACTTCCAGTGCTATATCCCAAAGAGATCATAAATTTGGGGAAAGGACCCACATGCACAAAACTATTTATAGCAGCTCTTTTTGTGGTGGCCAAGAACTGGAAATAGAAGGGATACCCATCAATTAGGGAATGACTGAACAAGTTGTGGTATATGAATGTAATAGAATGCTATTGTGCTATGGAAATGATGAACAGGTGGACTTCAGAAAAACCTGGAAAGACTTACATGAACTGATGTTGAGTGAATTGAGCAGAGCCAGGAATATATTTTACACAGCAACAGACATAGCGCACAAAGACTGTTTTTGATAGACTTAGTTCTTCACAATAATGCAAGGACCTAAAATATTTCCAAAGGACTTATGATTCAAAATACCATTCACATTCAGAGAAGGAGCTATAGAACAGCAATGTAGAATGAGGCAGACTATTTTCTCTTGTGTTATGTTTTGTTTTGTTTTGTTTTTTCTCATGGTTTCTCCCATTCATTTTAATTCTTCTATGCAACATGACTAATGTGAAATTGTGTTTAATAAGGATATATTGTAGAACCCTTATAACATTGCATGCTGTCTTCAGGAAGGAGGGGGAGTAAATTTGGAACTTATGGAAATGATTGTTAAAAACTGAAAAGAAATAAATACATTTGGGGAAAAAATGTGGTTCTTGAGAATGATAGAATGGAGATAACAGAAATCAGAAATCTGGAGAGAGATATGGATGGTGAGGGAAGGAGGGAGAGATAAAGAAAATGAATTCTGCTTAGTTTGAAATGTGCTTGGCAAAATCCAGTCTGAAGTTCCCAATATCTATTTACTGATGTGACATGGGAACTCAGGAGAGAGTCTGGAATATGATGTATAAATAAAAACAAAATAAATAAATGAATGAAAGGAACATATAGAAATACATACATAGACAAATAAATAGATAAATAATGTGTGAGTGCATATATATGAATATAATATATATATATATATATCAGATATAATTCAGAAGTATTTGTATAGAGACAATGATTAGATTCATGGGAGTTAAGAAGTTACTAAATGCAAGTGTGTAGCAAAAGAAGAGAAATGAGCCTAAAATAGAATCTTTCACCCACAGTAAGGGGACACAGCATGAGTGAAAACTTGACAAAGGAGACTGAGGAGACCAGATAATTAGAAGAGAAACAAGGAAATAGTCATGTCACAATAACCCATAAGAGACAAAGTATTCAGAAAGATTTTTTTATGGTATTTGAAGAGAGAGAAGTCAATTACACAAACAAGATAGTATGTAATACAACCATATATGATACATCATGTTTACAGAAGCATGATGTTGAAAGATAGGATCACCCAAGATCATGGAATTCAAGGAAGCAATGCAGTCCATCTCCCTTGAAAATAAATCACAAAAACAAATTGCCTAGAAAACATTATAACAAGAGGACAACAAGAAACAATTCATTGATTACGTCCTGAAAGAAACCCCAGAATATAACTTGTCAGGAATATTACAGTCAATATCCAAAGCTGCCAGATCAAAGAAAAAATATTTTAAGCATCCATAAAGATGTAAGTACTGAGGAACCACATTTAATGACCATACACAATTATCCACTAAAATAATAAAAGGTTCCTGAGCTTAGGGTATGATATTCCAAGAGGTAGAAGATATAGACCTAAAAGCAAAATTCCCAGCAAAACTGGATAGAGTCCTACAGAGGACAAATGAAACTTCAATGAAATGGACCATTTCCAAATATTTTTGATGAAAAGACTGAATAGAAACTAGGAGATACAAGCATAAGAGTCAAGAAATACAGAAAAAAGGAAAATATAAATGAGCAACAGGAAGGTACTTTAAAGGATGAAGCATTTACATTCTAATAGTAGAGGAGAAATGATTTAAGTGTCACTTCAGAACTCTGTTATCATGGGTCATAGAGGAAGACAAAAGTATAAAAAATACTAAAAAAATACTAAAAATAACCCCCCAAAATACTAAAATAATACTAAATAATACTAATACATTATTAGTATTAAAATACTATAAAAAAAACTAAAAAAAATTAGTTAAGAAATATTAAAGAGAAGCAAACATCCAGATAAGGTGATCAAAGAAGTATTGATATCAGAGTTTGCAGAGAGGTTAAAGATGTTGTCCAAGGTCACATACATAATAAATATCAAAGCAAAGTTCCCCCATTCCAAATACAGACTCTAGTTCACTATCCTGCCTCTTTTCTACTTAGGATTATCTGTTAAGATTTAAAAAAAAAAAAAAAAGACTTTCCTAATTGGAAGTGAAATTTTGAAGTTTATTAGTGGCCTTCCTTCTTACCAAATCCAAAAATCTTTTCTCAGTCCTCATTCCCTTTGGGGTGTAAAGGGAATGGCAGCCCATGACAACATGGCATTTGGTCTATGTCATTTGATACCCATGATTATCTTTTCTTACTTTAAATGCTTTCTTCTGGTGTCATGGTTTCCTTTTTCCTGCCACCCCATTCCCCCAAAAACCATTCAATAGTCTATTTAAATTTGTTTTTATAGCGTAGTTTCTATAAAAGAGACCATGAGGTGGACAGAACTATGGGAAGAAAAAAAAATAGGATCTCTTGTTGTTCAGAATTTAATGAATAGATGTAAGTATTACTTTTTAAGTTCATATTGTAAAAGGCAGTGAGCTTAGAAAGAGGACAAATAAGGAAAATCATTATGGTCTGGGTAGATAATGATCCTGAGGAAATCCTTCGGCAAACAGGACATAACCTGCTTTGATTTTCTTCACTAGCATATCTATCCTAGGAAGTGTGTCTAATGTAGAAGAGGTCTAGAGATCTGATTTAAAGAGATGCTAGAGACATAGAACTGAGATTAATTATAAACCTAATATAATAATGACTCATTTATAGTAAACCTTATTATCTAACTTCAACTTGCTTACTGAGATGACCTAGAAAATAAATCCTACCACTTCAGGTTGTCTGATTGATAACTTCCTCTCCAAAAGATTAAGGGAATGCCCTTTCTTATGTATGAGGAATTGGACGGTGAGGATAGGGAGTCAAGGGTGGAAGGGTAGGACATGACAATATGACATACAGTTCAGGAGACCAGGGCTGAAGTTTCAACCATAATAATTACTAGTTTTATGACAGGGGGCCAGTCCCTTTGGCCCTCAGATCGCTTGTTCCTTCACCTATAAAGCAGAGATATTAATACTTATATAACTTACCTCAGTTATTTTGAGGAAATGTTTTTAAACATGAGCTATTTTTATTATAACCTAAATATTTTTATTTGAAATATGTTGAAAACTTAATCCCTAGCTTTTTTTTCTTTTCCTTAAGCCTCCAGACATCTTTCCCCTCTTCCCTCTGCCATTGTTAGGTATTACTTGTCGAGCATCAAGTGTCACAAGGGTCAGTGGCCTATCACATGGACCTCACGTCAATTATGAGCCAGTCTATTTAGGAAAATAGATTTTCCCCAATTACATAGGTCAAGGGGGTAGTGATAAGAAAGATATAAGAAATGAGAAGATAATTGGCAGGTTGTGGAGTTAGTGAAAGAATTCTTGCAGAAAGATTGCATTTCAATAAGCTCTATTTTCTGTTTAGGAAGATTGAGATTGAGGGGTATATGAATTGCCCGCTTAATTACCCTTATACAATCCTAATTATTAGCTGTTGTAGAGTTGCCTATCACCTAACCAACTTTGGTTAGCTTGTCTAAAAGGCTATATAGCCTGGATGGGGCAGGCTATCATTTGTGTTTTCATCCTACTTCGTATATAGAACATAAATCTTGCTTCCTCCAAATAGGGCCCAATCTCTCCAGAATAAATTTGACAGAGAAGTCTACCTGTCCAAACTGCAAGGGGACCATGGTGTATGGCATCTTTGGGGGTTGCATCCTGATGCTCTGTAACAGCTTGTGTAATTTGATGCATCACATCACGTTAACTCATGCTTAAGGTGATACAACACACCAAATGACACTGTCTTGTACGACGTTGTGACAGTGTGTCAAAAATTAAGCTTTCTTTTTCAGTGCTGCTGCTCACTAATAAATCAGACAGCTAGGGAAGTTATCTGTGGTACTCGTCACCTTTCAAGCACATATTCTCTCTCTCTCTCTCTCTCTCTCTCTCTCTCTCTCTCTCTCTCTCTCTCTGTCTCTCTCTCTCTCTCTCTCTCTCTCTCTCTCTCTCTGTCTCTCTCTCTCTCTCTCTCTCTCTCTCTCTCTCTCTCTCTCTCTCTCTCTCTCTCTCTCTCTTTCTCTTTCTCTCCCCCTCTCTCTTTTCCACAACACAGAGTAGTTTTGGACAGTTTGGCATCTTTGCTCACAGATAACCTTTTGCATTATTAACCATGGCCCAACATTAATGATATCTGAAAAATAAGATACCTTCTGCAGAATTGGAATCCTCAGTTCCTAGCTTCTAAGCACAAGAGAGATTAACTAACAATGAAAGGGTAAATATTAGCTACGAAACTTTGAGGGGGCAGTCCAAATATTCAATCAATGCAGTTTTTGGTATCTGGACATTTATTGCTAATATATGATTTGTGAATACATTTCTATTTTTATACAGTATTATTATCAATAATAAATAGTTAAGAACATCATTTATTATATTGCAACCTCAAAATGAAAGGTATGATGTAAATTTTCATCCTCTTCCTTCTTTGAAGATGACTCCTTAAGATTTTCTGATTAAAATCAACATCTGTATTTTTTCTTTTCATTTATTTTTCCCTAACTGACATATATTTTCTTTCATTTTGTATTCTCTTTTGCTATGAGTTTATTGAAGCACTGAATATAATTTACCTTTAATAAAAACAAAGTAGTGCCACTATTATTTTTATTGCACATGATTACAAGCAGGTGAGAGTCGAACAATTAATAGTTCTCCATTCTCAGTAGTAGTAGTAGTAGTAGTAGTAGTGCCAATTTAATGCTGTTTAAGCTTATTATCTAATTGCATGCTTGTGCTAGCTGCAGAAATGGCATGGCATTAAGTCAGACTTGTGCCGCATTCCCCCAGCAGTGAAATATTCAATTATTTGTTCTGACTCATGTAATTCCCTGTATTCCAAGCTTGTTAGTGTCATTACAGAGTTGAAATAAAGTGATTACTCTAAATGAGTATTTATCCAATAGACAATGAAATTCTTGCCCCCTCCAGCTGACAATGGACGATTATGAGCTTTCTTCTCTACTTCTTCAGTTCGTAACCTGCCCCTCCTGAAGCCCCCTGCCTCACTTTCCTTGTCAGAAAGGCACCATTGCATTGTGGTATTCTCTGAAATACTGTCATATGGTGTAAAAAAAATAAAACAAAATTAAAGAGAGAGAGAAAGAGAGAGGGAGAGAGAGAGAGAGAGAGAGAGAGAGAGAGAGAGAGAGAGAGAGAGAGAGAGAGCTCCCTCAGCAGAGCTACAGCTAATGACCACTGCTCCCACTCCTAGGCAGTGATGACAGCTTGAACTAAATGATAATGGCATGCCTGCTGTTGGGTTTACGCACTTATGTTATTTCTCTTGACATGGTTCTGGGGAAGGCCTAATTTTTTTGACATTTGACCATGCAAATTTGAGTCCTGATACATTATTCTGCATTTACATCCTCCCAGTGTTACTGTTTAAAATGTGCTACAAGCTCCAGGAGCTCAGCTAATAAAGGCCACCGAATGAAAGAAAGTTAAATATGAATGTAAGAGGAGACCTAAATGAAGGGCTGGCTTGTACATCTCAAAGATGACCTTCTCAAGATGAGCAAGTGGAAAATCCTTTTAAAAGCAAATGGTAAAGAAAGTAACATCATTTTTTTTTCCTCAAAAAGATTTTTTAAAAAGATTTTTAAGTATCTACCAAAAGAGGGAAAAATCCATTATATTTTACATGGAAATGTCCCTACTCAGTAATTCAGCTTGATGCATTCCAAGTCGGAGTTCCATTAAGAAGTGTTCTCACTATGCTAGTCCCTAATTCTCATCACTGGGATGTTGGAGCGAGTGTGGGATAAACAACGTAGCAGTCATTGGTCCTTTGATGTGTAGTCACTTCTTCACTAAATTCCAACACCTTTTGGCTTTAAGAAAAACAATCTTCTATTTCTAGAGCTCTCTCACTGTAAGGCAGAACAAATCTTGTGAGATGTTCTTTTAGATGAGCAGTAAATCTGAACTCTCCCTTAATTTCCTCATCATGAAGATGAGAAGGATTTCCAGTGGTAATATCCATATGAGTCTGACCCAAAGACTGCTACAGTGAACCTCATAACCCCACCAATGAAGTAGTCAATTATTCACAGATGATATTAAGCACACTACTAGTAAAAAGGACGGCAGTTAGAACAAGTGACTCATAAATATTCCCTTTCATTATTCCAAAATCATAGAAGGAAAAGCCAACATGCATCTTGCTTTCCACCTTAGATAATAATTTTTTCATGGCATGATTTCAATTTACTCAATAGCAACTTTTTCATATATGTCAAAATTGGTTTCTTTGTTAAGATTCTTTTCCACTATTGTATTATTGCTAGCAACTCATAAAGCTAATTTTGTTAGAAAAGGGGATCTGACAGGTCAGATATTCATATTAATGTGGCCTCAGCGCTAAGAGAATCTTGATGTAAACTACTAGGGGAAATTATTGACCATCCATTCATTCAATGAGTAAATCATTTGTGTAAATCAATGCTGAAAAAGTACACATGATATAGAGATTTAGTCAGATTTGGTCTTTACCCTCAAGAGGCTTACAATCTAGTAGGAGAGTTAAAGCAGATCTGTGATTCCATGATAGATGTCCTGGTATGAAATCTTCCTGCAGTTGCTTAGTGAATGCTTAATAAATGCTTGAAATTGGTTAGAAGGATGTAGCAAATTATTAGAGAGAAGAACTGAGGGTCATGACTCACACTTATGGACATATATCTAGTATATTTCACAGGCAAAGTCTAACTGACTATTAGACTGGTGCTATATCTGCTGTATCATTCTGATTCTCTAAAATAATAACAGCAAATAAAATGTTGGTGATAAGAACCTTAAGAGAAAAATAAATAAAACTCTACAGGAAAATAAGCTTTCTTAATACAAGCACAGCAAAAGGGAAATTTCACTGGATTTGGACACAGAGAAACTGCCTTCAAATACTGGTTCTACCATTTAATATCTGTTTGACCTTGGGTAAGTCACTTAAATTCTTTGGGCCTCAGCTCCTCAAATATAAAATGAGGGGTTGGAATAGATGGCTTTGAAGATTCTTTCTACCTTTAAATTTATGAACCTTAACCTGAATTTCTCCCAAGCAACAACACAGTCACTGAACAAAAAAAAAGGATGAGCGACTGATAACTCCAACATTAATTAGGTTGCCAATATTTTTGATTGTTAATCAATTTATGTACATCACCATTTAGGCAAATGTGATTCTTTCCTTTCAATTCAATTACAATTTTAAAACTGGATTCAGTGGATATATGTCTGGAAATCTTATTCATAGAGATGAAAACTGAAACCATGGGGGCCTATGGAATCACTCAGCAAAGTAGTGCAGAGGGAAACCAAGGCCACAGCTTTGGGTGACACCCAGATTAGCAAAAGTGCCTGGATCAAGCCTTGGCAAGAGAGGCTGAGCTCAGAACTCAATACCTGGCTTACTATGTGACAGCTAGATTCTATGTGCTTCTGCATTCCATATGTTATGATATGCAATTTAGGTTGAAGTATATGAAGAAAATTTATTTCCACATAGATAGGTAGTTGGAAAAGTGAGAAGTAGTTTAATAGGCAGATAAGGTGAGAATTACTCTGAATTTAGTTTTGACCTTGGGGATACCAGTGGGTCTGCAAATCACAGTTTGAGAATTACTAGCCTAAAAGAGATATCACACCCTCTTTGGGATCCATAGTAACTGAGACCAGAAGAAAGTTTCCTGAACCAGATGTTTGTCTCTCTTGAGAATTAATAAATCTCTAAGAAGTCCTTATTCTCCTCTGTTGCACATTTTCCTGTCTTTACCTGGAGTAGGATGCAGTTGTTTTTGCCTTTCTTTGTATCCCTAGCATTTAGTGTCTAACACATAGTAAACATTTAATAAATGCCTATCAACTGAGTGATTAATTCTTGGCATATGAAAATAATTTGTTATTCTAAGTGTAATTCTTGATTAAAATTCCCAGAAGTACTAAAGGCCTCATCTAAGCTCTATATTCATCTAAGCTCATGTAAGCTCAAGGAGAAAGAAGTACTCTATTTCCTGAATAATCTGATATTTTCAAAGTGTTTAAAGAGGTGACAGAAAGAGCAATGTCCTGATGACCCTTGCCCTTAATTATAGAGAGAAACTTTCTCTTGCCTAAGAAGTTTTGGTATGAATGTTATTGAGTGTTTTTCCACAGCACCACTGTTAGAGTTTTCACTGTCATTGATCTTTTAATGATCAAATCCCTTGCAATGGCAGGTAGAAACAAGGAGGTAGAACCTAGAGTGTCATAGTCTGGATTTTCTAATGTAATATTATGTTTTTGTTTGATGGTATAATAGTGGGACGATAACTGAATTTAGAATTAGACTTCAAGTCTCAGCTCTTTGAGATAGTGATTATATGAACCAGTAGAAGGCAATTCACTTCTTGGCTTCAGTTTTCTGGATTGAAAAATTATGAAATTGAATTAGAAATTTAAGGTCACTTTCAGCTGGAAAGTACTGAGCCTATAATATGAATCATGAACATAAACTGTTCAGAAGACTCTAAAAGTATAGACCTAATTTAATAATATAATTTTAGCCTATCCAGTGCTGATGACTGCATGAATGAATATAAGTGAGAAATTTCCTTAGAGTGTCAAAATGCAATGCCAAAAGGAGACTACTAAAAAAAAAATTGGCTCCTGTTCCCACCTTCAGTTGAAGTGTGTCTCTGTCATAATATTTCAGATCAGTTCATTCCTAAGAATCAGTTGTATTTAGTTGGATATTCTGACAAATTCCTACAGTTTAATTTCATGGCATGCCATAGAATTCACAGATCAGAGGATTTAAAAAGTTTATTTCTAAATAGCCTTATATTTGGTTTCAAATACTATTGACATGTGTGATATTTAAAGTTGACTTGAACACTGACACTGGTGCATTAGCCTCAAAACATAATTTGAAAATGACTAGCATGTTATTTGACAACTGAAAACAGCCAGTGTTGGATAAGAAATTCTTGAATTTATCTACAATCATGAAATCAACTTAACACTCATTTATTAAATAGCTTACTTATTAAAAATGCCAAGTCCTGCCACAGATACTGAGGATGCAAAGACAAAAAGGAAACAGTCCTTACCCTCAAAGAAGATACATTCTTTTGGGAAGAAACAATAGTTACCTAGGAAATATAAGCCAGGTAAGTATAAGGGAACTTCAGAGATCTAGTCCAATCCCTTCATTTTACAGATGTGAAAACTGAAGCCCAAGGAGAATCAATGACTTGGTTAGTTAAATGCTGGATTTGAACCTAGGATGTTTTACTTTAGAATCGGCTCTCTTTCTGCTACAGCATATGGGAAATTCTTTCTCATTTTTAAGGGCCACTGGACTGGAGTGCTGTTGTTGTTGATGATTAATGATGATTGTTTTCACCAGGAACTCCAATCATTGATCCTCCTCCCAATTTATACAGTTCATTTGGATCATAATCAACTTCCTGTCCAGCAACTTCTTTATTGTCTTTACACATTATGAATCCTTCCATCTTTGCTCTTGGCCAGTCTTCTGTCTCAAAGGAAGAGGTGCTTTCTTCACTCTCCATGTGTATGGAAATTAACATTATCCAACAAGGAAGTAGAAAATAAAGCAGAAGGGAGAGGTTAATAAAGAAAGGGAAATTTATAGAGGCAGTTGGCTATTGTTCTTCATCCTCTAGGAACAGAAGCAGTACTCAGAAGCAAAACAGACTCTTGAGAAGGAGATGGGATTTAAAAAAGGAAAATATAGGTGATTAAGATAGGGGTGCACTCATAATTGTTAACTGTGAATGGGATGAACATACCTATAAGATGGAAAAAGATAGCAAAATGCATTAGAAATCAGAATCCAACAATAGATTGTTTACAAGAATCATGCCTGAAATGGAAAGATATACACAGTTAAAAGACAGTAGATGCTAATCTATTATGTTTCAGTAGAAGTAAAAAAAAAAAATAAGAAGAAGAATCAGGGGTAGGGATAATGATCCCATGCAAAACAAAAGCAAAACTAGACCTAATTAAAGAGATAAACAGGGAAATTATATTTTCTTAAAAGGTATCAGAGAAAAGGAATTAATATAAATACTGAACATATATTAAATGGCATAGTAGCAAACTTCTTGAAGGAAAAACATTAATTGAGTTACAGGAAGAAACAGTAAGCTACAATAACAGGTAGAAATAGACAGTAAACTAAACTATGTGCATCATTACCAATATCATTCAATATGATAGTGGGAATGCTAGCTGTAACATTAAGATGTGAAAAAGAAACTGAAGGAATACAAATACGAAATGAGAAAATAAAACTATTAGTCTTTATAGATGATATAATTACAGAACCCTCAAAAGGATTTCCACTTAACCCATCTTAGACCTAGATAAATATAATCATAAAATAAATAAGAAAAAACACAAGAAAATGATTATGTCAGATATGATAGACAAGTAAAGAATATGAAATGGGAATGGAAAGGAATATATATATATATATATATATACATATTTTTTTTTTCTACTGTGTACAGCACATTCACAAAAACTTCCTGCAGTATGGCATAAAAACCTCATAAAAATGTAAAAAAGCAGAAATATCAAAATAATCTTTTGTGCCCACAATGTAATAAAAATTGTACTCAATAAAAGATCATTGTGGTATAGATTAAAATTAATTGGAAACTAAATAACAAAATACTAAAGAATAAATGGATCAAAGAACAAATCATATACACAATTTCTTCATTAAAGATAACAATACAAATGAAATATTACATAATTTGTAAGATTCAGCCAAAGCACTGCTTTTGGATTTTTTTTTAAATTTCTAAAGACTTCCATCAGTAAATGAAAAAAAAGGAGCAGATTGATGAATTGGAAAAGCAATTTAAAAATTGAAATACAACAAATTTTATAAAGCCCAGATTGACCACCAAAATAGAAATCTGGAAAAATCAAATGAGAGATGAATAAAGTTAAAAGTTAAAAAAAGAAACATGTAAAGATAACATGTAAAAGTAGGAACTATTTTCATAATAAATTAATTAAAAAATAAAAACCATTGAATATTTATATGCCCTATCATAAATGATCTCTCTAAGGGGAAAAAAGTACAGGGACAGATAGATTTATAAGCCATTTCTACCAAATATTTAAAGAACAATTAATTCTAATACTACCTAAATTTTCTGAAAAAAAATAGATTAAAAAAACATCTTACCATTCCTTCTATGACAAAAATATGGTTTTGATACATGAACAAGGAATCAGAAAAAATGCTATAGGTCAATTTACCTAATGAAATGCCTAATGAAAATTGACATAAAAATCTATATAAATACTAGCGAAAAATTTATAACACTATGACACAAAGAGATTTAAAAAAAACACTATGGTCAGGCTAAATTTATGCCAGGAATACCGAACTTATGCAATATTAGGAAACTATAATTAATGGTATCAATAAATAAAAATAATAAAAATAAGATTATTTTACTTGATATAGAATTTTTTAACAAAATGCAATCCACATTCCTATTAAAAATACTAAACAGGAATAAATGGAGATTTTCTTAAAATGATTAGTATCTTAATACTTGGACAAATATATCTGTAATGTTGATAAATAGGCTTTCCAATAAGATGAGGAGTGAAGCAAGGAGGTCCATCATCACTAATAATATACAATATTATACTAGGAATGCTAGCTATGGCATTAAGATTAAAAAAGAAGAAATGAAACATTAAAAATAGACAATGGGGAAACAAGACTATCGCTCTTGTAAATAATATAATGGTTTGCTTGGAGAACCCTAGAAAGTTGCTTTAAAAAACTGATTGAAACAACTGATAACTTTGGCAAAGTTATAGAATAAAAAAAATAAAACCATACGATCAGCATGTCTATTTATTACCAACAAACCTAGAAAGAAGAGATGGAAATTCCACTTGACATAAATGTGGACATTACAAAATTGTGGAAAGTCTACCTGCCAAGATACACACGCAGGAACTATATGGACACAATTACAAAATACTCCACATAAATAAAAAACGGATCTACATAATCAGAGAAATAGTGATTATTCATGAGTAATCTGATCCATATCAAATTATAATACAACACAAATTAATTTACTTAATCAGCATCATACCAATCAATATACCAACTATGTTAAGGAGCTAGAAAAAATAATAAAATTCATCCAATGGAAGAAAGAGTAAAAAATATCAAGGAAATCAATGAAAAAAATTGCAAGAGGTCAAGTAATCTCCAGATGTGAAAGTATATTTCAACTCAGTAATCATCAAAACAATTTAACACTGCATAAGACGTGGAGCAGTTGATCATAGGAACAGATTAAGCATATAATATATAGAGACAAATTGTCATAGTAATCTGATTTTGGTAAACCGAAGGATCCTAACTATTGGGGCAAGCACTTACTATTAGACAAAACTGCCAGGAAAACTAGATAGCAGCTTAGCAGAAACTAGACATAGACTAACATCTAGTAGTTAAAAATAAGGACTGCTTTAGACATTAAGAAGATTAAGATTGATCCTGCATCATTTTCTTATTGATATTATTATTTACAAGTAATTTATTTTGTATTGCCTTCAATTCCATGGTATAATCTTTATTCTGTATTCCCTAAAACCTATAAAAGAGGAACTAGCCTTTTGCTCAGGGGTCTTCTGGCATAAATGGAGCCAACCACTGACTCTTTTTATTGACAGGCGGCATGCACCTGATAGTTGATTTTATCTTCTTTAGAGATTTGCCTCAGTTGATTCTTTTGTTAAATTCCAATCACCACAACATAAAGCATAAGCATATTAGTGGAATATGACAAAAATATTACCCATCAGAATTATGGGTAAGGGAAGATCATAATCAAAAAGGAGATAGGTTAATTGGAGATAAGATGGTTAATTTTAATTACATGAAATTTAAAACCTTTTTTCCCCCAAACAAAATGCTTGTAACAAAAATCAGAAGAAGAGAAGGACATTGGGAAAAAAAATCTTTGCGGCATATAAATATGTTTTGGATGACTTCATATATGTAATGAGTATTATATTTATCTTAATGGGTAAAATCAGGGAGAAAGGATAAGAATTTGGAACTGAAATAAGTTTTAAAAAAGAAATTGCTGTTCTAAACGTTACTAATGACTTCTCATCATTAAATACAGTGGACTTTTCTCAGTTCTTTAACTTTCTATAGATTTTTAACACTGTTGGTACACACTCTAGAAAAAAGGAAAAAAATACTTTTTCTTCTTAATTTTCATGGCATTGAGATACCTTTGTTTTCTTCTTACTTTTCTGATCATTCCATCCTAACATCTTTAGATCAATTATCTTTCTGGTCCCTCTCCTTAAAACTGGATTTTCTTCAAAGTCCTGGAGTTAGCATTCAAAGTTAGGACCCCTAACTCCGAGAATTCTGTTTTTATTTCTCTTTTGCCAAGCAGTAGCTAAATAATGTGGTAAAAACTCAGGTACTTTAGAAATTTAGCATTATTTGCAAAAGCAACATGGTATAGCCAAACAAACAAAAAAGACAAAATGAATATTTGAAGATCTTGTTTTGTATCCTAACTGTTACACTTCTTTCTCATCTCCACCCACTGACCTGACTGCCTTTAAGATCTAACTGAAATTCTCCCTTCTGTAGAAGCCTTTGCCAACCCCTCTTAATTCTAGTTCCTTCTCTCAGTCATTTCCTATTTGGCTTATATAAAGCTTGCTTGTACATAATTTGTTTGTTTATCTCCCTCATTAAATTGTGAGCTCCTTAAAGGCAAGGACTGTGGCTCTTTGTGTACAGCTAGTGCTTGGCAAAGTGCCTAGCTTAGCAGCTGCTTGATAAAAGTTTCTTTACTGACTGGCTGCTCTAATTTACCACTAATGAGACCTTGAGCAAAGCACATCTCCCCCTCCCCTTATTTTTAGGTAATTGGGGTTAAGTGATTTTCCATTTCTGTCTATATAATGTAGATATAAATATATATATATATATGTATATATATATGGGAGAGAGAGGAAGAGAGGGGAGTAATTATAAAACTGTTATATGGTTTTCAACTTTGTCATCTATTCCAATCCTTTTAAATAGGGGAAAAGTGGTCTAAAAAGGCATGAGGCAGCTAGGTGGCACAACGGATAGATCACTGACCTTGGAGTCAGGAGGATCTGAATTCAAATTTGACTTCAGACTTATAATAGTGGTAGAACCCTGGGCAAGTCACTTAATCGTATTTGCCTCAATTCCTCATCTGTAAAATGAGAAAGAAATGGGAAATTGCTCCAGTTTCTTTACTAAGAAAACCCCAGATGGGGTCATGGAGAATTGGATATTACTGAAATGACACAACAACCACAACATGTTGGGGTAGCTGGGTGATATAGTGGATAGACAACCAGTCCTGGAATCAGAAGTACCTGAGTTCAAATCTGACCTCAGGTTCTTACCAACTGTGTGACATTGGGTAAGTCATTCACCTTCTCTGAGCCTCTGGATCCTCATTTGTAAAGTGGGGATTATATAGTATCTACCTGAGAGAATCCTTGTGAAAATAAAGGAAACAAATTGTTTAAAAACTTTGTAAACTTCTAAGTTTCTTATAAAGATAAGGAGGAAGAGAAGGAACACAAGTCAGGATGATATATTTTGGCTTCATGTCTAGCACTCTTCATATATCAAAGCATCTCCCACTTAGATCAAATTCATTATGATCTCACATCTATATCGTCCCAGAAGAGTTTATACCTATTGCTATTGGTCAAGATACCATTAAATCTTAGTCATTTTTTTAGCTCAACCTTTTCCTTTCCTCTTCCCTTACAAAGGCTAGCCAAATAGGGTGCAGAACAACTAATTGGCTTTCCTAGAATTCATTTCCCTTTCATTTCATACAAAGGATAGTGTTTTACTGCAGGTCAACACTGCAATCTACCTGTTTCTCTTCTTGGAGCAGCATAAACTAGGGAAAAGACAGTAATCCTCACACTGATTTAGAAAAAGCCCCTGGTCATATGTTCAAGTTGTTATTGTCATTAACCACCCAAATGTGACTTTGTCCTTGAGACTCACAATGACCCAAAAATTATTTCAAAATATGTTTGAAGTAGACTATTTTAGTCAACATGTATTTGTCAAGATAATCTTACTATTGGAATAACACATTTCTTATCTTATATATGCATTCCCTTTATAAAACCTATCAGTTTCTGGGATATTATCGAATCTTACTGTTGGAAGAAACCTTATCAAGGTGAACCCTTGCCTCAATAGGAATCCCCTGAATATCAGTCCTGACAAGTGATATTGAAACTGTTTGAATGTGTGCAAAGAAAAGGAGCCCCATTTCTTCCACAGATAGTCCATATTTTGTGTTATCTCTATGTCTTTTTAAAAAGTTTTTCCTTACATTAAGTCAAAATCATTTTCTTTTTAATTTCCACTGATTGTACCTAGTTCTCTCCTTTGATTTTAAGCTTTTCTAGTCCTTAACAACTCAGTAAATCCTTGAAGATATCAATCATCCCTCAACCCCCATGAATTTTCTCTTTTCTAGGTTAAATAAACATGCTCAGTCACTTCTATCCATTCTTATATGACATAGTAAGGGCATTTGGGTGGTGTAGTGGATAGAGCACCAGTGCAGGAGTGAGGAGGACCTGAGCTCAAATCTCACCTCAGGGACTTGACACTCACTAGCTGTGTGACCTTGGGCAAGTCACTTAAACCCAATTGTCTCATTCTGGGTCATCTCCAGTCATCCTGATGAATATTTGGTCACTGGATTCAGATGGTTCTGGAGAAGTGAGGCTGGTGACCTTGCACAGCCCTCCCTCACTCAAAACAAAGTCAAGTGCAAGTCATGTCATTGTTTCTCTGATGGCATGGTCTTCTTCGGCAACAAAGGACAAACACATACACACATATAACATGGTGCTAAGTCCTCTCACTATGCTGTTTGCCTCCTTTTAAATATGTTCTAGTCCAAATACAGCTTTATGGCAAAAAGGCACGGAATCAAGAAAACCTGAGTCCAAATCCAACACACACTAGATGTATTGAACATTGTGAACCTAAGTTTCCTCAACTGCAAACTAAAAATAATAATAGTACATACCTCTTAATGTTGTTGTGAGGATGAAATGAAATAATGTTTGCAATGCCCTCAGTATAGTACCTGGCACAAAGTAGTTAATAGATGTTTGTTTACTTTCCTTCTTCCTTTTCATCCTTCCATCCTTCCTTCCTTCCTTTCTGAATGTTCTTCCTAAAATGCGGTGTTCATAACTGACCTCAATACAGCATAAGCAATCTAATCAGAGCAAAGCATAGCACGTCTACTTGTTCTGGACATGATGTCCTTGTGAAATGCATTCTTGATCTAAATTAGTTTATTTGGTTTCTATGCCATATTCCTGACTCATGGAGAGCTTGCTGTCTGCTGAAACCCTGAGTTCTTTTCACATACGTGGTTATCCAATCACATTTCATCTGTCCGATAAAACAGTGTCTAGATAGTTGAAACTCTTTGGATCATGACTCCTTTCCAATATATTATGACTATTTCTTCTAACTTTGTGACATGTTGAATTTGACAAATATGCTATCTGTGCCTTCATCTAAAACAGTGATATGGTTACTTACCAACACAAAGTCAAGGATTCCTCAGTAAAAACCAAAAAAATAAAACACTGCCCTCTAGGCTGACATTAATTCTTTAATGACCATTCTTTTGGTCACTCAACCATTCTTGATATATGCAACTATACTATAAGGTACCTTAAAACTCTCCTTTCTGTCCATAATATCAGCATGAGAAATTTCTTCAAATGAATTTGTGCAACCCTTGTAGAGTATATACATCATTCCTTCAATTTACAAGTCTAATGGCCACTACCAAAAAAAAAAAGTAAAGGAAATGTTGTTTAGCATAACTTGTACTTGATGAAGCGTGTTGCCTTTGGATAATCATGGCCTCTTGTAAACAAATATACACAAGGCAACCATTTAATGTTTATATATCTATTAGAACATATAAGTCATTTATTTTTTTCTAGAAATTAAATTCAATATTACCAGCCTATATTCATAAAACTCCACTTTCTTCTCTCTTTTCTTTGACAAGACATTTGAATGACTTTAATCCCACAACAATTCTTAAAACTTAAAAGATCATTGTCAGTGGCTGTTAAGTCATCTCAGCCATGTTTTTAACCTGTTCATGACATTTCTCAGACCTGGTGACAGACTGATTGAGTCCTGCTAAGTTCCTGTTTTCCTATCATTAACAAATTTATCTCCAATTTGTCATAGCCTTTCTACTCCCAGGATCATTGTCATTGACAGAGAAAATAGAAAAAGAAAATTGAGTATTTTTGTCCAAACAATCCTCATTTCTAACCTCAGTAAAAATCTATCCCTTCTTTCCTTTTTTTCTACTGATGCAACACTACTAAAAATAAGTCCTTATTGATGTGTTTAGCATTCATAATTAGCCTCAGCATTACCTGTCTTGAAACTATTATCAAACAATCATACCATTCTAATATGAATGAAAAGAAATTCAGAACTGTGCCTTAACGTCTATGAAACTATGCATACCCATTGATCCAGCAATACCACTACTAGGTCTGTGTACCAAAAGGAAAAGCAAAATATTGGGAGGAACTATTTGTACAAAAATATTTATAGAAGTTCTCTTTATTGTGACTAAGAATTGGAAATTGAGGTGATGTCCATCAATTGAAGAATGACTGAACATGTTATGGTATATGATTGTAATGAAATATTATTTGACTATATGATATGATAAGCAGGATAATTTCAGGAAAGAAAATGAACTTACATTAACTTATGGTATCAGTAAGCACTCCTACATACACAGGGGTGGTGGTGGCTGCCATCACAGGTTCTTAGATCTGCATTTATAAAAGGAAACACAACTTTTGAGGGATCAACAATCACTTTAATTATATTCAGCATACAGGGAAAATATAAGCAGAGATATAAAGAACAACAGACAGGCTTCCAATTTTCTGACCATTGCATACATACATACATACATGCATACATACATACATACATACATACATACATAGTTACCAGAGATGGAAGCACCAACATCTGGGTTTTCAAAGCCAGGGGCTGCCTAGCAACTTCCCAGAGTCTGGAACACAAATCTTCTTCTAAAACTAAGCCCCAAAGTACAATCTCCTCCCAGAGTGTATATACTCTTTTCAGAACCAGAGGGCATGACCCCTGGTGACCCAGTGCCTCATTAGCAATCAACAAAAGATGTAGGCCATCATAGGAAACAAGCATTCCCTAATCAAGCCCCCCTCAATAACCCCACCTGGGTCTGTCAGCAGGCAGGGGAGATTTTTAACTCGAAATACACAGATGCAGAGTGCAGTGAGCAGAACCAGAAGAACATTATACACAGCAATAACAATTTCATATGATAGTAAATGTAAATGACATAACTATTCTCAGAAACGCAAGAACCCGAGACAATTCCAGAGGATTCATGATGAAAAATGCCAGTTACTTCTAGAGAAAGAATTGATTGGTGTCTAAATATATACCGAAGTATATTATTTTTCTCTTCCTGCCTGCCTTCCTCCTTCTCCCCTCCCTTCATTTTCTTTCCTTCTTTCTCTGTCTCTGTATCTCTGTTTTATTCCACAAAAACTACTATGAAAATACATCTCAAGAAGGAGGAAGAGGAGGGAGAAAGGAACAGAATTTGGAACTCAATACTTGGGAAGAAGAGAATGTTAAAAATTGTTTTACATGTAATTGGGAGAAAATAAAACATTATTTGAAAATTTAAAAAAATTCAATTATTTTTTAAAAGACAATGCCATTCTCCTTTGCCTCTATTATCTGGTTAAATATTCTTGATTCTGTCTTCTGTCATTTTAAAATTAAATGCTTGATTAATCCCCTATGTATCAATATTGGTCTAAATGGATTTTTCCATATTTATTCTTTTAACATAATTTGCTAACTTTTTGGCATATTCAGAATTTAATTCATGATAGTTTTCTGGTCCTGCTTGGACTAACTTTCTCTTTTAATTGTCAAGTCATGGAATTCTACATAGTTTCACAGGACCTTTTGAAACTAGCTCTCCCAGAATTTAGGGAATGTTATAGATTAAAGTATGCCCAGATTTTCTCCTGTTTCTAATCATAAACTCTAAAATATTGTTTTTACTCGCAAGATTCCTGTCGTTTCTACTACAAGACTCTGTCTCTCCAGCTTCATCAGTTCCAGAACATATTTCATAATTTCCTTTACCTTTTGAAGAATGAAATAATCATTAGGGAATAAATAATTTTTCAGTGAATTTACTCTTCACAGAGAGCAATTTCTAGCACATGTCCAAATAGCTGAAGCTTCCCATCACTGCTGTAACATATCCATGCCAGGATTAAAATCTCTTTCCTCCATCCCTTATCGTTCTAACTTCTGACTAGGTGGTCAGTTCAAAAAATATTGTTTTGGATTTACCCTTCACCAAATGTTTCCCTTTCTGTGTCCTGAAATGCCTCACATGAGTGTATTTTACTCACTGAGTATTGAAGTATTGCACATGTGATCTTATCATTAAAACAATATTTTCTGCTGTCTGTTTTGTGTTCTTTTTAAAGACCTGAGTTCTTACGACAGTATAGTGTTCTGGAAGTACTTGGAGTAAGGAGAACTGGGTTCAAGTCATAATTAAGACATCTATTAATTATCTGACTATACCATAGTTTTCCCATTCAACACTATGGGAAAACCATGTGTTTCCAGCCTATGTCAAAATTTTATTATAAGGAAAGCATATACATATACATATTATATATTATAAGAAAAGCACATTGTAAATATTATACATTATACAATGGACCTGTATATAATATTTTTCTTTTAATTAAAACTATTGTATTTATTGTAGTTGATCAAAATCTGCCATCCTCTGCCCCTGCCCCTAAACACAAGAACACAAGAAGATAAAACATTTTACAATCATAGTCAAAATTTCAAATGAATATTTTTGTTCATTCTTAGAGTTTGTTTTGATTAGGATTAATCCTTCTCTTAGGTGCAGCTGTGTGACACAATGACACATCTAGAGTCAGGAAGACTCATCTTCCTGATTTCAGATCATGACATTTAACGTCACTTAGCCCTGTTTACTTCAGTTCCTCATCTATAAAATGAACTAGAGAAGAAAATGGCAAATCACTTCACTATCTTTGTCAAGAAAATCCTAGATGGGGTTATGAAGACTCAGACATGACTGAAAATCCCTCTCAATCTAATATCACTCTAATTCCTCTTCGTCACTTTCTGTTCTATTTCTCTGTTGATTGAAATGCATGTGTATACTCAACTGTCTATGTGTATGTATATATGTGTGTATGTGTTTATATATGTATATGTATTTGCGCATTTTTCCCCTCTTTTGATCTGTTGAGATGAGAGTGAGGTTTAAGTGTCAACCCTTATCCCTATCTCCTCTTCTTTGTATGTGTGTGTGTATATCCATGTGTGTGTGTATGTGTGTATGTATGTATATATGTATGTATGTATGTATATATGTGTATATAAATATTTACATATTTATATACACACACACATATACACAATCATCACTACATAGCAGAACTCCTCCAGCCTTTGTCTGATTTGTCTCCCTCTATGACACTGAATGATGGCAGTGCTCAGAGGAGACACATGTAGGCTCTTTTTGAGTATAATCACTTAATCCTCATTTAGGCTTTTAACTTTGTTATTCATGTTTACCCTTTTAATGTCTCTCTTCATTCCAATGTTCAGACTTCAAGGTTTCTCCATAGCTCTGATCTTTAAATCAGCAATGTTTGTTAAGTCTTCTGTTTCATTAAAGGTTTGTTTCCCCCTGTAACATGATATTCGGTTTTACTAAATAAGTTAATTTTGACTGTAAGCCTATATCCTTTGCTTTCTGGAATTTCTGCTCCTTTTCAGTGGTGACTGCTAAATCATGTGTGATCCTAACTCTGGTTCACTGGTGCTTGAATTCTTTCTGTCTGTTTGTAGTATTTTTTTCTTTGATCTGAAAAATCTGAAATTGGGTTTTTAGGCTCCTGGGAATTTTCACTTTGGGGGTTCTTTTAGGGGATGACCAGTGGATGAGCAGTCTTTTTCCACTTTGCACTCTGGTTCTAAGAGATCTAGAAAGTTTCAAGGTTTCTGGAAATAGCATGTGTATGGTCTTTTGGGGTTTGTGCCCAGAACTTCCGATCACAGAAAATAAAATCCAATTGAAAGAATTCATTGCTTGTCTCTAGGGGAAAAAATTAGGCTTCAAAGTCTAAGACACATAGTGGTTAAAATAAGCACTTCAATTCAGAAGCAATGAATTCTTCAAGTGATCAGGTGAAAGACTTTCAAATATAAAAGAAAGTAAATTCAAATGTGATGAGATTATCCTGAACCCACTGAAAAATGCAGAAGGGAATGACATAACATATTCCAAAGAATAATAAGTCTTAAGATGCAGTTCATGGTGGCCTACCCTGCAAAGTTATACTTAATCATAAATGAAAAAAAAAGGTGGATATTCAATAATAAAGAGATGTTTGAAACATTCTTAAAAAGGAAATGACCTGAAATGATAATTTACTTCTCAAAAATCCCAGCAACAGAACCATATAGGAGGGGTGAATGAATGCAGCCACCCAGGAGAGCAACAGCCACAGAGTGACAGTAACGTGCCTAATATGGAACTTTTTTCTAAATATGCACAAAGAATGAACCAACGAAAAGTCTAGTGAGCATAACATGGTAATAGCAGTAATGTATGATAATCAGCTGTGAATGACTTAGCTATTCTCAGCAATACAATGATCCAAGACAAATCCAAAGGAGGTATGATGAAAAATGCCAACCACCTCCAGAGGAAGAATTGATGGAGTCTAAATGCAGATCAAAGCACCCTTTCTTACTCTATTTTTCTTGGATTTTTTATCTGTGTTTTGTTCTGCAACATGGTTAATGTAGAAATATGTTTTGTATGACTGCACATGTATAAACTACATCAAATTGCCTGCTTTTCCAATGGCAATGAGAAAGAGAATTTGGAACTCAAAAGTTTTAAAAACAAACATTAATTTTTGTTTTTTACTTTTAACTGGATAAGGGGTGGGGTGAGGAGAGCAAGTGGGAACGTGGCTACCTTAAAAAGCTAAGGTGACTGAGAACCAGTGGACTGATGGATAGATAAAGGAGAATGAGTAAAGTGCAATGTCACAAAAATGTAGAGCCAAGAGTGTAAAGGAGAAGATAGAAAACATTCTCACCATATTGATTGAGGAAGTGACGTAGAAATATATCGTTAAAATTTGGTTTAAAAATAAAGGTATTATGGATCAAGAGTTCAAAGGAAAATCAAAGCTCATGGAGGTCACTTCCCTCATTTTATAGATCAGAAAACTGAAATCAAGCAAGAATAAGTAACTCATCCCTCATTTTATAGATCAGAAAAATGAAATCATGCAAGAATAAGTAACTCATCCCTCATTTTATAGATCAGAAAACTGAAATCAAGCAAGAATAAGTAACTCATCCCTCATTTTATAGATCAGAAAACTGAAATCAAGCAAGAATAAGTAACTCATCCAAGGTTATACAGGTAGAAAATGTCAGAAGCAGGAAAATGTAGCAAATGACTATCAACATAAACAGTAACAGTAAAACAAAATGAAACAAACCAGCAAAAATAACAAGAACTTGAACTATTTTAACTTATAATGATCAAGCTTTGTACCCTATAAAAGAAATGAGAAAACAGATCTACTGCTTCACTGAAGAGGCTAAGGATTTATAAAGGTGAAATAGTAGATATGCCATCAGACATAGTCAATGTGTTGTTTTTGCTTTGGAAATTTTTTTCAGTCTTTGCCACAGGAGATGGCTCACTGGATAGGGGAATAGAGAACAATATATTCACAAATCAATGTGATATAAAAACAAAAAGTATCAGTATAAATATGGTATTTTTAAGAGGCTGATATTCAGTTCCGCTTTATAGAGAGAATATCAAAGTGGACGATTTTACAGAAACTTATGAGGCTAAGTGTACCTCCTTGTATTAAGATATATAAATCATCTTACTTTCCCATATCTTAATATATATTTTTTGTACAATTGAGGGCATAGATTTTATCATTGACTGTCTTCTTGTATATTGTCCTCTGTGAATTACTGGCTTGTTTAAAAAAAATATTCTTCTTCCTATGGTCTATGCTACTGTCCCCCATGATAACTATCTTAATAGACACTGTCATTGTTACCATCTAGAGAAATCTTCCACTCACATTTTCTTTGCACGTGATTGTATGGTGGGTACTTTACGGAGTTAAACGTATAGAATTTGTCCTTGTTATTTAGTGTCTTACCGTCAACAGCAGTCATACTGGGACAAACACCTATAAAACCATACAAATAGGTGTGTACAATGTAGTTGGAGCATTGAATGGTTGCAAAAATGGACAGCTGAGCAATCAGGCTTGAATTTAGAAGTAAATTTTAAATCCTTTTGTATTATTTTCTACTGTTATACATCTGAAAAAAATATATTAGAAAGAGCCTTGAGAAGGGCGTCCCATTACTGTAAATTCTACTCAGATTGTGATAGGGATTAACACGAAGCAAACCCAAGCCCTCTTTTCTACGTGGAACAGCAAACTTTTTACTGTAGCCTCATTTCCACTAATCTGGGGCTGCTCTGTGATCTTTGATCACACCAAGTATTACAGATGGAAAAGTACTATTTTCAAATCCCCAATGTGTTTCTAGCTGCCAATAAAATCCTTTTAAGTGTCAGAAGCAATTGCTCTGGTTTGTACTTATGCTACTAGCCGTAGCAGCTCCTCTAAAGCAGAGTAAAAGAGACATAAATGCGGTTCAGAATTATTCAGCCACAGTCACCCTGGCTTTGGAATGTTGAGGGATTCGCTTAGAGAAAGGTGTGACGTGCATTTCATTGGGGGAGGGAGAGGGCATTAAAGTATCATGTAATGAACCTGGGTCAAAGTCATGAGTTTCGCTTTGTTTTGTTTTTAAAAGCACCCAGTAAAACACTTACCTTCACATGCTTGTAAATTATGCTCCTCATTGCAATATATTAAGCATTTCAATATTTAGAAGTATTGGAATAGAGCATGCTATTCCGGTTTTCTTAAATGTTCCTCATGAATACACCCTCCTCCTCATAAATTATATCTGAAGATAGGCCACTATAACTAATGTAATAGACTAGGAGGTAAAATGGAGCACAATTCCCTAAACTCAATAAAATAAGCAATTACTCTTGTTATCTGAATGGCTCTGTCAATGGCAAAGTTGTCTGTGTCATAACAGAATCTAACAAACCCTGTTGCCTTTAAGCATCAAAGGCTCTGGCCTTATTATCTCTCTAAGATGTGCATGTATAATCAGCTTCTCCAACAAATGAAGAAGTGTCTCTGGCAAAATATAAAATGGTGATAAACTATGGGCAAATGATTAATTCACAGAAATTCTCCATCACACAGCAACGACATATGCCCATCTTCTCTGTTATCCCCTCAGAGATTTTCATACTAAACGTATGTGCATATTTTTCATGGCTACTGATATTTGAATTGCAGCTGGCTCCCATGCAGAACATGAAACACTTCAAGCTGCATAATGCCAACTAAATTATGAATTCTCCAGTGACCTGAGGTAGCAATGGCCATAATAATGAGTGTGCTTAAGTGGTTTGTGTAGAATTTTTTCCCCTTTAACTTTCATGCCCTGACTGGCCAGGTTGTGTGATGTTTGTGGGTCTGTATATGTGCACATGTGAATGCATACAACTGCACAGATATCTTTCTTAAAGATTGGTTTGTGCAATTTGTCTTGGGGGAAATAAATAAATATGTCACCTAAAAAGGGGGGGTGCAGAAGATATAGGCAAAAAAGCAGTGAAGGCACTGATGGCCAATTTAGAATTGTAGGCTAAATGTCAGTTGTTTGTCATCCCTTTACATCTCCCATAATCACATTTTCCCTATCTTTTAGGTATTAAAACATTTCAGGAACTTACATGATGTTGATGTTTAACATAGGTAATATTCACATACATAAAAATAACAAAAACTGCCCGGCACTCTGTATGATTTCATATTTTTAAAAAAAATTCAAAATTGTTATTCTTGTTTTCCTTGAAAAGGAAAAATACGAAGTAATAGCAACAACACAAATATCTACTGATTCGATAATAAAAACCAATCCCAAATGTTCCTATCCAGGAGTTTCTTTATGGTTTAGAAAGTAGGGAATGTTTTGATGACAACTATTTATCCTGCTCCCAAATAAGGCAAAATGAGTCACCATGGGTTAAGAAGGTTAATAGGCACACTTTACGTTGTTTTTTTTTTTTTTTTTCCAGATAAATATATTGCTGGGAAGATCTTACTCCAAACTCAGGAAGAAAAAAAATTAGGTGAGTATATTAGATGTACTCTAAGGAAACTATAACATCATACTAACAATGAATTGTGTGCCAGAAATAGCAGGAAAAGACACCATTAAGACTCTGTATGATTAAAATGGAGCCATATCAGCCAGGTAGTCAGAATAAGAAATAACAGATATATAACCTGCTTTTTGCAGTGTTGCCCGTGAAAGAATAGAGGAATTCATTATATTTCACAGATGTACAAATATGTTGTGAGTGATTGACATTTGCTCATGATCTTAAAGCTAATAAGATCTGAGGCAGGATTTGGACAGAAGTCATATAATGCCAGATTTAGCTTCCTTTCCAGTACTCCATGGTGACTCAGGTAATCAGGACCTAATATAAAGTGATCCTTCAAATGATAATTTCTGACATTTGATTCCTTATAGATGGTTTTCTTTATGATAATTAGACAAATTAAAGCAGACAAGATCATAACCAGTGAATTTGGTATCAATAATGATGATAACATCAATAATTGCTTTCATTATTCAGTAATGTCATATCTTAACACAGCTGGAAACAAATCTTAGAAGTAACATGCTATTAATAGGAAATGATCTCATATTGATTTTTTGTCGATGACACAAGTTACGTAAGACCATATTTAAGATCAGTTTGGAGCAAATATAAAACACAACACAGCTTTCATCTCTGAATCCAGAGTAGACAAATCAAAGAGTTACTTAAACTTAGGAGGATAAGCAGAAAAATCTGATATCACTGAAAATAATTCAGTTAATAGCAACTTTGTAAGTTCTAGCTTATAATTATGCAGATAACAAAAAGTACCTGTGTCTCAAATGTCACTGAATAGAAGATTTTCCATCCTGTATGGAAAAGCTCTGAGTTTGATGATCTCAATTGGTATATTAAATAAACCAAAGCAGAGTAATTAAAAATATTTGGCATTTTTTCTGATGAGCATGAACAATTATATTTTTCCACATGGCTGATAATAATGAAAATATTTCACACATACCATAAATACAATGACTTTTACAATGCAGAGGACCAAAGGAAAGCTGAGTCATCATCTGGAGTAAAAGAACAAAACCCAAAACAAAACAAAAAAGCTTGAACCTCATGGTACTTGGTTAAATGCAACAAAATATAAATACGGAAAAAAGTGTCTGAAATTGTCGCTACCCTAATTCAATGACTGGAAGTAAAAGTCAAAAGGTTTAAGTGCACAATAAAAGACATCAAACCTATGCAAAAATACATTAACAATTTGCCCTCAGTTAAAATCTTTACTACAAAGGCTTAGAAAGTAAAGCAAAGAGAGAACCTCCAAAATATGGAAAAGGTGGAAAATTTCTTGTCATCTATATGATGGGTAACCATTCCAACAAAATGAAATACACATTGGATCAAATAAGAAACAGAAAGCTTACACACTCAATATAATGAATTGTTAGTATAATGAAAACAGAACACTTTCATCATGGAAGGTGAGTAAAATTCTGGTCTGTTTACCAAGTTCTGGGTCTAGATGTGATTCACAAATTGTTAGACCAAACATTTCACAGTAACACATGAATTATTGCCAAAACACTTCACCAACTTCCTCTTAAATGGAATCTTCATCCCATCAATCTTCACTGAAGGCATAACATGTAACGAATAAGATGAGAAAGCCATTGTTGCCTCACAATATAGTCCAGTTATATTTTTATGAACTTCACACAAAGATGCATATGTTGTTTTTATGAACTTCACACAAAGATGCATATGTTGTATCACTCTCAAAATTCTGTAAAGACTTACAAGTAAACAATACATTGGCTAAGAATTTTTTAAAAGTGTGCAAAAAACCCTAAAGATATAAAAAAGCAACTCATTATTGACTTCATAATCATAGAAAGTTTTGAATGAAAGCACTGTAGCATTTATGCCATCTTTATAGATTACTGCAAAGCCCTTTGATGTGATTCCTCACAAATGGCTTATTTACAGAAATAGGAAATATGCAGAATTGATCCAAATAAAATGATAATGCTGTAGCATTCGATATAGAGATGGAAAATCATTAGAGATTAAATAATGTCAAGAACAAATGATATAAAACATGCTATATTTCATGAATACAACGCAAGTCTAAATGCTCATCTTGTATCCTAAGTAGAACTGAATACGGCTTTCAAAAGAAAGAGGCACTCTCACAAAAACTTACGGATCACTTTGTGTAAATGGATGATACTATATTATGGGAGAATACTGAACAACACTCTGCTTAGTTCTTTCTCATACTTTCTGTAAAAATAAGATCATTTTGGACTCAATAAAAATAGACTAGCAATTTTGAACTTGAATTCATAAGTCAAATAGAACAAAAGGTAAAGTGATATTTACAAATACCACATGGTTCTCTAAGTAAGAGAGATCAGAAGCAAAGTTGTCAGGGGAAAAAACAAGAAAACTGCAATTTTGTTTGTGTTAAGGTACTACCATCCTTAAGTCAAAGCTCAGTGGAAAGCCTATATTTAGAGAAGACATTTGCCAATCTTCATGTGGAATTTTTGAACAGTACCATGGGTGATAACACATTTAGAGGGCATTCAATTTAAATAAAACCATTAAAATATAAGATATTAATGAAATTCAGGTTCTATCACCCTAGGGAAGCTATCAAAATATTAACACTTCCTTGCCAAAAAGGAGAAAAATTGGTTCCTGCCCCTTGTAGGCTTGTCTCTGCTGTGTGTCCTAGTTTTGCCTTTATGGAAGCTAGACTTCCACATAATTTCTCAAACACTTCTGTACCCTGCTATCACACAAACACCACTTTTTAGAGGACTACATGCCAAAGGACTAATTGACTGCAATAGTAATCATTTGTCTCCACGAAGTGATGCTGAGATCCACCAGGGGAAACAAAAGTCCACACACATGAATTCAACCAGATAAAGCTGACAAAGCTTCAGATGACTTTGTTATAGAGATTGCTTAATAAAAAAGACAGGATTTACCATAGCGATATTACACTAGGTCATTGTTACCAGGAATTACAGAAAGGTCATCCCCAGAAAGATGAGAAATATTTATTGATAGGGATTTTGTGAAAAATTATTTCCAAGACTCCAAAATCTGATGAGAAAGTGAATGCTATCAATTTCCTTTTCTTTTCCAATAACAATTTCTTCGGTGCCTGCTGAGAATGGGTTCTCTTAGCCTATGGATTGCAGGAATAGTAGAAGGAAGGGTCTAAGAAAGAACAGGAGGACATCAGCAAATACATGTTGGACCTACAGAGAACTAAATGGACAAAGAGAAGATCTGAATGCTTCTTGCAAACTATTTGCAAAAAAAGATTTATTATCTTATATATGAGTTTTGCAAAATGAATATATCAGTTGTTCCCAACTCTCCTTCAGGATTTGGACCCATAGATTTCTTCTATTGAATCATAGAATTCAATAGTTATATTATAGTCTTGTAGGAGACATTTTTGGATGGGTAGTAGTTGCCTGGGCCATTGACTTCATTCATGTGGGAAAGCAGCGTGGAAGCCCTCTTCACTAACGTAGATCAACAGCTCAGTAGTAACTTATAGTCTTAGAGGTTAAATGACTTTTACATATTAAGACCACCTGTATGTGTTGGAGAGGAGACTTAAACCCAGGTCTTCCTGAGTAGAAAACCAGATTTCTATTCACTGTGCTATGCTGTCTCTGAATGCAAGGAAGTTTAAGCAAAACTGGTCCCAGTCTCAGCATAGCCATACACATAGCACTGCACCCTTGCAATCTGTGCATGAGGAACGCAAGTCATATGAAACCTTGAAAAAACAAAAGAAAAAATTATGTACTTGATACTTCTCACCATATTCTCTGCGAAGCAACAGGGTCCCCCCACCAAAAAAAAAAAATGAGAAAAGGCACACACTCAGTAATGACAAGAAATGTTTTTTACTCCATTACAGACATCAACGTAATACCATGTATAGAAGATAAACTAGGAGACATGAGAACGGGAATCCTCAAAGTAAAGTTGAAAATACTTGCAACGGTCTAGGAGTATAGAAATGACAGAGCTTGGTACTTCACAACAATTAGTGGAAATAGCCACCAGATGGCACTACTCCATTCTAATCTTAAATAACTAGAAAGACTAAAGCAATAAAGAATATTGCTTACTTCAGGAAAATACTACATTTAGAATCTGAATCCATAAAGTGCAATGTCAGCCTGTCAATAGATTCCATAAATTCCTTCTATTGCTGGACTGTGCTAAGGGTTGGCGATTAAAAAAAAAGGTGAAAATAGTCTCCACCCTCAAGGAGCTCACAATCTAAAAGGGGAAAAAACTGTCCAACAATTATGTACAATCTACGTACAGGACAAACAGGAAAAAACAGAGAAAATGTACTAGAATTAGGAGGAATTAGGAAAAGCTTCCTGTGGAAGGTGGGATTTTAACTGGGTTGTGAAGAAAGCCAGGGAAGCCAGGAAGCAGAGTGGAATATGGAGGGTATTCAGCCAGGGCAGGCATTCAGTGTCTGGTCCTGAGAGTTGGAGGCTCTCCTGCTAAGAAAAGAAAGGAAGCTAGTGTCACTGGATGGATCTTGGAGTACATGGAGGGCTTAGGGGTTTAAGGTGTAAGAAGACTGGAAAGTCGGAGGGGGAGGGGCAGGTTAGGGAGGGCTTTGTATCCCAAATATAGGACTTTATCTTTGATTCTGGAGGTAATAGGGAGCCACTGGAGTTTAGAGGAAAAATTATTGGGACTCTGGACAGGTGATGCCTACTAGCATTTGTGTTTTTCTCTTTTGCAGGGCACCTAAATAGGCTAAATATTGTTTTGGCCTAGAAAATAGAAAGTAGTGGCTTCTTAGGAACTTTATAGATGATTTTAGTTTTCAAATGATTTTATTAGGTCTATCCTCCACTGTCCTGCAGTGCTTCTACCACTAAGTGGTAGAATTCTGTTACGCTACACTGACCCACGTAAGTCTTTATAGCAATCTGGAGGGTGAGGAGTCAGAATTCCCTCTTTTGCTAATCCTGTATCCCAGCTCACTAACTTCACGGAGCTCAGATGCTAAAGTGCTAGTAGAGCAGCACTTTAATTTCAATAACACTTTTGTAAAATCCTTGCAATAAGATATTTTTTAAATGTTCTCTTCAATTTTCAATTCTTTTCACTGCTAGTGATAATGACAGTAATAAGAGAGGATGTGCTGTCAGAAGTCACAAGGTGCTAGACTTGGAATCAGGAAGACTTGAGTTCAAATTCTTTATTAAATACTTACTAAATATCTCTCTTTATTCATCGTCACATCCTGGACAGCCTGACTTCCTTCAAGTCTCAGATTCTGGAAGAAGCCTTTTCCAGTCCTCTTTAATCTTAGTGCCTTACCCCTCCCATTTGACCCTATAGAAATCTTGTTTGTGTATGTATATGTATGTATGTATATACACACACATATGTACATATATACATATATATGTTTGTGTGTTGTCTTTCCCATTAAATTATGATGTTCTTGAGAATAAGGGTTGTTTTGTTTTAGTTTATTTTTCTGCCTTTCTTTGTATCTTTGTGATACAGCTCTGATATTGCTGTAAAGAAAGAATACATACAGTTTTAGAACCCTTTGGGTATAGTTACAAATTGTTCTACAGAATCGTAGGATCAGTTCACAGCTTGCCCCACCACAATGCATTAGTGGACATATTTTTACCCATCCCCTTTATCATGTAAAACCAATCTGATTAGTCTATTTCTTAGCCAGTACCATACTGTTTTGATGATTACCACTTTGTAATATAGTTTGAAATCTGATAATGTTAAACCACCTTCTCTCATATTTTCTTTTGTTGATTCACTTTATATTCTTGACCTTTTGTTCTTCTAGAGGAATTTTGTTATTATTTTTTCTAGCTCTATAAAATAATTCTTTGCCAGTTGGATTGGTATTATACTTATTAAGTAAATTTATGTAGATTGAATTATCATTTTTATTACATTGGCTAAGCCTTCCCATGAGCAGTTAATATTTTTTTCCAATTGTTTAGATGTATTAATTTGGGTGAAAAGTGTTTTGTAATCATATTCATATAATCAATCCCTGGGTGTGATTTGGTGAATAGACAGCTAAGCATTTCATACTGTGCACAGTTATTTTAAGTGGAATTGCTCTTTCTACTTCTTTCTACTGAGCTCTGTTAGTAATACATAAAACAATGATTTATGTGGTTTTACCTTATATCCTGCAACTTTACTGAAGTTATGAATTATTTCAACTACTTTTAGTTGATATTCTAAGGTTCTTTAAGGATACAATCATAGGACTTGCAAAGAGTGATAGGTTTATTTCCTCTTTGTCTATGCGTATTCCTTATTTTTTTCCTTTTTTTGTCTTAATGTTATAATTAATGTTCTAGTAAAATATTAAACAATAATGTTGATAATTAATATATCCTTGCTTTACTCGTGTCTTATTGGTAAAGATTTTAGTTTATTTCCATTTTTCTAATGTTTGCTTTTGGTTTCAAATAGAAAGTACTTATCATTTTAAGAAAAACTCCACTTATTCCTTTGCTTTCTAGTGTTTCTAATTAGAATGTGCTGCATGTCAACCAAAAGTTTTCTACATCTATTTATATGATCATATGATTTTTGTTACTGACATGGTCAATTGTACTTATACTCTTCCTATTACTGAACCAGCCATGAATACCTGTTATAAATCCCACCAAGTCATAGTGTATAATCCTTGTTATATATTGCCACAGTGCCCTTAGTATTTTATTTAAAATCTTTGCCTCAATATTCATTATAGAAATTGGTCTATAGTTTTCTTTAACTATTTTTGCTCTTCCTGGTTTCAGGTATCAAAACCATATTCATGTCATAGAATTAACTTAGTAGTATTTTATTTGTTCAAATAGTTTAACATTAGAATGAATTATTCTTTAAATGCTTGGTAGAAAAGTCAAAGTTTTCCTACTTGTGTGTGAAGAATAGCAATTTAATAGATTTCACATAACAGATATTAATTACTCTCAAGGTGTGGAACAGAAAGTTTTCCAAATATAGACACTAACAGAAAAAAAAAAAACCAAAATGATATCAGGACAGGATAAAGAGTACATCATGCCCATCATTCTTTCTGGAGTTGTTGGGACTACAGCAAAGATGCCTTCTGGGAGCCTGCAGGAGATTAATTTATCCATACTTTTATTCAGTTACAAAAGGCAGTCATTTTATCTGCCTATAAAATCATCTGTATAATATTAAATATTTTTGAAATATCAATTGATGGAGATAAACCCCATCATCATTTCCACATGAACTTTATTTAAAAATATGAGAACTTTGAGGAATCATAAGAATAACAGCAATAGTTGATAAAGATATTGACACAGATATAGATTGTACTTTATGGTTTACAAAGAACTTTACAAACCTGGCATTGATTGTCATGACAACATTATGAGACAAATACTATAACCTCTTCTTTTACAAATGAGAAAACTGAGAAAAAGAGGTTAAATGTGGTTCTTGTGATCAGCCATGCAGCTAGTAAATAGGAGAGATGTGATTAAAGCAGCTGTGCTTTGCTGGCTTGATAGTATAGCATCTAGTCCACTATCCCATGTCATTACCCTTGTGTCCTTAATGGTTTTGTTATTGTAGAGGTTTATATATTGCACTTCTAACAAACCCCAGAGTTGATAAAACAAATGAGTGTAAAACTCCATCTGTCTTTCTTGAAATCAGGACCAGATTGGAAAAAACCTTCAAATTTATGACTCTACTGAGGAGACTGGAATTTAGACTTTAAAATTATTAGAGGAATTTACCAGATGTAGGGGCAGCTAAGTGGCACAGTGATAAAAGAACCTTAGTCTGGTGTTGGGAAGATCATTCAAATCCAGCTTCAGAAATTTCTTAGCTGAAGAAATCACTTAACCTTTGTTTGCCTCAGTTTCCTTATCTATAAAATGGGGACAATGTTGGCACCTGGAGTAGTCAGGTGGCATAGTGGATAGAGCACCAGGCTTGGAGTCAGGGAGATTCACATTCCTGAATTCGAATCCAGCCTCAGATACTTAATAGCTATGTGACTCTAGGAAAGTCACTTCCCTCTATCTCAATTTCTTCACCTGTAAAATGACCCAGAGAAGGAAATGGCAAATCATTCCAGCAGTTCTGCCAAGAAAACCCCAAATAGGGTCACAAAGAGTAAAATATGAGTGAAAAATGACTCCACGGCAACGACAAATAGCACCTACATCAGAGGATGGTTATAAAGGTCAAATGAGATAATTATTAGAAGAGAGTATGACGTCTGGTATATATTAAGTATTATAGAAATGTTAGTTGGTTATTATTATTACTGAGATACATTTGAAATAATCATTTGGTCCAATTTATTACAAAAGAGCAGTCAAGTAGGGTATCACAAATTTGTAAAAATGCCAAGGTAGCTGGACCAAATAATATTATCTGGTTGCTAGAATGCCCAATTGGATGAATATAAAAAAATAAAATTTGAAGAGAGACAATATATCACTCTGTCTAACCCATAAAATAATTTGACTTACTATTGATTAGCGATGAAGATCAACAAAATATATAAAAAAAAAATCCCATTCGCAATAACAAAAATCATCAAATATTTGGAAGTTAACCTACCAAGAAATACACAACCTATGCAATGACAACCATAAAATTATAATGACTAAGGCAAAGGAAGGCCTAAATAATTGGAAGGATATTCAGTATTTATGAGTGAGCTGAATTAATATAGTAAAAATGACAATATGCCCAAAATAAATGTGCATGTTCACTGCAATACCAATCAAAGCACTAGGGTGTTTGTTCATAGAATTGAATAAAAGCATAATGAAATGTGTATGGAAAACAAGCAAGCACGGTTATCAAAGGGCATTCTATAAAAAAAAAAATGCTGGTGAAGGTGGCCTTGAGCTTTCAAATCTCTGATTGAGATACTTATTCTGCTACTTAATGTCTGTGTGACCTTGGCAAAGTCTTACCTGCTTAGTGTCTGTTTCCTCCTTGGTAAAATGGAGCTGCCCTAGATTTCTTCTTGAGTGTCTTCCTCTCTAGATCAGCTCCTTGAGAAGACCTTCAGTAGTCAAGCCCTGTACTTCGTATCCTCTCACTCTCTTCTGAACTCTGCAGACTGTCTTCTGACTTCAATCATTCAACTAAAACTTCTCTCCAAAGTTACCAATGATCTCTTAATTGCTAAATCCAATGACCTTTTCTCATTCTTCATACTTCTTGATGTCTTCAACCTTTGACACAGTCAATCATCCTTTTTCTTCCTTAATACTCTCTTCTATCTAGGCTTTATGACAGTGTTCTCTCCTGGTTCTCCTCCTACTTGTCTGACCATTTCTTCTCAGTCTCCTGAAGAAGAAATGGTACAAGCGGAAGATGATGGCCAGTAGTGGCACATGCCTCTGAGAGATCAAGAACATGGAGAGTTGAGAAAAAGTTATTGGATTTGACAATTAAGAAATTACAGTTAATTTTTATCTGTCTTTGTACGTGCAGCAGCTAGCATAGTAGCTGGCACATAGTAGGCACTTAAGAAAGGCTTGTTGAACTGAATCCAAGGAGATCCTTTTAAATAAATTCTTCCCTGAAGTATTAGAAGAGGCAGCCATCTCTCTTCCCAATGCTACCTCCTCTGCTTACCCACACCCCTCTCCCTCCCCCCACCCCATATTTCTCCTATGACTTTCCTGAATGAAACATTTCTTCTTTCTCATGGATTTTCAATTTTCTGATCTCATAATCTTCTCTTTCTTGGCTTCAATTTTGAGTTCTAATCAACTGACTCCCAGATGTATATTCTTCCCTTTGACATTTGTCAAGGGATTCCATTTCATATGCCCAGGGGATTTTACATGCTCTGGATGTTTCTACAGCTCTTGCATCAGGATATTATACCATAGGCTTCATATTATCAACATCTAGTATAGTGACTTAGTGCTTTGTGGAAAGTAGGTGCTGAAAAAAAATTTTGTTAAGTTAAATTATTGGCTTTTATAGGCTATGTAGACACAAAGCCAAGGGGTCCTAATGGCTAGGAATGATGAGAAAAAGAAAAATTACGTAGGCTAAATACAATGACTAAAACCACGACAAGGCACAGACTCAGGTATAGAGGAAGAGAAATGATGATGAAATATCAGAAGTCTGAATTCTCCCAAATATTTGAAGTTCATTGTACGTACCATGTTACTTTGGGCAAGGCATAGACAAAGACTGGGTTATCATTCTAGTGTCTAGAAAAACAATAGCAGATATTTCTCCTAGTGCTGCCAGAAGAGGAGGCCATAACATCATGGATATCTGCTTTGGGAGGAACTTCAGAGATCATCTTGTCCAGTCATCTAATTTTACAGGTGAGGAAACCGAGGCCTAGAGAATTCCCTGACCAAAGTCGCCTAATTAAGGGTTGAGATATGGTGTGAAGCTAGTTGTTAGTATTTTCCCCACAGTATGATGCCTGAGTTCAACTCTTTTGCAAATAGGTAGCCCAGTGCATAGAAAGTTGAACTTGGAGCTTGAAATGCTGCAGGTTCCCCACCCCTGGCCTAAATTAAAATCCAATCTCAGATACTAGTAACTCTGTGACCCTGGGAATTCACTTCACTCTGTGTGCTTTAGCTTCTTCAACTGTAAAATTGGGCTAATAATAGCGCCTACCTCCCAGGGTTGTTGTGATAAATGAGAATATTTGTAAAGAACTTAGCATAGTCCTTGGCATGTAGTAATAAATGTTTAGTCTCTTCTCCCGGCTCCCAGAATTCAATTTCCACTAAGGTAATTATGTTGTCTCTAGTATCTGAACACCCAGTGTAAACATGTTTGCTAGAAGTCTTGGGAACTCCATAAACTTGCATTCTAGCTGCTCCTGCCCCAGGGTAGAAATGGAAATCTTCACCCTATGTCTTCCAGGAAGCATAAGGTTTTGTTGGCTCAGGAGGCAGGGGCAGGAGGAGAAGCTGAGGAGAAGCTGAGGAGAAGCACTGGGCTTGCTTCTTTGACATGGACAGAAAACTATCCTGTCAGTCTGATAATCTTCCCATTAAACTCTCCCTTTCTAAAATATTTTGCTCTGGTGTAGTCTTCTGCTTTTCATAACAATAGCATTAGTACAATGGTAGTATGAGGAGATACTGGTAGTTCCTAGAGAATGATATACAAAGTATCTCAGAAAGCAGGTTTCTAAAAGGCTACATAGGATGCAGCACCAGGTAGACTTTCAGAAGCCACAGAACATGCAATCCATTGGCAAAAGGCATGGTGGAGTGCTTACTGATAGGAAAGGATGGAGAAAAGCTGTACATTGCCTTTTCATCTTGATTAATCATATATTATGCTAAGAATGCACCTTTGTAAAATAAACTAGAGAGTGCATACCCAGGATTGAGTTCCATAAGGCACAGAACACATACTTCATTAGAGGGCTAAGGGAGAACAATGAAGTATGAAAGAAATGATAATTGTGTAATGGGACTTGTGAGTTTCATTAATAACCAAACTTGCGTAAATAACAGGACAGAGATAAACTAGTGGGCAAACTCTTCCATTACACAAGCAAGCAACAACAGCAAAAAAGGAAATTCAAATATAGGGTGCACTTAGGCAAATGAATCTGGGAATGTACTGTCTAAGTATGCCGAGTATATGGAGAAAATTACAGGGAGGAATCATCCCAGGCTTAGCAACAGCCAGTAGATCTGGAAAGAGCTTTGGCACATATACATTCTAAATGGACACTTTTAAACCTTTTTAACATTCTTTCTTGTTTCTGAGATATTTAAGATGTTAAAAGAATTCAAACTGAGAATTTTTGAAGGGATGTGTATTAAGCACTTACTGCAAAGAAAACATAGTGTACAATGATGGGAATATGGAAACAAAAGAGAACAATCTGTAGCCTCAAGAAACTTCAGTTCTTCTGAGAGGTATAACATGTACACATACTCCCACAGACACAGAGTTGATCATACAGCCTGTAAGATAATTCAATTGTTGATTGTTAATCCTGAATTTTAAACTTCCTCTAATGAGTTCATTATTAGATGAAGTATTCTATCTTAGTTGTGCGAAACATTTGTCAAAAGTGTTCCCTGATCATCTTAATGATGTTATATAATAGTGAGTCTTTATAAGAGACTTTTTGTATGTTCCTAGAGACGACCTGAATATGCACCCTGACGTGGCATCTGCCAGAGGATGGAGTTCACCCAGTGAGGGTTGTCACCAAAGTAAACCAGTATGCTAACACTGCCATGTACTGTACTAGACTATTTGGGGAGAAAGCATTCTTTCTGGCCTCTTTTTCTATTTCCTGTCTTCCTGAGAGTTCAGCAGGACTAAGAATAGACCAAGGTCTTGGCAAGGACAGAGAACTGGAAGTGGGGGGTGAAGATGTTAATGGTAGGCATGTGTGCTCTTGTCTCAATCCCCAATGTCCAATTCCTGGCACCAGCCTCAGAGAGTCACTGACAAGCTCTCATTTATATGTCACCTGCCAACAAAAGAACAGTCATATGGATAATTCGTTAGAGTTGCTTCTCTAGAAGTCCCTGATGTGAAGGCTTCAGAATCTAGTTTTTTGCCAAGAAAAGGATATTTCCTAAATGGTATGGCTCTAGAAAGTATAAAAGGCAACAGGACATAGTGGGAAAGGTGTCAGTCATGGATTCAGGAGGCAGGGGGATGGTGACTAGGGGTGGCATGGGAAGGTATTCCTATTTCCTAACACTTATGAGGTGTATGAAAATGAGCTTAACGTTTTGGAATCTCTTATTCTCCATCTGAAAAATGGAGATAGTAGTAGCTGCCTCATAGAGTTGTGATGCAGAAAATGCTTTGCAGAACTTAAAGTATATATACATATACATGTACATATATATACATTTACATATGTATATATACACATGCACATACATATAAACATTTACATATGTATGTATACATACATATACACATATATGTATATATAATATGATGTGTTACTATTATAGCAATATTATCTTAAATATCTTTAATAAATTCAAGTAAAGAAGATAAGCATAACATCCTAATTATATTTTCGGTGTTTTGATATATTAGAGAAACTTGTTTTTTTAATATATGAGCAGAGAGAACATAATTTCCAAAACAAAATTATTATTCATAGATATATGTTAGTTAAAGAAAGTTCAAACACTGAATAAATTAGATGAGTGAACCCTACTCAACCATTAATATTTGTTGTAGATGAGAATGAAAAGGAGAAAAATGATAAAATTAAGAATCAACAGAATTATATGTTGATTATAGAATTATAGTGTATACTCTAATATCTGATTTTTATGGATTTATCTAACTATGAAGTGCAGAATACCAGAATTCAGAACTACAATCATCTATTATATGTGTGTGTATGTATTAGACCCAAAAGACTTTTATTTTTTACTTTCATAATCCTCTTTGTATGGAGAATCTCTCTGACAAGGGATGGCTTTTGGTTAAGAGAATACATGCCTTTAATGCTGTAGGGTCCAAAGATCTGATCTCCTTCCCTTTCCCCGGTGTCTTTATGCTGGACCCCTGACTGTCATATTTCTGCTAGGTGCTGGAGTTGAACCACCTGGGTCTGCTTCTTTCTCCAACTCAAGTCAAGAATGACAAAGCTAACTGTCACTGTCATAATTCCCAAACATTCTGCTCTACTGGATGCTATCATGGGAGGTGGGGGAGAAAGAAATTCCTTGTTACCCACTTGCCTCCCCTTACTGAACTTAGCTATTTCCTAAGAGCTGACTGTCTCAAATGACTCCTTAGATATTCTTTCATGATTTTTTTAAAGGCTACTAAAGTTATGGCCAATCTTGCCTTTTAATTCCATTAAATAAATTGGTGCAGAACCTATTCATTTTTGCTAAAGTAATAAAGTGTAAATACTCCTTGATACTTCCTATAGCCCTTAAATTGTGTTGTCTGTGTTATTTTATGTCCTGTTTTTTCAGCAAGTGGGCAAGGGAGAAACAAACTGATCAGGGGTGTCTTTATCACCATGATGAACATGCACACACACACACACACACACACACACATATATACACTTACACTCAACAAATATAAAAAAATTCCATTGAGAACAAAAAACATTTCAAACTGTGAATATTTATTAGACAGTTTGTGTTTAAGTGTATTTTAAATTTAGCAAAGTAGTCAAGAATTATCTTCTTTATTACTTTCCGTACTTTTTGTTTCTTCCATTTTCATGCTTTACTGATATTCTTTCCTTTATTTTTATTTGCTCTATTACTACTCATTAACTCTCATCCCATATAGAATCCTTCTCTACAAGTGTATGTTTCATTCTAAACCTTTACTCCATCGCTTTTCTACCAAAAAGCTGGGAAGCATTATTTATCATTAGTCTTAGGAAGACATAACTGGGTCAGTGCATAAAGTCTTTCTAAGTTGTTTTACTTTACGTTATTGCGCTCGCTCTATAATTAGTTCTCCTTTTACTTCTCATTTTAATCTATGTCAGTTCATTCAAGTATTTGAAGATTTCTCTGAAACTGTCAAATTTGGAATTTTCTCATGGTGCAATAATAGTTCACTACATATACGTACACATATAGTTTACATAGCCATTCCTTGATTGATAAGCACTCACTTATTTTAGCCAGGTATTCACATGACTCAAGTTATTATAAACATTAAGTAAAGGCACCAACATCTATTCCTTCTTAACAAATTAATATGAATGAGGAATTTGGATGAGGAAGCATTTTCACCCATTAAAGAGCCATTACGTCTGCAAGGTAAACGATTGTAATTGACAAACTATAGAGCTTGTGTGGAGAAGCTTGTGATAAGCTTTGAAGCTCTTCTGTAAAAGAAATGACAGCAGTGGAAGAAATTAAGACTGAGGAAACATGATAACAGTATTTTAATAGTCAAAGAATTGCCAGGTAGAAGGTTCATTAGAATTATTCTGGTTAGTCCCAGGGGGTAGAATTAAGAATAGTAAATTGGAGATGCAAAGAAGCTGATTTCAGCTTCAAATAAAGGGGAAAAATAAACTTCTAGAAATAATTGTGAAGAAGTACAATGGACTATCTGAAGTAGTGAGCTCCCCACCACTAGAAGTATTAAAGTAGAAATTGAATAACAACTTGTTAAACTTGAACAATAGTGTTTAAGTTCATCTAATTAACTCAATTGTCCCTTCCAATTCTGACATTCTAGATTTCTATTTCTATGCTTCAGTTACCAAGGCAAAGACTTACAAGAATCAGAAAAATCAATAATTCCTATTAAACATCAATATTTAATGTTCTTCTTAAGGTGGTATATTTTTATAT
This sequence comes from Bettongia penicillata ogilbyi, assembly GCA_023548195.1. NCBI lineage: Eukaryota > Metazoa > Chordata > Mammalia > Diprotodontia > Potoroidae > Bettongia > Bettongia penicillata. The sequence continues at coordinate 1,787,890 of JAJHZJ010000122.1, forward strand.
ACAACTCAGATTGATAGTGAAAACTAGAGACACAACTTGGGGGGGAAGATATGATATGATGTCAGATATAAGTCACTTTACTCATATGACTCTACTACAAAGATATGCTGCATTATAACAGAAGTATGCTTTTCATAAATTGCACAAGATGAATTGACTGTTAATACTTCATGCACTTGTTGTGACAGCTAATTTCATATTCCCTGACATAGTGTCTGAGCAAAGGTACCAATGGTCAATCATTTCACTCTGATGTAGGTACTATAAATCGGGGGGTCTTTGAAGGACCAATCACAATGGTTGACAAATATTCCTGCTGCTGAATAGAAGTTGTTAGTCACTGTGTTGTCTTCATAGCTATTGACAAAGTAGGGAGATTAGGGATTTAGGTCTTTTTTTTAATGATTCTACAGTTAAAATCTTAAGCACAGTTTCTGTGCCAGTCTACAAGAGACTCAGCAGAAGCATTCTAAATTAACCTCCATTCAAATGACACAAGCTCCAGAAAAAAATGAGAAAATGACTAACACGCCAATGGGCTAAATAGCCATCCAGCCACAGGTTTTGCTGCAAGCTTTTTTCTTTGCCTCTCTTTCTACTATAATTTGTCTCTGATTTGAAAAGCAGGGAACAGCTCCAATTGAATACAATAGAATACAGTCTTCCTAGGAAATGCTGGAGGGTATTCTAAACCTTGAAGGTAACAAACGCTAGCATCCTCAGTCTGTGGGAACAGGTTCATTCATTCCAAATGGACAGCTAATTTTCCAAGTGTCGTTCTTAGCAAAGAGTGCCAATTTTGATTTGTAATCTTATTCACAGAGTAGGAAAGAGTGAGACTTCATTGATGGCTTAAAGCAGAATCAAACAGAAAGCCTAAGACAAAAGAAAGAAGTTTATCTATTCATTGATGATGCTATGGGTAGTACGGAATCTTCCAATAGACTACATGTCATAAGAAGATATTCCAATTGTCAAGTGCATGGAATTTCCTATTTATCATTATACAGGGAAACCTTCCTTTCTCTGGGGATATTGTGGGTAATCTTGAGAATGAAAGTGTTTTATAAAGCCTAATTTACTACACATTATGTAAAACTGACTGCATTATGTATTAATAAGCAGGTAGAGATTTTTTACATACAGCTTTACAATTGAAATATTCTTATCTCCTTAAATAAAGGAACAATACTTCTGTTTTCTCCCAGGCTTTTACACAGGAGGATCTTGTCAAGACCTATTGCAGAGCTCCCCATATCTCTTTTAGGATGAAAGATACCTTCAGAAATATTTTAGAACAAACCTTTCCAGAGCTGATTGATGTTTGAGATTACATGCTGTGGGCAATAAACTGCAGTTTGCTCAAATTAGTTTACAAGGTTTCTTATTTCAATTCATTAAAAGTACACATGGTAGATGCTAATGATTTAGAGAAAGAATGTGTTCTTTTGGTTGTTATTTTTCCTGTAACCTCCTCTGATTAAATACCAGGTCCCCAGGTATTGGATTGAGGGTAACAAATAAAGATGAATAGACCTAAACAAGAAAGTAATTTGACTTCAGATTTCAACTACACACACATCTAGCCCTTTAAAGCGTATGATGTGTACAAAGCTCTACCAGCACAAGGCTCCCTACTTCAAAGCTTAGTGATGGTTTTAAACCCAATAAGAATTAATCACAATCATACAATCCTAAGACTGATAGGGACCCTAGAAATACTATAGTCCAACCCCCTCATTTTACAAAGGAGAGTAAGAGGAATTATGAGACCTACCCCAAATCTCACAGCCAATCTCACAGCTAGGATTAGGGCCCATACCTCTTACTCCTTGACTAGATCTCTACCCCACTACAAACTACCTAATCCCTTTGTAATTTATAAGCACTCTCATATGTGAGAATGCTTGATTGACAACCATGGACACCTAAGCTTCATTTCTAGTAGAAAAATAAAACAAAACACAAGAGGCCAGAGGTCTTCCAACCATATATTCCTCAATAGTGCTAGTGGTTTCTCTATCATTCTCAACAATCAGTATATTCAGTTAGTAGTCTTTTGGGGAAGATGATGCAGTCTACAGTGTAAGCATATATGGTCAGTGCATCCTAATGCTGAGTTTTTAAACCAACGCTAAGAGCACAAATATATGTGTGTGTATATGTATGTATATACTGGCTGCATGACAGAGTAGAAAGTCAAAGAACCTCTGTTCAAATACTGGTTGCATGGTCCTGGACAAGTCATCAAATCTTTCAACATTCTTGACAATTCTCTGAAATAACTTGCAGACAAAGACTTACATTTCCAGAGAGAATTCCTTATACTAATGAAATCACAGGTTAAGAGTCTATCCTCTAGATGTGTCTTTGTTTGTGTGTGTGTATGTGTGTGTTTAACTAAACCTGTGATTTCAAGAGTACAGGGCTCTTATAGTCAAGTAATATCTCTACCAACGAATTTCAGCATCTGTTTGAAACTTAGTCTTACATTGTCTGGAGTACCGAAAAATTCATCACACACGTCCAGGTGTCTGAGGAAGAACTTGGAGCAAGGTTTCCCTGATTCCTAGACTAATTCTCTGTCCACTATGGTACACTGCTTTGTTATTAAATATGAATACAAAACCATATAAATATATGCATGGCTATATATGCATATACATATGTACATGCATGTATATGTGTATAGCATGTATTAGTTCTGCTATAAATGTTTATTTTGAAAACACCAATTTGTTCGAATAGGGCATATGCTGAGTATATTGAGAATTTTAAGTTTACAACTGTGTGTTGTGAAAAATTTTGATTTCTGGACTCAGAATTCCACTCCCCGGCCTTTCTGTCCAAAGTTCTTCAGGAAGATATTACTGATAATAAGATTGCATTGAATCTTCCTATCCAGGTCAAACTCCAACCCAGACCTGAATTGATTTAATTTGCTCAAGTTTGGGTGGAGACAGATTCCCAATACTGGGAATGGTATTTCTTCTGTCCAATGGCAGGTGATGCCAGCTCCTGTAGATCAAGATTAAGTGACCTGAGTCACACACTCAAGACTTCATTTTAATATAATCCACCTCCCAGTATGTCAACCAATGAGGGTTGATTGACACCTTTTGAGAACACCTACTCTTCGAAGGGCATAGGACCTGTACTTCAAAATCCCAAATCAATCCAGTTCTGAACTGCCACCCTTGGGGCCAGCTTGAGAGAAATTAAACTGAGGACACATGCACCCTAATTTCATTTGTCTCTTTCTTAGAACAGATTCTATAATAAATTGGGGTTCACAGTGTTTTCTCCCACAGAAAACATCAAGATAAAATGTGCCACATCACAATTACTCACAAGTTACACTCTTAATTCCGACTCCTACTTCCACAAAGTTTACATCGAGTCATATTTGTTGTATATAGTCTGGTCCAGTAGGGATGGTGAGTGGAGAAGAACTGGTCCACACCACCTCCACTCCTACGCTCACACCCAGCTTCATGCCAAGTCTCATGACCCTTCATTCACAGCTCCTGCCCAGAGTTACCTGATTCAGTGATGCCACCAGGGGCACAGAATCATCAACAGACTGAGGCCACAATCTGGCCACTATTTTTATGTTATATTTATGTACTATAAAACATGTATAACTTAACACGTAAAAAGCTGAGCTACCATTTTATTAGGTTCATGTTTTTTATGTTTAATGGATGAAGTTTTTGAGCACCATACACATAAACTCTGTGATTTTTATTGTTTAATTTTACCTATTGATGTACTTCTTGGGAGCATGTATGTCATATGATAGTAGAACTTCCTATACTAGATTTGCATTCATACACACATACGTATATATGTTGCATGCATATGAATGCATTCACATCTATAAATATGTGTACTCATGCATGCATATGCACATGTGCACATTTGTGCATGAGCGTATACAGATGTATTATATTTATATAATGTGGAAATATTACCTTACATATGTAACTATATATGTATATAGATAGATAGCTAGATAGATACATAGATAGATATAGATATAGACAGAGAGAGAGAAATATCTATGCATATATTTCTGGTATAAAGTATGTCTATAGCTTTTCTTCTATTTCTGTGATTCAACAACTATTTCTATAAACAATATAGTTTATAGAGCTGCACTGTAAAAAAAATAAACAAAACCTTTTAGGGAGAAATAAGAGAAGGAATTTAAGTGAGATCCAGAGAAATTTATTGGAATACAGCAAATGGCTGTTGAAAAAGAAAAGTGAGGCAACAAGCAGTACTAATGGGCCAAAAGCCAATGATCTCTTTTACCACTAAATGTCATAGCTTCATCCTGCTTGACCTGTTTGTCTTTTGAAACTTTGGTTCACTCCTTCCTGTAGACTCTTTCCTCACTTAGTTTTCCTGATACCCATGGGCTTCTCCATCTCAATTTTCTTGGTCGGATTATTATCCTCTAAACACAGGCATTGCTTGAGGTTCTCTCCTGGGCTCTTTTCTTTTTTCTGACCACATATAATCATCACCTCTATGCAGGTTACTACAAATTCTCTCATATATATATATATTATCTCTCATATTATATATATATATATATGTATGTGTGTATGAGTGTGTGTATATATATACATAAATATATGTATGTATGTATGTATGTATGTATGTATATCTGGTCCTCATTTCTCTCCAAGCCAACTGCTGTATCATTTTGACACTGGCTTATCTTTCCAAACTTATTTTTTCTCACTCACTACATAATCCAAGGAAACTGATTGAACAGCTATGCGAAATAGATTTTGGTTTTTTGAATAAATTCACTTCCTAACTCCTGTCTTTTAGCCCCTTTATTTTTTTTCATTACTTGACTCAGATATTATTTCTTTCTTGTTACTTTAATACTGAATTTCAAAGCTATGTTTTGTTCTCTAAAAATGGAGTAGAGTATTGCCACTAGGCATTCCTTCATGTCTGTTTATATTTTTGTTGTGATTATTTTCCTAGTACCTTTCTTTTTTTAATTTTATTTTTAATTTGTGAAATAAAATAAGCATTTCCATAGCATGGTAAAATAAACAAGATGATTACGTGTGAAACTGCAAATCTACTATGCATACTTGTTATTCTTTTCAATTATATAACAAAATTATCATGTAAATTTCTTTTTTCTTTCCTTATCCCCCTCGGGATGGCTACCATTAGATATTTCTAATACTACCAATACTTCTGAAACTACTCAGATATTACTTTTTAAAGGAAATCTTGCCTTCTCTCTGATTTTTACTGTTCCCAAACTATCTTGTAGTTTTGTGTTCATTTGTCCACTGTATTCACCAATTAGAAGGTAAACTTTGGAAAGTTGGAAACCACTCTTCCTTTGTGTGTTTGCATTCTCAGCAACCATCACAGCTGTGTGCACATAGAGTTGAAATGAAGTTTTTAAATACAATGCTATGAGATAGGAGAGGACAACAGCAAGGACCTCAGCATACACAGAAGGGCCTGCTGTAGAATTTCTTAGATCTGCTTTTCTAAAAGGAAAGCAACTTTTGAGGGGTCGACAATCACTTTAATCAAGTACATATATCATTTACTTAGTTCAGGGGAAAAAAAAATTAGTACCCTGAACTTCAGAGAAAATATAAATAAATAAAAACCAACAGAGAGGGCTTCCAACTGTCTGACCATAAGCAATACATACATCACACATCAACAGTCTGACCATTATATACATACAAAGTTACCAGAGAGAGAAACACCAACATCTGGGTTTTCAAAACTGGGTGCTGCTTAGTGACTACCCAGAGTTTCCTCTGGCCAAACAAACACTTCCAATGAGTAAGCCCCAAAACAAAACCTCATCTCAAAGTATTTATACACTTTTCAGAGTTGGAGGGCAGAACCCTCTGACCCAGTGCTTCAGTAGAAATTAACAAAAGGTATTGAGGCATATTAATAGGTGGGGAAGATCTTTAACTCTTTCCCCTTATTGTTATTATTAACCTTGCATTAATTTTACACTCCCCTAGTTGGTGGGAGTTATGGCAACATGAAGGAATTAGGTATCTATGAAGAGGAACACAGAGAGGAATGAGATACCAAAGTGAGGTTACAGGAAGCCAAAGAAAAATTTTGCTTCCCTCTCTCTTTTCCTTCCCTCTACCCTTCTTTGCCAGTCTTTAAGTATGTACTGTTAAATTCTCTACTTGGTATCCATCTCAGAATTTTGTCTAGAAACAACTGTATGTCCATAAAAGGTGAACATCACTTTTTCCTCTCTCTTCCCTTATAGAACACATGACCTTTTGTCCTTGGGCTCTCATAGAAGGGCACTATTATTCTCATCTAACAACATATCAGTGACTTTTTACATGAGGAATGTAGGTAGTATAATGAGGAGAGGGGTGAACTTGGGGTCATGAAGTCCTGAGTTCATATCAGATCTCAGTCACTTCCTATTTACTTGATCCTGGGCAAATCATTTAACATTTGTTTACCTTAGTGTCCTCATCCGGAAAACTGGGAACACTAATAGTTCCTATCTCTGAGGCTCATTGTAAAATTAACATGATAGTATTTTCCAAAGAACTTTGTTGTTTTTTCAGTTGTGTCTGACTCTTTGTGACCCCATTTGAGGTTTTCTTTGCAAAGATGGAGGAATGCCGTTTCCTTCTCCAGCTCATTTTGCAAATGCGGAAATTGAGGTAAACAGGATTAAAGTGGCTTGCCCAGTGGTTCACACAGCTCATAAGTGACTAAGGCCAGATTTGAACTCAGGAAGGAGAGTCTTCCTGACTCCAGGCCTAGAAGTCTATGCAATATGGCACCACCTAGCCACTTGTCTAAAATACTTTATAAAACTTAAAGCACGATTTAAATGCCAGCCATGTTATGAACATAATTGGATGGTTTATAACCTAAAAGAAATGAATTTCAGTTTTAGGTCAATTCTTCATAGATGTATATTTACCCCAGAGAATTCTCAGGTTGTTTGTTATTTTTAATAATAATCTTACTTAAGGAATAATAAACTGAATAATTCATAAATCCCTTTCTCATTTCTCTAAAAAGGTTTTGCAAAGACAGGTTGATATGTTTAAATGATCCAGAATCAAGTCTTTACATCATCTTCAGTGCCCCACACTTTATTGCCAAAGAAGACCATGCCATCAGAGAAATGATGACATGACTTGCACTTGACTTTGTTTTGAGTGAGGAAGGACTGTGCAGGTCACCAGTCTCACTTCTTCTACAGAGCCATCTAAATCCAGTGACCAGATATTCATCAGGATGACTGGAGATGACCCAGGATGAGGCAGTTGGGGTTAAGTGACTTGCCCAAGATCACACAGCTAGTGAGTGTCAAGTGTGTGAGGTGAGATTTGAACTCAGGTCCTCCTGAGTGCTCTATCCACAACACCACCTTGCTGCCCCACCTTTAGATATGAAGAAACAGAAGAATGGAGAAGGTGCAACTTAACTGATTCTCACACTTACTAGATACACTAATAAGTATCTGAAGTAAGCTTTGAACCAAAATCTTTTTGACTTAAAATCCAACACCATACTGTGATGGCCTTCTGTAATGGTAATATAAGGTTAATGGTGGGTGGGGGGAAGAGGTAAAGATCTTCCCCACCCATTAATAGGCATCAATACCTTTTGTTAATTTCTACTGAGGTACTTGGTCAGAGGGTGTTGCCCTCTGGCTCTGAAAACTGTATGAATACTTTGAGGTGAGGTTTTGTTTTGGAGCTTACTCAGTAGAAGAGTTTGTTTGACCAGAGGAAACTCTGAGTAGCCACTAAGGAGTTTCCCGATTTTGAAAACCCAAATTGGTATTTCTCTCTCTGGTAACTATGAATGTATATAATGGTCAAATTGTTGATGTGTGATGGATGTATTGCTTATGGAAATCTGCTCTGTTGGTCTTTAGTTCTCTGTCTGTATTCTCTCTGAAGTTCAGGGTGCTGATTTTTTTTTTCCCAAACTAAGTGAATGATATATGTGCTCCCTCAAAAGTTGTTTTCCTTTTAGAAAAGCAGATCTAAGAACCTATACAACAGGCCTTCCTGTGTACGTTGAGGTCCTTGCTGTTATAGGAAGCCTCATCTTATACCCATATTCTATAAAAGAATAGGAAGATTCCAAGATTAATAATCAGCAGAAATGAGCTTGAATTCTGTCTCTAATACTTAAATGAGATACTATAATAAATATAGCTGTGATGGGATACTAATAGAGCTGTTCCCAGGTCCAATATTTTAGCTTTATTACAGGCGCACTGTGCCTACTAATTCCTCCGCCAATGTTCTAACTTCTTCATATATGCCTCACTGCTCACTAGAAAAGTAGTTATGTCCATGTGCCTCTACCTAGATACTGCTCCCAGACCCATTCCTCATATTTCCCACAGAAACAACAGGTGTGTCCATGTACTCACACACAATCACATCTATCTAGTCCTACACAGGACCACAATACTCAGCCAATCAGAAAGCAGCACCACCAGGATGCCCAAGTAGAATGTGGACCCTAAAACAATAGAAGGAACTTTCCCTAAGTAGGCACCTATACAGTAATAGTAAAGAACTGACCTAGAGTAAACTTATGATGGTGAAAGACTTATTATAATATCATTATCATATATGCATACCCCTTAAATGGTTTTCTCTGTATATATTTTGGGTAATAGCATGTGCAGTTCCACTGTGGCTGGGACCCTTCTTCCATTACCTAATCCCTTAACAAATGCCTCCTTCCTTTTTAATATTAATTATATTTCTACATTCTATGTATATTTCTATTATGCAATTGTATCTTTACCCTATAAAATCCATCTTGCTTTCTCTGAAATTGCTTGTTCCTCTTGGAAACTTAGCCCCCTTCATAAGAGGAGTCAATCTCCATAAATGCTTATACTTGGATTAGAGATGGTCTGACTCAATTCTTTGAGATAGTTCTACCCCAACACATTATGAAACTATCAACAGTTGTTGGTATCATATCCATCTGTAATTGCAATTTATATAATTACATAATTGATATATAATGTATATTTTACAAATATTAAATTACTATGTACATATTAGTTATCTTTATTATCATTGTTAATCGTCACTTACTATCTTCTGACCTTGTGTCAAAGACTTACACATATTCACTATCACTCTGTTTCTACTTATCTCATACCTAGAATCCTGTAGCATGTCACTATTTAAGATTTTTTTCTTTTTTCTTTTCTCACTTGTAGACTAAATGGACAATATATAGCTATTCCTACGGACAAAATCTAAATGGAATAACTTCTTCAGAAAGCTAAGTAAGTTGTCAACCAATCAATTATCGATTAGATGTTAATCAATAAACATTTATTAAACACTTACTTTGTGCTAAGCACTGGGGATATAAAAAGAAGCAAAAGATAGTTGTTGTTTTCCCCTAAAGGAGTTTACGTTATAATGGGGGAGACAACATGCAAATATATAGAAAAGAAACTATTTACAGGCATTCATTCATTACTAACTTTAGTTCTTTGTGAATTTTAGCACTCCTGATGCAGGAGTGGTACATCTGTGACAAATTTTTGTATTCCTTATCTATTACCTGATATCACTTACATTTTCTGTGTATTCCTTTTGTAATTTGAATTAGTTGACTCTCTGTGGAGTCAATTCATCTATTTGAGACAACTACTTCATTTTCTCTTCATTAGACTTAATGGTAGCAATTGCAGTTACCAGATTTCTCAACCTATAAACACCAAAGATAGCTTCAAATGTGAGAAAGAAAGCTTTCACCTGGGTGAGGGGGTGAGCTCCAGGATAGAGGCAGTCACTGCATCAGCAGCATCCACTTTTGCAGCCCTCAGCCTAAAGACCCTGGGGGAATTGAGCGGCAGATCTGAGTCTCAGCAGCGGTCCTGGGGTGGAGCACTGGTGTGGTGGAGTTGGTGGAGGTTCTGGAAAGAGAATCCTACTCACAGTACCAGGGCAAAAAAGGCATTTGTGGTTGCTCAAAGATCAGAGCATAGGCCAGGAGAGGAGCAAAATCCTCTCTCTTGATTGTGCCACCTTTGAGGAACTGAGAACTTATAGGTCCCTAGACTATTCCCTCCTCTTGACAAAGGACTCAAAAGTCAAGTAACTGGCTGGGAAAATGCCCAAAAAAGGGAAAAAATAAGATTATAGAATGTTACCTTCTTGGTGAAAAGGTATTTTCTTCCATCCTTTCGAATGAGGAAGAACAAAACATACCAACAGAGGAAGATATCAAAATAAAGGCTTCTACATCCAAAACCTCCAAAGTAAATATGCAATGGTCTCAGGCCATGAAAGAGCTCAAAAAGAACTTTGAAAAACAAGTAAGAGAGGTGGAGGAAAAAATGGGAAGAGAAATGAATGTGACTCAAAAAAAATCATGAAAAGCAAGTCAACAGCTTGCCAAAGGAGATCCAAAAAAATGTTGAAGAAAATAACACCTTTAAAAATAGACTAACCCAAATGGCAAAAGAAGTCCAAAAATGAGGAGAAAAATGCCTTAAAAAAACAGAATGGGCCAAATGGACAAAGAGGTCCAAAAACTCATTGAAGAAAATAATTCCTTAAAGATTAAGAGTGGAACAGATGGATGCTAATGACTTCATGAGGAATCAAGAAATTATAAAACAAAACCAAAGGAATGAAAAAAATAGAAAACAGTGTGAAAATAACTCATTAGAAAAACAACTGACTTGGGAAATAGATCCAGGAAAGACAATTTAAAAATTATTGGACTACCTGAAAGCCATGATCAAAAAAAAAGAGCTTAGACATCATCTTTCAAGCAATTATCAAGGAAAACTACCCTGATATTCTACACCCAGTGGTAAAGTAGAAATGGAAAGAATTCACCAATCACCTCTTGAAAGAGATCCCAAAAGTAAACCTCCTAGGAATACTGTAGCCAAATTTCAGAGTTCCCAGGTCAAGAAGAAAATATTACAAGCAGCCGAAAGAAATAATTCAAGTGTTGTGGAAATACTATCAGGATAACACAAGACTTAGCAATTTCTACACTAAGTGATCAAAGGGCTTAAAACCAAGAAACACCTACCCAGCAAAACTGAATATAATACTTCAGGGGAAAAATGGAATTTTAATGAAATAGAGGACTTCCAAGCATTCTTGTTGAAAATACCAGAGCTGAATAGAACTTTTGACTTTCAAAGACAAGAATCAAGAGAAGCAAGAAAAGGTAAACAGGAAAGAAAAGAATTAAGGAATTCATTAAACTTGAACTCTTTGTATTCCTACATGCTATTTGTAACTCATGAGACTTCTTTTCAGTATTAGGGTTATTAGAAGGAATATGTGTGTGTGAGTGTGTGTAGGTGTGTATGGACATGTATTATATATTTGTAGGTATGTATATGTACATGTGTATATGTATGTATGTGTGTGTATATACATGCACACACACACACATGACAGAGGGCACAGGGTGAGCTGAATATGAAGAGAGAATACATAAAATATAAAATTTACTGTTGAATGGAATGTACCAGGAGTAAGAGAAAGGGAGAGGTAGAATGTAGCAAATCATCTCACATAAAAGAGGGAAGAAAGGGCTTTTACAATGGAGGGGAAGAGGGGAAAGATGAAAGGAAATAACTGAGCCTTACTCTCATGGCATTTGTCTTAAGGAGGGAATAATACACTCAATTAGATATGGAAATCTATTTTACCCTGCAGGAAGGCAAGAGAAAGGGGATAGGAGAGGGAAGATAATAGAAGGGACAGCAAATTGGGGAAAGGGATGTGTGTGTGTTCATCCTTTGTTGCCAAAGAGGACCATACCATCAAAGAAATAATGACATGACTTGCACTTGACCTTGATTTTTTGAATGCAGGAGGGCTGTGCAGGTCATCACCAGCCTCACTTTTCCTCCAGAGACATCTGAATCTAGTGACCAGATATTCAACAGGATGACTGGAGATGACCCAGGATGAGGCAATTGGGGTTAAGTGACTTGCCCAAGGTCACACAGCTACTGACTGTTAAGTGTCTGAGTTGAAATTTGAACTTAGGTCCTCCTGACTCCTGCACTGGTGCTCTATCCTCTATACCACCTAGCTGCCCCTGGGGAAAGAGATAATCAGAAGCAAACAGATCAAGGGAGAGAATGGAATAAATGAGGGGCAGGATGGGACAGAAGGAAATGTGGTTAGTCTTTTGCAACATAACTATTATGGAAGTGCTTTGCACTGTTAGACATGTATGACCTATATTGAATTGCTTGTTTCCTCAATGAGGGTGGTTGGGGAGAGAAGGAGAGAATATGGAACTCAAAACTTTAAGAATGAATGTTAAAAGTTGTCTTAGCATGCAACTGGCAATTAAACTGTATAGACAATGGAGTATAGAAATCTATTTTGCCCTATAGGAAAATAGAGAGGATGGGGGATGGAAAGAAGGATGGGTTATAAAAGGGAGGACAGACTGGAGGAAGGGTGGATGGGGTATATGCTGTCCTGGGGTGCGGAGTAGGGAGAGATAGGGATAAAATTCTGAATTCAAATTCTTGTGGAAGTGAATATTAAGAACCAAAAAAAAAAATTAATTAATTATATATTTTAAAAAAGAAAAAAATAATATTCTTTAGAGTTTCCAAATTCTTCTAGGGCTAATTTACCCTGTGGAAGCTGAGGCTATGGAATCCCAACAATATTTCCACTCAAACTGTTGAAATCCATCATGAGGGAATGTTGGGTGGGCTATAGGTCAAATTAAGCCTAACTTTTCTTTTCATGACTTACCAATTCCAAGATAGAATACTTTCTTGACCTCAAAGTTTTCATCAGTTGTATTTAAGTAGGCAATTGCTATGTGACAGGCTGATTCAGTCACTGAATAGCAGTTTCCTTTGTTACTTTTTTGCCTTTTTGAAGAATTAAAATATTAGTAATACATTTCATGAAGTAGTAGTCTTCTTTTGGAGAGAGTTGTAAGAAATTTCTCGATAGCTAAAATCTTTCATCAATATATTGTCATGATTCTAAACTAGGTTTTTCAATCTGTCCTCAGACTTTTCATTTAATTCCTCCTTCTGTCTTGGCAATATATGACATATTCTCATGCTGCGTGTTGCTTGTCTTTCTCAGTTTATTTATGATTGTTCAAATAGCCTCCAAAAAGTTGGGGAACTTTACCAACTATAATTGAGATAAACACCTTTGGGAACTTTGGGACTTGAACATGTATGGTATGTAGTGCCATGGGATTGGAGTCCTGCTTCAATATATCTTTATAGCGATAAGGAATATAAGGCAATATAATTAATCTCCATGGAATCTTACCTCTCAACTATCATAAAGGGATGCAAAAACAGGTGAGAAATAGGAAAGATGTATTTGAATCACATTAAACTTTAAGGTAGATGGTTTCTTTTATGCTTGTTCTCATGTCATACTCTAGTTCTTTTAGCAGTATTGACCTGAAATCTAACCCTCTCATCATTAATTAGATCTGTCTAATGGGAAAGCTACACATTCTACCAGTGTCTGCCACAATAAGCCTTTCTAATTCCTGATGTATTCCAGTGGGTCACATTTCATTATATCGGGCAACTTCATAAACTGATTTGACAAGGAAGACGATGGTGTGATTCCTCAACTTCAAAAACAAATGTGGGTAGCTGTAAGTAGATTAGCAGTGTGACCCACCCTAAAAATGCATAGGGATGCCAAGTCACCTCTGTTCTTATAAAATAGCTAAGCACCTATGTAACAATGCACATGAAAAAAACTACTTTGATGCATCAGAAGGTAGCTGTAAGTAGATTAGCAATGTGACCCACCCTAAAAATGCGTAGGGATGCCAAGTAACCTCTATTCTCATAAATAGTGAAGCACCTGTGTAACAATGCACATGAAAAAAACCACTTCGATGCATCAGAGTCAGTGTAACAGATAATTCTTTACCATGGAGTCTCATGTCAGGAGAGTCAGGAATAAAAAGGCAACTATGTCAGAAGGCGTTCTTCTTCTTAGGTAACTAGGGAAAAAGAACAATGCAACCCGCAGAGTGATGAAAGAAAAGAAGACTACGGATACCCAGACAGTTAAGCTTAGAGTGTGGAGGACTGTTCTTAGAGTCATGAAGATCTAAGTTCAATTCCCACCTGTGATACGCATAGACTGCATAACCCTGGACAAGTCATCCAACCTCTTGGTGCTTTCCGCAACTCTTTAAAGCCAAAGAGTTAGAACTGTTTGAAGTCAATATTGGGAGACAGAGTTTCCTCACCTACATGAGTGAACTCAGAGGTCAAAGGGAAAATAATGCACACTTTCAACTCTCATCTTAATTTACTATTATGAGGACCATTAGGCAGAAGGGAAGTAAAGAGAGAATCACTCTCATCCTCTCTATAAACGTGAAGAAAGCTTTTTTCCCCCTCACACTCTCTTCTTGAAGTCACATACATACAGATAATCACTTCCATTTCTCAGTTCTCCAGTGCCTATGTAGGAAAGTCATATTAAATTTTGTCCACTTTGCCAATAAATTTGGTCATTCTGGGTGTATAGGCCATTTTTAAAACTCACCACAAGTAATTTATTGAAAAAACCCCCGCAAGATTTCCTATCCAGATAGATATTTGGAATAATTTTCCTTAGCAGTATATTATAAATTAATAACACTCCCACCGCCATCACAATAACAACAATAATTCATATCAGGGCATCACTTGAAGGTTTTAATGTTTTTTCACAACAACCCTATGAGATAAGTAATGAAAGTACTATTTTTTTCTCTTTTATTGATGAAGAAACAGGGCTTAGAATCAAAGAAGAATATATCAGCAAAAGAATCAATCTCAGGTTTTCAAACTTGAAGACAAATGCAGTGCAATTTTCATTTTATCATGCTGATTCTCAATGTGATCAAGAAATCAGATAAATTCTAAAGGGAAGAATTTCAGGATTCTAATAATGTAGCTCCTGCTAATTCATAGTAATAGTACTTAACAAGTATCTGCTATAGGAATCAAATCCAAGTCTTTCTAACTTCAAGTCCTGTACTCTATCCACTCTGGATCCACTAGTATGTAGGCACATGTATTGTA
The DNA here is from genome assembly GCA_023548195.1 of Bettongia penicillata ogilbyi. Classification (NCBI taxonomy): domain Eukaryota; kingdom Metazoa; phylum Chordata; class Mammalia; order Diprotodontia; family Potoroidae; genus Bettongia; species Bettongia penicillata. Next base: position 1,803,002 of record JAJHZJ010000122.1, read on the forward strand.
CATATAGATATATAGGTATGCACACAATTTATATTGCATGCATTCATATGCAGACACATATGTATACACATATGTATATGTGCCTTATAGGTAAGCAACACGATTGCACTGTGTGTATATGTGTGCATATATACATATATGAATGTGTGTAAATATGTCTGTATACACATATGCATACACACATACTACTCTGTAGCCCAAAGCTGTTCTGAATGAATTATGTCATAATGCCATAATATTATTAGAGAAGGAAGTAATCTCATCAATGTTCTTTCCTTGTACCTCATTGCTCCTTTTACACTGTTCCCATGTCACCTGACTAAATAAATAAAGTGTTCAGGATCATTCTTAAAGGACTGATTAAACTAGTTGGGAAAATTATAGTAAGCTAAGCATTGTGATGCCTGAAGATCAAAGAGAAGGTATTTGAATTCTTTTAAATTTTGTTGCCCCTATATTTCTCTATGTATATGTGTATATATGTATTGTATACATATATACATACATATGTATATATATGTATATATATGTGCATGTGCCTGTGTATACACTCACATTTGTGTGTATATATATAAACATAGTAATATACACATAGATATGTGCATATACAGATATATAAATATGTAGTATATGTGGTACAAAAACCACATAGTTTTGATACAAACTAGATGTAAATCTGAGTTCTAGTCCCAGATATTTTAGCAATTATCTTTTGAGAACTTGATCAACTTATGCCTTTAGTTTGCTCATATGTAAAATGCGAGAATGAGACTATTTCAGAGGTTCTCCTCTAGATGTTTACATGATTAAAATCAGTAGTCAACAACTGTATAATTTTATACTAGGCCTAGAAGAGTTAATATGGGCTTAACTGCCAGATCAAAGTCATAGAGGGGAAGAAAAATTGGGCCAACAGCCCAGGTCGCCTAATGCCAATGCCAGTTCTTTTGCCAATATACCATTATAGTACTTGGCATTTAAACTGGATTTAATTAAATAAACATTTACTAAGCACATGTTAGGTACTGAGCAATGAATGAGAAGAGAGAGAATGGTGAGAGAAATAAAACTAAGATATAGTTGTGGGCATCATGGAATTCGTTGTCAAGAGAGAATGAAACAGAAGATTAATATCATGATGAGCATTGGAAAACCTAATAAAAGAACACCAGCCTATAGTGATTCAAAATGGTGCAATGAAAGAAATATTGTTCCCTGAGTCAGCATATGTAGATTTGGATCCAGCCTCTGCCACTTACTAGCTGTGTCACTGTAGGCAAATTTGCTTAGCTTTTGAATAGATATAATGATTGCACTGATTTTGAGACAATACAAACAGTATTGATTGAAAAAACCTATAGTTAATGCCTAGAGAGTTATAAAATTGTGCATACTCTTTGACCCAGAAATACCTCTACTAAGTCTATCCCAAAGTGATCAAAGAAAAGGGAGAAAGAATTATATGTACAAAAAAATTAATTGCCATACTTTTTGTGGTGACAAGGAATTTGAATTTGAGGCATTGCCCCATTAGTTGGGGAGTGACTGAGTTGTGATATGTGATTTATTATGGAATGCTTTTGTACTATAAGAACTGGCAAGGGGTTTTAGAACACTTGGGAAGACTTATATGAATTGATGCAAAGTGAATTGAGCAGAACCAGAACATTGTACATAGTAATAACAACATTATAACAGCGATTAATTGTGAAAGACAGCTACTCTGATCAAGACAATGTCCCAAGACAACTCCAAAGTCCAACTCATCATGAAAAATGCTATCTATCTTGATAGAGAGAAATGATGGATTCTGAATGCAAACTTAAGCATACTTAAAATTCCATGTTTCTTGTTTTTCGCTATTTTTTTTCAACATGGCCAATATGAAAATATTTTGCATTTCTTCATATGCAAAATGGATATAATATTGCTTGCCTGCTCAATCAATGGGGAAAGGGTGAAAGGGAGGGAGGGAATTTGGAATTGAATTTTTAAAAAGTTAGTGTTAAAAATAAATAAGTGCATTAATTAAAAGAAAAAAAGAAAAAGGCTATAATAATACAGCAATGTGAACTATGGTTATATTATATTCCCTTTCATTTTGAATGCTAAATGATAGCAAATGTGGTCTTCTTGCTCCAAACATTGTTAGAGGTGTTAAGAGTGGAGTGCTTTTTCTACCACAAACCCTACAACAGCGATTTCAAACCTTCACTCACTGGGCTGCATGAGGCCCACAATATTGCTGAGTGAGGTAGGAACCAAAATAAAATGTGAGGGGCAAATTTTTAACAAAATAAATAAAAATACAATAAAACATGTATAATGCTACATTTAAAACTAATTCAATATGCAGCCAGCAGGTATCCTTACATATGGAGTAGTGGCCCCTGTTTCCACTTGAGTTTGATACCCCTGCTCTACAACATTGTGTTTCACAGAGCTGCTTTTTTTCCCACTTTCCTCAACCCTCCCCTCCCCAGTGGCCCACTCTAAAACTGCACATTCCTTCCATCGTGAAATTTGGATTGCCTGTTCCATAGGAAACATGTTTTCATCTTAAATCTTTTTTTTCTTTCCTATCTTTCAATTTTTTGGCTTTGACTGAGGACTAACTACCCCCTGAGTACAAAGGCTCCCTGACAACCCTTTCCAGCACTACCTACACTTTCACTCATTTCTCCTCATTCACTGGTCTTATTTGGGGAGTTGGAATATTTCTTACTCTCCATTGTTTCCGAGCTCTATCTCTAATACCACCATTTGGTAACTTCTTTGACCTTCAATCAATCCATATCTACCCACGAAAATTCTGATTGCTCATGTCTACTGAACTCCAGTATCCTCTTTTCCTCAATAAGTTCAGCTCCTCACTCAGTCTTTCTCTCCTCCCCAACACCTGCCTAAATACTAAAGGACTTCAACATACATATGACTACTTTATGCAAAACTCTCATCTCTTTTAAATTGCTTTGCAACACAGCTCTCTTTTCCATCCTTACAATGACTTACACTACCTCAGCTCTTCAGTTCTTTCCCAGGCCATCAACCTTTCATTGGTTTCATCTCCTTGATTCCTTGATGACCAAGTCAGCTCCACGCTCTCCTCTTCTCTTGAATCCCTTAGCCTATTGAAGGTTTCCTTGGCAACCTCAAGCACTGCCTTCACTGCTATTCACTTGTTGCTGAACAAAGAAGGGGAAAATCACAAGATGTGCTAGGTCCACGACACATTTTTATTATGTAATTTCAGCTGCACTGTTGCTGGGATGCAATAATCTTTAAATGACTCCTATTTGATGCAACATGCTACTTGCCACAGTGACTTTTCCTGACCTTTGTGTCTATCCTCAAACTTCTTATAGCTCTTCACTTCTCAGCTGAGAATCTTGCCTCATATTTCATTAAAAAAACTGGAACCATTCCCAAGAGTTTTCTCTTTTCCCCTTCTCATCTCACATCACTCAGGTGCCTACTCTAACTTCTTCCTCCTTCGCCCTTGCCTGTGTAATGAGAATTAAAGATCTTCCACTCCCAACCATTATTAGGCCTCATGTGGAACCAATTGGGGGAGGAACTTGTTTTAAGGGAAAGTTTGCTTAAGGAGAGGCTTGCTTGCTTGAAGGCTTTCATCCCTTTTGGTAACCGTGTGTTCATCTGTTGTTGCCGAAGAAGACCATGCCATCAGAGAAATAATGACATGACTTGCACTTGACTTTGTTTTGAGTGAGGGAGGGCTGTGCAGGTCACCAGCCTCACTTTTCCAGAGTCATCTGAATCCAGTTACCAGATATTCATCAGGATGACTAGAGATGACCCAGGATGAGGCAATTGGGGTTAAATGACTTGCCCAAGATCACACAGCTAGTGAGTTGTGTCTTGAGTTGAGATTTGGACTCAGGTCCTCCTGACTCCTGCACTGGTGCTCTATCCACTGTGCCACCTAGCTGCCCTTACCTTTTGGTAATTAGATACTGAATCAAGTGGGTTGTGATACTTTCTGGATCTCTACATACTCTGAGGTGAGGTTTTGCTTTGGGGGCTTTCTCTTTGGAAGAATGTTCATGTGATAAGACCAGATGAGACTCTGGGCAGCCACCCTTCCCCATGAATTTGAAAACCCAAATGTTGGTGTTTCTCTTTCCGGTAACAATATATGTATGTAATGGTCAAACAGTTGGATCTGTCTGTTGATCTATGATGTATACATTGCTTATGGTCAGACAGTTAGAAGCCCTAGTTAGAAGCCCAGTTAGAAGTCTGTTGGTCTTCATTTCTCTGCTTGTGTTTTCTCTGTTGGTGAATGTAATTAAAGAAGATTACTGAGCTCTAAAAAGAGTTGTTTTTGTTTTAGAAAAGCAGATCTAAGAATCTGTACAGTAGGCCCTCCTATGTATGCTGGGGTGTTTGCTGCAACAGCCTCTTCGGGAAGATTAACCACTATCCTTGCCAAAGTAAAACCCCTTTAGATGCAAGAGCAATTCCATTCCATCCCATATTTGCCAACCAATTTCTATTTGTATTGTTTCACTCTCATTTATCTTTAATCTCTTACTGTTTCTTGAATTTTTTCCCTGTTGCCCACAAACCACCATTTTCAAAGAACCTTCACTTGGTCCAAGAATCCCCATCAGCTTTTTGACAATATTTCTCCTCTCATTGGTGGCTAAACTCCTTAAGAAGATTGTCTAGAATTGATAACCCCAATTCCTTCCCTCTCATTTTTTTCTTTGAACTATTTGCAGTCTGGCTTCCAACCTTATTATTCAACTGAAAATATTTTCTATAAAGTAACTAATGAATTCTTAATTGAATCGGTTAAAGGCCTTTTCTCAATTCTGATTTTTCTGAACTCTTCTACTTGTAGCCTTTTATATTGCCAATCACCGTTTTTTTCTGTGATGTTCTCTTTTCTCTAGGTTTCCAAGACACTATTCTATCCTGGCTGTTCTCTTCCCTGACCACTCTTCAGTCTCCTATGCTGGACCTTCATTTGGGTAATGTCTGCCTCTATGCTATTTTACCTGATGTTGTCATCAGACTTCTAGTTTTACCTCTCTGACTCTCTGTTAGAAATCTCAATATAGATATTCCATAGACATATTAAACTCAACATGTCCAGAATTAAACTCATTATATTTTCCCCCAAACTACCCCTTTTACTGTCTTCTCTATTACAACCAAGGATACCACTATCCTCCCATGTACCTAGAATCATGTATCAAGTATTAACCTTGGCTTCTCATTCTCATTCTACCATATTCAATGGGTTGCCAAGGGCTGCTATTTCTACCTTCATGAAATCTCCCCTTATGTACCCTGCTCTCTTCTCACTCTGATATGAGCTTGGCTCAAGGCTCATTACCTCACTTCTACACTATTGCAATAATCTGCTGCTTCATTTCAAGACTTCTAAAGGATAAATGATAATGATAAAATTCTCAGTTTGATATTCAAAGTCTTTCATTACATCCCTCTTTCCTACATTTCCAGTCTTCTAACACCTTATTTCTCCAGAAACACACTTTATTCAAGCAACACTGGCCTAAAGGATGTTCCTTCAACAGTATCTCTTGACTTCCTTGCAATCTGAACATTTTCACTCGTCACCATATCTCCCTTCTTATCTTTGTGTGTAGCTTTATTAACTTCCTTCAAATATTCACTATAGTCTCACATTTTACAAGTTTTTTCCTTATCCCCTTTAACGCTAGAGCCTTCTTTAATTTTCTCCAATTTATTCTGTATCTTGCTTGCACACAGTTCTTTGTATTCTGTCTCCCCCAGTGAAAATAGGAAGTATTTCTGGTTGTTTTTGTTTTCTATTTTGTTTCAGGTTTTTTTTTTTGGCACCTTTCTTTGGATCCCTGGATTACATACAATGCTTGACATATGGAAGGAACCTAATATGTTTATTGACTTCCTGGTTATTATTGTTATCAGCTATTATCAATTCATCTACCATATGATCAGATGACTACCAAGTCTTTATGCTTATAGGCAGTAGAGAAGCAACGAGTGGACAGGGAAAGATTGAAAATAAATAAAAGAATGGGGATGATAAGTAGGGGAAATCTGTTGGAAAATAGGGGTTGGATTGAGATAACTTGTGTGTATAGAGAGGTTTGCCTTTATAAGCAGAATGACGATGCCATTATCTGAAGATGAGCAGAAGGGGAGAAGAGAGAGCTGTCAGAAAATGGCCTCAATTATTTCCAATAAAATATAACACAAATTTTGCATTCACTTCACAAAATTGTTGTAGAGATCAAATGAGATATCTTTAAAGTGATTATCACAGTGTCTGGCATTTAATACATGCTTATTCCCTTCCTCCTCACAAAATCAGTGCTTAATAAATGCTCATTGACTAAATGCCTTTTTCTTTTCCCATTGAGCTTACAAGGTAAGTGATCTTCTGCACTCAGAAGATTGGGAAGGAGAATGCATTTTAGTAGTCTGAAGATGCCAGACATTGTATACAGTATTAGGTTTATTAAACATTTACCAAATTTTGGGAAAATTCCCTCCTTTGGACCACTTTAGCCACTCTAGGTTGTGAATATTTTAAATTCATGAACACATTCAAAACGCTTTTAGATAAGTTTATCTATTTTCCCGGATGGCTGTCAAGTGTTCAATTCATATTCAGCATTTGGCCTAAATGAGAGACCTGGAAAAAATAAAATCCAGTTCCAAGTAATGCTTTTCAATAGTAATATCCATGGAAATCTTCTTGTCAAGAATGCTGTGAATATAATACAAGTAGGAATACTGAGATTCTAGATTCCACCTTTATCTTCCTTATAGAAAAGGAATTCAGAAGAAGGAAAATTCTATTGATATATTCATTATTTTTTATTTAATTAAAGACCCACTGAATCCCTGTGAAGGGAAAACACTGAGCAATAAATATATGACCTCTTCCCCTCTATACTTGTGGTTACTCTGGATGAAATCATGAAAGAATAAGATCAATTCCTTGAAATTATCCCTAAACCCCTAGGGCACTTGGTTAAAGCCAATAATACCAGAAGTCTCTTCTCTGTATGGCCGCAAATCCTTTGCAAAATGTTTGGTCAGCAGACATAATATATTTTACATTCTGTTTCTTACAGAGGAGCTGTTATTCTCATTAGAAGGAATGATAAAAGAAAAAAGTCTTTTTAAAGAAATATTAATGGTTTCACAAATTTTGTGTGTTAATTTTGAGCTATTTTAATGGTAGTAAACATACTTTTCTTTTGCAGAACACACACACACACACACACACACACCAATAGAGTTTATTTCATTTATAGTCGTGTTGATTGAGTTGAAGATGTCATTGAAATAGGGCTTTAGCAAAGTGTTTGAACCAAAGTTTAGTTCAGAGTGCCCCCTGCTGGTTAGTTTCATGCTGACACAGATAGAACAGTCAAAATATTTTTAAAGAATTAAATCATATTTATATTTAATTTAAAGCCATTATTAAGCACAAATAAACTACTTTACACTCATGATCTTTGATTACAACTAACCTGATCAGTTGTTTCTTCCAATCACTGCTAAATGCTAATTAATAATGCAATAGCATGAATAATTTAAATAACACTGGAAAACAGAACAGATATACATATATATACACACACACACACATATATATATATATATATATATATGTATATATATATATATTTCAGGCTAGACTCAAACCCTGAGAAATAAGCCGCAATATTTAGTTAACTCATTCATGATCAAAACTTATTTGAAGACTTGGTATATCTTCGCATAAAGAGCAAAATTAGATTTAGAGAAAAGTCCATGAATGATTTCCTTCAGAAATATAAATGTTTCAAGTAAAATATAACAGAAAACAATATGTATATAAGATAGTACAATGTATGAGAAGTTTAAATGTACAATTCTTCCCAAGTCTATAAAATGTAGTCTTAATGGAACTAGGAAATGGGAAAAAGAGGAGTATTGTATATGGGCTCTGATTTGTAAGAGACCTTAAAAGTTGTCTAGTATAATCCATTCCTGAAATACCTGACAAGTTGCCACCTATGTAGATCTTAAATATTAGTTCATTATTTCAAAATGAAGTACATTTAAATTTGAAGTTGCTCTAATTGTCAGAGAGATCTCATATCAGATCTAAATCTCCTTCCCACTCATTGAAATTGATTGATCCTAGTTCTGATGTTTGGAACCAACCAAAACAAAATCTAATGCTTCTTCCACATAACACTCTTTCAGAGATTTAAAGGGAGCTATAATTCCCCACATTAGAATGTCTCATTTCCAGATTCAACATCTCTAATACCTTTGGCCAATTTTATCATGTGATTTCTCATCCTGTCACCATTTTTGTTTTTCCTTGTGGACTCCTGATTATCAGTATTCTTTCTAAACTACATTGTCCAGCATTGGACTGACTATCCCAGATATAATTCAAACAAGGTTCACCCTCTTTTTCTGAGTAGTATTCTTTTCTAAAGATAATTCAGGACTCAATTTGCCTCCCCAAGTGCCATGTTACAATATTGACTCATAATAAGCTTGCAGGCCACAATGACTACAACAGTAACACCTATATCACCAATTACAAGTATGAATTTTTATCTAGATTTTTTTATTAATTTAATTATACATTGATTTTTTAACCTAACTATAAACCACATTTTTTCCCAGTAAAATTTATTAAATTTGCATGTATAATCAGAGGAAGTATTTTGGTGTTATAAGGTGACAAGAGCCTTTGTAAAGTCAAGTAACTTGGGGTCACTAAAAACCCTTCATAGTGTACAATATGGGGTCCATGCCATGATACACACATTCTGGTTTTCCTATATAAATTGTTAAGCTTACCTCTTTTGAGTGATCCTGAATTTTGAAACCTATGACTAGATATGATCAAGATATTTTGGTATATGTCTCAATAATTCTCATAAAGAATGAATAAATATCAGAAAGCAGGACCTTTGGTGGGGCATAAAATAGCATCTGTGGCTTTAAAATTTTATTGATATCAGGGCAGCTGGGTGGTACAAGTGAAAAGAGCACTGGCCCTGTGGTAAGGAGGACCTGAGTTCAAATCCAGTCTCAGATACACTTACCAGCTGTGCGACTTTGGGGAAGTAACTTAACTTCAATTGCCTTGCCTTCCCCCCCCCAAAAAAAAATGGTATCTTCATTTGAGATATCTTAAGAATCATCTCTTAAATGATTTTGAAATTTTGTCATCTCTAGCATAGATTTCTTTTGTGTGCATATGATATGCTTAAGCTATTCTAGATTTTTTCATCTCTTTACCATTTCTAGTTCCCAGTAAGGCACACTTAACAACTAAGGTGACAAGTGGTACGGCAGTTGCATAAAACTACTATTGCAAAAGCAAACACCCCAACATACAAAGGAGGGCCTGCTATCTCAGGTTATTTAATTTGCTTTTCTAAAAGGAAAAGCAATTTTGGGGAAGTCAGCAATCACTTTAATCAAGCACATATATCATTCATTTAGTTCAGGGGAAAAAAGTCAGGACCTTGAACTTCAGAGAAAATATAGAGAAATAAAAATCAACAGACAGGGCTTCCAGCTGCCTGACCATGAGTAATACATACAACCTAGATCAACAGATAGATCCACATACATACATAGTTATCAGAGAGAGAAGTACAAATATCTAAGTTTTCAAAGCCAGGTGGCAGCTTAGTGCCTTCCCAGGCTTCTGACCCACAAACTTTCCAAAAACTAAACCCCCAAATAAAACCTCACCTCAGACTACTTATACATTTTCAGAGTCAGAGGGCATCACAACCCTTTAGAACCAGGGCCTCATTAACAAAAGGTGTGGGCCTCCCTGCAAGTATTCCCTGGCCCATTAATGGGTGGGGAAGATCTTTTTTAATAACATTATTCAATCAGAGGCACTTGAGTATATTAAAACAAAAACTGCAAAAGATCCTACTTTGCTTGCCATTACCCCTATGTATCTTAAGAGAAATGGTGAAGTTCTGGTCCATTTGAAAAATGACCTCTTTCCAGTTTCATCAACAGAGTGCTCTCCAAATAATTGAGCTTATGTGTATCTTAATCCAAGATATTTGCAAAATTATTTCCCATCCCTACCCTTGCCATTCTTCACTATTTTATGATTTCAAGATTTCAACATTCATTTTTACAAGATTTTGAGTTCTATATTTTTCATCCTCCCTTCCCTCCCCCCTCCCTAAGACAACAAACAATTTGATTTAGGTTACTCATGTACAATCATGTTAAACATATCTCTACATTCGTCATGTTGTGAAAGAAAAATCAGAAAAATAGGTGAAAACCACAGGAAAGAGAACAATAAAAGGTGACAATAGTATGCTTTGATCCTCATTCAGATTCCAGAGATCTTACACTGGATATGGATAGTATTTTCCATCATGAGTCTTTTAGAATTGCCTTGAATCACTGAGAAGTGATTTGTATTCCTTGTATTCCTGAGAAGAGCTAAGTTTGTCATAGTTGATCGTTGCAAAATGTTGCAATTACTGTGTACAATGTTCTTCTGGTTCTGCTCACTTCACTCAGCACTGGTTCATGCAAGTGTTTCTAGGTTTTTCTGAATCTGTCTGCTCACCATTTCTTATGGCATGATAGTATTATGTTTCATTCATATACCACAACTTGTTCAGCCAGTCCTCAGTTGATAAGCATCCCCTCAATTTCCAATTCTTTGCCACCACAAAAAGAGCTGCTATAAACAAATATTTTTGCACCTGTGGATCCTTTTACCTTTTTTTTGCAATCTCTTTGAGACATATACCTAATAGTGGTATTGCTGGATCAAAGGGTATACATAGTTTTATAGGCCTTTGGGCATAGTTCCAAATTGCTTTTCAGAATGGTTTGATCAGTTCACAACTCCAACAATGCAATAGTGTTTAATTTTTTCCACATCTTCTTCAACATTTATCATTTTCCTTTTCTGTCATATTAGCCAACCTGATAGGTGTGAGGTGGTATTTCACAGTTGAAAAATAATATATTGCAGAAGGAGTTAGAATTTACTATGGGTGGTGGAGGGAAGAAGATTAGCAGAGGAGTAGATACCATATTACTAGCTGAGCCAAAAAATGAAGAGAGGGAGAGAAACAAATATAAACTCCAGCAACCTGGATTTTTCTAAGTCAACAGGGTAGATAACAAATATGTTTAATAGGATTAATGCAAATGAAGAAAAAATACAAGAAGGAAAGTTTATTAAAACAATAACAAGATCAATACTGGGTTGACCACAAGGAGTTAGCAAATTCAATTTTAAAAGGTAAAGGAAAAGCTGGCTTTCATAAATATGTAATTTAAATTGATGAAAAAAGAGCAAAACAAGATGAGCAGTGAATGTGAGACTCAAGAGGTTAGATTTTGGAGGGGAGAGAATTTCTATAGCACTAAGAAAGAATGGTTGGTGAAGATAGTGAATAACAAAAATTTAAAGAAAACTTTAAAAATGCTACAATATTTTAAAGCTTGATAAATGAAGGCAACATAATATGCTTAAAATAAAGACAAATCAGTCTTCATACCAAATTGCATTAAGAAAAATGAAAATATTTTTATAAGAAAAATATTATTTTAGTTCAGTCCAAGAAATCTATGCCTCACTAAAGGAGAAGTCCTCATTAGTCAGAGACTTTATTATGCAACTGACAATAAGAAAGAGCAATAAAGATGTAAATAAGATTATAAAACAACAGATGAGAAGGAGGTTACACAAAGTATTTGCATATCATAGGTTCATAAATTTGGAGAAGGAACAGACTTTCTGGTAATCTAGGAAGCAGAAAGGTTACCACCTTAATATTACACCTTTCACACACTGCCTATGAATTAAGTAGGAAAACTCAAAGGAAGAAAAGAGTAACATTGAAGAAAAGAAATGAAAATTAGAGGGAAGAAAAGCATCATTATCATCTTGAATTTCAGTACTAAAAATAAAGCAAATTAATTGAGTTTTCTGTAGAGCAAAAATCCTAAACTATACTCCTCTGTGCAATTGAAGTTATGATATTGCCTAGATAATACTCATATGTTATTTGATAAATTTAGTATGCTATTTTGTATTATAGTAAATTAGAAATTTGAGATTTCTGTGTGTATCTACATGTGAGAAAAATGCATGTTTTCTTTCCAAAAATACATGATTTAATTGATTATGGGAATTAAATAAGGAACATTTTCATCGTGTTAAGAAAAACAATTAATGTAATAGTATATTGATTAAAGAAACCTAAATTTGAAAAATCATACCTGAATATGAATAGATTGATCTCACCTATATAAATGGAATTCATAATGTATTAGAAAAGATACCTAAAGCATAAGAACAGGCATAGATTTCAAGTTGAGAGGACAGAATAAATTCAATCATAGTACAGTTTACCCCACCAAATTCCAAAGCTAAAAGCATTATTTCAAAAAAAGCAGAAATTAAAAAAGAAATTATCAAGATAAATAGGAAAATTATATTACATACAAAGTCTCACACAAAATTAAGAACTTACTGTATATATCAGCAGTACAGAATGAATAATATACTATAATTTTCCTCTCTCAATATCTGATAAGCTACACAAAAACACATAGAGAGAAAATTATAGACAGACAGAATCATGCAAAAATTTCTTAAGATAAATACATAGAGAAAAATTAATAGGTAATATTAGATAATTTTCTCATTTCTCAAACTTGTATGCTATGTTTTCAAAATTGATCTTGTTCTCATGCATAAATTTTTTATAAATTAATGTAGAAAGAAATATTAAACACTTTCATTATAAATCATAACAAGAAAGAAGAGTTAAAATCAGGATACCTGAGACCTGTATCCGTTTATCTTGTCTCCCTTCAACATGTATCGTCAACACTGCACAGTAATGTTTTAATTTCTTGATTGACTCTCTATAATGATGATTGCAGTAATGGCGACTCAGTGTCTCCTTGGTCTCCTTGATCCTCTGATAATCTCTCCTGTACAGGGCATTTACTTATTTTTAAATGGTTAACTCATATTTACTACCATGTAACATTGAAAAAGTTAGTTTATTCCCTCTGTTCTCAATTTCCTCATAAATAAAATGAGGGACATTGACTAGATAATGTCAGAAGTCCTTTCTAGCTCTAAATCTATGATCCTATGAATGTGTGGGCTCTACATTGCCAAAAGAGAGATCATCTTACTCTAGGTTTACTATTTAAGGCATGCATGTTTAAGACATACATAAAATTATAGAGGAGAACCATAGCTACTCACCAAAGTAAATAACTGCTTTCAAATGAAGTTTACATATACTAGGTTAGGGGCAGCTAGGTGGCACAGTGGATAGAGCACCAGTGCAGGAGTCAGGAGGACCTGAGTTCAAATATCATCTCAGACACTTGACACACACTAGCTGTGTGACCTTGGGCAAGTCACTTAACCCCAGTTGCCTCATACTGGGCCATCTCCAGTCATCCTGATGAATATCTGGTCACTGGATTCAGATGACTCTGGAGGAGAAGTGAGGTTGGTGACCTGCACAGCCCTCCCTCATTCAAAACAAAGTCAAATGCAAGTCATGTCATTATTTCTCTGATGGCATGGTTTTCTTTGGCAATGAAGGATGAACACACACATATTGTAGGTTAGAATATTCATACCCTTTGAGCTCCCAATTCCCTATTCTTTCTACAGCTCTGGAAGTTGCTGTCAGATAAGTGTCTATTTGTACAAAAATATTCACAGGATCACTCTTTTTAATGACCAAAAGTGAAAACAAAACATAGACAAAACAATTGATGAAATGTTAAACAAATTGAGGTATATATATATACAATTACACTGTGAAGAATGAAAAATTTGAAGAAAACAAAAAAATGGGGAGCATATGAAGTGATATGGGATAAAAAAACAGAAAAATCTCAATGTATACTTATTGAACCAATGTAAATTAAAGTGACATGATATAGCAACAAAATTCAAGTTAAATACAATTGATATCAGGACTAACTTCCTACATCTATATACAGGGCTCTTTAAAGCTTGTCCAGATTACCTAATATGGCAGCATTCTGCTTCCCTTTTCACCAGCCTTGTTTGATTGGCTACATAGGCAGAAAGGATGCAACTTTAAAACTGGCTAGACTGAAACAGTAGCATTCTTGCCTATGAACTCCTTAATATGTAAAGGAGTTCGTATTCCACATACTTACTATCCACAGTGCAAAATCAAGGTTCGCTAATAGTATGGACATCATGAAGCATTCCAGGGGTGGAAATAACTTCCTCTCTCCCTTCTTTTACACCAAAGTTAAGAAACAGAACTCAGAGTATGTGCTTCTGTCCATTTTGTTTCCCTCAGTTGTTAATGGCAGGGACAGTGATTTCCACTGGATCCAGGAGTTCAAGCAATTATAACGTTGGTGCCAACTTTGCTAACAGGACATTGCAGCCAGCCAGACCATCACAGTAGCCCATAGCAGCCAAGGTGACTTAGATGCCCTGAAACTGTGATCTACAAGAATGGAGCTGTTATGAATTTAATGCCCTTCCTTTACTCAGACTATGAGGTGGTAAGGGGGTAGATAGGTGGATTATATTTCCCATTTATGACAGAGAAAGTTTGTATGTTTGTGATTCTATACCTTTTGAAGTAAATATTTCTTGGTAAAGCTAATTTAACTGGCAGTGGTTAATATAACTAAAGTGCTGTAACCTCCCTACCTTTGGGAACGTAGTCAGTGGGAGTCGGAGTCAATGGCAGACAATTTAGAAATTCCAATCCCCCTTAAAGGTACTAGAGAGCTCTGGGGAAGGGTGGAAATACTGTTTGCAGGTGGTGAGGGCCAGGCCAGGATAAGCTTTTTACATAAAACATACAGCCGACATATCTAACCCTAGTATCTGTTTTGAACTTCAGCCTTGTACCAATACCAGTCCCTTACATAGAACTCATTGCATTCCCTCTAGAAGTGACTCTTTCTTCAAAATCCCCTGGCTTCAGATGACTGGACCACCTCTCTATTCATGAACTGATCCGTTCCTGACTTCTCACTCTCCCTCAGCTTTAGTATTGCAGTCAACTGAAAAATTTTGCCTGTGGCACCTCCAAGACATCTCCAATATCTGTTTCCTTCACACCATTTATACAACCAACACACTAGTTCAGGACTTTATCAACTCCTGTCTGGACTATTATAATAACTTCCCAATTAGTTTCCCTCCATCATTTCTTCCTTCCTCTCCATTCCATTTTTAATTCAAATGTCAGTATAACAACTGCAGCAGAATACTATCGTGTCACTTTCCATACAAAAATATTTGGGTGGCCATTGTTATAATTGACTCCTTTCCCTAGCCCTTTAGAATAATTTCAACTTGTTCCCAACCTGCCTTTCCTAATGTATTTACTATTACCCCCTTTCACGTGTTCTATCTGCCAGACTAGCTACTTTGATCAAATGATACTGGCTTCCTTGCTCACCCAGAATGACACACCTCTGTACTCCGAATCTTTTCCCTGACTATCCTCCCTAGAACACTCTCCCTCCTTGTCTCTGATGCCAATGCCTGGATTCCTTCAAGATTCAGTTACTGACCCACCTTCTGCCACAATCTCCATGCCTTCTTTCTGTGAGTATCCCCAATTTATCCATTACATAACTTGTTCCGCAATTTTTGTTGCATGTAGTCTTCCAAATCAAATTGTGAGCTCCTCGAAAGCAGAGATCTTTGTGGTTGTCATTTCCCGTACTTAGCATAGTGCCTGAAACACAGGAGGTATTTTACAAATGCTAACTGATTGATTGTTTCCTGAACTTGCTTTTTCATCTCTCACCTCTGGCAATTACATAAAATGTGCACTTTTATCTGTAACTCACCTCCTTTTAGAACCTTATCATTTTTCAGGAATTGGCTCAGCGCCATACCTTCCATTAAACCTCTGATCAGGTCCCTTCTCTCAGGAGTTATTGATACTCTCAGTGTCCCTCCTCAAATTGTCTTCTATTAATTCACCTATAAACGTACTGAAAAGTGTTCTAGTTTTGATTGACTGGAGGACAGAATGTAAGCTCTTTAAGGTCAGGAACATGTCATTACTGTCCTCAATATCCATAGAACTTTAAGTGGTTAGGTCAAGGCAGATCAATAAGCATTTATTAAGTGATTGCAACAGGTCAGGTATTGTGGTATTAGGGATACAAAGAAAGGTAAAACCACAGTCCTTGTTCTAAAGGAATTCATGTTCTAATAGGGGAAATATCATGCAAACAACTATGTACAAACTAGATATATAAATACAGATAAGATATATAAATAGAAATATGCATAGAGATGCATATGATATGTGCAATATAAACAGAAGATAATCTTAGAGGGCATTTTACATATGGATAGTTAATAAGCCTGGGTTGAATTGAACTGATGGGGAAAAGAATTAAGAAGATAGAATTTAGAAAGGAATGGTTTGGTGGGTGAAAGAGGCCTCCAAAGATCAGACAATAAAGACAGAAATCCCTAGCGTGAAGACTTGAATTCAGCTGGGAAGGAATTTTTTTGTTTTTAAATGTAGGGAATTGAGGCAAGAATAAAGATTCTAAGAAATAGTCATTCAGATTTTCAGCTAACACCACTAAAAGTGATCACCACTATTCTTCCAATCATGTAAGTTTGCAACAGAGATGTTCAAGTTTCTCCATTGCTCATGAACTCTTCACTGCACGTATCCAAGCTGACAGTCAATAAGCATTTATTAAGCACCTACTCTGTACCAGTCACCCTGCTAAACAAATGTCAAATCCTCTAAATTTTATATCAAAAACACTTCACATTTGTCCCTTCTCTGTTGACTCAGTTACTACCCAGCTTCAGAACTCCAACATCTCTTGGCTAGGCTATTTCAATAGCCTCCTAATCTGTCTCCCTTCCCAAAATCCCCAGTCAAATTTATGTTCCATCTCGCTGCCAAAGTGATATTTCTAAGAGATAGGTTTCTTACTGGCCCTCTCCTGCTTGTTCAATAAATCTATATGACTCCTTATTATCTATAGGATCAAATATAAACTCCTTTGGTTTGTACCTTAAGGCTCTTGCCAAACTTTCTAGACCTGTTATACTTTACTCTTCTTTATGTACTTGAGAGTCTAATGAGTTTGACTTTCCTGTTGTTTCTCATACTGGAGAACCCATCTCCCATCTCCAAGCTTTTTCTTAGACTGTCTCTCATTCCTGAAATGCACTTTTCCCCACTTCTTAGCATCCCCTACTTTTCTTTAAAGCTCAACTCAAATGCTACATTCTATGTGAAGCCTTTACCCCCTAATAGTATAGCTAATAATAATATAATTGTATAAGTATTCAACAATATAATAAATAATAAATATGGCAATATGATAATATATAAGCATCATAATTTTCACATATGAATCTGTAAGGTATTTTAATATATTAAGTCATTTGATACCTATAACAACTTCATTAGGTACATATTATTATTATCTCCATTATTTAGGTAAAAGAACGAGGGGCTGAGAAAGGTTAAGGTGACTTGCCCAGGAAAATGCAACTAGTCAATATCTGAGGCAAGATTTGAATTCAGGTCTTTTTGAATTTGCATTCTATCCACTATGCCAACTCTCTGCTTAATTTGTCTATATTTTACATATAGGACTTAGTTGTTTTTTATAAATCCAGGGAGTTGAGGCAAAAATAAAGATTCTAAGGAATAGTCATCCAGATTTTCAGTTAACACCACTAAGGGAAGATCACCACTATTCTTACAGTCTTGCAAGTTTGCAACAGAGATGTTGAAGTGTTGAAAGGTTGAGTGATTTTACAAGGTACATTCTATGGTATGCTAGATGATTTGTTCATAACTCCCTTGAAAACTTCTGGTGGCTTTAAGAATAAGGTGACTCAGTGTTTGTGCCTTTGAGAATAACGAGCTTCTTTATTGTTCCCAGCCACATGGTGGTCCGATGTCAAAAGGACTTTTGGCACTTTCAATGATGTAATGCACCCTTGTCATATCTCTGCCTCTGAGAACAGAAATGGAATGCTATATATAATAAAAGAAAAGATGTCTAGTTGATAGACCTCTTTGTATGGAGTTTTCTAGGTAATAAGAAGTAATCTAACTACAGCAGGAAAAAAAGGCCATTCTTACCCGGGAATAATTTTGGCAGGGACTCCTAACAGGAGGCGTGGACTCAAATAGCTGGGTTCATCTTTTAGCTCTCTCCCTTTTGGCTCTTTCCTGCTTTGAGCATGAATTTTGTGAATGTCAAAAGTTCCTGAAGGGGTTTCAAATGATGTGGAAAAGCAACAGTGTCTGCTAGAATGATTGCAGCTGCAGCAGTAATAGACGAAGGAAGAAATCAATGCCAGTAGATAGCTCAGTTTCAGAAAATGGCTACAGGAAAGAGTATCTTTCTTAGTTGTCTTACTACAATAATTCCTGCTATATAGTAGACACTAAATAATGCTTATGAATTTATTGCAAAATAGCCTTGTCAATGGGAAGAATCTTTGACTCACATGTAAAGAAATATCCTGGACATGACAGAAAGTACTTTATATAAAGATAAAAATAAGAACTAGCGTTTATATTACACTTTAAAATCTGAAAAGTGCTTTACAAATAGCTTCATGACATCCTCATTACAGCCCTGAAAGGAGGTGATCTTATTATCCCCATTTTACAAATGAGGAACCTGGAGCCAACAGAAGTGAAATGACCTCCAATTCTCCAATATAGTGTTTAACAATAAAAATAACTTAAGAAAAAATAAATTCCACAGTAAGGTGTTCTGATTTAAAAAAATTCAGCAGAAATTAGAAAATTAATTCTTCTGTGTTCAGTAGCCTAGGATTTTAAGTGAGGAAAGGATGTGATCGTTGTGAAAAGTAGCAGGAGGAAGGTGTCAATCCTTGCTAATGAGGTGGAAGGAGTATGGATACACAGCTGAAGGACATAGGATCATAGATTTAAGGTTGGAAGACACCTTAGCAGGTATCTAGTCCAGTTGTTTTACATTTTCCAGAAGGAACTAGACATCTCTAACTACAGACTTGAGACTTACCCAGGGCATAGAGACATTCAGCTACCTGGTAGTGGACAGTCAGAGGATCGGTAGGTGGCAAGGGCAGAGTTTAAATCCAGGCCTTCTTGACTCTAAGTCTAACTCTCCATTTAAGAAGTCAAACTTCCTCAGTTGCTAAATGTTCCTCATGATTTCCAAAAAAACTGTTAGCAGGAAAACTTCCCAGTCTAGTGGTATGTGCGCTAGAATAAAAACGAAACAAAGCAGTAGCAATAGCATCAACAACATGGGTTCGAGTCCAGGTTCTGGTCAGAGAGCTGTATTCACCAAGCAGGTCACTCATTTTCTCACATTCAAATTTCCCCATCTGGAATATGTCATGATAATCATAATTATATTTTCTATTTCACAGATTGCTGTGGAAACTACATAAGAATGTACGTAATGCTCTTTGTAACCCTTAGAGCATTATGTAGATGACAGTTACTGTCACTGCCCACTCTGACCACACACAATGCTTTGCTTTACATCTCTCCAAAGTCTATATCAAATACAATTGTTTATTATGGCCATCTTTCTTATAGTCTTTTCCCCTTCCGTTGGACTCTAACCAGCCTAATGGCAAGAACATTGTCTTGTCTAACCTTTGTATGCATTCTAGCAGCTAACATAAATATTTGTCGATTCACTATTATTTTAACAGCCAATAGTTACTTTCTGGGTATTAATGACAGACTCAATTGCAAATGAGTTGATATTTTTTTAAATATAGAGAACGAAAAAAGTAAATTGAATGAGCCCTAAAGGATCAATATATTTATCTTATATTTTTTTCCTGAAGTCCTTCTATAACAATGAAAATATCTAGAAAATATACCAAAACCCATTTCCTTCCTTAGCTTATCTTAACTTGTAACTTCCTTTGTTTAGGGGTTAAAATTGTTAAGGAAGACTCTTTCTAATTTTTATGTATAGTATATAAAATTTTAAAGAAAAAGGGGGATTAAATGTGGAAGAGATCACATTTGTCACTGAAGGAAGAAAGATTTGATTTATAAAGTCTAAGGTTTGACTCTAAATTTATGAACAAGGAAAACTGCACATTATAATGATTGGGAGCTTCTATTAGTTCAGTTCAAATACATAGCTTTGCTAATTTATCAAGAAGCAAATGAGATTAAAGGAAAGGTTATATCATGCTAGTGTAACTACGGTACTTTTGTATATTCAAAGAATTCTTGGAGGTTAGTCTATTTAACTGCACTCCTAAGTAAAGCTCTATTGAGTTTTCTTTTAAGTGATCTATCTTAAAATTCTTGGATCACAAATGCAGGCAGTATGAGTAATAAAAAATTTTATATCCAAGGTGAGTGATTGAAAACTATGTAGTCAATACTCCTTTATTGGCATCTATGAAAAGGAGTCTAGAATTTGTGCTGTTTAAGGAAGCAGGCTATGTCCCACATGCCCACGTATGGCAAGAAACATTTATGGATTGTACAAATTAGTGAAAGTGATATTATATAAGTTTCAAGCTCTTTTTATAGTCATTTGAGATTTAGAGCATGGTATTTATTGTGAAATAACAATAATAATGGTACTTCTCTCTGCCATGCACTGTGTTAGTTTACAAATATTACCTCATTCGATTCCCACAATAATGCTAACAGGCAAGTGCCATTATTCTCTCCATTGTGTAACTGAAGAAATGGAAGCAAATAGAATTTAAGTGGTATACCCAAAGTCAAACAGCTAATCCACATATAAAGATTGGATTTGAACTCAGATTTTCCTGACTCCAGGTCCAGCACTCTATCTACTGTGCCACCAGCTGCCTCATGATATCCTGTGTGACTTATTAGAAGATAGTCAAACTTGGGTCATAAAGACCTAGGTTCAGGTACATCTGTTTTACATATCAGTTGTATCGGCATGTCAATTAATCCATCAAAGGCCCTAACCAATCCTCTGCTGATTTACATTATTGGAAAGAATTTTTGAAATCACTAGTTCAATCAAAAATAGAACAAGTAAATGCAAGTACAATGCAACACAATTATTTAAGTAAGATAGATTTTTGCATTGGCATAGAATATAATATCACAAGTAGATTCTAAATATAGTCAAAATAAATAATACAATTTAAAAGGTCACTCTAAACAAGATACTTAGCACTTTCTAATACCCATAACAAGAATGAATAAAAAGTCCTAAACTTCATGAGGTAGGAGGTCATCTCATCCAACACCTTCATTTCAGTGAAGAAATTATAGCCTGATTTAAATGACTGAAATGAGGAAACTGAGGATGGAGATGGTAAAGTTGCTCCAACCTGTTGGCTCAATTAATAGCCTATTGGGAATTCATTTTCTCATTTTACATTTCTTTTTCCTAACTGTTTACCTTTATATGTAGTCTTTTCAAATAGAGCTTTGATTTCAATGAAAGCCACTCTATTATATGTTACTATGGAAATAAACTGGTATAAATTATTGTTAAAATTGTAAAAATGCTATGTTGAGCTTGGCTATAACAGAGTGCATCTAATCTAAGCCCAGATTAAACACTAATATGCTCTAGAATGCCTTTTACTCTTGCCCTACCAATTTCAGTTTTATCTTATTCCCCCTATCTCTGCAATGAAGTTTAATATATTATTCTATGCAAAGTGTTACTCTGAGAAAGGGAGAAAGGCCAATGCTCATATTAAACAGAAATCCACTTGGCTTAGCTCTCAAACAATGAAATAAGAACCCCCTGGGCTCACTTTTCATTACTTAGAGCTTTAAGGGAACTGAAAATATGTGTATTTGTATTATATTTGTGAACTAAACCATGTGACATCAAAAATTGGATAGGAAAGGAAGCCAACCTCCATGGCAGCCTGCAGCTCTCAGAGGAAATCATGGTGTGAGCTCTTTAAGGAGATACATTAAGCTTTCACAGCCCTGAACTGCTCCAACTAAAATTGCCCTTCTAAACGTTTATTCAGATTGAAAATAACGACTTAACTGGCTTAGTAGTGCACAGCCTCAGTAACAACACAGAGTACAAAAAGAAGACAAAATAGAGTGACTCATACTGAAGTGCATGATGCTTTCAAAAACACAAAGCAATTAGTACTTTCCTTTTCTCCTGAAATTAAAAATTGCCTTTTTCTCAAATGCAATAAATTTGCTTTCCTTTAAAGTTGAGGACCAATAAAAGCACTGTGTAGTATAGTGAAAAAAGCCTTTTATTTTTGGAAGACCTGGCCTTGAAGCCTGCTCTGTTACTTTGGGTCCCTGCCATCTTTCCAAATCTATAATTCTATGGTACTTATGTTTTCACCTATACTGTTATTCAATATTTACCAAAGTTATTTTTGAAAACAAAGAATTGATATAAAGTTAGATGTTAGCCTCTGATGACTGCCTCTATGGATGGGATACTTGGAATAAACTCAACAGGTACCACTCTGATAGGCAACTCAAGCCTAGATCTGACCATTTTCTTTCTCTCATACTCTCCAAGCCTGTGTGTGGGCTCTGGAGTGTTATAAACTATTACTGTTTATTATTATAAACCATCACTTGTATGCCTTCATTTACCACAGTAATGTCATGAAGGCACAATGATCCAGGACTCAGTACCTTGGGAAATGTACTTTCTTCACTCCCCCCACACTTAACCGGCTCTTCCAATTCCATTTAAACACTCACTCTCACCTCACCCATTGAATACCACTTTTATCAATACAAAACTACGTTTTTTGGAAGGCATCATTTCCTTCCATTGTTCTCTGTAGGGTATGGACATCCCAAGGTCATCTTGTGCACAGTGAGAAAAGCACCAGCGATAGCAATTCTACATCTATACTCAGTGCCACATTCTCCGTCTTGTCCCAATCAGCTACAAAAAATGATCTGTGATCATTTAACTGTAGTTATTCCCTCTCAAAACAGCATTATTCTCAACCCATCTATCCCTTCTTATTCAGTATGAAATTTTTCTATGTCCCCTTATTTATCTCTTAACCTTCATAGACAATATTAGTCCAACCTTCCTCCTACCGATTTTTGGACATCTTTCTTTGAGGATTTTTTAAAGTTTTGCTTGCCTGGAAAGCTCTTCCTCTTCAACTCTTTCTCTGGTTTCCTTTATGTCCTAAATAAAATCCTATCTTTTACAGGAAGTCTTTCCCAACCCCTTTTGCTATATCTCTTGATGTATATTTGGTACCAATGGAGCACGTGGATGATTCAACTATTATGGCTTCCTTTTGTCACATAACCAGTCCACTTCCTTTCCCATTCATAAATACCTTAGATATATATTTTATGCCACTTCTAATACACAAAATTCTTCTTTGGTAATATGTTCCAACTTATTAACTACTGTGATTTTTAAAAATTTCTCTCCATTTCTTTTTAGAAGAACTGTACCTTTAAAAATTTAGAGATTATATTGTTTCTAGATAATCACAGTAAGAATCTTGGTGCTAAAAATATAGGCCTTTGTTTGAAAAAGAAATATAAGGTGATTAAAAATACCATGAAATTTCCCAAATGCAATCCAGCTTGATCTCCTTTTCCAGTTCTGAACCTAGTTTCCTATCTATAATGCTTGCCCCAAATATACAAACTAATGCACTGTGCACAAAACTGCATATCATACTAAGGACATTAGGTATTCTTATATTTTGCTTTTTGTATACTTAGCCCAAAATATTTTTTAAATAGAATTTTGAAAATGTTTTCCTCCAAATTTATTTATTTGTTTTCAATTTTCAACAATTACTTCCATAAGTTTTAAATTTCTCCCTTTCCCTTTCCCCTCCCTACCCAAGATGGCATGCAATCTTATATGGGCTCTATACATACATTCTTATTAAACAGATTAGTCATGTTACATAGATGAATCATAATGAATGGGAGAAACCATGAGAAAAACAAAGCAAAACATAATAAAAGAGAAAATAGTCTGCTTCATTCTACATTCTGACTTCATAGGTTTTTCTCTGATGTGGATGGCATTTTGCATCATGAGTCCTTTGGAAATGTTTTAGGTCCTTGCATTGCTGTGAAGGACTAAGTCCTCACATACTGTGGCTGTTACTGTGTATGATGTTCTCCTGTAGACCAAAATATTTTGACAGGTTGCGACCCACTTTTAGAAGCATATGCTCTGTGCCAGGGATAGATATAATCAATAGCAAGCCATTTGCAAATAAGTATGAGAAATGCTGTGTTGGGCATCCTTTCACTGTCTCCCCAGTAGCAAACTGTAAGTGCTAAAAAAAATGCTTAATGAATGTTGCATTAACTAATGAAAATAAGAAGCATTCTTGATGAATATTCATTTCTTTTATGCTTTAATATTCATAATATGATCATACAAAATTCTCTCCAACATTTTTATACATACTTTGCAAATGAATGAAGAATAAGAGACCTTAAGACAAATACAAAATATATATGAAGTAATTTGTAAGCTATCAAGGCACAGGTTAATATGAAAGAAAATTTGTTAATAATACAATAGGAGTGTCAGAGGGCATCATAGGAAAGTTGATGAGAGTGATCCTGGAGAGATGAAACTTACCTGAATGGGGATGTGGTAATAGAGAGTGGTAGTTCAGGGAAAGAAGAATCATCCTAATTAGTCTACAATTCAGAAATAAATAAACACTGGGATAAACACTGGTGCCCAAACACTGAAACCCTAGAGCATCAGACTGTCATGCCCTTGACAGTAATGTTGATATACAGATTTGATTACCAATCTCTGAGAAAGAGGTTGAATACAAAGTGTAGAAGACTTGGTGTCTAGCAGAATCTAGGTCTTGGTTTTGCCTAGTGTTCAAGGCATGGGAGAGTGGCATTCTGGGACTGGTCTGGTTACAAGGGAGTAAGACATGTTTAAAAATATTAATCTTCAACCAAGTCTTTTCTTGGTAGAAAGGTTGTTCATGATTTTTTCAAATGTTTGGGATTTCCTCTTCTTTCAGATACTTTGAGAATCAAACCCTAAATGACCAGAAAATCCTTTAACTATCAATATGGATTTCCTCTCTGTATAACTTGCTTTGATCTTTCTGTTCTTTGCACTGTTATTTTCTTTAGTGCCATTTCTACTTCATCAGTCAGCACCTTAGATAAAATAATATTAGAATTCATTAGAGGTGGTAGTTTTTAAAATAAATATTGACATATTATTTTGGTTTTCTACTTTTTGTCTTCCAATTTCATTCTTAAATATTCTTGGAGTGATTTGCATTAATTAGTTTAATGACTCTTACATCAGTAAATATTTCTTACTTTTAACATACAGTCTGTTTCATTTTTAAAAATTTAACATCGAGTCTTCTGACTTATTTATTAAATAAAGTATTCATGATATATAGCTTTGAGATGTCAGTGAGGTCTTCAACTCTTTAGCATTTTTTTTCTCAATTTTGAACCATATTTTTCATAGTTCTCCTCTATGTTCATATTTGTGTTGGATTTAGCAAGCATTAAAATATATTTTGCCATTGTGGAAGATCTTGATAATTACTTCATAGAAGTTCTTTATCTTATTCATCCGCTAAAATAGTATATCTTCATGATGGCCTTTTTTGCTCATGCTAGCTAATCAAGCTCATGAGCTGATTGTATCACAAAATAAGACCTGGAAAAAATATATATATATGTATTCATACACATATAGATATATGTGTATATTCACAGCTATGTATATATACACATATGTACACACATATGTTACACATAATATATATATATACACATATATATATAATTTCAGAGACTATCTAGTTTGATGCCCCATTTTACAAATAAGGAAACAGAGGCCCCAAATGATTAAATGACAGTCATATTGATCAACAAACATTTGTTAATTGCCTTCTATGTGCTAGGAACTGTGCTAAAAACTGGTGATATCAAAAGAAATAAAGGACGGTTCTTTGCCTAAGGAGTTTACAATCTAATAAGAGAGACAGTATGCAAAATATATGTATACAAAACAAGCTATAAACAAAATAAATAGGACATAATCAACACAAGGAAAGTACTAGAATGGGAGGGGTTGGAAAAAGTTCCCCTATTGAAAGTGGTATATTTTAGTTGGAACTTAAAGGAAGCCAGGAAAATCAGTAGGAAAAATTGAGGAGGAATTTTGAGTGTTTTGAGTAGGGGAGTAATGTAGCTGGATCTGTGCTTTAGGATAATCATTCTAGTGAGTAAATGCTTGGTAGCTAGGAATAAGGAAAAACTTCAGTCAGGCAGACCCACTGGCAGGCAATTATTGCAATAGTCTAGGTATGAGGTGATGGGGTCCTGCACTAAAATGGTAACAGTTTCACAGGAGAGAATGGTATATATTTATACACACACACACACACACACACACACACACACACACACACACACATATATATATATATAAGAAATTTTGCAGATGTGAAATAAACAAGCCTTAGTAACATTTCAGCTATGGAGAATGAGGTGTTGATGAGATCTCTAACAAATATCCCAATAACTCCTAGGTCATGAGTCTGAGGTACTGGGAAGATGGTGTTGCCTCTATAGTAATAAGAAAAGTAGGAGGTGGAAGATAGGGGGAGGGTTTAGGGAGAAAGATATTTAGTCCTGTTTTGGAAATGTTAAGCTTTAAATGTCTGCTGGATATCCCTTTTGAAATATTTGAAAGGCAATTGGAGATATGAGATTGGGGGTCAGGAGAGAAATTGAGACAGGACAGGCAAATTTGAATGTTATCAGTATAGAGACAATAATTAAAACCATGGGAGTTGATGAAATCAACAGAATGAAGTAATTTAGAAGAAAAAAAGAAAAGGGTCCAGGACAGAACCCTAAGGGACACTGATGGCTAAAAAACATGATCTGGACGAGGATATGGCAAAGGAGACAGAAGAAATGGTCAGATAGAAAATAGAACAAGGAGAGAATGGTGTGCCAAAAAACTTAGTGAGAAGAGAGAAAGAAGGAGGAGAGGGTAAGCAACAGCACTGAAATCTGTAGAGAGATCAAGAATGAGAACTGGTAAAAAGCTATTGGACTTGGCATCTAAGAGATCACTGGTAGCTTTGGAGAGAGCAGTTTTGGTGGAATAAGGTTGGAAGCTAGATCGTAAGTATACAATGAAAACCACTAGGGGGAAATGGTGAGCTAAGATAAAATTTACTGACCTGTAATTCACTCCCATATGTATCATTTTTCATCTTGGATAATAGACATGAAAATCCAAGTAAGAAATTTTAAAAGGGCCTATTTTCCAGTCATTTTATTCTATTTTATTTTCTGGCAGGGACAGGAACATGTTGTATCCTGATTATTTCAAAAGATTTTTCCACCTCCTCCCCTAACAGGCTACCAAAAAATAAAATACCAGAAAACAAACACAAAACCTGAATAATTCATCGTTGCTTAGCTGGAAAGAATCTAGAATTTCAGAGCAGGAAGAAACTGTAGAGATACTTTAGTTGAACACCTTCATTTTACAGATAAGGAAACTGGGATTCAGAGTTTGTCATTCAACCTCCAGTTTTATTTTGTTTTGTTTTTACAAAACCTCACTTAATTATTCCCTCTGTTCTTAGTTAACATTTTACCTTGAAAAAACATATTTTTATCCTTTGTGTTAATGACAGAACTGCTATTTTAGGGACATCTCCTATGATAGGGTCAATCTATATGTGCCCAACGGATTTGATGTGTCCTTCTTCTCTATAGTTTTTTAAGAGGGCACTGACCTCTGTTGATTTCTATTATAATCAGTAGTCCATATGCCTCAGGTGTGCTGAAATTTCCATGCATGTAAAGATTCAGATCTAAAAAATGGTCCATCAACCAACTGAGGGTCCAGAGAAGCAGCAAAATAAAGAGTCTTTGGGGAGCCCTAGGATCCAGTTCAGATTCTGTCATTATTTTGCTAAGTGACCTTGAATAAGATATTTAACTTCTCTGGTGATCATTGGCCTTATCTGGTAACCAAAGGGGTAGTACTAGATGTCAAGTCTTCTGTAATCCTTTTTTCAGCCATAATCTGAAAGGTACATAGGGGTAAATTGGTGGCAGTGTTCATAACCAGGCTGAAGGGTCAACAGCTGATAGGGCAGGGCAAACCACAATCAATATGGCAGCAGTGGTGTCAAATTAAAGGTCATTCATCTCTATATAAAGATCCATGGCTTTAAAAAAATAATGACAGTTTTAAAATGTGATAATTATCTGTTTCATTGTATTATTTATTTTGTTAAATATTTCCCAATTGGAAGTTCTGTGGACTTCATGCAAACTACTAGCAGCTAGTTGACACCTTTGCTTTACAGAGATGAGAATATCCGGGCAGAGGGTGGGAGGTCAAGAATTTACTGTGCTATTTGATTGTGCTGTCAAGTCAAAAGAATATACTTATAAAATTTGAGAGCATCTCAGTCACAACATGCCCTTTGAAAGATATTGGGGGTGGATCTCATATCAATAGAGCTTGTTATAAATAATCCATCCATGAAATTTAAGTCTGACCCATATAGTT
The DNA here is from genome assembly GCA_023548195.1 of Bettongia penicillata ogilbyi. NCBI lineage: Eukaryota > Metazoa > Chordata > Mammalia > Diprotodontia > Potoroidae > Bettongia > Bettongia penicillata. The sequence continues at coordinate 1,831,595 of JAJHZJ010000122.1, forward strand.
TCCCTCTTTTTTTTTACTGTCTTCAAAAATGCTTTGTAAATAAACAGCATTCTTTCAATTTCCTAAAACAGGTGGTCATTAAGTAAATCTTCAGAAAGACTAAATAAAATAGCATTCCTGATCTGACCAGAGAACATGTCAGTGTGGGCTACATTTTTAATCCAGCATTTCCTTTGAGTGGGTTTTTCATCTTTCTTGGAAGTTATGCTTCACTTAATAATAGTGACAACATCCCTGAATACATACTATCAAGCTATAATGCTGTGATTCAAGGGTATATATAACAAGGCAGCTGGGTTAGGATGGAGTCTGTGACCCCTGAGAGTTATTTCTCTTTTGTTCCATGAAGCTGCTTTGTGGTTAACTGACGTAGACCATAGAGCTAATGACTTACTATATACTTTAAGGAAGAAAATAAAATGAATCTTACTTTGGAGGAGAAATCTAAACTTTCTTGGCATGTAGCCATTCTTACTCATTCAAGTTTATTAATAATTACAAACTTAATTATATTTCCTTTTTGTTTCCTCCTCACCTTGACATCTGACTTTTCACGTGAAACTCTTCTTTCACAATCATTCAATAAACACTTATTGAGTGCCTGTTTTGCACAAAATATTGTGTTTCTTACTGAAAGTTATATCAAAATAAATGGTATAGTTTTTTATCTTAAAGGAGATTTGATGCATGATATGGAATAATGGAAAAAGCATTTAAACAAGGATCAGGAGACCACAGTCCATGGCTCAGCTTAGCCCTTAACAAGCTGTGTAATCTTGGGTAAATTATTTATACTTGGAAGTCTGGAGCTACTTTGTAGGAGGAAGTTGTTGAAACAGATTACCTTTAAACAAAGATACAGTTAGGATGGAGTGTTCAAGATTCTTTCCCACAGCCCCATAATTTGAAAAGTGTTGAAAGAACTTCCAGACCTCCAGCATCATATAAACAATTGATCTTAGCAAGTGGTTAGCAAGAATGATTCATTAAAATCTGCCAGCCTGCATATTGATTTAGGAAACCACAAATTAACATTATTTAGTAGTTAAATGGTTCAAGAGATAAAGGGCCAGGCTTGGAGTCAGGAAGATTCATCTTCCTGAGTTCAAATCTGGCCTCAGACACTTACTGGCTGTGTGACACTGGCCAAATCACTTAACCCTGTTTGCCTTAGTTTCCTTGTTTGTAAAATGGACTGGAGAAGTAAAAGCAAACCACTCCAGTATCTCTGCCAAGAAAATCCCAAATGATGTCATAAAGGGTCGGACATGACCAACAATACTACTGTATTATATTTTTTAATTTATTTTGTTAAACATTTCAAAATTACATTTTAATCTATAAAATTATAGCTATACTCCGAAATTTTGTGGGGATGACTGCTGTATTGAATTTGATAACTCTGTTAGAGTCTCTACTCAAGTCTCTACTCTACAGCCCCCAAAGTTTCTCTGCCTTCCTACTTCCTATCATAGATGTAGAGCTGGAAGGCATCTCAAAGATCATCTAGACCAATTCTCTCATTTTATAGAGAGAGTTCACTACTTCTGAGCCTTACTACTTCAGGTCATTGCCTTTAACATTCTATAATTCTAGGTGTTGGGGGAAACACAAAGATTCATAATGCACAGCCTTGGCCCCCAAAGATGTACAATCTAACAGGGAAGATAGGACATGTATAAAGATGCTTTAATAACAAAACAGGATAAATGCTAAAGGATTCTTTAGGAAGGAGAAATCACTTTTGATGTAGGTGAAGAATACAAGGCTTCGTAGAGGAGGTGGCATTTCAACTGCTGAGAAGAAGGGATAGGATTTGAATAGGAAGCTAAGTATGGGGAAGTCATTCAAGGTGGAAATATATTCTGTGAAAATATAGAAAAAGAGGAGATAGAATGCTATATATGAGGAATAACACAAAGACCAGGTTAAATGGACTATGGAATGAATTAAAGTAGGTTATACTAAGACCAGGAAGATAAACTGGAGATAGTTTGTAAGGAGTTTTAAATACGAAACAAGGGAGTTTTTATATCATACTAGAAGCAATAGGGAACATCCAGAGTTTACTGAGCAGAGCAGGGCTGGCACAGTCAAAGGTTTCCTTTAGTCACATCAATTTGGCAGCTGTGCAAAGGATGGGTTGGATGGGGGAGACACCTGAAGCAACAGGACTAAGTTTGGTTTATCATACAGTTGCAATTATCTGAGTGAGAGGTAGTAAGGATTTGATCTACAGTGTTACTCATATAAGTGGAGAGGAAATGGACACAGGAGCTATTGTGGAGGTAGAATAACAAGCCTTGGAAATTGATTGGATAAAGGGTTAAGGAGCCAAGAAGCACTTAGATTGAGCACTACAAGGCTTAGAAGAAAGGTGATGCCTTTGTTAGAAACTTATCTGAGGGCCAGTGGCTATTGGTATATTTATGTCACTTCCTCTATATTTGAAATATCAGCTATTTACCTGTAATTGATGATGCAAAAATTTCCCATTCTGTAATTTCTTTTTATTTCTTCTTCTTTCATTGACTAAATTCATAAAATAACAGCTTTATGTTATGTAATTGAAATTTTATATTTTGCCTTTTATGACATTGTCAGTCTCTGGTTTGCTTAAGATTCATTTACGAAATATAACAGAGGAGTAGGGTAAATGGTTAATAGCAGAGAATCCTCATAAGTGAAGGGGAAGAAAGTTTAAAAAACTTGGTGATAGATCCCATTCTGGAAAGTCATTCTGAGAGAACATAAGTACGAAAGTGAGAGGACAACCTAAATGGCAAAATGGAAAAAGGACCCAGATTAAAAAAAAGTTTTATCTAAGAAGAAACCATTTCATTGTTGAGGATAGTAGAGTCACAAACAAACAAGGAGAAAAAGATTAGATGAGACATGGGAATATCCATGTCTTATACATTGTGAGGTTTCCATCACACTTATTTACTGGAGACCTCACAATTTTGATGGTGTTAAGGGATTAAACTTCAAAGTATCTAAAAAAGAGGAAGTTATCAAAAGTGACCAAAAATTCTTGGACTTTATTATTACAAAATAACAGAGAAGATCAATAAATACTGATCAATATGTCTACTTTTCAATCTGTACTATTTTTAAATAAGAATAAACATATATCATTATGTTAATGTTTCCCATAATGATACAGTAGAAATGATGAGTGCTGGAGAGATAAAGGTACAGGAATTCCAAGGCTGGAGTTCCCTACGTGGACTGTCTAGAAAAGAATTCACAGATTCAAGCATTGTTGAGGTCAAGGTGGTAGAGATTTAGTACACTTTTCAGTGGGCAAGAGTTCTCAGAGAACCTGCAACCTTAGAAGGGTACGGTTAAAGTTTATATATGATATTGTATAGTAAAACATGTGCCAAATATGTTAACTAGGTGATTCAGGGAAGAATTAGGGAGAAGTTAAGGAGTGGTTAGCTTTCAAAGGGACATGAACTTTTAGTATCTACTGTACAGTTATTTTACCCAGAGTTCATCAGGAAATAGCCCAAGAGTGGGGGGCGGGGTGCTACATGGAGGTGTGGTTTTAGGCCTGAAAAGTCACTAAGTCAACTAACCATCAGGACTGACTAAGTAATTCCAAGCTGCTCTCATCAATGTCTTGTTAGACAAGATAAATGTCAGGGAGTATATGTACGTCTAAATCCAGGATACATATGATTGGTCAGTGAGTAGTAAATGTTATGACCCAGTACACAGCCAGTTCGGCCAGTACACAGCTGGTTCAAACTAATAAATTTTATTGGTGCAGCTGGTTACTGTAGCAGGAAAAGAGACAAAACTTTTAAAAGGAGAAAGTTGTGTCTCCCCAGAAGGCTGAGGAGAAACTTCCTGGAAGAGTGTTTTCAGGCTTGGGAAAAATGTGAATTTCAGAAATAAATGTGATTTTAGGATTGGGGTCCAAGTACATGCACCCAAGCACCCCATAAGAAAAAGCATAGGTTCTAGAGTCAAAGGACCTAGGTTTGAGTTCCTCCATTGCTTACTTCCTGTGTTCTTGGGCAAGTCATTTAACCATCATGGATCTCACTTTCCTCATTTTCTAAGGAGAGAACTGGATTAGATAAACTCTGAAATCTCTTCCAGCTCTAACTATATAACATAATCATGCTAAGCATGAACACTTCTCTTAAAATTTCTTCCCATAAGCTACAAATCACTTAAAGACTTCCTCGGCAGGTATGACTAAAACTAAAATTCCAATCCTTTCTCTTGAAGTGAGGGTGGAGAATGGGGCATAGTGGCTGAAAAGAGGGCATTAGAGGACAAGACAAACAAGCAAAAGGGTGGAAAAAGGAGGAGGTTCCAGTGAAGGGATTCTCCAAATAGGGAAGCAGGATAAGCCTGAAGAGTTAGCCCACACAAGCAAACCCAAGTCTAAACGTTGTTATTTTGATCTATATAATCATAACATCTATGTATTTATAGTTTCCTTTAATTCTCCTTAGTTTCCTAGTTAAAGTTACCCTTGAAGAATATTCTTTTGTTTCAGCTGAACTCTTCAGGTTTTGCCCACGCTGAAGCCCAGGGTGAACAGGAAGTTCACGGTGCATCCGGAGGTCAGGCATGGTGGTGAGAGTGGTCTTGTCTCAGTTGCCTGGGCAGAGTTGATAGAGTGATGAAAATTAGATGGGGCAGAAAGAACAAAGATAAAGATTGCTATGATTGATGGTCCCTTTCCCTGAGGAATTTCTTTCACAATATGAAGCAAAAAAGAAATGATATAGCAAGGTAGCATAAGACTACTCCATCCTTGCATTGAACCAGCATCCAAAAAAGCCCCATTGTATCACACATAGCTGCACACACCATCTGGTATCATTTGCCCACCCACTGCCCAGTACTGAGAAATACGAATGATTGCACTGAGTTACTGAGCATGACCTGTGGAGAAACCCAGCCACTTTACCCAATAAAGACCACAGTTTCATGCTGTTCTGCCTTGGACAGATGCCTACAATTGAGCAAATAACAACCCCTTTACTAATTACCCAAAACACTTGGAAGACTGCATCCTGTAGAGAGCTGGCTTATCATTAGGGAGAAAGAATCCCAAGTTCATTTTTAGAAGTTAATTGAGAGTAATCCTTTAGCTTGTCGAGGCAGGTGGGATTTCTGAATAGAGCAGTGGATGACAGTCATGAGATTTGGGCTGTCTTCTTGGTTCAGCAATTTAACATTCTATTGAGTGTTTGGTAAATCACTAAGTCTTCTATGTGTCTAAATATTTGATGAAATTTTTTTAAAATCATATAAGGGCTTTATAAAGTACTTCAAAATATCATTTACTATTGTTACTTTTTCTCTTTGTCATATAAAGTTTATTTTATGGTAGTTTCTGAAGAATGATAAATGACTCACAACTCTTCCTTGGTGAATAATACATAATAATTCCCCCCTATCTATCAGACCTTGATACTCTTTTGTCATGTTACCTTTCCCCTTATGATATTACTATTACTAGAATAGTGTCACGTAATTATGTGAAATCATACCTCTTATTAGTTCAAAGGATCTTTGAAGAGTTCATATATTCCACCCTCCTCGTTATATAGAGTATATAAAACTGAGTCCCAGAAAGGGGTAGCAACTTTCTCAAAGTCACAGAGACAAAAAGTATTAGAGCTGGGACAGAATCCAGACAGCATAACATAGTGGAATAAAGGCTAGATCTGGAGGCAGAAGACCCTAGAAAAAGATCATGTTTCACATCCTATCCAGCCATCAATCAGAAGACCAGTACCTATCCAGCATATTCATCTTGTCATCTCCCCAGACACCTGCCTTCCCTCCTACTCTTTCTCATTCTTGATATTGCCCTGGGAACAAAACTCAAATCAACACTGCCATTACTATTGAAAAGAGCATACTAGTGTACTTCCCTTTGGCTTCACTCACAATCCTTCTCGCCTTGACCAAAACTTTCTTCCTTGGTCACCCCTTCCATATTTATTGTGCCCCACTGTTAGTATTTAAATTCCATGAAGGCAATTACTGTTTCCTTTTTGTATTCTTATCCCAAGAACCTAGCACCATGTCAATTCTACATAAATGCTCAGTGATTGGTTTGGATTCAAGTATCAGCTGTGCTGTTTATTACAGACTTTTGTGAGCTTAGGTTCATCACAACCTTCCTAGTCTCAATTCCCCAATGTCTAAAATAAAGTGGAGTGAACTAGATCATTTCTGAAGTCCCTCCTAGCCGTACATTTCTGATTCTATGATTACTTACTACTTGACCAAGTGTTCTTCACAGCACAAGCTCATTATTTTTACTTATCTTTACTTTTAAATTATTTTCTATTTGCTCAATGTATTTTTTGATGTATTTACTTCTGTGGTAATTTCTTCAATGACAGAGATGTTATATTCTTTCTTGGTCACTTTACAGTGCCATGTGGAATGCAGCCCAGTACACATGTTCATTCAATTAATAGGAGGATCCACTTGGCTGGTTGAAAAGATATGTAAAGAAGTAAAACAGAGTAAGGACATAGGGAATTAATTAAATGAGAGAAAATCAATCATAGAAGAATATTTTAATAATTCTGACTTTTAGGGTCAAGATTCACAACTATGTGGTGGTAGGTAAACAAAAAACATGGAATCTTTGGATCTCAGAGTAGGATGGGACATCAGAGGCTATTTATTCCCAACCTGTAATTGAGCAAGAATTCCATTTACAACATCTCTAACAAGTGATCACAAATAACCTTTGCTTAAAAACTTTAATTAATTGAAACCTATTTTTACCCTCACACCCTCAAACCCTAGCCCCCCCCAAGACCATTCCCTTCTGGACAGCACCAGTTATTAATAGATGTTTCCTTACATAGAACTCTTTTCTGGGACCAAGTAGAAAAAGCTTAATATTTTTTTACATATTATTTGAATCAATTATTTGAAAATAGATGGGTGAAACAAGGATGTCCTTTATCACCACTGTTAGTCAATATGGCACTAGAAATAGGTTTAGCAGTAAGAGAAGAAAAGGAAATAGAATTAGAATAGGCAAAGAAGAAACTGTTATCACTCTTTGCAGACAATATGATGAGAATCAAATAAAACACTACTTGAAATAATAAGCAACTTTAGTAAAGTTGCAGGATACAAAATAAACCCTCATAAATCATCTGCATTTCTGTATATTACTAACAATGCCCAACAGCAAGAGATAGAAAGAGAAATCTGTTTGAATTTACTGTAGACACTATGAAATATTTGGAAGTCTTCCTACCAAAACAAACCCAGCGACTATATGAACACAATTACATAACACTTTTTCTCACAAATGAAGTCAAATCTAAATAATTGGAAAATCATTAGTTGCTCATGGGAAGGCCAACCTGATATAATAAAAATGATAATTCCACCTAAATTAATGTGCCATACTAAGCAACCTACCAGATAATTATTTTCTAGTCATCTGAAAGAACAAAAGGTCCAGAATATCAAGGGAATTAATGAAAAGAAACACTAGGGAAGGTAGCCTATCCATACCAGATTTTAAATTGTATCATAAAGCAGCAATCATCAAAACCACTGTTATGGCTAAGAAATAGAGGGGTAGATCAGTAGAATATGTTAGGTACACAAGACACAGTAGTCAATGACCATAGAAGTCTACTGTTTGATTAAACCCAAAGACCTCAGCTTCTGGGATAAGAACTCAATGTCTGATAAAAACTGTTGGGAAAACTGGAAAATAGTGTGGAAGAAACTGGGCATAGTCAATGCATGACACTATATGTCAGAATAAATTCCAAGTAGGCATACAATCTAGGTGTAAAGGCTAATGCTAAAAACAAATTAGGGGAGCAAAGAATAGTTTATTTGTCAGATTTGTGGAGAAAGGAGGAATTTATGACCAAGCAAGAGATAGAGAATATTATCAAATTCAAAATGGATAACTTTGATTATATTAAATTGAAAAGTTTTGCACAAAGTCAATACAAACAAGATTAGGAGGCAAGCAGAAAACTGGAAAAGAATCTTTATAACTAATGTCTGTGATAAAGGCTTCATTTCTAAAATATATAGAGAACTGAATCAAATTTACAAGAATTCAAGTCATTTCCCAATTGATAAATGGTCAAAAGATATGAACAGGCAGTTTTCAGATGAAGAAATTAAGGCTATCTATAGTCATATGAAAAAAATCTCTAAATCACTATTGATTAGAAAGATGCAAATCAAGAAAGCTCCGAGGTACCACATCTCACCTTTCAGATTGACTTATGATAAAATAGGAAAATGATGAATGTTGGAGAAGATATGGAAGAGGTGGAACACTAAGTTATTGGTGGAGTTATGAGCTGATTCAACCATTCTGAAGAACAATTTGGAACTATGCTCAAAGGGCAATAAAAATGTGCACTGCTTCTAGGGATGTATCCCAAAAAGATCATAGAAATGGAAAAAGGACTCACATGTACAAAATGATTTACAGCAGTTCTCTTTGTGGTAGCCAAGAACTAGAAATCAAGGTGATTGAAGAATGGCTGAACAAGTTATGGTATATGAATGTTATGGAATACTATTGTGCTATAAGAAATGATGAACAAGAAGACTTCAGAAAAACCTGGAAAGACCTGTATGAACTGATGCTGAGTGAACTGAGTAGGACCAGGAGAACATTATGCACAGTAACAGCTATAGTGTGTGAGGACTCTTTTTGATAGACTTAGCCCTTCATGGCAATGCAGGACCTAAAACATTTCCAAAGGACTCACGATGCAAAATGCCATCCACATCCAGAGAAAGAACCATGGAGTTGGAACATAGAATGAAACAGACTGGTTTTTTTTTTGTTACATTTTTTTTCTCATGGTTTCTCCTATTCGTTCTAATTCTTCTATGCAACATGACTAATGTGGAAATGTGTTTAGTGGGAATGTATGTGTAGAGCCCATATAAGATTGCATTCCATCTTGGGGAAGAAGAAGTGTAGGAAGCGGAAGAAAATTTGGAACTTATGGAAGTGATTGTTGAAAACTGCAAACAAATTAATACATTTTTTGGGAAAAAAAGAAAATAGCTATCATTCTCTCTCCCTCCCAAACTCCATGAATCTTCTTGTGAGTGTCTAAACATCAGTGTCTTCAACCATTCTGTATGTGTCATCATTATAAGGACACTCATCATGTTCTAGATCAAAGGTCAACAAACTATGGCTTGTGGGCCAGATTTGCCTGTGGGCCAGTCCACAAATTCCTGCCCTAGAAGCTCACCAGCTTATCATTATTCTTCCCAAAACATGGTGCCCCAAAACTGCAAACAGTTCTGCAGAAATGGCATGACCAATATAAAATATGTTGAGACGTTTATCTCCTGTATCCTAGGCATTATACTACATAATGAAGTTTAAGATTGTATTAGTGACCTCATATGAATGATATTGCACTAGACTGTAATTTAGGAGACAGAGTTTGATCTACAGTGATACTCAATCCATGTAATAAGGAGCTGTGCTTTAATGGGGTTCAGCTGTACAGAAGTACAGAAGGGTTGCAACAAGAAGATTACTAAGATGTGATTGCAGGTATTCAACTCTGGACAAGCCCAATCATTCAGCTAATCCACAAGCAATGAGCTAGGAACTGGGAATTCAAAGGCAAACATGAAACAATCCCTGCCTTCAGTGAGTTTATATTCTATAAAATGACAGAGAACATATGATCAATTGAGAAAAAAATAGTAGCCATCACAAAGATTTGGAAAAAAAATAAACTGATCCTTAAAGTAAGATAAGTAATGTAGGATCAATTGTTGGAGGAAATATATATACATGAAAAAGATTTTTTGAAAGATGAAGTAGAGGGAGATTGTGTTAAACAAAAATGACTGTGTAAACACAAAAGACAACAACATACCTACTTTAAAAATAATTTTAATTTTCATTATGTTAATTTTTGGAATGATTACACTGGTTTTATAATATATGGCTTGAACTTTATTCAGAGGTCTGTATTTTTGAAAGTTCGAAAATCTTATTATTAACAAAGAATTAAGTTTATTTTTTATGGATTTTGGGACCAAAATATCTTAGAGAGGCTATCTACTAAATTATTACAAAGAATTCATCCCAAAATAATCTCCCCATAAATTGGTTGCTTGGAACTGATCCTGAATGCATAAATGACTAGATAAATGAATGAAACATAAACTGCTTACTATGTACCAAAGATTGGGCTAAAGTTGGGGGATACAATGGATGAAGACATGCATCCTATTGAGACCCTGACATATTTCTGTCATTATTAAATTTTTCCAGGAAAAACTGAATATATTTTTTAAATGGAAATCTGTGTTATATTTGGAAGAGCTCCAAGATTCAAAGGGTTATTAGAACTATGAAAATTTAAGAGGTCAGACAGTACCAATCTAGGCAACATTGGCACCAGAGAGTAGCTGGCAGTAAGTTTGGACTGCATGCAAGTGTTTTAACCTGAGAAAAGGCAAAAAATGTGCAAAGGAAAATGCTAGGTTCATAGATATAAGGTGATAAAAGGATGTCAGAGATCGTCTAATCCAAATCCCTCACTTTATAGATTAGGACATTGAAGCCCAGAGTAGTTAAACAACTTGCTCAAGGACACATAGATCTGAAATGTCAAGCCTGGAGATTTACCCTCATTTCTCTTTCCACTGTTCCATACAGCAGTTGTCAAAGGAATCAGAGGGATTTTCATACTAAACCACAATGTTTTGTGGCCTTTGTGCTTCAGGTATTTCATGGCTTGGCTGCAGATCCCAAACCATCTATTACTTCATTTTAGAGAGCTGTCTGAGCCTCCAGGAGCTTCTATTTCTTGTCTGTGGTCAGAGAAGAGAAGCAGAATCAGAAAGGTTTTAAAACTAATGTTCTTTCTAATTAATCCAATGCTCAGGGATCTATTCTTTCATCCATGTGGGTATTCTCACTACCAAAGTATATCACAGCATCTCCATGTCATAGTATTGTATCTTTGCATCTTACTAAAGCAAAAACTAAAATTCAATCATCACCTGCTGGTTAGGCCTGTTGTGATGTGTCTCCTTACTTTAGGTTCATATTCAGAGTTATTTTTCCCAGGTTAGTAGGACCAGCCAAAGGCTGTGCATTAGGGCTGGCATGGCCTCAAGATCACATCTATTGCCATCATCAAGCTTCAGATAAGGATTTTAATGGGCTGGCCCAGGAAAAATGAAGATGCAGAGAATGAATCAGTACCACGAACAAAGTGAGTAGAGTTGGAGAAAATGAAGGAGATGATGCTAACCACAGAAATTCATAGTTAAAATTCAAAGAGAGAAAGTGAATAAGCTGCAGCGATTAATTCAAAATACAGAGAAGTCGCAGGTAATGGAGTTGATTGAACACCTGGAGACAAAGGTGACTGTTGGGAGCTTTGAGCAACTCTAGTGGTTTTGATCTTTCTAATCTTTATTTGGATACCTTCTAAACAAGCCTTGACCATGTAGTTCTACTTTGGTATAAAAGAAATTACCAATAGAACAAGATTTTTGTTAGATTAAGTCTCTTCTTCAAGATACTACGGCCACTATTCCCATTAAAATACTACTCTCTCAAAGGATGTTTGGCTACATGAACCTATTGAATAAGCAGGCATTTTTTGGAGAGAGAGAGACAGAGAGAGAGACAGAGAGACAGAGAGTTTATCCTTCACTCCTTTTTTCCTCTCCCCAGCAGTATTTAAGTCCTGCATAGAGCTTGGAATGAAGAAGATGCGGTATAGTTTCCAACTCTCAGGACACACAGTTATAAACTATAAGGATTCTAACAGTCAGAAAAGTAATTAGAAATACTTCAAATAGGCTGAAAGTAGTTGGAATCTTACTGATAAGGTGTGGGTTTGGTTCAATCCAATAAACATACATTAAGTGCTTGTCACACACATGATCCTGTGGCAGGTGCCTGGGGTGAAGAGGAAAGAAAGAAAAGAGAAAGAGAGAGAAAGAGAGAAAGAAGGAAGGAAGAAAAAAGGAAGGAAGGAAGGAAGATATGACAGAGAAAGGGAGAAAGAAAGGAAGAAAAAAAATCTCTGCTTACCAAGAAACAATATTTTCAGAGATTCATTCAGTGATAGTTAGATGACATTTAATAGTGAGGATGCCAGCATTGTTGTTTTAAAAATCCTTGTTTCTCCCACCTTTTATGTGGAGTAGGAAAAACAGTAGAAACAGGTCAACTTTTATGAACAAATAAATATTCACTTTGTGCAAATGAGAAAAAGAAAAGTGTGTGTGTGTGTGTGTGTGTGTGTGTGTGTGTGTGTGTGTGTTGGGGGAGGGGAGAGGACAGAAAGCCAAAAAATAGCATTAGAAAGGAAGCTGAGGTGTCTATGAACTCACTTTTATAATTTTCAGGTTGAGTGTTATCACAGTTTGAAGCAATTCAAAAGGAATGTCTTCATCCTAATTAATGTAGCATCGCCAATTTCCAAGTATCTGGGAATATTTAGCGTGTGACAAGTGTGTGAGTCTCATGCGTGAGTCTAATTGGCATCTTGAATAAAGAAAGGGTCTGAAGAGCTCAGGAATGGTTATCAATACCCACTTGTCAGCTTGCATTGCTTCACAATGCATTTATAGGAACTGGACTAACAGATGGGATTTCTAAGTACATTAGTACATAAAGAAGAAAAAGATGGTTTCCCACATGCTAATGGTCATGCTGTGTTTATGTTTCAAATGTGCCTGAATGGGAAGCTAAAACTACAACAAGTGAGAGCTTTGAAATCCAAATGGCATTTGGTATCTTTGAGAATTAAGCAGAGGATCAAAGGCATTGGGGGAAATATTTTATTGTCTCCTTAAAACCAAGACTGCAAATGAACTTGGCAAAATGAGTAGACTGAAAATGTACTTTCTAGCTTCTGCACAATTTTACTATCTCCTTGTAACTTAATATCACCCTCTCATTCTACTTGAGTCCATTTGCCATGTCCCATTGAGCAATCATCAAGACCCCACTCTTCTGACTACGAAGAGCCAAAAGTCTTGCAACTACTACATGCTTCCTTCAGAGAAGGAAAGAAATCGTTGTATAGGGAGAAAAAGCAATAAAGTTTAAGAGTTGCTAATCCTGGCTTGCACTCAGGTTTAGTAACCTCTTTGTGCCTCAGTTTGAACTAAATGGTATTTAAAATCCTTTTGAATGCTAACACACTATGATCCTGACTGACATCAAACCCAAAAACGCCATAGTCCCAACATCTGTGCAGTCAACACTAGGACAGCTATAGTCAGACAACAATGTGTGTCATCTTGAAAATGGCAGCAGCTATAGACTTACTTACTGATCCCTCTGATGTTTTGCCCCACGAACTCCCATTTTCTTAGTATTTGTAAAAGAACAAGGTGTCAAGTTAGTTTTTATTGCTGTCTCCTTTGTACAAGTTGTATAATCTCAGTTTTGATTCCTTTATTATAAAACCTCTGTGACAAGGATAACACTCCTATGTGTTTCCCTTCTCATCCCTATCATTTGCTGTGACTACCCTCATTGGTACACCTCCATTCCCAATGTCCTCTGATCTATTTATATTACCCAGAGATGTCTAGCCCTTGTTACCCTTACCACAATGCCAAACTTTTCATTTGATGTGAATCTGAACTTATTTTATGTGTTATATCCTTCATTTAGAATATGAGCTCCTTGAGGGTAGGAACCTTTATTTTTCTTTTTCTATGTGTAATACTTCAGCTAGGGAGGGACTGACTTCAACCTGAAGTAAATAGTCAATAACCTCAGCATTGATTAGTGATAGTTTGTTGAAAATGCTATGGAAGTGTTTAGCCTGTCTCTCTAGGATCATATTCTTATCACTCATCAATGTGACTCCATCAGCACTGACTAGTTGAGATGCACCATAGGTTTTTGGCCCATAAATAGTTTTCAGGGCATCCTAAAAGGACTTTGGATTGTTACGATCACTGTAATATTGAATTTCATCTGCCTTCTTGCTGAGCCAAAGTTCCTGTATCTCTCTAAGCTTTGCTTGCATTTTACTTTTAATGGAATTAAATGCTGCCTTCTTAGAGATGGATGAACTATTTTGGTGGCAAACCCTGTGGAGTTCTCATTTTTCACTTAGCAACTTCTGAATTTCCCCATCATTTTCATCAAACCACTCTTGGATGTCTATGAGTGTTCTGATCCAGATGAGCAAATGCAGTGCTATGCACTAAATCTCTGAAAGCTACCACTCCTTTTCAGCTCCACTGTTGCCTGCTGAAGAAGATGTTTTGAATGTCATTAGGCTCCTTTCATGTGGCAAAGCCCCTGGTACTGATTCTGTTCCAGCTGAGATTTACAGAGTAGAGTATCCTTTGCTCATACAAAAGCTGACTGAAATTTTGCAGGTTATGTGGCAAGACAAGGTTATTCAGGCGTTCAAGGATGCCTCCATTGTCCATATCTATAAAGGCAAAGGAAATAGATTGTTCTGTAACAATAATGAGGGTGGGGGAGGTTCTCTCTGTCATTGCTGGCAAGATTCTTGCCAGAATCTACTTTAATAGGCTGGTCCTTCAACTGAATCAAACTGGATAGTCATCTACCTGAGAGCCAGTGTGGCTCCAAAATAGATGGTAGCAATATGTTTGCTACCTGACAACTCCAGGAGAAATGCCAGGAGCAGAAGAGAGGTCTGTACATAATGTTTGTAGATCTGACCAAGGCCTTTGATACTGTCAGTTGTGAGGGCTTATGGAAAATTATGTCAAAATTTCATTCCCTGGAGAAGTTCATCAGCATTGTATTAATTTCATGATAGCATGCTTGCCCAGGTTCTAGATAATGGACAATGTGCTGGTGCTTTCCCAGTTACCAATGGAGTAAAACAGGGCTGTGTGCTTGCTTGCATGCTTTTTAGTATGATATTTTCAGCCATGTTGTCAAATGCTTTCAATGAGGATAAACATGGTATCAAAGTCAGCTACTGCACTGATGGTAAATTCTTCATTTGAAAAGGCTACAAGCCAAGACCAAAGTGAAAGAAGTGTTGGTGCATGATTTTCTGCTGGTGGATGATTGTGCATTTAATGCCACTTCTGAAACTGAGATACAACAAAAAATGGATCAATTTTCTGCAGTTTGTGCAAATTTTGGCCTAAGAATTAACACCAAGAAAACACAGGTGCTCTATCAGTCACCACCATACCATCCATAGGTGGAACCATTAGTTGCAGCAAATCGAGAAGTTTTTAATGTCTTGGTAATATACTTTCCAGGGATGTACACATTGATAATGAGGTTCACACATGCATTGCCAGAGCTAGCTCAGAGTTTGGGAGTCTCCAAAGGAAAGTATGGGAGAGAAGAGGTATTAAAATGACTACCAAACTGATGGTCTGCAGAGCTATTGTGCTGACTTCATTGTTGTATGCCTGTGAAACCTGGATGGTATACCAGCACCATTCCAGTAAACTAAATTGCTTCCATTTGAATTGTCATAGGAAGATTCTGAAGATCACCCAGCAAGATAAGGTACTAGACACTAAGGTCCTTACTAGAATTAAACTGCCAAATATTCAAACTGTGCTTCAGAGAGTGCAACTCCAATGGACTGGCCATGCTGTTTGAATGCAAAATTGTGTTTTTCTTTCATTGCAGAAGAAGACCATGCCATCAGAGAAATGATGATTTTGTTTTGATTGAGGGAGGACTGTGCAAGGTCACCAGCCTCACTTCTCCTCCAGAGCCATCTGAATCCAGTAACCAGATATTCATCAGGATGACTGGAGATGACCCAGGGTACACCAGGAGACCTTGACCCCTTTAGGCCAAGGTCTATTTAGGTACTCACTTAGGATGAGGTAACACCATTCATTGAATAGGCCTGTTTAAGAAGTACCCAGAGAATGGCCCCATCAGTGAAGCAAAATAAAAGAAAGACAGGCTGGGAGGGAACAACAGTTACTATTGATAATCACTCTTAAGCCAGGAGAGTCCTTAGGCAGGGGTCTAGTGTCCTCCAATGTATGAACCTCAGAGTGTAGTAGGTTTAAGGTTTTGGGAAGGAAAGGGAAGGGAAGGGAGGGGAAGGGAGGGAAGGGAGGAGAGGGGAGGGGAAGGAGGGGAGGGGAGGAAAGGGAAGGGAGGGGAAGGGAGGGAAGGGGAGGGAAGGGAAGGGAAGGGAAAGGAAGGGAAGGGAAGGGAGGGAAGGGGAGGGAGGGGAGGGAAGGGAAGGGAAGGGAAGGGAAGGGAAGGGAAGGGAAGGGAAGGGAAGGGAAAGGGAAGGGAAGGGAAGGGAAGGGAAGGGAAGGGAAGGGAAGGGAAGGGAAGGGAAAGGATGGGAGGGAATCTAGCCAGTAAAACTCTTCTGGCCATCAAAATTTACCATCCTTTAGATAGAAGTAAGGAGAGGGGAAGACAGACAGGAGATAAGGAGCTGAGTTACTCAGCTAGCTGGGTCCCCATTCAGGCACTGTGTCTACTCACAGATTATCATCTTCATCCTTTCTCACCAAAGACCATGCCATCAGAGAAATGATGACATGACTTGCACTTGATTTTGTTTTGAGTGAGGAAGAGCTGTGCAGGCCACCAGCCTCATTTCTTCTTCAGTGACCATCTGAATCCAGTGACCAGATATTCCTCAGGATGACTGGAGATAACCCAGGGTGCACTGGGAGACCTTTGCCCCTTTAGGCCAAAGTCTATTTAGGTACTCACTTAGGGTGAGGTAGCACCCTTTCACTGGAAGTAGCTAGGGGATGGTCCCTTTAATGAGGCAAAGAACACTTGCCAAAAACATTGTTTTATGGAGAACTCACACAGAGCAAATGTTCACGTGGTGGTAAGAAGACGTGATACAAGGACACTCTCAAGGTCTCACTTAAGAACTATGGAATTGATTGTGTGCCATGGGAGATACTGGCACAGGACTGCTCAGTATGGCATGCCCACATCAGAGAAGGTCCTGTGCTCTATGAGCAAAGCAGAATTGAAACAGCTCAAAGGAAATGCAGGATACACAATTTAGAATATCCACCCCAAATGTTCACAGATTATTTGTGCCTGACTTGTGGTAGAGAATTCTGAGCTCCTATTGGTCTGATCAGTCACAATAGGACAAAATAAAACTTGACACTGGCATAGTGATGTCATTTTGGGTATTCTTCAAGAATGAAGGATAACAGTCATGTCTAACACAGGGCAGCTAGGTTAGATGATAGATATTTTGAAATGATGCAAATTTCAAAAATGCCATTAAAGGGTTAATGAGAGCAGATTTCAGGGGGCAGGAGGTGCTGAGTAATTTTTTTTTTTTTAAAAGGGGTAATAGGCCAAATAAGTTTGGGAACCTCTGGTAGATTTTAAGAAAGTAATGAATAAAACGTCAGTAATGAAGATCAGGCTTAAAAGTGAGCCATGCATTCCAACCCCACCCCAACCAGTTGGCAATTACACCCTTGCATACAACTTGTCGTAAGACTGACATCATCGGTCCCATTGATGGGCATGCTCAGTCCTGTCTCTGTGCCTTGTGTTATTCCTGTTCTTTCATATTTCTGTGCCTTTTTTTCCTCCCTTTCACCTCCCTAAGTTCCAAACTTACTCTTCGTGTTCTGATTCAGATCCTATTTCTTCCCTGAAACCTTCAGTAACCACACAACCCATACTCTTTTCTATCTTATATTTTGCTTATATTCAGGACCACCCAGGTCAGTACTTAATTGTCTTCTTATTATTTCATGCATTATTATTGTCTCTCCAATGAGAATGTAAGATCAATTTTATTATGAGTGCTTTGGATACCCTTGAGTATTTAGCAGAGTAATAGATACATGGAAATTGCTCAATAAATATTTAATGATTGATAATATAATTTTGTTTATTTCAAATGCATTTTCTTCTTGTGAGACACTGTTCAGTTATTTTTCCAAAAATCCAATTTCTTTCTTCATATTTCTTCATCTTTTGCTCCCTTCCTCCTTTCATTCTTCTTTCTTTCTTCCTAATCTTCTTTTCTTTGCTTTTTTATCCACCCCATTTCTTCCTTCCTTCCTAATTCTATATTAGCTAGTTATCTTTCTATTTTTAGAGAGGAGAGAGAAAAAAATAGACTGAATTGCCTTTGATGCCATTCTGGAGTGCTTTAAATGACCCACAACTTCTCCCTGAATCAAATTCCTATCTTTTTTGAATCAACTGTCTTCCCATCATGAGATATAACTAGAATATTTCTTTCTCAGAAGTCTCAGAAGAATTAAATTTGAGAGTCATCCAAAGGGCAGTGGAGAGGTACATAGTGGCCATGGGCAAGCTGCAACATATTATTAAAGAAAAATTGTGAAAAAGCAGTGAAGGATGCCATCAAATAGATATCTGAACTAAAAAAAAAATGAGCTAATTGCATCACCAAGGGTAACTGATGGACAGTCTATGTACTTCATTGCCATTCACACTGTGTCATGATCTAGATGCAAGCCTTCTTAAACTTTTTCCGCTTGCGAACTCCTTCAACACTCCTTAAACTGTGAGTTGTAACCCCCATATAAACAAGAGGAAGGCACACAATGCATTATGTGCATTCAGTTTTGGAAGAGTTATTATGGAACATGGAAAGATTGGTGCAGGAATGGAGAAGTAGAAATCTATACCTACTTCAGGGAGGTTTGGAAATGTGTCTTTCATTTAAACAACAAAATTGTCATTTCAGTTCACCTATAGCCTCCTAAAGACACTATGTAAATGTTAGCTGTTATTATTTATCCTGAAAAACAGAATGTTGTATAGACCTAGATGAATTTTGAAAAATATAATAAACTGATGGACAAAGAAATGAGTATCCCAGGATTTATGAAGTAGATAAATTTCTATAGTTCACTACATTATCCATTACTTGTTATTACCAAAGATTTGGTGAGGAGAACTTTTATATCTGGTGCTGTTTTTGCTTCCAAAGTATATAAAATATCCTTCTTTCATATATATGTACCGCCAAAATTCCGAAGTGGAAACTAAGGTGAGGGGGACATGCTGGAATGTATGGAATGTGCCATATTTCATGTATCACAGGTATTTGTTTTCCTGCTCCATTCTACAAGAGACTGACAACTGGGAAACACTGTCATTCACAATAATTTACTTCAGAGAGTTTACTTCTGAAACAGCCTTCTAACCTATTTCCCTTTCTCTAGTCTTTTTCAACTTCAGTTCTTTCTTCAACTTTAATTTGCTTACTTGTTAGGTCGAAGGAATGCAACTCACACTACTTAGTTCACACAGTTATTGAATATTTGCTTTGCCAACCACAATATGACATATATATGTGAGTTATGGAGGTTTAGAAAGGGACAGAGCAAATCCCAGATATTGGGGTAGCATAGACATAGGCAGGAGGTTGAGATAGAGAAGTATAAGACCAGAGGTTGAAAATAATCCAGCTTGGCTAGAACAATGATAAAGTAAAGAATGGGAATAAGGAACAAAGCTAAAAGGAAGGAATTGTGGCAGATAATAGACAACCTTGAATGCCAATGTCAACAGTCTATGCTTCCTTTAGTAGGCAAAAGGGAACCATCGAATATGTGAGTGAGTGCATTTCTATGGAATAGAAAAGTGTATTGAATATAGAGTCCATCTGTAATTTGGATATTTATTGGAGACATTTCCAATATTTGTTGCAATATCAATTGCTTTATTTCCAAAAGTCTTATGCAAAAATAAAAAAGATTTGGGGAATTGGGGAGCTAAGTAAAAGAGTCAGAATATGGAAATAAGAAGTGGCTTGGCTGCTTTTGATGAAATGTGACTATATAAAAAGTCCTGTTGCCAAGTACAATATTGTAATGAGTTTGAAAACTAGCCTATGGCTCTTCCATATCCTGCTGCCTTCATTGTTTTTAAAGTGTTTCCAAGTGAATAGTACATTGCTCCTGAAATTGTAAAGGCCAGTTCTAAGAACTTGTTGAAACCAAAATACTTGTGAGTTAAGATACTCAAACTGGAGAATATTCTCAGCCTTGAAATTGAATTAAAGCCTAGTGTTACAAAATGGATAGCATCACAGATCAATGGATCAATTCACATAAAATGTGTCATGTAATGAGGAATTTCAACAGATTTTTTCCCATTTTATGTCCTTCCCAGTGAAAACTGTGTCGAATAAACCTATGATATTGCCTAAGCTCCACGCATATTGGGCAGGACATTTTGTTTCATATAACTAACCGAGCTTTTTCTACAAAAGGTTTATTACAGGAACCTTAATGTACTGATATGGCCACTTGGTATCCTATATCTGGATAGATAGAGAAAGAGATAGCAATTGAACAAATATTGTACTAGTACAGAGAAGCCCTGGTGAGGAATACAGTGGCATTTTCTTATCTCCGATAGTAACTTAGAGAATAAAGTGACTGACCCAGTGTAACACAAATCAGACACCTCAGAGGCAGGAAATGAACCCAAGTCTTCTAGACTTTGAAGTCATCTCTACTTTCAAAGCTACCTCACTCTTAGCTAAATTTGATGAAATAAGATGAATGGAATTTTACTGCACGTACATTATAGCTCTAGGGAGGAAGTGTCTATTATCTGAGGACCAGTCTGGTTGAGTTTGGAGGCTCTAGTTGCCAGTAGATTAGCAGTCAAATGATGATTTTCAACAAAGCAAATCACAGTGACCTATGGAAGAAATAGGTATGAAATTCCTTTGTGGTAAGATGAGGAAACTGTATTAGCAAGCACACTAGCACACATGGCGGGCTGCTAGCACAGGTTCTTTGATCTATTTTTCTAAAGGAAAGACATCAAAGGGATCAACAATCTTCAATTAAACAATTCAGACAAATAAGTAGGAAGAAGGGAATATCCAAGAAAGAACTCAATAGACAGGGCTCTAACTGTCTAAACAGAATAATTGATACCTAATCACCAGACCAAGGAGTACCAACATCTGGGATCTTTAACAACAGCTACCCAGAGTCTCATCTGGTCAAATCACAAAGAAACATTCTTCCCATGAGTGAGCCCCAAAGTAAAATGCCAACCTCTCAGAATATAAAGACTCAGTCCCTCATGGGCTCAGAGCCAGAAAGCACAAAATCTATGGGACTCAGCACAGCTATGAATTATCAGGGTTCAAAGGAGATTAGTCCTTCAAATTTTTGCTATTTAGTTGGAGTCTGGGAAACTGAACTCCAAAATAGAAACAACAAAAATCCTACCTTGCTTGAACTTGTAGAAGCTAAGTGGTATAGTGGGTAAAGTACAAGGGTTTAGACACATAGACCTGAGTTCAAATTCTTAAACACTTGCTAGCTGCAGTATCCTCACTAAGTCCATTAACCTCTTTAGATTATTTTCATTATGTATAAAATCAGGGGGTTTTATACAATGGTCTCTCAGTTCCATTCTACATCTACATTTATGATATGATTCTGTAAAATATTCTAATGCTATGCTATAAAAGAATAATTAGTTATTTCATAATGTAAGATTCTGTTCACACTTATATTAAAAAATAATTCCATCTTTTAGCTTAAGTAAGAACCGAAGTCTCAATATATAGGTAAATATGTATATGTCATTGTTTTCTTTATTAAATTTTTTATTGATTTTTCTTTATTAAAAAGTCATTATTTTCAAAAAGATATCTCCTAATACAATCCTTCCTCATGTGAAATATCAAGCAAAATAAATCAATACTTTGATTGTATCTAAAAACGCATGCCTTGACTAATGTGGAAATATGTTTATGATAAGTGTACCTATATAACCTATGTTATTACATTGCTTGCTATCTTGATAGGGGGATAGGAAGGAAGGGAGCAGAGAAAAAAATTAGAATTCAAAATCTTATAAAAGTGTATGTTGAAAACTATCTCTACATGTACTTGGAAAACAGTTTAAAAACTATTTCTTATTTAAAAAAGAAAAATTTGAAACATTTAAAAATGAAATTAAATTGGAGAAAAAACAAGTGGAAAAATGTATGCCTTCTTTTACACTTTTAGTTTACCACTTTTTTGTCAAGAAGCCAGAGGTGTTCTTTAATGTTAGCTCTTGAAATCACAATGTTTCTAAATTCTTACTTCGTGGCTTTGTTGCTGTTAAAGTTCTTTTTCAGTCATGCATAATTCTTCATGATCCCATTTGTGGTTTTCTTTACACGCACACACATACACACACGTATACACACACACACACACATATATATATATATATATATATATATTCTCAATTACATGTGAAAACAATTTTTAATCTTTGTTAAGTTTTCAGTTCCAACTTCTATCCTTTCCTCCATTCCCTTTCCCCTCCCTGAGATGGTAAGCAATCTGATATAGGAAATGTATGGATAATGATATAAACCATTTCCATATTAGTCATTTTGTGAGAAGGAAGGAAGGAAGAGAAGGAAGGAAGGAAGGAAGGAAGGAAGGAAGGAAGGAAGGAAGGAAGGAAGGAAGGAGGAAGGAAGGAAGGAAGGAAGGAAGGAAGGAAGGAAGAGAAGGAAGGAAGGAAGGAAGGAAGGAAGGAAGGAAGGAGAGGGAAGGAAGGAAGGAAGGAAGGAAGGAAGGAAGGAAGGAAGGAAGGAAGGAAGGAAGGAAGGAAGGAAGGAAGGAAGGAAGGAAGGGAGAGAAAATAGTTTGCTCTGGTCTTTATTCATATACTGTCAGTTCTTTCTCTGGAGGTGGATAGCATTTTTCATCATGAATCCTTTGTGATTGTATTAGACCATTGTACTGCTGAAAATAGCTGTCATTCGTTCATTGTACAATATTGCTATTACTTTGTACAGTATTCTCCTGGCTCACTTTATTCTGTATCAGTTCATATAAGTCTTTTCAGGTTTTTCTGAAACCACCCTGCTTGTCATTTCTTATGGCATAATAGTATTTCATCACAATTATATACCACAACTTGCTCAGACATTTTCCAATTGATGGGCATCCCCTCAATTTCTAATTCTTAGCCACTACAGAAAGACGGGCTATAAATAGTCTGTGCAAATAGGTTCCTTTCCCCTCTTGTTTTATCTCTTTGGGATAGGACCTACTAGTGGTATTGATTAACCAAAGAGTAAGTACAGTTTGATGACTCTTTGGGTTCCAAAATGCCCTGCAGACTGGTTGGATTAGTTCGTAACTGTATAAAAATGCATTGGTGTTCCAATTTTCCCAAATCCCTTCCAATATTTAAAATTTTTCCTTTCTGTCATATTAACTAATCTGATATGTGTGAGGTGGTTCATCAGAGTTGTTTTAATTAGCATTTCTCTAATCAATAGGGATTTAAAGCATTTTTATATGACTATAGATTGATTTGACTACTTTTTCTGAAAGCTACCTGTTCATATCCTTTGACCATTTATCAGTTGGAGAATGACTCATAAATTCTTACAAATTGGATGTTCTTCATACATTTGCAAAATGAGACCATTATCAGTGATACTTTCTATTAAAAAAATGTTTCCCAGTTTTCTGCCTTCCTTCTAATTTGGGTTGCATTGGGTTTTTTGTGCGAAAACTTTAAAAATGTTATGTAATTAAAATTATCCATTTTACATATTTTTGTGTTCTCTATATTTTGTTTGTTCTAAATTCTTCTCTTTTCCATAAATCTGACAGGTAAACTACTCCATGCTTTCCTAATTTGCTTATGGCATCACCCTTCATGCATAAGTTATGTACACTTGAGGTTTTCTTGGCAAAGATACTAAATGGCTTGCCATTTCCTTCTCTGGCTAATTTTGCAGATAAGGAACTAAAGGAAACAAGATTAAGTGACTTGCCCAGGGTCACTTTTAATTCATGATGAGTCTTTCTGAGTTCAGGCCCAGCACTCTATTCATGGTGCCTCTTAGCTGTCCTACTATATTGTTACATTGGTTATATGTTAATAAAATAAAGAAATAATTTCCATTATAGTTACAGATTTAGATACAGATATGTGTATAGATCTGTACGTACAACTGTGTCACAGAGATTAGCAATCACATCTCCTATTTCCTTCTTTCACCACACTACTATATAGAACAACTGCAGAGAATGAGGTGTCATTTTATCATCTCCTTACTTATGTGATGTTTTCCTAACAGGTATTTTTCCACAAAGATGCAAGCTTCCTTTGTTGGGGAAGAGGGGAGAAAAAGCAACAAACGTTTATTAAACTTCTACCATAAGGCAAGCATTGTACTAAGTGCTTTATAAATATTACCTCATTTCATCCTAACAACAACAGGTGCTATTATCACCCCCATTCTACAGCTGGGGAAACTGAGGCAGACAGAGACTGTGCTTAAGAGTCACGCAAATAAGTGTCTGAGATGAATTTGAACTCAGATCTTCCTCACTCCAAGTCAAGTGTTCCACTGACTGTGCACAATTTCTAGCTAAATGGTTAACCAGGCCTGGAGTCAGGAAAACTTGAGTTCAAATCTGACCTTAGTCACTCACTAACTGCGTGACCCTGGACAAGTCATTTGATCTCTGTTTACTTTAATCTAACGGAGAAGAAAATAGCAAACCACTCCACTACCTTTGCTAAGAAACCTCAAACCAGGTCATAAACAGTCAGACACAAATAAATGACTGAATAACTGTGGTACATCACAAATTAAAGGGGCAGTTTTCTATCATTAATAGAGCAAACTGTCCTAGGATCAGAACTTTATTCCTAGTAAATTATGTATATTAGATTTCTATTAGTAAACAGGGTAGGGTCCCTATTCCCTTGTGTGCATAAATGACTTTTTTTTCCTGGCAGAATTTAGGAAATTACATCATTTTAACATGAATTACAGTCTTGAGTCCTAATAAGAAGGCACATTATTAAGGACATGCAACTCAATTTGTCCTGAAATAGGAAATGTAGCTTCATACAGTTGGCATCAGACACTTCTAATGTCTTAGAGCCTTTTATCTCTCTTAAATTAGTACTTTTTTGGTGCCACTCTCATCTTTTCTCTTTTCTTCTGGGGTCTACAAGATAGATGCAACATCTATACTTCATTGCAAGCCTTTACTTACTTCTATTCTCTTGCCTTATGACAAGAAGAAGTCTGGCATTGTGTGTGTGTGTGTGTGTGTGTGTGTGCGCGCGCCTCATCAACATATATATATATATATATTTAATTTACCAGGGTTTTTCTATTTGTGGTTTTAGAATTTCATTATTGAGAAATTTCCATTTTCTCATTCCTACATTTTTTCATGTGTCACATATAAAGATATATATCTTCTTACTATATAATTGTACTACACCTAGCCATCCATGAGGATGCACCCTCACAGCATACACTAGCATCCAAAATAGACTATGTGACTGGAAGGAGAAGAGACAGACAAGATGTGAGAGTGACAAAGCCAATGTGTGGTGCAGGCTACTGGACTGATCATAGACTTATCCTTTCCAAGCTAAATATTCACATTCATCAAAAGTGCCACCCCCAAGAAAAAATGACTACCAGAAGAATTAATGTCAACAAATTAGAGCTCTTCTCAGAGTATGAACAGTTTGTTGCTAACTCAGATGGAAAGTTGAGCCAACACATAGTTAGCAACAGTGAAGCAGAAAAGGAGTGGGCAGCTTTCAGAGATTTGGTGTGCAGCACTACATTTGGTCATCTGGGTCAGAATATTCACAAACACCAAGACTGGTTTGATGAAAATGATGGGGAAATTCACAAGCTGCTAAATGAAAAACAAGAACTCCACAGGATATACCGTAGGATATTTCATCTAACCCTAAGAAGGCAGCATTTAATTCCATCAAAAATAAAGTACAAGCAAAGCTTAGAGAGATGCAAGATTCCTGACTCAGTAAGAAGACAGATGAAATTCAGTTTTATGCTGATAGTAACAATCCAAAGCACTTTTAAGATTACCTGAAAGCTATTTATGGACCAAAAAGCTATGGTGCATCACAACTACTCAATGCTGATGGAGCCGCATTGATTAGTGATAAGGACATGATCCTAGAGAGATGGGCTAAACACTTCCATAGTGCTCTCAACAGACCATCATAATCAATGCTGAGGCCATTGACCTTTTACCTCAGGTTGAAGTCAGTCCCTCCTTAGCTGAACTCCCAACTAAAGAAGAGGGTCATTAGGCTCCTTTCATGTGGCAAAGCACCTGGTGCTGATTCTATTCCAGCTGAGATTTACAAGGTAGGGGGACCATTGCTCATACAAAAGCTGACTGAAATTTTCCAAGTTATATGGCAAGAGAAGGTTAACCCCAGGAGTTTAAGGATGCCTCCATTGCCCATCTGTATAAAGGTAAAGGGAATAGATTGTCCTGTGACAATCACAGGGGGATCTCTCTCTTAGTCATTGCTGGCATGATTCTTGCTAGAGTCCTCCTTAATAGGCTTATCCTACACCTGAGAAATGGTCTTCTACCTGAGAGCCAGTGTGGCTTCAGAAAGGGCCGAGGAACAGTTAATATGGTGTTTGATATTCAACAACTCCAGGAGAAATGGCAGGAGCAGAACAGAGGTTTGTACACAATGTTTGTAGACCTGACCAAGGTCTTTGACCCTAGTGGTCATGAGGGTTTAGGGAAAATTATACCAAATTTGGTTACCCAGAGAAGTTCATCAGTATTGTACGTGAATTTCAAGACAGCATATATGCCCGGGGTTCTGGATTATGGACAATGCTCTCATGACTTCCTAGTCACCAATGGAGTGAAACAGGGATGTGTCCTTGCTCCCATGGTTTTTAGGATGATGTTTTCAGTCATGTTATCAAATGCTTTCAATAAGGATGAACATGGCATCAAGGTCAATTACTACAAGCCAAGACCAAAGTGGAGGGAATGCTGGTGCATGATCTTCTGTTTGCCAATGATCGTGCATGCAATGTAACCTCTGAAGCTGCGATGCAACAAAGTATTGATCAAGTCTCTGCTACTTGTGCTAATTTTGGCCTAATAATTAATGCCAAGAAAACATAGGTACTCCATCACACCATCTATATATGGAACCATAGGTTACAACAAATGGAGAAGTTTTGAATGCTGTGGATCAGTTCACTTACCTTGGTAGTGTACTTTCCAGGGATGCACACATTGACAATGAAGTTGATGCACGCATTGCCAGAGCTAGTTCTGTGTTTGGGAGGCTCTGAAGAAAAGTTTGGGAGAGAAGAAGTATTAGACTGACCACTAAACTGAAGGTTTACAGAGTCATTGTGCTGACATCATTGTCGTATGCCTGTGGAACATGGACAGTCTACCAGCACCATGCCACGAAACTGAATGACTTCCATTTGAACTGTCTTAGGAAGATTCTGAATATCACCTGGCAATATAAGGTACCAGACACTGAGGTCCTTCCTTGAACTGAACTGCTAAGCCTTCAAACTATGCTTCAGAGAGCATAACTCCAATGGACTGGTCACGTTTTTTGAATGCAAAATGTATGTGTGCCAAAAAGACTATTTTATGGAGAACTCACACATAGCAGGTGATCACATGGTGGTCAGAAGAAATGATACAAGTATACTCTTAAGGTCTCTCTCAAGAGCTTTTGATTTGGTTGTGAGACCTGGGAGACACTGGCACAGGACTGCTCAGCATGGTGTGCCCATATCAGAAGGGGTGCTGTGCTCTATGAGCAAAGCATAATTGAAATAGCACAAAGGAAATGTAGGATGTGCAAAGTTGGAGTATCCACCCCAAATATTCACATGGACTATCTGTGCCCAACCTGTGGTAGAGTATTCTGAGCTAGTATTGGTCTGATCAGCCACAGTCAGACACACTGAAACTTCATTTTATCATGGTGATGTCATTTTGGTCCTCGTCGAGAACAAAAGACAACAACCAACCAACAAGATAGATGCAACATCTATACTTCATTCCAAGCCTTTTACTTACCAAATTTCCATGAGGAAGTAATTCAGCCAACCAGGCTTCTATTCTCTTGCCTTAAGACAAGGAGGAGAGGCCTGGTATTGTGTGTGTGTGTGTGTGTGTGCATGTGTGTGCACACATGCTTCATCCATATATATATATATGGATTTCTTCTTATCTCTTTTACCAAGGTTTTTCTATTTGAGTTTTAGAACATCATTATTGAGAAATTTCTGTTCCTTATTCCTACAAATTTTCATGGGTTACACAGAAAGATATGTATAATTGTACTAGACCCAGCCACATTTACCTATCCTGTTCTTCTGAATAATATGCCCTCTTGATTCTACCAAGGCAGTGATTTTTAATGAGCTAGAATTCACCTCCTTCATCAGAATTTCTAGCTCCATTTTTGTCATCCATTCTTTGCATAGCCATTTGAAGCCATGAATTATTGCTAGATTTTTTCTTCCATGAATTTCTTGGCTTTATTAATGGTTAACTTTCTTATTACATTGTAGTTTCTATATAGAATATCTAGCATGGCAGACATATAGAGACTGATCTCACTCTTGCCCTTCCTTTTCATGTAGGAAATGACTGGATATAGCAGTTATTTCAAAACCTGTGGTATTCTGGGGTAGGCCTGTTTTAGTCTTCTGGCAATTTAGGTTGAATATGAAACAGAATGAGATGTTTGTAAGTTATTCAACAGTAAAGAAAAGGAGATATACTTAGCTGTAGCAGCAGGGGAACTGAGGCAAGAGATGATGAATGATTTGACAAATGGCATATAGGAATTAAGTAGCCAAGTTGGGATTTGGACCCAGATATATCTTCTGACTCCAAATTCAATGATCTTTACTGTATGTGATTATAGAAATTCCTATTGAACCTATTGTTCACAGAAGGCACATAGGATGTACTTGCCTGGAACCATGAAGACATGAAGCTGGAAAGAGCTACAAATTAACCTGGAAAGTGATCTACATGTTCACCAAGCTGTACTGAGTGACCACAGCCACCAAGAAGTATAGCTGGAACTAAATGAAAATGTTGAAGTAACAGCAGGGTCCTGGAGAAGTATAAACCCATTGAACTTGCCCTTAGTTCCCTGCTTTCCTACCCAGTCCCATCTTTCACTGAGTTTGTAAATGTTTTCTTTCTTTTGCTTTGGGGGTGGGGGTGGGGAAGACCAAAAAAAATCTCAACTTTGTACACAGTATTCAAAATTTACTTTGGATTTGTTTTTTATTTACAAAGTGAGAATCTTTGTTCCTATTTATTTGTAGCCTTGTTTACCTCATTAATTTGCAAAGCAAAAGGGGATAAATGACACATTTTTAGCTGTTTCTCTGTTAGTGTTCCACCTTAACCTCTTTCAAAGATTTCGCTAATATTGCCTTTCCCTTTCTTCCTTATTTTCATGTGATCATCATTCTTTCCATCACTCCCCTTTTGCTCTCACCTTTCCCTCTAGTCTGGTAGTCCAAGTTCTTTCTCCCTGTCAAATGAGATAACATCACACTGGGTTAAATCACTGAAGATAGCTAATTCTCCATAGACAGACAGAGGGTTGAAGTTTCACTTTTCTCTTCCATATAAATTTCCACTGTATATTTTCCCCCTAAGTTAGCAAATACACATTTCTAACTAACATGGTGTCAAATCTCCTCCACACTTGTGACATAAACCAAAAAGAGATCCCTTTTTTAAAACATAACCCTTCACTCCATTTCCATCCTTCTTCATAGGGAACATTTTATGTCTGTGATGTAAATTATATGGTTCACTATGAATATTTTGATTCACTGAAGGACCTTAGTTTGTGTGAAAACAACTTATATTGCATCATTTTTCAAAATTATTAAAATTACACTAAAGCATGTGCTCACACACATGCACAGGTATATATGTTCCCTTGTGTTGGCAAAAGCAATGAAAACAATTTTCTCCTCCTCTTTCTCCTCCCCTTATCATTATCCCACACTTGTTTTTCGACATCTCTGCTCCTTGCTTTTAATTTGTCTTGTGATGAGGACCATAGAATGTTAATTTACTGAGGGAAGCTAAATGGCCCAGTGGATAGAGCATTAGACCTGGAGTCAATAAAACTTGAATTCCAATCCATTCTCAGACTGTGTGGCCCTGGGCAAGTCACTTAAGGTCTGTTTATCTCATTTTCTTCATCTGTAAAATGAGGATAATAACAGCATTTCACAGGGTTGGTATGAGGATCAAAGAGATAATATATGTAAAGCTTGTAGCACAGTGCCTACAACATAGTAAGGACTATATAAATGTTTATCATTAAATTTAATAAATCAAATAAATTTTAATTTAATTTAAATAAATTTAACTTAATTAAATTAAATAATTTAATTTAATAAAATAAATTTAATTAATAAATTTATACATACATATGGTTGGTTGGTTGCTGTCCTTTGTTTATATGTATATAAATGTTTATCATTACATTTAATTAATTAAATAAATTTTTGATTTAATTTAAATTAATTTAATTTAATTAATATAAGTAATTTAATTTAATAAATTAAATTTAATTAATAAATTTATACATTCATATGGTTGGTTGGTTGGTTGCTGTCCTTTGTCTTCGAAGAGGACCAAAATGATATCACCATTCTAAAGTGAAATTTCATTGTGTCTGACTGTGGCTGATCAGACCAATGTGAACTTGGAATGCTCTACCATGTAGGTGATGTCTTTTGATTCATGCATAAATTGCATTTAAGTGAGGCAGAGCTGCATGAAGTCGTCAGCCTCACTCTCTCCTCCTGAATCATCATAGTCCAGTGGCAGGACAGAGTCAAGATGGCTGGCGATGGTTCAGGATGCAGTGGATGACCTTGGTGTCTTTGGTGTCTAACCAAGCTTTAAATATTCCACATCGCCTACTTCATCTGCCTTCATGACCATTGGAACAAATCGTTCTCATCTGCCCATTGCACCAGGTGAAGTCTTCATATGCTTGGGGTACACACCCCATTAATTCACCAATGGGCTACGTTGGTGGTATAGTGGTGAGCATAGTTGCCTTCCAAGCAGTTGACCTGGGTTCAATTCCCAGCCAACACAGTGAAGTTTTGGGGTATAGGGTGTGTTCAGGGAGGACGAGTACCTTTGGTGTGATGGCTACCTGGCCCTTTTTGGGGCTCTTTCCACCTTTGGTGTGCACCTGTTCCACCTAACTCTCACCTGTGGCTCTAAGAAGCTGCAGCATGTGCTGTGGCCACACCCTGGTAAACCATTTTGGCAGACGGGCCAATATAGTTACATATTATAATAATAAATTGATAAATTACTTAAGTTTGTATTAAATTAATTATTTACTATCATCAAATTTATTATTTAATTTATTACATAATTAATATAATTAATAATATTGTATTAACTATATTAATTATATAATTATGAATTAATTATAAAAATAATGAATATAATTAATTACAAATATATTATATAATTATGTTAATTGTAAATAAACCATACATTAATCATTTATAATAATTAATTGTTAATAATCATTAAATTTATTATTAAAATCATTATCGTCATCCTCATCTGAAAGGTAGAACTAGTATAAGTATAAGAAGTTCATGGAGTTTAAATATGGGTTTTACCTCTGTCACTGTTCTTTCTTATTTGGAATGCGAACAGATAGATTAGAAACTTTAGTTGTCCATCCTTAGCCAGAGGTGGACAGAAACTTTTTTTTTATCAGAATGCTGTTTTTCACTTTTCTAAAACCACTTGTGCAGTGTCCTAATTATTGAAGAACATCTTTCTGATTCTTTCCTGAGTGCAACTGGAAAGAAAATTTTGGGGGTGTTACTATTAGATAGGGGAAGAACTGACTTCACATGACCCTAAGGGGAAGGTTTACTGATGTGAAAATGTGCTTCTTCTGTAATGGTTTATTTTTATTTTTATTTTTTTATTTTATTTTTACTTTTCTTGCACATCTCTCATATACGTGTACATATATACACACATATTTGTACATACACATATATGTATATATACATTTATATGTATATATGTTTATGAGAAAATATACATGTGTGGTAGAATTTAGAGCTGGCTGTCTCCCCAAGACAATTTTTAACAAAACTGCAATTAAATCTAAATATCTGGGACTTTTCCCCAGGGAACCACAATGTATAAAGTACTGGCAGCATTTATGTTCCTTCAGAAACAGTAGAAAGTGAGCTTAGCTCCTAATTAAGAAGAATTAGTTAAAATAAGAAGCTATCACATCCTGCCCCTGGCAACCACATACTATGTAAATTTCATCTCACCTTGATCATGTGGCCAACCCCTTCCTCTGTCTTCCTAGCAATAACTTAACCCTGTTTGCCTCATTTTTTCTCATCTGCAAAAAGAGTTGTAGACAGAAATGGCAAACCACTCCAGCGTCTTTGGCAAGAAAATGCCAAATGGGCTCAGACATGACTGAGACCACTAGACACCAACAACAAACCAAGTTTCCAACTGGGTAGCAATGGACAAAGTTCATTTGGAAGAATAAATATCAGGAACTTCAAAGAAAGCAGGGAAAAAATGTAAAGAAAGCAGATTTACCAGTATCAGACCTTAATTTATATTATAAAGTGAGAGAATTGTTGAAGTGTAAAAAGGATAATTTCAATAATTTTAAATTATAATTTGAAATCTATGTAGTCAATAGTAGAAGTAATGCAGAAAAGTGGGGAAAAAATATTTATGGCCAGTCCCTCAGATAGGATGTGATTGGGTTGGAAGATCACTTATGGCGTAAGAAATGATGAACTGATTGAATTGGAAAAATGTGAAAATACTTGGACTTATGAAGATACTACCCACCTTCAGAGAAACAGACAATAGGAGAGAATAAGCATAGTATAGTCTTACATATGTATCTATGAGTGTCTATGTGTATATATGTGTTTGTTTATGGGTACTTATGTTTATGTTCACTTATACATAAATATATACATACATACATATACATACATATAAGGGTGTGTGTGTGTTTGTGTATGCTTAATTGTAAACTTTTTAAGATGGTATGGAGAAGGAGTGAAAAAAAAGCAAAAAGTGCATAGAGAATAAAAGAAAATCATCAAGGAAATAAAGAAAACCTGGGTAACTTTGAAAACAGTATGTTTATTACATAGGTTTTTATTATACAGGTATTTATTATATAGATTTTGTTAAATAGAAATTTATAACTTACTATGTAAGTTTTCTTGAAATGTAAATTTATCATTTTATATCAAATCTTCTCTTATGGTCTCCTGTGTACATAGCAATATTTTTTTTCCTTTCTCAGTTTGTATTTAAGTTTAAAATTAAAAAAAAAATACAAAACAAACCCTCGAACAAACAAACTGGGTAGATAATTACAGAGCGAAGAAATCTCTGACCTTAAAAGACCTTACATTCTATCATCAAGTAAGGTATACTGATGCCTAGGGAGTGGTATAAAGAGGAGAGAAAGGAGAGATGTCTTATAATAGCATAATTTATAAATTAATACATTTAATATCAGACAATTTTAATGTCTATGATATATGTATATATACATATATACACACATTGTTTATATTTGCATATAGGTATATGTATGCGTTTTTGTATGTATATATGTATGTATGTATATATAATGTATATAGATATATAGAGAGCTTGCCTTTCTATAGCACTGAGAAGTTTATAAACTATTTTGTATTTTCTCACATAGAGAAGTGATGAGGGCTAATGGAAAGAACACAGCATTTTAAGTTATGACTTGTTATTTATACAAGTTTATTGTCCTTATAACTCTCCTTACTGTATTTGTGTATGGATTTGTGTATGGATTTGACTAAATGATTTTTAAGTTCCCTCTCAATCTCATCTGAGATTCTGTGATGCCATAGAACCCTAACAAAATGAGGAGATAGGTTATATACTGGAGAGAGTGAAGGTGGCTGGAGTCAGTAAGTCCTGAGATCAAATTTGACCTCAGACACTTCCTAACTGTATGATACTAAAGCAGTCATTTAACCTCTGTTTGCCTCAGTTTCTTCATATATAACATAGGGAGAATAATACCGTCTACCCTTCCATGGTTGTTCTGAGGAACAAATGAGATAATAATTGTACAGAGTTTAGCATAGTGCCTGGTAGATAGTATTATAAAAATGTTAGCCATTATTTATGTTTTTAGGAACATTCCCTTGTTTCAAATTTTCTCAGCAAAAGTTCCATTTTTTTTTAATGAAGCTACTTGAGTACTGGGGCACCTAGGTGACCCCGGATAGAGTACCCAGCCTCAGTTCAGGCAGACGCCTCTTCCTGAGTTCAAATTTGACCTCAGACACTTACTAGCTGTGTAACAATCCTGGGCAAGTTACTTGACCCTGCTTGTCTCAGTTTCCTTATCTGTAAAATAACAAACTACTCAATATCCTTTTGTGTTCATTTATTTTTAGCTTTCAGTATTCACTTCCATAAGTTTTCAACTTTCTTCCCCTCCCTCCTCTCTCCTCTCCCTAAGATGGCATGCAATCTGACATAGACTACATATACATTCTTATTAAACATATTTTGGCATTCGTCATGTTGTATAGAAGAATCAGAATGAATGCACTCCAGTATTTTTCTTAAGAAAACCCCAAATGGGTTTTTTGTGAGGTTTTGAAGCATTTTTTCCCAAACTACTTATGTGTGTGTGTGTGTGTGTGTGTGTGTGTGATAATGAATCTTAAGACTATCTCTTCTTCCCTGGCCCTTTGAATTTGAATGGATATTATCTCAGGCAAGACGTCTGAGCAATCGTAACAGCAATAGTAGCTAAGATTGTATAGTGCTGACTATGAAACAGGCGCTGTGCTAAACACGTTACTATTGTTATTACATTGCATCTTCACTACAAACCTGCATGGTAGGGGATATTATTATTTTACATATTTTACATATGAGAAAACTAAGGTAGACCTAGATTGAATGACTTGCCCATGGTCTCACAGTTAGGAAGTTGTGAGACTGAACTTGAATTCAGGTCTTTCTGTCTCTGAGTCTGGTACTCTATCCATTGTACCACCTACTTGCTGAGGTTTGGGAAACTTTTTTTTTTAATTTTTAAATTTATTCATTTATTTAACTTTTTACATTCATTTTCACAAAATTTTGGGTTGCAAATTTTCTCCCCATTTATCCCCTCCCCCCACCCCAATACACCAAGCATTCTAATTTTCCCTATCACCAATCTGCCCTCTCTTCTATCCTTCTTCCCTTCTCTTGTCCCCATCTTCTCTTTTGTCCTGAAGGGCCAGATGACTTTCTATTCCCCATTAACTGTATTTCTTATTTCCTAGTAGCAAGAACAATACTCAACAGTTGTTCCTAAAACTTTGAGTTCCAAATTCTCCCCATCCCTCCCTCCCCACCCCTTCCCTTTGGGAAGACAGGCAATTCAATATAGGCCATATATGTGTAGTTTTCCAAATGACTTCAATAACAGTTGTGTTGTATAAGACTAACTGTATTTCCCTCCATCCTATTCTGCCCCCCACTGTTTCTAGTCTGTCTTTTGATCCTGTCCCTCCCCAAGAGTGTTGACCTCAAATTGCTCCCTTCTTCCATTGCCCTCCCTTCCATCATCCCTCCCTCCCTGCTTATCTCCTTCTTCCCCATTTTTCTATACTGTAAGATAGGTTTTCATATCAAAATGAGTGTGCATTTTACTCCTTCCTTTAGATGAATGTATTGAGGGTAAACTTCATGTTTTTTTTTTCTCAGCTCTCCTCTTTTTCCCTCCACTAAAAAGTTTCCTGCTTGCCTCTTGAATGAGATATAATTAACCCCATTCCATTTCAGCCTCTCTCCTCACACTACATTTCTCTCTCACAATTTACCTTAATTTCTTTTAAGATATGGTCCCATCCTATTGAATTCACTCTCTGCTCTCTGTCTCTGTGTGTGCGTGCTTGTCTGTATGTGTGTGTGCATGCATGTACATGTGTGTATGTGTGTGTGTGTATATCTGCAGGTGGTCCCACCAACTACCCAGATACTAAAATGTTTTAAGAGTCACAAATATTGTCTTTCCATGTAGGAATGTAAACAGTTCACCTTTGGTAAGTCCCTTATGACTTCCCTTTGCTGTTTACTTTTTCATGCTTCTTCTCATTCTTGTGTTTGAAAGTCAAATTTTCTTTTCAGCTCTGGTCTTTTCATCAAGAATGATTGAAAGTCCTCTGTTTCATTGAAAGACTATATTTTCCCCTGAAGTATTATACTCACTTTAGCTGGGTTGGTGATTCTTGGTTTGAGTCCTAGTTCCTTTGACTTCTGGAATATCCTATTCCACGCCCTTCGATCCCTTAATGTAGAAGCTACTAGATCTTGAGTTTTCCTGATTGTATTTCCACAATACTGGAATTATTTCTTTCTAGCTGCTTGTAAGATTCTCTCCTTGACCTGGGAGTTCTGGAATTTGGCCACAATGTTCCTAGGAGTTTCTCTTTTTGGATCTCCTTCAGGTGATGATCGATGGATGCCTTCAATAGTTATTTTGCCCTCTGGTTCTAGAAAATCAGTGCAGTCTTCCTTCATAATTTCATGAAACATGATGTCTAGGCTCTTTTTTTGATCATGACTTTCAGGTAGTCCCATAATTTTTAAATTGTCTCTCCTGGATCTATTTTCCAGGTCAGTTATTTTTCCAATGAGATATTTCACATTCTCTTTCATTTTTTCATTCTTTTGGTTTTGTTTGATGATTTCTTGGTTTCTCAGAAAGTCATCAGCCTCCATCTGTTCCATTCTAATCTTGAGAGAACTATTTTCTTCAGTGAGCTTTTGAACCTCTTTTTCCATTTGGCTAATTTTGCTTTTGAAAGCATTCTTCTCCTCATTGGCTTTTTGAACCTCTTTTGCCAATTGAGGTAGCCTATTTTTCAAGGTGTTATTTTCTTCAGCATTTTTTTGGGTCTCCTTTACTAAGGTATTGACCTGTTTTTCATGCTTTCCTTACATCTCTCTCATTTCTCTTCCCAGTTTTTCCTCCACCTGTCTAACTTGCTTTTCAAAATCCTTTTTGAGCTCTTCCATGGCCTGAGCCCACTGGACATCCACCTCGGATGTCTGGGATAGAGAGGCCCCGACCTCCACGTCTTTCCCCGATGGCAAGCATTGTACTTCGTCATTAGAAATGAAAGGAGGAAGGAACATCTCTTCCCCAAGAAAGTAGCTCTCTATAGTCTTATTTTGCTTCCTTTTTCTGGGCATTTTCCCAGCTTGTTACTTGACTTCTGAAATTCCTCTCCACCCCTGCCTAGATCTGCCCAGCTAGTGATTGGGGTCTGAGATTCAAATGCTGCTTCCCAGTCTCAGGGCTTTCCGCGGTGGGAGCGGCTGCTATTCAATGGGAGTTTAAGCTCTGGTGCTGGGGTGGGGGGCAGGGCCACCTCCCAGGCTCAGTTCCCTCAGGGGCTTTATGCAGAGACCTTCAGTGATGGAGTGGGCGGGGACAGGGCTGCCTCCCAGGCTCATCTTCCTCAGGGGCTTTATGCAGAGACCTGAACTTCTGCCTGCTGCTCTGGGAGTCCTGGGCCGCCACTGCTGCCTCTGACGCTGCCTCCGCTGCTGCCTCCCGAGTGGGCCCGAGCCACAGAGACACCCCACTCCCCTCTCAGCCAGCTCAGACGTCTCTCTCACTGACCTGTAGCACCTGTGGGTGGAGGGAACTTCCCGGCCACCAGCGGTTCCGTCCCTGAAGCCTGCTCGGATGTGCTCCTCTGGGGCCGCGGCCAGGGTGGCTCAGGGGTGGACTCTGCTTTCCGGGGTGTGACGGACCCCTGGGGACCGCTCTCCAGGGCTCTCTGGAATGGAAATCTCTTCCACTGTGTTTCTGTGTGCCTTGCCGTGATCCAGAATTTGTAGGAAGTTCTTCTTACAGGAAATTTATGGGCTGTGGATTCAGGGCTAGCATACGAGAGTCTTTCTACTCCGCCATCTTGGCTCCTCCTCCAAAACTTTTTTTTTTAATTTTTTATTTATTTAAATTTTTACATTCATTCGCTCAAAATTTGGGGTTCCAAATTTTCTCCCCATTTATCCCCATCCTCCACCCCAATACACCGAGCATTCTAATTTTCCCTATCACCAATCTGCCCTCTCTTCCATCATCCATCCCTTCTCTTGTCCCCATCTTCTCTTTTGTCCTGTAGGGCCAGATGACTTTCTATTCCCCAATAACTGTATTTCTTCTTTCCTAGTAGCAACAACAATACTCAACAGTTGTTCCTAAAACTTTGAGTTCCAAATTCTCCCCACCCATTCCCTTTGGGAAGGCAGGTAATTCAATATAGGCCATATCTGTGTAGTTTTACAAATGACTTCCCTGATAGTCGTGTAGTGTAAGACTAACTGAATTACCATCCCTCCAAATCTGCCCCTCATTGTTTCTCTTGTCTTTTGATCCTGTCCCTCCCCGTGTTGACTTCAAATTGCTCCCTCCTCCCCTTGCCCTCCCCTCCATCATCCCTCCCCTTGCTTATCTCCTTCTTCCCCACTTTCCTATACTGTAAGATAGATTTTCATACCAAAATGAGTGTGCATTTCATTCCTTCTTTTAGTCAAATGTGATGAGGGTAAACTAATTGTTTTTTTTTTTTTTTCTCAGCTCTCCTCTTTTCCCCTCCACTAAAAAGTCTTCTACTTGCCTCTTAAATGCCATATAATTACCCCATTCCATTTCACCCTCTTTCCTCCCACTACATTTCTCTCTCACCGTTTACCTTAATTTCTTTTAAGATATGGTCCCATCCTATTCAGTTCAATCTGTGCTCTCTGTCTCTGTATGTGTGTGCATGTGTGTATGTGTGTGTGTGCGTGCATGTGTGTACATGTGTGTGTATGGACCCACCTACTACCCAGATACTGAAAAGTTTTAAGAGTTACAAATATTGTCTTTCCATGTAGGAATGTAAACAGTTCACTTCTGGTAAGTCCCTTAAGACTTCTCTTTGCTGTTTACTTTTTGATGCTTCTTCTCATTCTTGTGTTTGGAAGTCAAATTTTCTTTTCAGCTCTGGTCTTTTCATCAAGAATGATTGAAAGTCCTCTGTTTCATTGAAAGACCATATTTTCCCCTGAAGTATTATACTCAGTTTAGCTGGGTAGGTGATTCTTGGTTTGAGTCCTAGTTCCTTTGACTTCTGGAATATCCTATTCCACGCCCTTCAATCCCTTACTGTAGAAGCTGCTAGATCTTGAGTTATCCTGATTTTATTTCCACAGTACTGGAATTGTTTCTTTCTAGCTGCTTGCAAGATTTTCTCCTTGAGCTGGG
This sequence comes from Bettongia penicillata ogilbyi, assembly GCA_023548195.1. Lineage (NCBI taxonomy): Eukaryota > Metazoa > Chordata > Mammalia > Diprotodontia > Potoroidae > Bettongia > Bettongia penicillata. The sequence goes on from JAJHZJ010000122.1 coordinate 1,870,788, forward strand.
AGTTCTGGAATTTGGCCACAATGTTCCTAGGAGTTTCTCTTTTTGGATCTCTTTCAGGTGGTGATCGATGGATTCTTTCAATACTTATTTTGCCCTCTGGTTCTAGAATTTCAGGGCAGTTTTCCTTGATAATTTCCTGGAAGATGATGTCTAGGCTCTTTTTTTGATCATGACTTTCAGGTAGTCCCATAATTTTTAAATTGTCTCTCCTGGATCTATTTTCCAGGTCAGTTGTTTTTTCCCATGAGATATTTCACATTCTCTTCCATTTTTTCATTCTTTTGGTTTTGTTTGGTAATTTCTTGGTTTCTCGTAAAGTCATTAGACTCCATCTGTTCCATTCTAATTTTGAGAGAACTATTCTCTTCAGTGAGCTTTTGAACCTCTTTTTCCATTTGGCTCATTCTGCTTTTGAAAGCATTCTTCTCCTCATTGGCTTTTGGAACCTCTTTTGCCAATTGAGTGAGCCTATTTTTCAAGGTGTTAATTTCCTCAGCATTTTTTTGGGTCTCCTTTACCAAGGTATTGACCCGTTTTTCATACTTTTCTTGCATCTCTCTCATTTATCTTCCCAGTTTTTCCTCCACCTGTCTAACTTGCTTTTCAAAATCCTTTTTGAGCTCTTCCAAGGCCTGAGCCCACCTGACATCCCCCTGGGGTGTCTGGGGTACTGAGGCCCCGCCCTTCACGTCTTTCCCTGATGGCAAGAATACGTCCTCATCTTCGTCAGATCCGAATGTCGGGATCATTTGCATTTGTTGGAAAAAACACTCTATAGTCTTATTTTTCTTCCCTTTCCTAGGCATTTTCCCAGCCAGTTACTTGACTTCTGAGATTCCTCTCCACCCCCGCCTAGATCCGTCCAGCTAGTGCTTGGGCTCTGAGATTCAAATGCGCTTTCTGCGCCACCTGCCCAGCTGCTAATCAAATGTGAGCTTTAGTTCTGGCACTTGGGTCAGGGCAGGGCCGCCTCCCAGGCTCAGCTCCCTCAGGGGCTTTATGCAGAGACTTTCAGGAACGGAGCCGGTGAGTTCCCTCAGGGGCTTTATGCAGAGGCCTTCAGTAGTGGAGCAGGGTGGGGCAGGGCCATCTCCCAGGCTCAGCTCCCTCAGGTTGTTTGTGCAGAGTCTTTCAGTAATGAAGATTCTGCCTGCTGCTGGGGGAGTGCCGGGCAGTCGCCGCCGCTGCTGCTTCCGCTGCCGCCCACACCTCTGCCTCCACTGCTTCCTGCCCCTGTCTCTGCCGCCACCGCTTCCTCCCGAGGGAGCCCGAGTCACGGAGACACTCCACTCCCCTCAGCCAGCCAGCCGTCTCTCTCACTGACTTGTAGCTTCTGTGGGCGGAGGGACTTTCCCGGCTGCCGGAGCTTCTGTCCCTGAAGCCTGCTTGGGTCAGCTTCTCTGGGGCTGCGGCCAGGGCAGCGCTGGGGTGGGGTCCACTTTCCGGGGCGCGACAGACCCTGGGGACAGGTCTCCAGGGCTCTCTGGCACGGAAATCTCTTCCACTCCATTTCTGTACACCTTTCAGTGGTCCAGAAGTTATGGGGGTCTCTTTTTACATTAATTCTATGGGCTGTGGGTTGGAGCTCAAGCTCCCTTATTTTCTAGAGATTGCTTTACATGTCACCACATTAATACAAAAATACTGATGCAAAGAATAAATTACAGTATTAGAGCACGAATGGACTATTGAATTAATATACTCATGTTTTAATATATTAGTAGAGCAAAAGACATTGACTAAAATCATGAAAACAGTACCAAATATTTTAAATGTATCAATAAATAATAATTATATATTCATAAATATATAGATAAGTATAGGTATATGTAGTATCATTTAAACTTTAAGAAATATATCAAGTTAACAAATGTAGCATGTGTATTAACTGCATAACAGCAGGATGAAGACAAACCAGAAAAAGACTGTCACAACTCCAAAATATAGATTAAAAATACATTAAAAATATTCCAGGATAAATCTTGGAAGAAATAGATTTATTTTTGACTCTCAAAAAATATCAACTTCCAACAAAGAGCAAAAGAAAATAAACAAAAAAATGCAACAAAAAATGTTTTCCAAAATGGGAAGGCAAAATTCAATTATGAAACAAAAACTGATACAGAAAAACAACTGCCAGAAACTTTCTTTAAAAAAAAAAAGTTTTGGCGGAGCCAAGATGGTGGAGTAGAAGGATGCGCGTTTAGGAGCTCCAACCCACAGCCCATAGAACTAATGTAATAAGAGACCCCCATAACTTCTGGACCACTGAAAGGTGTACAGAAACAGAGTGGAAGAGATTTCCCTTCCAGAGAGCCCTGGAGAGCCATCCCCAGGGTCCATCACGCCCCGGAAAGCGGACCCCACCCCAGGGCTGCCCTGGCCACAGTCCCGGAGAAGTTGACCCGAGCAGGCTTCAGGGACGGAAGCTCCGGCGGCCGGGAGGGTCCCTCCGCCAACAGAGGCTGCAGGTCAGTGGGAGAGATGCCTGGGCTGGAAGAGGGGAGCAGTGGGGTGTCTCCGTGACTCGGGCTCCCTCGGGAGGAAACGACAGGGGCAGGAAGCGGCGGAGGAAGAGGCGTGGGTGGCAGCGGAGGCAGCAGCAGCGGCGGCAGCCAGGACTCCCCCAGCAGCAGGCAGGATCTTCATTACTGAAGGTCTCTGCATAAACAACCTGAGGGAGCTGAGTCTGGGAGGCGCCCCCCCCCCACCTGCTCCATTCCTGAAAGTCTCTGCATAAAGCCCCTGAGGAGGCCGAGCCTGGGAGGCGGCCCTGCCCCCACCCCGGTCACATTGATTAGCAGCTGGGCGGTGGAAAGCATATTTGAATCTCAGACCCCAAGTACTAGCTGGGTGGATCTAGGCGGGGGTGGACAGGAATCTCAGAAGTCAAGTAACTGGCTGGGAAAATGCCTAGAAAAGGGAAGAAAAATAAGACTATAGAGTGTTTTTTCCAACAAATGCAAATGATCCCGACATTCGGATCTGACGAAGATGAGGACGTATTCTTGCCATCAGGGAAAGACGTGAAGGGCGGGGCCTCAGTACCCCAGACACCCCAGGGGGATGTCAGGTGGGCTCAGGCCTTGGAAGAGCTCAAAAAGGATTTTGAAAAGCAAGTTAGACAGGTGGAGGAAAAACTGGGAAGATAAATGAGGGAGATGCAAGAAAAGTATGAAAAACGGGTCAATACCTTGGTAAAGGAGACCCAAAAAAATGCTGAGGAAATTAACACCTTGAAAAATAGGCTCACTCAATTGGCAAAAGAGGTTCCAAAAGCCAATGAGGAGAAGAATGCTTTCAAAAGCAGAATGAGCCAAATGGAAAAAGAGGTTCAAAAGCTCACTGAAGAGAATAGTTCTCTCAAAATTAGAATGGAACAGATGGAGTCTAATGACTTTATGAGAAACCAAGAAATTACCAAACAAAACCAAAAGAATGAAAAAATGGAAGAGAATGTGAAATATCTCATGGGAAAAACAACTGACCTGGAAAATAGATCCAGGAGAGACAATTTAAAAATTATGGGACTACCTGAAAGTCATGATCAAAAAAAGAGCCTAGACATCATCTTCCAGGAAATTATCAAGGAAAACTGCCCTGAAATTCTAGAACCAGAGGGCAAAATAAATATTGAAAGAATCCATCGATCACCACCTGAAAGAGATCCAAAAAGAGAAACTCCTAGGAACATTGTGGCCAAATTCCAGAACTCCCAGCTCAAGGAGAAAATCTTGCAAGCAGCTAGAAAGAAACAATTCCAGTACTGTGGAAATAAAATCAGGATAACTCAAGATCTAGCAGCTTCTACAGTAAGGGATTGAAGGGCGTGGAATAGGATATTCCAGAAATCAAAGGAACTAGGACTCAAACCAAGAATCACCTACCCAGCTAAACTGAGTATAATACTTCAGGGGAAAATATGGTCTTTCAATGAAACAGAGGACTTTCAATCATTCTTGATGAAAAGACCAGAGCTGAAAAGAAAATTTGACTTCCAAACACAAGAATGAGAAGAAGCATCAAAAAGTAAACAGCAAAGAGAAGTCATAAGGGACTTACCAGAAGTGAACTGTTTACATTCCTACATGGAAAGACAATATTTGTAACTCTTAAAACTTTTCAGTATCTGGGTAGTTGGTGGGACCACACACGCACACATGTACACGCATGCACGCACACACACACATACACACATGCACACACATACAGAGACAGAGAGCACAGAGTGAATTGAATAGGATGGGACCATAGCTGAAAAGAAATTAAGGTAAACGGTGAGAGAGAAATGTAGTGGGAGGAAAGAGGGTGAAATGGAATGGGGTAATTATATGGCATTTAAGAGGCAAGTAGAAGACTTTTTAGTGGAGGGGAAAAGAGGAGAGCTGAGAAAAAAAAACAATTAGTTTACCCTCATCACATTTGACTAAAAGAAGGAATGAAATGCACACTCATTTTGGTATGAAAACCTATCTTACAGTATAGGAAAGTGGGCGAGAAGGAGATAAGGAAGGGGGGGGATGATGGAAGGGAGGGCAAAGGGAAGAGGGAGCAATTTGAAGTCAACACTTGGGGAGGGACAGGATCAAAAGACAAGAGAAACAATGAGGGGCAGGATAGGATGGAGGGTAATTTAGTTAGTCTTACACAACACAACTATCAGGGAAGTCATTTGCATAATTACACAGATATGGCCTATATTGAATTGCCTGTCTTCCCAAAGGGAATGGGTGGGAAGGGAGGGATGGGGAGAATTTGGAACTCAAAGTTTTAGGAACAACTGTTTAGCATTGCTGTTGCTACTAGGAAAGAAGACATACAGTTAATGAGGAATAGAAAGTCATCTGGCCCTACAGGAGAAAAGAGAAGATGGAGACAAGAGAAGGGAGGGATAACAGAAGAGAGGGCAGATTGGAGATAGGGAAAATAGATGCTTGGGGTATTGGGGTGGGAGAGGAGAGAAAAGGGGAGAAAATTTGGAACCCAAAATTTTGTGAAAAATGAATGTAAAAAGTTAAATAAATAAATAAATAAATAAATGAATGAATGAATGAATGAATGAATAGACAAACAAGCAAGTAAATAAATAAATAAATAGATGAATGGATAGATAGATAGCCGGATAAGTAAATAAATGAATGAATGAATGAATGAATAAATGAATGAATAAATAAATAAATAAATAAAAAGAAAATAAGGGAGCTAAGGTTATTGAGGTGTAATGTCTTGTCTTTGCAGCTGAAAAATATAGAAGTCTTTTAATATCAGGAGTAGACCTTAAAAATGAGCACATTGCAAAGTTTTGGGTGGAAAAATGAAACAATTAAAAGAAGATACAATGAAGGCCACTGATGCTGAGGCAGGTAAGGCAACTCAGGAAATTTTTCCAATCCTGAGAATTTTGACCATTGAAGAATTTACAGTAGGGAGTTTTTTCTGGGAATTTCAGATTTACATATCCTTTGACAATGGCAATTGCTTAAAAAGGTAGTAATCCATTTCTAATTAGATTCTAATCATATCTTTCCAATCCAATCTTTCCTCCAGAAGGACTGAATATCACACTTAAATCCAAAATCTACATTACATCTTTGAGTAAGACAGAGGTCACATCCAGTGTGGTATACAGGTACCACAGACCAAAAATTAGCATTTGCCCCCAACTTGAACTAAGTCTGCCAGGTGAACAATTTTGATAAACTTGGGTTAGACAGGCAAGAGTATATCTAGGACACTGGAAGACTCCTGAGTCATACAAAATGATAAGAATGACAGATGATCCAACAGAGTTCTCCACCAGGCCATACATATACTCAGAAAGGAAGGCCAGATGTTACCTGGCATGAACGTAAAAAAAAAAAAAAATTCATTGAGATGTTTGAGGAGGGTGGAACAGAAGCCCCCATGCTAATTTTGCCTCTAATATTATGCAGCACAAAAGAAACAAAGCCTAATTAGTTTCCTCAGTGCTGAATACAGAGATTCTTTACAGACAGGAGCTGTAAATTCTCAGAATTCAAGAACTGTTATACTGCAGAGATTGTTTCAGGGCTTGGTACATGAATCAGATGCATCAGAATTATGCAGACACAGAATTTTGTTTGACCAACAATGTCTGAATTGAGACAGGTATTCCTGAGTTTCAAGAATCAATATAATTCATAGAATTCAGCCTCAGGAGACCCTAAGCCTTCTTGAGTGTGAACTACAGGAGCAAAGTAGGATAACCAACGCTGAATTACCATCACAGAACCTGAGCCAATCAGGTGAGAGATGGAGCAGTAAACAAACTATTCTCCTTAAAGAGACAAAGAACTAAGGGTTCTGAACTAAGGGTGTGAAAATCTGGTACAAGAACACTGCCATTAGGCAATCAGAATAACAGATTACTTTTTGTTATGATTATGGATTAGATGCCCTACTTATGTTAAATATAGATGCAAGGGCAAAGAGGATGTAACAGTGGTCATAAAGTTAAAATCTTCCAGTCCAGCTTCAGGAAACTGAAACAGGGTCAGGGTAGGTCATATCAGGCCCCAGAGAAAGTTATACTGGCTGACATCATCAATTGTTTTTTTAATTAACTTGGTTTCAGTTTCCTACAATGACTTCCATAAGTCTTAGATTTTCACCCCCTCCATCCCTAAGATGGCATGCAATCTCATATGGGTTCTACACATACATTCTTATTAAACACATTAGTCATGTTGCATGGAAGAATTAAAATGAAAGGGAGAAACTATGAGAAAAAAACAAACAAAACAAAACAAGAGAAAATATTCTGCCTCATTCTGTGTTCTGATTCCACAGTTATTTCTTTGGATGTGGATGGCATTTTGCTTCAAGAATCCTTTGGGAATGTTTTGGGTCCTTGCCTTGCTGTGTAGGGCTAAATCTGCCAGAAAAATTATTCACACACTGTGGTTGTTACTGTGTACAAAGTTCTCCTGGTTCTGCTCCTTTCACTTAGCATCAATTCATATAAGTCCTTCCAGTCTTCTCTGAAGTTCTCCTGTTCATCATTTCTTATAGCACAATAGTATTCCATTACATGCATATACCACAACTTGTTCTGTCATTCCGCAATTGATGCACATCCCCTTGATTTCCAGTTTTGGGCCACCATAAAAAGAGCTGTTATAAATATTTCTGAGGACATGGGACCCTTTCCCATTTTTATGATCTCTTTGAGATACAGCCCTGGAAGTGATATTGCTGGGTCAAAGGGTATGCGCATTTTTGTAGTCTTTTGGACTTAGTTCCAAATTATTATCCAGAATGGTTAGATTAGCTCACAGCTCCACCAAAAATGAATTGGTGTTTCAACTCTCCCACATCTACTCCAGCATTTATCATCTTCCTGTTTTGTCATGTTAGCCAATATAAGTGTGATGTGGTACCTCAGAGTTGTTTTGATTTGTATCTCTCTAATCAACAGTGATTTAGAGCATTTTTTCATATGACTATAGATAGCTTTAATTTCTTCCTCTGAAAACTCCATAAATTCTTTATGGGTCTATTTGGGTCTATGTCACCTGGACTTATAGGATCTCATGCAGAAGAGATGTTAAAAGTTGAGGATGTGGAATGCCATGCTCTCATGGACAGTGGATCTCAAGTTACTATCATTTTCCAATCTTGTAACATTAAAGTACTTTCAAAGTCCATTTTAAATGGCTTGGAGTTGACGACTTCAATGATAAAGATTATCCATACCTAGAATACAGTCAATCAAGGTTAAAATACCCCAAGAAAGTTGTTGGTGCCTATCAACTATGAAAACAAATGATCCAAAAGTAACAAAGGTTTTATACCCACTGCTAACTCTGAAAATACCAGAGTTTGCACAGGTTATCACAATTGTACTTAATTCTAAGAAAGCAAATCAAATCAAAATAAAACCAAAGAGCTAACAGCAAAGATAACCAAAAACTTTCTTTATTCCATTGGAGGAGGAAAACTAGAAACATGTGCCAGGGCCTCCTCTGGGAGAAATTCCCAATTTACTGAGGTCAGATCCTAATACATATAGCAATGATTGTGTGAGTGTGTGTGTGTGTGTGTGTGTTCATCCTTCCTTGCTGAAGAAGACCATGCCATCAGAGAAATAATGACATGACCTGCACTTGACTTTGTTTTTGGAGTGCTGTGCAGGTCACCAGCCTCAATTCTCCAGGGCCATCTGAATCCAGTGGCCAGATGTTCTTCAGAATGACTGGAGATGACCCAGGATGAGACAATTGGGGTTAAGTGGCTTGCCCAATGTTGCACAGCTAGTGAGTGTCAAGTATCTGAGGTGAGATTTGATCTCAGGTCCTCTTGACTCCTGCACTGGTGCTCTATCCACTTCACCACCTAGCTGCCCTAGCAATGATTGTAGCCATTGTGCCAATGACAATAAGTCAAGTCTGACTTGTATCAGGGGTGGGGGATTTATGTTTGTCTGAGCTCAGAGACCACTGTGTGCTGGTAGGAAACAATTCTGGGATTTTTCTGTGGCAGAGTTCATCCAGAGGGTAAGTGCAAAGGACTGATGTTATGCCAAGCTCAGGGCACAGCTTCCTTTCTGGTCCTTAGCTCTGGGAAACCAGGTGTCTCTTAATAGTAAACACAGAGGGGTGGTTTTGGCATGGGGATCCAACAGTGTCAACAGAAAAAATAAATGGACAATTTGGTTCCCATGTGTCCAGACTCTTCAACCCTCACTGGAGTGTCAACACTGATGGGAACTAATTCTAGTCTTTTCAACATTCTAGCAGGGGGGCAGAGCCAAGATGGTGGAGTAGAAAGACACACATACTCTAGCTCTTCCCCCACAGTCCATAAAATACCTGTAAAGAATGACTCTCAACAAATTCTAGAGCAGCAGAAGCCACAGAACTACAGAGTGGAAACGATTTCCAGCCCAGGGTGACCTGGAAGGCTGATGGGAAAGGTCTGTTGCACCAGACACATAGTGGTACACAGCCCAGCCTGGGCCATGTGGCACTATGAGGAGCAGGATAGGAGTAGGCCTTAGGGGTAGAATCCCCTGTAGCAGTGCTGGTTCTCAGATCCCTCAACCCACAGGTGACAAAGACACTTCTATAAGTCAGTGGGAGGGCTTTATCACCTTGGTGACAAGGGAGCAGGGTCATCTTCAGCTCTGCTGGGTGGCAGCAGCAGCAGTGGATGGCAGCTGTGGTGGCCTCGGCAGTCAGCAGCCAGCAGCCAGCAGCCAGCAGTCAGCAGCCAGCAGCCAGCAGCCAGCAGCCAGCATCCATTGTTGGAGCCTCAGACCCCTGGGGGAATTGAGCAGCTGATCTAAAAATCTAAACCCTGAACCTGGCCAGGGAGTAAAGTCCTCTTCCTTGATTGTGCCACCTTGGAGGAACTGAAACAGGTCCCCAGAGTATACACTATTCTTCACAAAGGACTCAAAAGTCAAGTAACTGGTTGGGAAAATGCCCAAAAAAGGGAAAAAAATAAGACTATAGACGGTTACTTTCTTTGTGAACAGGCATTTTCTCCCATTCTTTTGGATGAGGAAGAACAATGTTAACTAACAGAGGAAGATATAAAAGTCAAGGCTTCAACATTGAAAACCTACAAAATAAATATGCAATGGTCCCAGACCATAGAAGAGCTCAAAAAGGATTTCGAAACCAAGTAAGAAAGGTGGAGGAAAAATTGGGAAGAGAAATGAGAGCAATGTAAGAAAATCATGAAAAGCAAGTCAACAACATGCTAAAGGAGATCACCCCCAAAAAAAATGTTAGAGAAAATAACACCTTTAAAAATAGGCTAACTCAATTGGCAAAAGAGGTCCAAAAAGCCAATGAGGAGAATAATACTTTAAAAAGTAGAATTAGCCAAATGGAAAAGGAAATTCAAAAATTCACTGAAGAAAATAGTTCTTTAAAAATTAGAATGGAACAGATGGAAGCTAATGACTTTACAAGAAACCAAGAAATTACAAAACAAAACCAAAAGAATGAAAAATGGAAGATAATATGAAATAATTCCTTGGAAAAACAATTGACCTGGAAAATAGATTCAGGAGAGGCAATTTAAAAATGAGACTACCTGAAAGGCATGATTTAAAAAAAGGGATCGAAGGGCTTGGAATATGATATTCCAGAAGTTAAAGGATCTAGAATTAAAACTAAGAATCACCTACTCAGAAACACTGAGTATAATACTTCAGGGGAGAAAACTGTTATTCAATGAAATACAGGACTTTCAAGCATTCTTGATGAAAAAACCAGAGCTTAAAAGAAAATGCAACTTTCAAACACAAGAATCAAGAGAAGCATGAAAAGGTAAACAAGAAAGAAATCACAAGGGACTTAATAAAGTTGGACTGTTTACATTCCTACACGGAAAGATAATATGTGTAACGCTTGAAACTTTTCTCAGTGTCTAGGTAGTTGGAGGAATTATACACACACACATACACACATATGCATATATATATATATATATATATAGAGAGAGAGAGAGAGAGAGAGAGAGAGAGAGACAGAGAGACAGACAGAGACAGAGAGAGACAGAGATACAGAGACAGAGCAGAAGGTGAGTTGAATGGGAAGGGATCATATCTAAAATAATAAAATTAAGGAGTGAGAGAGGAATATATTGGGAAGAGAAAGGGAGAAATGGAATGGGGCAAACTATCTCTCATAGAAGGGGCAAGAAAAAGCTTCTCCAATGGAGGGGAAAAGAGGGGAGGTGAGAGGAAAAAAAGTGAAACTTACTGTCATCATATTTAGCTCAAGGAAGGAATAACATGCACACTCAATTTAGTATGAAAATCTATCTTACCCTACTGGGAAGTAGGGGAGAAGGGGATAAGCAGGGTGGGGGAGGGGTTGATGGAAGGGAGGGCAAATGGGATGAGTGAGTAATTAGAAGTAAACATGTTTGGGGAGGGACAAGGTCAAGAGAGAGAATAGAATAAATTGGGGGACAGGATAGGATGGGGGGGCAGGATAGGATGGGGGGAAATACAGTTAGTCTTACAAAACATGACTACCATGGAAGTCTTTTGCAAAATTACATATATGTAGCCTATATTGAATTGGTTGCCTTCTCAGTGGGGATGGGTGGGAAGGGAGGAAGGAAGAGAAGTTGGAATTCCAAGTTTTAGGAACAAATGTTGAAAATTGTTTTTGCATACAACTGGGAAATAAGAAATACAGGTAATAGTGTATAGAAATTTATCTGCCTTACAGGACAAGAGAGAAGATGCGGATAAGGGAAGGGAGGGGTTTTAGAAGGGAGGGCACATTGGTGTAAGGGCAATCAGAATGCAAGGTGTTTTGGGGTGGGGGAGGGGAGAGATGAGGAAAAAATTTGGAACTCAAAATTTAGTGGAAATGACTGTTAAAAACTTAAAACAAATAAAAAAAAACCAATAGCACAAAAAGAAATCCCAGAAGGACTCTACAAGTATCAACACATTCAAACTGTGTAGAAGTTTGAAAGAGCACAAAAGCAAGAAGTTCCAGAACCAATAAAGCCCCAGTTATTCAGCCTCTGAGTAGATGGCAAGGTTTTTAAGGCTGAGAACTCCCCAGTTCTGCAAGAGTGGAAATCAGCAAGAGAGCAGTATCCTCAAAGCATGAGTGGAATGTGAGTTGTGCTTAAACTGCAACCAACAGAATGCAACTCCCTGATTGCTGACCATTCAGAGAAAGATCTTGAAGGAACCTTCTATCTATGATGAAAGATATCAGAAAATATCTCAAAGGAATGCTGATTAATGGCATCATCACAGAAACTAGCAGTGCTTATGCATTTCCTGTGGTGTCCAAGGAAAATGGAAAGATACATGTGTGTTGATTACCCAACTTTGAACAAATAGACTAAAATGAACCATTACACTTTGCCCTAGGTGCAAGCTATCCTGGATTGTCTGCTGGGCAGCCATTGGTTTTCAGTCTTGAACCTGAGGAGTCAAAACTACCAGATTTCTATGTCTTGGGAAGATATCCACGCAGGTGAGTTATACTAATTTGACAGACAGGGAACCTGGCTTGTTTATAAAACAGCCTCAGAGAATAGAGAGTCTTTCAGTATTATTCACTTCAACCACCTGTTGTCCATAAGAGAGTTAGTTGAACTTTTTAATGAACAGATGGAGAAATGATGGACACACACCTAGGAAAAAAGCTGAGAAAAAAGGACTGTCTACCAACAATTTCTGACCCAGATATGGACCCTGAAAGTGATGGATCCAGTGAAGGAGACTGTATTTTAGGACAAGAGCTGTCCAGTAGTGCAGTGGCCATGAGAGCAATGTCACACATGCAGCAACTCATGGGACTAATATAGCCCACAAGAGGGCCACACAAGCCCTGAGTGTAGCCAAAACCAGATAAAAAATGTAATTGAGAAATATTTAACAAATGAAAACATAATAAAACGTAGATACTATTACAACTAAATCAATATGGGGACTGCAGGGATCCTTAGGTATGGATTAACAGTGCTTGTTTCTTTTTGAGTTTGATACCTCTGTAGAAGAGGATTCATCAAAAACAGGGCTATTGATCCTTGGATGGCAGAGATGAGAAAGGGACATCAGAGCTGGTCAACTTCAGAAAAGTTTGGTTGCAGTTGGAGGAAGGTTACACACAATCTTGGATTTAGAGACCAATTCTCTCATTTTATAATTGAGAAAAGTAAGACCAAGAGTTCAGTGACTTGCCCAGAACCACACAGGTAATAAGTGAAAGAATGAAGATTCAAATCCTAGCCTTCTGACTCTCCTGAATCTCCACCCAGCCCTCTTTCCAGGGCCACTTTCCCATCCAGCAGACATCCTGCTTCTGAGAGCTTGCACTGTGTTGCCATTGGGAGCAGAGCCCAAGAAGTACCAATGACAAAAATTACTAGGGGCTTTTACCAGGAGTCATCAGCGACATGAGCCGTCTATGAAAGGTCTTGCCAACAGGAACTGCTGTCAGTAGTTGTTAACTCACAGCAGTTGTTGGCAATGGGTGATGTTCTTTGGAGAAAGAGGGTATACAACGATTCCATCAGATCCAGAAGGTCTCCCTGACTCAAAGTCTGGGCCATCCCCTCCTATCCCAGTGTGGATTATCCTGTGAATTAAAGGGATCCACCTCCAATATTTAACATGTGACATCTTGCATTATCTTTGGCCATGGTGAAACTCCAGCAGGTTTGAACAAAACAAAAACTGGTCTAGCATACTGGCTTCATCACAGATCACAATCTCCTGCTGGGACCCTACATAAAACAAGGTACTGCTTATTCATGTCTGGTCCTGCACCCTTCCTTACTTTTGTCCTGATTCTATTCTGACTTGGTCTGTCACAGTGAGAAAGGCCTTCTGATTTAGTAACCAAGAGCTCAACATTTCTTCCAAGTTTTTTGCCTCCTCAAAGTGTGTTAAATGCCCCAAATCCCATGGTGGGGAGAGAGTAGCCCTTATTATATAGTCCTTTAAAGATTTCCAAAACACTTGTGGATATTATCTCATTTTATCCTTATAACAACCATGGGAGATAGGTGATGTTATCCCCATTTTACAGATAAGGAAACCAAGACAGCCAAAGTTTAAGTGATTTATCAAAAGCCACAAGTCTTATAAATAAGGTTAGATTTGAACTTTGGTCTTCCTGACTGAAAATCTAGAAATCTATTCACTGTGCTGCCACCTAGGGAGGCATATGTGTGGGAAGGAGCAGACGAGGAAAGAAATAACTGTGCCATTCAGCAGCATGAAAACAACAAGTTGGAAGCCCAGAAACTGAGATACAATTAATTACAGGCTTGAGACAATGGCAAGGACCCTGCAGGGTAATTTTCCTCCCAGACTGTCAACAGTCACTTCTTTTCCAACTCATACTTTTTCTATAAGATAAATGTGTGTATATGTGCTTCAGTGTGTACATGGGCGGAAGGAGGGGGTCTTTTCACTTCTAGTAAAAGCAAATCAAAGAATGAGCAAGTAAGACCATGCCAAGTTCCTTGCAAACAGAAACATAATGTAACACACTCCATTATAGCTCAAGAGCAGGTTCAAGATGAGGGTCCAGCAAGCTTGCTGTGACCTTGCCAGCAATTGAATTAATCCTATTAGGAAACACAAAATTGAGGCAAAACTAACATTAATGCCTCAGTCCTTCCCACACAAAATGCAGCTGGCATTAAGGAAAATAAAACCTCAAATCTTGCATTGGGCCAAAAAAAGTTCCATCCAAGTTGTTTCAGATCTTAGCCTCCAGAGGTCAGCATGAGATTGTTATATAGGAAAATAGGCATAGGTTTTCTGCACTTTTGCTTTTAGCATTTGAAAAATTGTTCACTCTCCAGAATAGTCTCTCTGTATTTTCAGTGGGCATAATTTAGATAGATAGATGGATGGATGGGCAGATGGAAAGGTAGATAGGTAGATAGATAGATAGATAGATAGATAGATAGATAGATAGATAGATAGATAGATAGATAGATGGATGGATGGATAGATAAGTAGATGGCTGGCTGGCTGGATGGATGGATGGATGGATGGATGGATGGATGATGGATAGATGGATGGATATAGAGGTAGAGTTATAGATAAATATAGAGATATAGTTAAAGAGAGTCACTATATGGGAATATAGTTAACATCAGGTGTTAGTAGACTTCTGTTAAGGATCCAGTCTTATGGTTTAAATTACCTTGAATGACATAAATATCTCTGATGTTAGTTAGTGTAAATGGTGGAATGCATTGTTATCTTGAACTTTATTCTGATATTTGACTTTGATTCTAGGGTTGTGAGTCATATAAACTTGAAGACTTTATTCCCTGAAAACAAAAATAAGCCTAAGTATGATGAATTTATCACTAAATAGTTTCTTTATCTAAAAGAGCATACTGTCATGAAAAATTAACTAAATACAACAGTTATTCATTAATCACTTACCATGTACAAGAACTGGACTAGGCCCTTGAAGTTATAAAAATGAATTTGATTTAATTCTTATTCTCAAGTATCTTAAAATATAGATTGGGATGGGTAGTTGGAGCAGGAAACAAAAATACATCAGAATAGTGCCAGGTGTCATAGAACAGTAGGAAACATTGGACTCTGGAGTCTGAGGACCTGTGTTACAATCCCACCTCTGATGGTTTAATACTTATATGACCTTGGACAAGTACTTAACCCCTCCTAGTCCTCAATTTCCTCCTTTGCAAAAATGAGAAAGACTAGAGGGCCTTTGATGTCCTTTCTAGTGCTAGCACTATGATTCTATGGTTTAGACAGAGAATATTCTACTTCTCATCAGAGAAGTAAAAAGGGCTATGAGAATTCCGAATTTGTCTTCTTGAATGTTCTGTAAGCTAAAAGAAATTCCACTAATCTTATATTGACTAATATTCTCATGAGTGCATTTATTTGTAAAAGCACAAATCTTTAACATTGTTGTTTACAGAAAAAGATTAAAATTGGTCAATAATCACAAACTGGGTACTGTTTTTCCCAAGACATTTCATAATTGTAACTTCAACCTAGTTTCTAAAATCCTGTAACTCCTTCTTCCTTGTCCTTTCCTTCCTTCCTTCCTTCCTTCCTTCCTTCCTTCCTTCCTTCCTTCCTTCCTTCAATCCTTCCTTCCTTCCTTCCTTCCTTCCTTCCTTCCTTCCTTCCTTCTTTCCTTCCTTCCTTCCTTCCTTCAATCCTTCCTTCCTTCTTTCCTTTTTTTCTTTCCTTTAATTTAATTAAGCAAATATTTCAATATGTGCTAAATGCTATAGGAAATCCAAAGATGAACAAAAATATTGGCCCTGCCTCTAAGGGGATGTGTAGTAATGTGTTTACCTGCATCTCGATGCTCAGGTGTAAGGACCTTCTCTTGTCACATCACTTACTGGGATGTAAAAATAACTATTTCCGATACCTTGGAGGTCATTTTAGTCCAAACACATTATTTTGCAGGTGAGGGACTGAGGCCCAAAGGAATGAAGTGACTTGATCAGGGTTACACAGAAAGTATGTATCAGAGGCAGAATTGGATCTCATTTCTTCAGATTCTAAGTCCAGAATTATTTGTGCCTCAACATAGACCTTCCCAAGAATACTGGACAAGATGGTAGTCTGGCCAAAGAGTACCAATGAGGCTACTATGAGAAATGGTGAATACAAACTACTTGCATATCCCATATTAAGTCGTTCTGAGTATTTTGCAAGTGTCAATCCATTTTATGAAAAGAACAGTCAATAAAGCTGAAAGGATGCTATATTTGGAGTCAGGACATCCATATTTTCATCCCTGCTATAACACTATTCATCATCTGTGTAACCTAGACAAATCACTTTGCCTCCCTGAGACTCAGTTAACTTCACTTACAGAGGAAGAGTGATAAATCTGGCCCTACCTCCTTCACAAGGTTGTTGTGAGCAAAGTGTTTTGAAAGCCTTAAGACCCAATAAAAATGGGAAATCTCTATCATGATCCTCATCAGTTCTGGCTCTGACATGGGAATTTACTTAACCTTCTTGAGTCACAGATTTCTCATTGGTAAAATGTGGAGAGAAATGGATTTTAGAAATTGGATCATTATACAAAAAGTTATTATCACACTATTTCAAAATGCTATAAGAAATACATTTTAGATATTAAATCAATGTCTGAATATAAGTTATTATTAGAACTAGTTATTATGTTAGACTATAAAGTTATAAAACTGCCCTAACTACATTCAGTTCCATACCCATTTATAAACTTTTTTTGAGAATCTGCAGTAATTGTCATATAGCAAGTTTGCCTCACATGGTGTTTTCTAGGATGGGCTATGCTTGCAATGCAATAAAACATTTGTTGCATTGAAAGGGATAAATCTAAAGTACACAAAACAAAGGGTACTAGTTTAATAGCTCAAAAGAACCCAAGTTCAGTAGGATAATATAACTGTCACCTCCAAAAGGCAAATACTGATGCATGAATAAGTAGGGATATTATGAGTCCCTGATTCATATTCAGCACATGACAAGTCCCCATGTTACTTTGCCAGTAATTTTAATTTAATAAGCACAAGTGTCAAGGGGCTACTTCAGATATGCTGCAGCTGCTCCCTCCTACGTCCTCCTCCCTTGGAAAGTTCATCACACTGGCTGACTTTTCCCTTCTCTTCACCACAGACAGGAGCTATCTCTATTTGTGTTCATGTTGGTGCATAATAAAAGACTCACTCTGATGTCTTTAAGCCAAGTCACCACAGCTTTTGGAGCTCTTTCGATGTTCTCATATGTCCCTGTCTGTCCATGTCTGGGAATGACCTCAAAAAGAATTCCATGAGGGGGGAAAGGTGAGGGGCAGTGGGAAAAGAAAGCATTGAAAAAAAGCAATGACTTCAATTGCTATAGTTCTCCTGGACTGCAGCTTAAAAGAAAAAGCCTCAAATTTTCCAAATTTATGTTTCTTTAAGGGGAAAGGAAAAGAGAGGTGGGATTAGTATACCCTCAAGTTGGGCTGCTCTTGAAAATGAACCAAATCACAGATGAAGGAAACCACATAGTATTTATTTTTAAGGACTATTAAGATAAAAAAATGAAGTGGAAATAATTTCTGAAATAGTTTTACTAATGACTAATTAAAGGCTGAAAATTATAATCTAGTATGGGGGCTTAACATAGCAGCCCACACACTTAATATAATTACTTTTTCTCACAGGTCAACAAAATTATTTAGTCAATCTGAAAATATTATAGTTGGGAAGGAATCTATTCCAACTCCATCCTTTCATAGAGGAGGAAACTGAGCCTCACATAAAGGTTAATGTGAGCTTCCTAAGGTCACACAATGGCAGAAGAGGGAATATCAGCAACTGCGTCTTGGGCTTATCTCTAATTGGGGTAGCATAACATTGTACTTTGCCTCTTTTATTGTTAGAATAAAAAAAATAAGTTCTTTTAAGGGAAGAGCTATTTCTGTCTTATATTTCTTATGTATTTGTTCACAAAATCTAATAGAAAAGGTAAGTACTTATATCCTTCGCTAGTCACAGTGAAATAGAGTATAATAGCTTTTATGTGTTTAAAATAGCTTTGTCCCTTTCAATTCTGAGTTGGACTTAACTTCTTTAAAATATAGGTCAACAAAACTTAACCAATCATCATGTGTGATTACTGCTTTTTTTGCAGGGGGTGGTTGTTTTGCATTCAGGATATAATAGCAAAGTCTATCATGCCACTTTATGTGAAACTAGGTATCGTGTTATAATGGATAGAGTATTGTACTCAGGAGAATCCAGGTTCAAATCCCATTTGTGACATTAGGAATGAGATCCAGGGCAAGTCACAATCTCTCCACACCTCAACTTCTTCATCTTTAAAATGGGAATTCTAATTCCTTTCCTTTACAAATTTTTTGCAAAACTCAAGTGCGATAACAGATAGATAATTCTTCGTTGACTTTAAAAATGTGTTGTTGGTTTTCATGACTGTTGTGGCCATCATGCCCCAATACACAGACAGCGCTATGAGAGCAGATGTTGCTTCATTCTTTGTATTTCTAAGGCTCATCCCAGTGGTCAGCCCATAGAAAGTACTTGATAGATGCTTGTTGATTAACAAGCTAAAAATGCTTTGATTATTGACTACCAAAGAAAGTTTTCAAATTAAATTTATCTATTCTAAACAAACAACACATTAACAATTTAAGAAGTCTCTGAAGAGAATATTACAGATCAAACACATCTAAGGAGGAAGAGAAAAATGTGTGATGCCTCCTGCTCTCCTCAAAGCCTTATGACTGAGTCAGTAAGAATTTTAAGGCTCACCTAATTTCTACCCTGCCACCTCTTTTCAGGTCAAAGCATGAAAATGTCTTGCAGAATCTCAGAACCCCAAAACTAAAGGTGAAAGGCAATATTTAAAGAGTAGTGAACTTGTATTAGAAGATTTGTATTTGATTTCTAGGATCTGATATTTATTAGATGAGATATTATGGACAAATAAATCACAGTTCCAGTGGTCCTCCGTTAATTCATCTGTAAAATGTGAAACATAATACTTTTGAAAAAGACATGAGGGTTTTGTTGTGGTAGCTGGAATTTTGGCCACCTTCTTTCAGACTTTTTAGTGCCTTTTGGATGCTTATCTGATCAGAGTTCTTCAGGACAAGTTTGCATGACATGATGGGTATGAGAGAGAAGGAAGAAAGATCAAGAGAGGGGAAGGCAAAGTGGAAAAGTTGCAGATGAAGTGACTCGCTTGAGTCTGTTTCCTTGTGAATAAAAATTGGGTGGGGGGCTGTTCTCTAATAATTCCAAACTTGAAACATCCTTTGGTTCCTTTTTGCTGTGATCACACAGTATCTATGCCACAGAGACTCAGGAAAGCTACTCATACATCTTACTCATGGTTCTTCATTTAATGTTCTTAAAGTCATAGTGCAGCTTTTAATTTCTTTACAGGTACAACGATCTTAAGTGCTTTGACTCTGCCTCATTAGTATTGCTTCCTAATTCATCGTCAGTGTGAGTATTTTTAGCTTTATCTAAATTAAACAAAGATCAGTCTGCAGTTCAGTCTCCGTCAGAGTAATGTTTATAGTAGGGATGGTCCAGGAAAGGACAAGGCTGCAATTTAGTCAGTGGTAGAAAGAATCCTAGAAAAACACTTTAAGAAAAGCATTGTTATTTCAAGTAACTGGTGCCTTTAAGAGAAGAACATGAAATGAATTTTCCACCTACGAGATCATAGTAGCTTTAGCTCTATAAGTATTTTTTCTCCAATTCCTACTGTGATGATAGGCTTGTTTCCATGGTTTCTGTGCTCTGGGTGGTAGTTTTTAAACTGAAAGATGTATGAAACAATATATTTGACAGTCCACTATGGGTTCCCATAGCAAACAAATCCACAAGTTGATCAATTCTTTCTTCAATCGGCTGATTTACATCAAAATGACATAATTATGTTGTCTGTTATCTATGAAGAATAGAGCTTTACCTGCTGTTGCCATGAAATGTGCGGCCCAGTGAAGGTACTTATTAATATCTTGGGAGCACAATTGCCAAAAGCAGAATTTTCCATTATAACAAGACATCAAGCATAATGCTTTCCATTTTGTGACTGAACCAACTCTCTTGAGTGCCCCCTGCTGTTAGGCTTTATTATGTGTTATAGGGAAATGATTAAGCAGTTCTTGGTCTCCACTGAAATATTTTATGTATCAAAGAACCTGTTTTCAATTGGGAAAAACTTTAACCTCTTACTTCACCACTGTGGCTATATTTTTCCAGATGCCACAGCACAAAGCAGTAACTAAGTGGAAATAGAGTATTCATGCATCCTGAAAGCAAGAACACAGCATCAAACAGAGACAGAGTTCAGGGGGCAGTTAAAAGACACGCAAATCTACACTCTTAAAATCGCCATGTAGTAGTAACAACAGTAAGAAAAATTCAGATATTTTTGTTTTAGTCCACATGAATCAGTTGTTCTTAACCTGCGTCAGTGGTATTAATAGATTTCAGGGGGCATATGAAGTTAGATGAGAAAAAAAATCATCATTATTGTCACCAACTTCTGAATGAGAGTATCTCTTTATTTTTCAAATTATTTTTTTCAATATTTGGAAAAAAAATTGAATTCCAAATTCCTTCACATCAACAACTCCCCTACCCTTTGAGAAAGTAAATAATATATCATTAATTTAGGACTTTAAAAAATTATTCTGAGAAGGGGTCCATAGACCTCAGCAGACTGCCACTGTGGGACCATGATAAAATGAATTTGATAACTCTTGATATAAAGGAACAGAAATCTGTTAATTATGCAATACTTGGCACAGTGCCTGGCATACATAAATATCTGCTTGTTACTATGAGTTTTTTAGGGTTTCTAGTAGTTCTTGAAAAAGTTATATCTGATTCTGTTGTCAGAAGGCAACAATGAGCCTTGAGGTGATAAACATAGTATCATCTTCCCCTAAGAAGTCTCTAGCTGTTCCTTATTAAACAAACAAATAAATTCATGAAGCTCTGGATTGTATTGGTATTTCACTTTAACTCATAATCATATGGTGGTGGTGGTGGTGATAGGGTGTTTGAGGTCTTCCTTCACAACAGCAGCATGCACAAAACTGTGATTCATTACTTTTACCGAAACATAACAAGTACACTAGGTTCCTCCGAAGCAAAATAATGTAGAGGAAAGAACACTGAATTTCATATCTGAGAATTGCCATTCAAATCTTGACTTTAAGACACAAAACCTGTGAGACTTTGAACAAATCACTGAATGTCTCTGGGTCTCAGTTTCCTCCACTGTAAACCTAGGGGATTGGACTAAACTACCTCAAAGATCCAGTCCATCTCTAGAATTAATGCCCTAGAATAATTGAACTAGGACTAAAGCTTATCTAGTAATAATTCAATATCGGAAGCATAATTCATTTTAAAACAATCAGTTTATAAAATGTTGATTTCTTTCATCTCAGGTTGGATCTTGCTCTGAATGTTAAATATATAGATTTATACTCAATGAATAAAAAGCCAGTAAGAAACAAACTAAAACAAAGCTCCAATCACAATAAAATTACCAATTTATAGTGGAGAGAATAAGAAAGAAAGTGGCTGAAAAAAAACCTGAAGTGAACCTATGGCCTCGAACTTGAGAAGCAATCAACAGAGACCCCCTTTAAAAAAAAATGCTCTAAACACTGTAACAGAGCATCACTTAGATGTGAACACATTTTCTCCAGTGTTCATTTGATTACCAAGAGATAAGGACTTTTCAACTTTGGTTATGTAATGACAGACACTGAAGTCAAATGAGTCCCAGAGGCAAGTAACAAGCCAAGTGGCAGATGAATCTTTTACTGCTTTTACGAAGTAAATCAAGCTCTAAAATTCAAAATGATGAGAAGTTAACTGGACACAGGTGTATGAACTTAATTAAAAAGAAGGGAAATAGAAAACTTATCCCCAAAACTTGCATCCAAAAAAGCCCATTATTCACTGATACATACATACATATATATATATATATATATAAAATTGCACATGAATATATATGTGTGTATATGTATACATGTACATATACATACATTATATATGCAACTGTGGTTTTGTGTATGTATATGTAAGTGGCTGTGTGTGTTCATACATACATACACACACACAGATGAGTCTCGCACATATATTGTATTAAAAGCAGGGACTATTTCTCTTCCGTATTTGGTTCTCTAGTACCGTAAATAGAATATAATGGGTGCTTAGTACAAGGTTGTGCGTTTATGTGTGTGTGTACATGATTTATAATTAATTGAATGAAAAAATTATAAACCCAATTATCGTTGTGGTTGTTTGACCTTTGTTCTTGAAGAGGACCATGACATCCGCAAGGCAAGTGAATTGGATTTAAGTGAGGGAGGGATGTGCAAAGTCATCAGCCTCACTTTCTCCTCAGGAGCCATCCAGATCCAGTGGCAAGATAGATAAGGACAACTTCAGATGGTCCTGGATACAACGGGAGACCTCATCCTTTTTAAGCTAAGGACTTTAATATGTCTCTTCTGAAGGAACACCCAATTGGTGATTAAGGCTAGGTAAGAAATGAGACAGGGAATTTACACAGATATCCACTGAGCACCAACTATACTATGTGCTGGGTAGGATACAACAGAGTACAAAACAAACTTGTCTTTGCCCTAAAACTAGGAGGGGGCTATGTGTGTATGAATATATACATGTGTGTGTGTGTATATATACACACACACGTATATATACAGACATACACATACACACATGCATGCATATGTATATATGTATTCTGAAGTACACTTTGCTTGAGTTGCAGCAAGTTACAGAGGGAAGACACCTTAGAGATGAGGTCATTTTAATGATGTTGAAACAGCCCTTGAGGGGTGAAGTGACTTGCCCAGTAAAGGGCAGGTCTGAGATTTGACATACAAGTATCTGACTCTGTGCTCTTTCTATTGTGATAAGTACTCTAGGAGTGGTACAAATTAAGGGAGCAAGGAATCCAGTTGAAGGCATCTCAGAGGAGATGTCACTTGAGCTGGGGGTTAGGAGCAAGATTTAGATTACAAAAGATGAGACTGGGAGGAGCACATTCTATTCAGAAAGAACAGATGCATGTTAGGAGAACAGAGTGTAATTTTTTTTTTTTTTTTTGAATGCTAGACTAGGAACTTGCATCTGAAAGAGAACTTAAGAAGTTGCATAAATGAACTCCTCCATTTTCCACATGAAAAATCTAAGCCCCAAAGGTTTGACACATATCTCAGAGCCAGTTAGTAGAAGATTCAACACTAGAATTCAGTCTTTCTTACTCCAAGACTTACTCCACACTGGACATGTCAAACGAGAGGCTGGCGTACCTGCAGGCAATAATTTTGGGTGGTTCTGGAACCAGATTAAAATGTAATTAGGAAATATCTAACAAAATTTGAAAAAAACAAAATAGTACATAAATGATGTAAACCTACTTTTCTAAGTCAATATGAAGCAGGGAGGGATCTTTAGGTACAGTTTAGTCAACCTGTTTCTATTTGAATTTTATACCACTGATTACACCGTTGCCTAACTAGAAAGTCTGGCTTATATTGTGCATTAGGAGGAGACAGGACTGGAAAGATTCTTTGAGGACATATTTTCAAGGACCTTGATGGAGAAACTAAAGGCTTGTTCCTTTTTTAAGGCAAACTAAGGAATAACCCTGAAGAGGGAGAGAGGAAATGTGTCAGAATGGATAGAAAGCTAGCCTCAAAATCTGTATAAGTTTTACATTATTTACATACTGGTTGTGTGACAATTTCTATTGCAGAGCAGATCAAAATCTGCCGTGATAAAAAGAATTCCCTATCAAGAGTTCCATGTATTGGACATAAGTCCATTCCAGTAAGGATGGAGATTAGGATGAGGATGAGGTTAATATTAAGGAGCTGGTGAATGTTTTTTTTAAGCAGAGGAGTAATATGACCAAAGCAGTGCTTTAGAAAGATTAATCTGGAATCTTTGTGCACAGAGAGTATAAAAAGACTGGGAAAGAAAGAATACAACTGATGAACAGAAAATTGAGAAAGAGAAGAGATAACAAGACAAGTATTCCCTCGGTCGTTAGAACTCCAGATATGGGCGAGCTACACAACAAGCTACTTAAAGAAATGATAGGTGTAACTATCTAGTTCCTCTCTGTAATCTTTGAAAACAAAGCAAAACAGTACCAAGAATAGGAGAAATAGTACAGGACTAGGGAAGGACAAATGTAATGATTTATTTTTTAAGGGAGGAAGGTAGATTTTTAAAAAATGTCACAGTCTATGTATCATCCTGCAATCTTTACTCTCTCTACTGTCCCATATCTAATTTCTTGCCAGGGTCTGTTGTTAGAAGTGAGCCCATCTAACAAGTCCCTAACTGTGAGAAACATACTCACCTTAAACTAAAAACAATGCCTGTTGTGAAATCAGGAAAGGTTTTATTAATTTTTACATCCATTCCTCCTGAATGGATGGGTGACCTCCCCAATAAGGTTACAGGAAGACTACAACACGTGCAGCAAGATGGGGTTTCTTATACTGTTTTCTTAACTTTGAATCTCCTGCGATATTGTCCCCTGGCCAGGTGACTCCGTGTTCTCCTCTCTGATAGGCCCTTCCATATGCAGCTCCTTGGGCCTGCCCGATAGTTTCTGACTTCTAACTTATCCATGCTAGGTCACAACCCTTATCATCTAGGAATGTGGAAAACAGAACTTTCTTGCCTCCCACACTGTCAATTTCCCCTTTGCAATATGTCTTAAATATTTCCCCTTCCCTTCTTTGCTATTCCACTATTCTGATGTAGACTCTTCTTGCCTCATGGCTAAATTATTGCAAAGGCCTTATTGTTGAGGTTTAGGGGTGCTGGGATCCTGAAAGAGTGACATGAGGGTCCTTCCTGAATGAATTCAATTCAAGCCTTCTTTTAGCCAAAGAAGAACAAGGCTTATTAAAGATCTGCCATATTGGCCATTCTTGAGAAACCTGAACATTTTTAATCAGAGATATGCAGGCAAGGCGTGGTAGCTCAGAGTTCTGTGCTTATCTAGTCACATCATAATTTCACTGTCCAGTCCATTTGCCTAGGGCTGAGGGGGACCCAGCTAATCTCATCATCTCCAGAAAAAGCTAGCTATGCCCATCATCAACTCCTCTCTCAAGAATTAGGTCTAAATTCATTTGGGGAAAAGAGACAGAGGTCTCAACTTCTGAAACTACTTCAGGCTGACAAGGGGATAGAGCTGTCACTGCCTCACTGGGTCCCAGGATTGGTGTGGGGAAGTCAGTAGCCATTGAGGTTAGGCAATATCCAAAGAGTGGGGGGCAGGCTTGGGCTGGTATCCACTGTTTGCTACCCACTTCAATATGCAGGGACCAAATACAAGGAGCCACAGAATAATTAGAAATGGTGTCAGAATGAGAGGAAACAAAGAAAGAAACTAAGAGCCCCATCAGAATCATTGACATTTGACATACAGGATTATCTAATATTGTTACTTTCTCAGATATTTTCACTCTGATTCCAATTGCTTTAGGAGGATTCAATCTTGCACATGAAAATATAAGCAATAAAATTCTTGCAGGTAGAAGTTTTCTACTTTACCAGATGACTTGAGATGCCCGGTAGTGTCCAGATGGCAGGTGATCTTAAGGGACTCTGCAACAGCCTGAGTTACCTGAGGCATGAAGGCAAGGCCCTTATCACTCGGTAAGGAATAAAGTAGGCCAAAGCAGACTGGGTATGATTTCTTTTAGTAACCCTTTAGAAACCTCTTAGGCCTTTTCAGTTCTGCAAGGGAAGACTTCAATCCAGTTAGTAAAGCAGACTGCAAGTACTAGAAAGAACTTTAAACTTATGCAAGGGGTCATGTGAGTGAAATCTGTTTGCCAGTCTTCTGTTGGGTATGTACCCCTCCTCTGTACAGGCTTTAAAAGACCAGGGGTGGGACGGTGGGGGAGTTTAATGGCCCCTTTAGGATTTACCTGGGTACAAGTAGGACACGCTCCGCACACTTCCCAGATGATTTCTCCCAGCTTGTGACCAGTGAAAGTAGCTTTAACTACCCCTGGCAAATCAGTTTTAAAAATGTAGTCTCTTCTGGCTACCCAGCTAATGGATAAAAGCTGTTCTTACCCATGTGGTAAGAGAAAACACAATATCTTCTCCCAGAAGCAGATTCCTGCCCTCCCCCACAAGGGTGACTTCATCTGAGATGATCTGGCCATGCATCAAAGCTAGATTATACTTATATTTACTTAATTTTTTACTTATTGTCTGTCTTTAAACCATTGTCCAATAGAAGGTAAGCTGTTAGCTTCTCCCTTAGCAGCTGTTTATATTGTCTACTGATAGAATGTGAGTTTTTTGAGAGCAGGAAGATTTCATTTTTTTTTTGTCCTATGTACCTAGCAAAATGCCTCACACTTAATAGGTACATAAAAATGTTTGTTGAACTGAAATGAGCACCTGGATTTCAGTGAGGTGTTCAACAAGGTCTCTCACAATATCCTTGTAGATAAGATGGAGAAATGTGATAGTAACAAAGTTAGGGAGATATGAATTGGATGCATGGTAAGAACAAAAGGTGGTAACGGATATATATATATATATATATATATATATATAACAAATTGGAAAAATAGTTGTAGTAGAATTCCCCAGCACTTTTCTTTGGCCTTATTCTATTCAACATTTCTACCAATAATGTGAATGAAAGCATAGATGAGATGCTTTTCAAATGTTCAGATGATATGAAGGTGAGAGAGTAACAATTTTATGTAAATACACTGTCACTGACGGGGTAGTCTAGGTGAAATAAAAAGGCAATCTGAGGGAAAGGCAAGGGAGCATGTGCCAAAGGAGTCAAAACACGACTGCTATCTCAAGTACCACCCACTCTCAAAACCTGGTAGACATACCCCAGGTACCACAGTCCAAGAATTCATTACAGTGGCTGATGGCTTGGGAAAGAAAGTTTTTCTCACCAAAATAGTTTTCAAATAATTAAACATTAGAAGTTACTAGTATATTTTTTATTAATGAAAATTACCTTGAAGATATTCATTGCTATCTACCTTGCTGTTGTACTCAAAAGTCTCCTGAGCTATTCCATTGGATTAACTTTGGAAATCTCCTCTACGCATTGTCTGTCTTCATTAGATATAAACTCTAAGGCATTCCACCTCTTGGTAGAGAACTGATGCACTCAGAGTACCGATTAAAGAACATTGTTTCCCCATTCATTATTCTTCTTGCTTACTTTTTTTCAGAACATAGCTAATGTGGAAACATGTTTTGCATGATTTTGTATAGATAATGGATTTTCAATTTCTTACCATCTCATTGAGTAGGGGAGGAGATAGAAAGAAGGAGAGAATTTGTAGCTAAAAATAAAAATAGAAAAAAGAAAGAAACATTTAAAAAGGGAAGTAAAGGCAAGAGGTACTCTTAACAAACTGAAAGAGAGCTGGTTCCTGAGGAATTCAGGGGGTGAAGATCTACTAATTTTTCTTTTAATATGGACTTACAGGTTGTACATTGGATAAAGCACAAATCATAACTATTTGCCTCAGTTTCCTCATCTGTAAAATAATCTGGTGAACAAAATGATAAAACATTCCAGTGTCTTTGCCAAGAAAACTCCAAATGGGGTCATAAAGCCTTGGATACAGTTGAAAATGACCCTAATAACAGTAACTTTGCCAGCTCTAAATTGAAAACAAAAGGCTGGTGGAATAGTGAGTAGAAAGAAGGCCTTGGGACCAAAAAAGACCCAATTTCAACTCATCCTACTAACATCTATTCACTGTAGACTGAGCAAGACATTTATTCTTTTATAAACTCTAGCCAAGTCTCAAAGGCTGACCTACACTGGAACAGAGCATTTCTCACTCCCACCCCAGTGAAATCACAAAGACACTCTAAAAACAATAGCCATTACAAACCAAAATCGTCTGCAATAGATTTTCTTACATCTCCAATCGCTATAATTTATACACAGAATAAGAGGTTAGCCCAGGAGCAAACTGAAGCCAGCCTGTTAAATTGTTAAGGTAATTATTTACTTCTCAGAACTGGCAAATGCTAAAAATGAGTTCAATTTATTGTTTTGCTATTTATCTAGAATTAAGAAAGTAACAGACAAAATGTTAACTGTCAAGTTAAACAACAAAGTATGTCATGGGTCCATTTCTTTTTGGAGAGCCTACTGTTAAACATTCAATGGAACACCCCCAGTTTAGCCCTTGGAGTTTGTATCTTCATCAGTTGATGATGAAGATAAAAGTAGCAGGGACACTGCAGATTAAACTACTATGAGTTTCTACTACTCATATTTTTATAGTAATAGAAAGTTTACAGAGTTCTTTCCTTATAGCAGACCTCTGCTATATGAGGTACAGAGTACAACTGTTTTTGTCACTTTTTTACAGATAAGTGAACTGAGACTACAGAATGAAGATAACTTGTACAACATCATACTGCTAGCCTTTACTCCTTGTATTCCAGGAAGGAAGGAAGGAAGGAAGGAAGGAAGGAAGGAAGGAAGGAAGGAAGGAAGGAAGGAAGGAAGGAAGGAAGGAAGGAAGGAAGGAAGGAAGGAAGGAAGGAAGGAAGGAAGGGAGGGAGGGAGGGAGGGAGGGAGGGAGGGAGGGAGGGAGGGAGGGAGGGAGGAAGATAGAAAGGTATGAAAGAAGAAGGAAGGAAGTATATCACCAAGACAATATTCACAACACTGATGGTGACTATGAATATGCCCGCATAGTTCTGAATCGTAAAATATAACAGACTTACCATATAGAATGTAGAACAAAAACATTTATTCAGACACCATAAAGCCAAGTCTGTCATAGTAACCAAGAAGTCAATACACATTAGCACTGAGGAGACAAAGCCATTCCCAAGTCTTCCCACAAGCAAACACCCATAAGACTAATTCACTGAAAGTGACCTTAGATGGTATCCTCTTCATTTTACACAAGTGAACTGAGTTCATTGAGTTTACACCAGGGGTGAGATCCTGGGGTCTTGAAGCTACATGTGACCTTCTAGGTCCTTGGGTGCAGCCTTTTGACTGAGTTCAAGTTTTATAGAACAAATCTTTTTATTAAGGGAATTTGATCTGTGAAGTGTGGATTCAAAGGGCCACACTTGAGGACCTAGAGGGCCATATGTGGCCTTGAGACCCCAGGTTCCTCACCCCTCATTTCTACTTCACAGAGCAAACTGAGATCCAAAAGAATAATACATGAAAGGAAGGATTTGAACCCACTTATTTCAATCAGTGTGTCTTTGATCCATTTAGCTTGTTCATATAACTGATACATTTAGATAATTATATTGAGCTTCCAAATAATTCACTCATCCAACTACTTATTTTCTGTTACTGAACACACAGTGCATTATGCCAGGTGCTAGGGAGAAACAGAGAAATCAGACATGGGCTTGACTTCATGGAGTTTATAATCTCAATCATCTTGAGAGAACGAATATAGCAAATTTATATCAGAAAAAAATTATAGAGATCATCTAGTTTAAGTATCTAATTGTACAGATGAAAAAACTAAACTGACCTTCAGCCATTAAGGAGCAGAACTGATACTCCAAATGAGTTTAATTATCTTTAAGTGAGTTTTAAAAGTGTAAACTAATTATATTTTAAAACAAATTTTAAAACAAATTCTATTTTAAAACAAATTGTAAAAGTAATGGGATGGTGGTGTTTCATTGGATTAAAAGAATTTTAAGTGATTTCTAGAAAGCTGCCTAAAAGTATAACTCTAAATTATGCAAATTGAAGATAATCAAATCTGTTCTATTTCTAAAGATTCTTGAATCGATGCAGAAAACAATACAAAAGCAAAGAGAAGAGAGAAATTTTTTTTTACTGCAGACTGACAAAATATTTTGGCATCCTCAGCCTCATTAGTAATAGTGACTTGCTGTCTTTATAGAAAAATCTGATTCTACTAGATGCCTGTCAGTCAGGCATGTGCTTTGAATTGTTTTTCCCACTAGTGCTGATAGATTTACCCTGGTCCATCCACACTCTTCCACCCAGTCCCTCTTGTGACCAGTGGTATGTATTTGCAAGACAGCTGGCTATGATGAGAAGTGAAGTGTGTGATCATGGGACAAAACAGAATTAGCTGACTAGCATGGAAATCACACCCAGGACCTTAACCTTATTACCACCATGTTCTAACCAACCAAGCCAATAAACCACAATTCTTTAAAAATGCAGAAAATTTGCACCAAAACAAGCCCAGGAATTGTCAAATTGTGGCCAGTAAGATTTTTTATGGATAGAGTGAGACATCAAAGAAATGAAATTTTTCTGGAATGCCAAGCATTATAATACAATCTAGGAGTTGTCTTGAGCTGGAAAGGGTCGCCTGACCAGAAGTAAACTTTAAATTAAAATATTTTGATAGTATATGATCACAAATTTTGGAATACATTTTACATTTTTGCCTATATCTTAGAAATACTGATATTTTTATTCCACTATTTAATACACTGATCAGATGTTTTCAATGTAGATAACAAAAAAGGTTAAAATAAGAATTTAAAATTCCTATTCTGAAGTAAATTAAATTCTGTACAATATGAATATTTTACATATATATCTTTCCCTTTAAATATAGTATTACTTAAGGAAAATATCATAAAAGCATTTAAGATGCTTCACTAAAATATTATAAATGTTACATAAAAAAACTTTCTGAAGTTTCATAAGTTTTGTCTTAAATACAATTTGTAACAACAACAAAAAAAAAGCTTAACATTTCCTGGAAAGGATTGCATAATTCGGAACTTTTTTGATGAGACTATAAAGCTTTAGAGAATGTTATTTTTATGTAATGCATTTTAAAAGAAATGGATGAAATCTTACTCCCCTTTCTTCCAAACTGGAAATATTCCAAACAAGTGAAGTATTTTGTGAAGACGCTTCTTCCTCCCATCCCACTAACCGCCTACAGCCCACCCCCTCGCTGAACAGCAATGGAGAAATGCCAAGTCAATAGACTGCCAAGTCATGAGTTTAGCAATAGTGATCTGAAATAGATGAGATTTATGGAACATGAAAAGGATGAAAAAATAATACAACTGACTCTGAAAGAAAAAAGTACTGTTGAATTAAGAGTAATTTATTTAAGGTATATTTTTCCTTGGTTCCTTATTTCCATAGCAAGTAGAAAATTTTAGTTCACTGATAAAGATGTCCTAAAATCTTTCAGAAGGTAAAGTGCTGAAATAAATATATTGCATATTTAATAATGTATTTAAGTTAATAGTAGCTTATATCTACCCAATGATTTGCCCATGTTAATTCATTTGACTCTCTCAATAACCCTGTAGAATTCCCATTTTTTACTGATGAGGAAACTGAAACAGAGAGATCAACTAGCTTGTTTGTTGTTATACAAACAATAAAAGTAAGAATGGGACTAAAACTTGTCTTCTTGCTACAAATATAGGGTTCTGTCTACGCTGCTATAACAACCTCATAGTTTCTTGAAGTATTCAGCTAATTATTTTTGCATTTTAGGATTGGGTTATCTGCTGACAAAATAGTCTTTCGGAAACTAAAGCATTAATTCCATCTGTTCTGAGTCAACCTTGTTTTTTTAAACCATATTTGTGTGTTCTCTTGGTTTTTAATATTTGATTACAATAGAAAGATAACATAAAGACTGAAAGACAAAAAATTAAGCTAGTTCATTATTTATTTTTAAAATACATTTTCTTTTGATTGACTTTAATATAAATTAAATTTGTTATAAAATTTTAAATATTAAACTTATACCAATTCCAAAAATTTTCCAATTCTATTATTATTCCATTACTAAAGCAAGGATATCAGTACAAGGATATAAATAATAAAAGACCTTGAGCCCAAAACAATGGAAAAGCTATTGCTGTCTCAATGTTGTATGGCCAAAGCCTCCTTCCTCTTCCTCTCAAGAATTGGTATCACAGTCATTCACTTGTAAGGTATGACTTCAACTGTATCATATCCCTAAATCTAGATCCTCCATATCCACCATACTGGCAGCTTTCCCTGTCAGCTTGTCACCAATGCTTTATAGAACATGATGGTGAGATATTCCTTTCTCAGCTTTCATCATACCCAGTGTCCACATTTCAATATTTAACTTATGAACTAATAGACCAGGCCAAGAGTAGAAGATGCAAGAAAATATGTTCCCTTGGAGTTCTAAATCTCTAAGGCTATGACTCTAAATTCCTATTCACATGTGAGATTGGAAAAGATAAACTCTTTGAAGCATTAGGTACTGGATAACTAGAGCATAGCATACAATCCTCCCTCAGGAGTTCAAACCCAAGTAGAGTCACTCATAGGGTCATGATGTTAGAACTGGAAAGACCTTGGAGGCCATCAGTCTTGCTGATGGCAAATAAAGGAATGAAGACAATGGAAGTTAAATAATTTATCTGAAGTTACATAAATAGTATAGATCAGGGGCAGGATTTATTCTTTTGCTGTCTGGTCAATGCCATTTCTTTTTCTGTGCTGCCTTCCCAGTAAAAGAGCTTGAGAATCTTTGGGGTATCGTGAAGGTTTTAGGGCAAAGAGAACAAATGCAGAACTATGGGAGATACTTGGTAATGTGATAGGGTGTGCTCATGTCCAGGAGAAGCAGGTCCTTTTTAGCTCTAGTTTTGAGGATATATACAATTGCACTGGATAATTTTTTAGGAGGGACATAAAACAAGAAGTATCGTAATCGTTAAGAACACACCCACAGACACACACACACACACACACACACACACACACACACAGAAAATATCTATTCACTCTAGCCCTGAGGTCATCCATTCAGAAAATAATTAGAACATAATTAGCATCAGACACAATATAAATGTCATTGGTTATCAGTTATACAGTAGTGGAAAAGCTTACATCATTCAACTAGCAAAGGTAAATGTTTCCACAGTGATAATAGTCACTAATAAATCTGAGTATCTATACCTAGGAGGTTAAAGAACTGTCAATTCTGACCTAGACAAACTATTTCATGAGTCCTGTGTTCAGTTCTGGGGGCCACATTTTAGAAAGAGAATTAATAAATAGAGAGTATCAAAAGGAGAACAAGCAGTATGGTAAAAGGTCTAGAGTCTAGGTCATTTCAAGACTGGTTGAAGAACTGGGGATTTTTAGCCTAAAGAGGAGATATTAAGTCAAAACATAATAAATTTTAAATATGTAAATGGCTGTCACATGACAAAGAGGTGTAATTTTTATCTACCTGGCATCAGATGACAAAATGAGGAAAAATGGAAATTGCCACTTGATAGAAGGAAAGACATCCTCGCCTTTAATTTGTTATACAACAGTAGAATAGTCTGCCACAGGAAATATACAGTCTCATAAGAGGTTAAGTGAAGGCTGGAATGACCACTTATTTGGGATGTTGTAAAGGGTATTCATTGTCAGGTATAGATTAGGTGGCTTTAATTAACACCTGGGAAAGAGGTGCCTTCAAAATTTGATTTAATAATTGTATACATTAAACAATTTGTATCAGCAGAACCAAATCTGTATAGACTTTTATAGAAAATTGCCTTAATTCTGCAAATGTAGGTATTACAATCCATGGACCTACATTTATGTGATCTACTCAAAGTCACACTAAGAGTAAGTGTGACAGCCAGAACGAGAAACTAAGTCACTTGATTTTAAATCCATCATTCCTTTATTATGCCATGTTGCCTCTCCATAGTTTTAAGTTCCTTTTTACTCCTATCCATTAATGAACAATAAAATGAACTTCTATAAATAAATAGTTGTTACTAATCAAAGGTCAGATGATGACAGGTCATATTTTTTTGTCTTATTTATTTTATTTTATTTTCTAATTAGACAAGGGTCAGGTTTAGACTACTGGCCCACTAAAATCTTCTCGATGGCTAGGCAAAATGAATATTTATCCAGGCTGAGGGAGGCAGAACCAAGATGGCAAAGGGAAACCAGGAAGTTGCCTGAGCACTCCCCAGTTTCCCTCAGGAAAAAAAAATTAATTCAAGCCCGTAAAAGAATTCGAGAGTGATGGAACCCACAAAAAGATAGAGAGAAATGGTTTTCCACTTTAAGATAACTTGGAAGGACTTCATGAAAGGTCAGTTTCCTTTGGCTAAAAGCGGAGCATAGTCCAGCACAGACAGTGTCTGGGCAAGCCAGTGGGAGGATTTTAGATACAGGACAACTCAGTAACCAAGGCCCCTTGGTCCTGGCTGTGCACCCTAGTGGCACAGCTGGGCAGCTGTGAGGCCTCCATCCTCAGCACAGAGGGCAAATTCCTAGCCCAAGAAACCCAACACACAGGCATAACTAGGCTGGGTCACCCCAGAGCAGTGGGCAAGTTGCCAGCCTCTCAGACTCCTGCACAGACAGTGAGTGCCCAGGTCCCTGACTTCCAGCACAAGAATGTTGGGACACTGCCCCCTGCACCCCAGGAGAGAGATTCAACTTTTTAAAATGAGCAAAAATCAAAAAGAATAATGACCATAGAAGGCTACTATGGCAAGAGGGAAGGTCAAAACAGAAACTCAGAAGAGAATAACAGTGTCAAAATGCCCACAGGTGAAGCCTCAAGGGGAAATATGAATTAGTCACAAGCCTAAAATGTTCTCTCAGAAGTAATGGAAAATGATTTTTAAAATCAAGTGAAAGAGGTAGAAGAAACATTGGGAAAATGAAATAACCTGGGAGGTAGGAAGGAAAGGTGTGTCGCACCAGGATGAGAGAAGAGCGCAGTGGAGCTTAGGCCAGACCAGGACAGACCAGGACCTAGACAACTCGGGGCAGGTCCTGGAGTGACTGAATCAGTGTCAGTGTCAGTTTCAAGTCTTCTCAGACCATAGTCACCAAAGAAAATGTAGATGATCAGTAGGAAAGTTCTATCTGACCTGGGTGAGAGAGGAAGTGTTTTACATGAACACACATGTATAACCTATATAGATTTGCTTGCTTTCTCAATTAAGGTGGGGGGAGGAGGAAGTGGTGGGGAGTGAGGAAAGGAGAGAATTTGCAAGTCAAAATTTAAAAATGAATGTTAAAATTGATTTTACAAGTAACTGGGAAAAAATAAAATACTAAAGAAAAAAGCAAAAAAGAATGAATTTATCAAACAACAAATCATGGAAACAATACGATTCATCAAAGAGAATGACAATAATGAGACAACCTACTAAAATTTATGGAGTGTAGTCAAAGAAGTTCTTGGGAAATTTTATACCTTTATATGCTTACGTTAAAAAACATAGAGAAAGAAATCAATGAATTGGGCATACAAGTAAAAAAGCAAGAAAAAGAACAAATTAAAAATTCCTAATACCATTTAGAAATTCTGAAAAACAAAGGAAAGATTAATAAAATTGAAAGTAAGAAAACTATTGAACTAATAAATAAAACTAAGAACTGTTTTGTGAAAAAAAACAATAAAATAGATATGTGATTTAAAACAAAAAAAATCAAATTACCAGAATAAAAAAAAATGAAAAGAGTGAATTCATCACTAATGAAGAGGAAAATATTATACTTCGGAGATATTTTACCTAATAGCATGTCAAGAAATCTAACAATCTAAGTGAAATGGATGAATATTTACACAAATATAAATTGCCCAGATTAACAAAAAAGGAAATAAAACACTTAAATAACCCCACGTTAGAAAAAAAAAATGAACAAGGCATCAATGAACTCCCTAGGAAAAAATTCTCAGGGCCAGATAGATTCACAAGTGAATTCAAACAACATATTAAAAAGCAATTAATTCTAGTACTATATAAACTATTTAGAAAAATAGTCAAAGAAGGAGTTCTACCAAATTCCTTTTTGTACACAAATATGGCGCTGATACCTAAATTAGGAAGAACAAAAACAGAGAAAGAAAACTAAAGGACAATTTCTTTTATGAATACTGATGCAAAAAAAAAAAATTCATAAATTTTCAGCAAAGAGATTATAGCAATTATTAAAATTATTAAATTAAAAAGTTTTCACACAAACAAAACTAAAGCAACTAAGACTGGAAGGAAAGCAGAAAGATGGGAAATGATTTTACAGCCAGTGTTATTGATAAAGGCCTCATTTCTAAAATATAGAGAGAACTGAGTCAAGTTTATTCAAGTTATTCCTCAATTGATAAATTGTCAAAGGACATCAACAGGCAGTTTTCAGAGGAAGAAATTAAAGTTACTTATGGTCACATCAAAAAATGCTCTAACTCACTATTGATTAGTGAAATGCAAATTAAAACAACTCCAGGGTACCACCTCATAGCTATCAGATTGACTAATATGACAGAAAAGGAAAATGATAAATGTTGGAGGTGTGGGAAAATTAGAACACTAATGTGTTCTAATTGGTGGAGTTGTAAACTGATCCAACCATTCTGGAGAGTAATTTCAAAGCTTGTCCTAAAAGCTATAAAACTGTACATGCACTTTGATCCAGCAATACGACTACTATGTCTGTATCCCAAAGAGATTATAAAAAAGGGAAAAGGATCCACAGGTGCAAAAATATTTATAGCAGCTCTTTTTGTGGAGGCAAGGTATTGGGAATTGGGCAGATGACCATTAATTGGGGAATGACTGAACAAGTTGTGGATTTCATATAAATGTAATGCAATACTATTGTGCTAAAAGAAATGATAAGCAGGGAAATTTCAGAAAAACCTGGAAAGACTTATATGAACTAAGTAAAGGGAGTAAAACCAGGAGAATATTGTATGTAGTAATAGCAACACTATGTGATGATCAACTATGATGGACTTAGCTCTCTTCATCAATACAATGATCCAAGACAATTTATAATGACTCATGCCAGAAAATGCTATCCACATCCAGAGAAAGAACTGTGGAGTACAGTTTGAAGTGTAACATTTTCACTTTTTTTGTCTTTTTTTTTCTTTCTCATGGATTTTCATTTCTGTACTCTATCTATAACACACTGCCTCTACAAAATTCTACCAGAATAAAAATAAAATAAGTGACATTTACATAATGTTTCACATTAATTCACTCATTTGATCTTATCCTGTGAGACAGGTAGCAGAAATGATATTATCCCCATTTTATAAAGGAGGAAAATGATACTCAGAAAAAGTAACTTACTCAAGATCACACAGCTAGTAAGTGGGTAAGCCATTTCTAACTCAGATCTCAAATCCAAAGCCAAGGGTTTTGTTTTGTTTTTCCCACTATACACGATTGCTTCCTCGCAAATAGAATAGACCCTTTATTTTTTTTCTTTTTGCCTCTAAATTCTTTCTATTGACACTTTAAACCAAATTTAAATGGGAATTGGAAATAGACATGCTATTTATTTTGCTTCTTTAATTTAAAACATGTGTGGATGAGGAATGTTGGACAGGCTTTTGCAAAATTGAAGTGCAGGCCAAATAATGACAATTTTATGACACTGACACTTCTCTTTTACAATAGCAATTAGGATTTAGTGGGTACTGAGCACTCTGTACTTGTCACTATTAATATAATTTAGCCCATCTACACAGTAAAGTCCAGAACTTACCATGAAGTCACAATCCCTTGTTGTCAGTTACAGATGTTAAAGACAGTAAAGACATTCCTTTGCCAGGAGTCAGAATTATTGTTCAGCATTTTTTCTCTCAATAAGAGATCTCATTTTTGCAATTTGTCATGGAGAAAGAACACAGGCCTTATTTGTTTCCCTGTCACTTTCGGGCTCCTCCTTTCCCTGCTAGCTGCTGACTCCACCAGTCAGCTTTGAGCTGCTTCACCTTTCCCTAATGCCAAGAGACTAACGATCTCCCACTGAAGATAATGAGTGGCTTAGTTCCTTTCTGCTGCAAGTTGTGTGGCAGTCTCTGTGTAACTGCCCACACAAAAATGTAGGCCTTTCATTGTGCACCGGCCGGGCATTGCAGGCTCCTGCCAACACTGTGGTCTGATCAACCAAGGTGAAGGTTCATGGTTTTGAATGTAGATTTCAGGAAAGACTGAAGGCACAGAAGCCTGGTGGTCAAGCAAATAGCTCTTTGTTGTGTCCTTTGTCCCTCTGGCGTGGAAAAGAAATCAAGACTAAAAGAGAGATGTACAGGCACAGTTTATTTCTGTTACCAGATATTGTGTTGGAGGACATACGGAAAGGAGGGAGGTGGAGTGGGGAGAGGGGATAGATTTGAAATAAGCTGGCTTGGAAGTATTTGAATTCCCGTTAGGTCAGACTTTAATATTGTTTCCCTTGCAATCACTACATGAAAGCTTACTTCAGGGGAAAAAAAATACACACATGTAAGCATAAACACAAGTTCCATTAAATCCCCCAAATCTCCTTGCTTCTTTTTGTCCAAGGTTTTTTTTTTTTTAATTTGGTAATATATCAAGGCAGGGATGGATTAGACAATTATAAGTAATTAACATCTGTGGATGTATTAAAGTCATATTAATTTCTCCAACCAAGTAAACAAGCAGAAAGTGCCAAAACACAGATATGTTGGAATCATTGAATTGGTGTCCTAGGAATTGCAAAAGCACGAGGAGATTATGAAGTGAATTAAAGATCATATGTCAGTTCTGTTTCTCACTGACATCAGCTATCAGAGATAGGACATTTTAAGTTGTTCTAGTCTTCCAATGACACCCTTTACTATTTCATTTCATAGTTAATCTCATTAATTCAGAATCAGTTACACAATATAGGGTAGTAATAAAGTTGGGATAGCAAATGGTAATTAAAATAACTAACATTTGGGATAGTTCTTTACCAAATTATGTGTGTATATATGTGTATATATGTATGTGCATGTATATAATCTGTCTTTATCTAGTGTCTCAAAGTTATAGTGAAATTTTATACTATTAAAGCTTAAAATTGCACTAAGACTTCTGGGACACCCTGCATATACACATATATGTATATGTATGAATGCGTAATTTAAGCTTCAAAACTGCTAACATATGTGGGTACTGCATATATTATTTTTTTTAGATAAAGAAACTAAAATTCAGAGTTAAGTAGTTTGCCAATGGTCACACATTTAGCAAGTATCAAAGGTGAGAGTCAAACCTAGGTCTTCTTGAACACCTGTACAATATTTTTCTTGTTGCTTCTGAGTAGAATGCTTAATATCTTAGAGATATCTAAATAAAACTAAGTGTACATATGTATGGTATGCTTGTGGTCAATGGTTGTGGTTTTTGCATAATTTAACTGAAGGATGTTAGAATTGGTTAGGGTGTTAGAAATAATCAAATTTATTGCCCTCTTTTTACAGAAGAGAACTGAAGTCCAGAGAAGGTCATAGGGAACTATTTACAGAAAATATCTAATCTAATTAGAGATGGAAGATTTAATCAAGTCTCTTGCTTCTTCTGTTGTTCTTGTTTTTCTTTTTCTCTCCATCATCAACTCCAAGACCACTGGAGAGGGTTTTTAATCAGGAGGAAAAGATTATATAATCCCCTTTTCCTGTCACCTCAATATGAGGCTATAATATAAATAATGAATGAAGGTAGCCTTTGGAGGGGTGAGAGGACTAGGGAAGAGACAAACCAGTGAACTTAAATATGTCATCAGATGGTGTCTTAAAGGACTGATCCTGTTGTTCTCTAGCTAGGTATCTTTGGGTGAGGAACTTTAACTCTTCTAAACCTCGGCATGTCTTAAAATGGAGATAATGGTATTCTTGTTGCTTCCCACACAAGACTGTGGTG
Source organism: Bettongia penicillata ogilbyi (assembly GCA_023548195.1). Classification (NCBI taxonomy): domain Eukaryota; kingdom Metazoa; phylum Chordata; class Mammalia; order Diprotodontia; family Potoroidae; genus Bettongia; species Bettongia penicillata. Next base: position 1,910,526 of record JAJHZJ010000122.1, read on the forward strand.
AGGATGCCGCTTTATAATTTGTCAAGTGTTAGAGAAATGGGGGCAATTATTGTATCCTATGCATCCTAACCATATCTTGGACTTTCCAGTCTAAGCCAATTAAGTCTATGCCAACTACTTTCCTCTTCCAAATGTCAAAGTACAAAGTTTCATGCTAAATTTGATTTATTTCCTCACAATTGCTAAACAGATCAACAAACCAGATTTTTGAGATGAAGTACATATTCATTAATCAAATTAATGTGTCATGCATGTAACTATGAGAGTCATGCTTTATAGTACAAAGATCACCTTTTAATGTCTGTCTATAGTGGAGTTGAAAAGAATAGTTCATAAGTTACAGCCATGAATAGAATGAGTTCAATATGAACCCTTCATCAGACTCTCATGTAAGTTCAGACATGATGACATCACAGCATTAAGAAGTAAAAAAAAGCCCCTTTTGTAAGACTGTCGTCAAGTAGGAAAGAATGGCAAAGCAATGTAAGATCATTTTTTAATTCTGGAAACTAAAGACCTCAGATATCCACAAAATGATAAAAAGGAAAATGTCAATATATAGTCCAAGACTGTACTATTTAGAAAAGGTTCATATTATCTGAGAGACTTTATCTATAAAACAGGCCATCAAAAAGAAAACACTCATATCAGGTGGAAAAATAAAAAAAAAGAAACAACTAGTGAATGTAGGTGTCTTATTAAGTTATCACAGCGTGAAATCCAAAATGGCCTTTTCAACAGAGGCTACAGGTGTCAATGAAATTGGTATGTAGACCTTAATTGTATTTTGGTACAGTTTTTCTTTGTGTACCTCAAGGACTGGTCACTGGTTACACAATCTGACGTCTACAGAATAAAAAGGGATCTTAAAGCCTGAAAATTTCAAGTAATTTATTCATGTCCATATTTACTTAACACTGAGTGATAGAATGGAAACAGTGCATGCTTTGGAGTAAGAGAATCTGGGTTAGAATACTGATTCTGCTTGCTACTGCTACCTATGTAACCTTGAAACCTCTTTTAACCTCTCTTGGCCTCTGTTTTTTCTGTAAAATGAAATAACACTTCATGACTTTCAATGTGCCTTTCAGCTCAATTCAAAGCCTTAATGGGAACTTTGAAGGCTCATGTGAATATCATATCTGCCCTAAGTACATTGAACAAAAACACTAGAATACAATCTACACCAATGTACATTGACATATTATAATATGCATATAGGTGGCACAGATTTAGCATCAGGAAGACTTGAGCTTAAATATTGTCTCAGATACTATATAACCTTGAGAATGGAACTTAACATCCCCTAGTCTTAGCTTCCTCATTTGTGGAAAAGAGACTAATAGTAGCACCTACTTTGAAATGTTATAGTGAGAATCAAATTAGATGATACATTATAGGTATTTCAGAAAAACCTTAACATGCCATAAACATATGTTATTGTTATCATTATCATCATCATTATATAGGTGCAATGTGGCATAGTGGATGATACATTGAAACCACTGTGATGTTGATATGACTCCTAAAATATGAAGTTTGGGAACAAACTGTTAGTAGAATGACCCAGAGGTATGAATTAATGAGACAGAAAAGCATCCAATCCCATCTTGTGATGGAGTCATTGATTTTTTTGAGAGAGTTTATAGAGTTAATGGGTGTATCACTCTACTAAATGATGTCAGTGTCCATAGAGAAAAGTATTTTAATTGTCCAAAAATAAATGAAAAATCAAGAAGTAGTGAGTAATGTGGTAAATGATACAAAGTGGCATAACTTGGAGTGGGAACTAAGGGAGAAAGGAAACTGTGGTTTGAATTATGATAATTTTACAACCTAAGTATCCCATAACCACTAAAACAATATTAAGGACAAATCTTTCATTGTCTAAAAGGCAGAAAGACTTGTCCACCCTTTATTTAATTTCCAAGATTACAAAATTAGATAGAATTCTTTTCTGAACGTAGAGCTTCCAATAAGGATGCAAATGGCACTTCATTTGCTCAGTGTTGGAAGAGAGGTAATATAAGGTATGACTGTGATATTAGAAATTGCTTCCCATAGTGAGAATTTTTCATGGAAGCCAAGATTACCAAGGGACATCTCTCACTGGATTAGGAAAGAGCAGTTTGTATAGCTGTGCACCTCTGTGGGAGACTATAGGTTACTTTGCAATCAGTTGCTAATTACTCTATACTCCTTAATATTGCTTCCTTAGTAGCATTAGTAGTAGTAATGCTACTAATGTCACACTGAGTAGATATCTTTCAAGTCCATTACAACATATTCCACCTGACTTAAACTTTGGTTTGGTTTGTTGTTCAAGAACAAGGAAATCTTTCTCTGTCTCTCTCTCTCTCTCTTTCTCTCTCTCTCTGATACTATTTATGCTAATAGCAGTTATTATTTAATCAATTCTCTATTCTACAAGGGAATTTTAAAAAATATGTTAGTGGATAAATTTTCAAAGAAAAAATTTTGTGATACAGTTCACAGATTTGCATTTTAGAATATGTCAGTATCTTTGTGTTCTATTGTTATTTTTAGTTGCCATGCTTTGCTGTATTTTTCCACCTTTTGTAATTTTCTTGTACAATAAACAAACATTAACTGATATTTTGTTTGTAAAGCATGGTTAGGCACTGAATTTAATTAAGCTAAAACATGAAAATTTGTTTTCTGTTCCTGTTTGTAATCAGGAGAAAAAGGCATTTTCCATTTACACAAAAAAGAGCTTGAAAAATTGAAATTATTTGTGGGTCAAAAAAAATTGCTATGAAACTTTTCCTGGGACTATATTTGTGGTACCCTAGCAAGAAGACTGACAGGCTAATGTAGTGCCAACATGCTATTCACAGTGCCTACAAATGGCTATGAATATGCCAACGCAATTCTGAATCACAGAATATAAAAGACTCTCCACATGGAAGATAGAACCAAAACATTTATCCAAACACCAGAAAACCAAATCTATCATAATAACAGTCAAATCACTGCCACCACCTGGACCACCGCCTCCTTCTACATTGTACAGTGAAGCTAGTCCCAGACCATTAGCCCCACAGCCCTGAAATGGAAGCCCTTTCCCTCAGACCACTACCCCTGCTTCTAGTCTAGTATCAGCAGTCATCATCTAAAGAACCAACCCAAGTGAAGATGGGAACTGGTAACTACCTCTGCAAATGTTACAATCCCCATCTCCCAAGTAGTCATAGTTCCTGATGACCCAGAAAAGAAAGTATTCATCACCTAAGTTCTTGAATTTGGCAAACAGTTCGATATTAGAAAAAGATATGATTTTATTAGTGCAAATAATCTTTTCAAAAAATCACTGCCATGAGTTTTCCTACTGAACTCTAAGGACTATAAAACATTTCCCTCTGAACTGTAGCTGATATCCTCTACATATGTAGCCTCCCCTTTTTAGTATGTGAGCTTTGTCAGAATGTTAATAGCAGAGATTGTTAATAGCCTGACTTTTCTAGTTATGTCCTCAGCACTGCATATATAGTAAAGGTTTAATAATATGTATTCACTTCATTCTCTCATTTTGGATTCCTTTCTGGACCTTATAACCATAATTATAAACAACTCATAAAAATCACCTGGTTTTTGCATGTTTAAATTCGTTTAGTTATTTACTAACTGAGGGGCAGTGAGGTGTAGTAAACAAATTGACCAACTTAAAGTCAGGCCTATCTGGGTTCAAATCCACCTCTGATACATCCCACCTGTGGGACTCACGTCAAGTTTTTAAATCTCATAAACCTACAGACAACTCTCTAAAACCATACTTTGTTTATAGGAGTTGCAAAGGAACTACTTGAGAAGTAGGGGGTGAAATGAGGGCTGATTAGGTTGCTTTGCTACAGCTGGAGTTCCCTCTACTGATGAAATTTTAGTTACAAACATGACTTTTGATTATGAAATGCTATAATGCTACCAATAGAACCAATTTTCCTTTGGTGAATATTATGAAATTGAGATATAGTTAATAGCAAAAGTGTAATTTATTTTAAGGTCATGTTAATACTACACAAACTAACAGGAAAATCCAAAGATCTCAAGAATGTCATGTTGCTATCCATGACCTGCCTTTCTAACTTTGGTCCCATTACATTTAATTAAATGTGTTTTCAGAGGTTCATTTTTATACAGAAATAGTTATCTGTTGTCTATATGTGATCCATTACTTGAAAAAAAATACATGATAGTTTTTTTTTTTTTAGAGAAAAATCCTTTCCTGAGTATAATGAAACATTATCTGATGAATATTTATAGCAAGTTTTATCCTCTTAACCTCTTGCCACTCTCCATCCCTTGGGGGGAAATAGCATGAGTTATCCTCAGATATCACTTGAAAAAATTCAAAGGAAAAAGAAGCACTACAAAATGCAAATTCAAAAAACACCTATATTTATCTGTCAGTAAAGGAGGAGGGATCATGAACTAATTAATGGACACTAACCAAGATGGCAGAATAGCAGAAAGAAATACAGCTGAGCTCTCCTCTAATGCTACTCCAGAAAGAGCTAGAAAATGTGCCAAGTCAAATTTTGACTGCGAAATCCAAGGGAAAAAAAATTATAATGAGTCATTTTTCCAACTTCCAGTCATAAGTTCTGAATTTTTTTTTAATTCCTAACATGAAGACCTATTTTGGAGATAGAAATACACAAAGTACAAACTAAGAAAAGGAGAAAGGCTCTGCAATATCCATAAATTTTAAACTAGAATTTCAACTAGAATTATTGGAAGAGATGAAAAAAGGATTTTTTAAGAATATATTTAAATGATTTTTAAAATGAAATCATAGTGTTAGAAGGAAAAATGGAAAAGAAATGAGAGCTATGGAAAAAAAGAATTGGAAAAGGAACAGCTTGGCACAAAAGGTAAAAATGAGAGTTCCTGAAAATTAAATGGAACAAACAGGAATTAATTTTTCTGTAAGAAAGCAAGAAATATTAAAACAAAGACTGAAAAACAGAAGGAAAGAAAATTTACAGTATGTCACTTTAAAAAAAGACTCAAGTGGCAAATTGATCAAGGAGAGATATTATAAGAATCATTGAATTGCCGGAAAGTCATAACCCAAAAAGCACCTCTGCATTATGTTTGAAGAAATCATGAAAGAAAACAGGTAAGATCTCTTAAAAGCAGAGGATAAGGTGAGAATAGAAAGAAACTACTAGTTACTATTATATGTAGTGCTAAGAATATTAACTGTGGTGATAAAGCTTGAAAAAGAAAGAAGAAAAAATAGAAGTAGTCAAAGAGAATAAAAAATTATCACCATTTTCAGGTGTTACAATGGCTTACTTAGAAAATTCTAGACAGTCAAGTAAAACAATTAATTTAAACAAATAACAACTTAAGCAAAATTTCAGGATAAAAGAATAAACCTACTGAAATCATCAGTGACAAAACCTAGCAGGAAGAAACAGAAAAGGAAATTTCATTTAAAATAACAACAAAATGCATAAAACGCTTGGGAATCAATCTTCCAAGGAAAGTAAAGGAATAATATGAATATGCCTATAAAATTTCTTTACAAAAATCAACACAGATTTGAATAGAGAAATTTTAATTGCTTATGGGTAGGCCATGCCAATATAACAAAAATGATAATACAACCTAATTAATTAATTTATTCAGTGACATACCATTCAAACTACAAATGGTTACTTTACTGAGTAAAAGAAAAAATGAATAGTAATATTAATTAGATTATAAATGGATAGACAATATTTAACTGGAAGAAAAAAAGACAAGAATCTCAAGGGAAGTAATAGGGGAAAAATTCAAGAAGGAAGGAGTTCTACCATTACCAGATCTCAAAATGTACTATAAAGTGGTAATAATCATCAAAAGATCCTGGTACCGGTTGAGAAATAGAAACTCAATCAGTAGGAAAGAATAGTTTCACAAAAAGTAAAATAGATGAGTCCAGTATATAACAAAAATCCTTGAGTGTATACTGTCTAAGGACTAATGTTTAATCTGGGTTTTGTTTATTCAATTGTACTTGTGTCTGTGTGTATGGAGATATAAATTCTGAAGGACCTTCTGCTAATAATGACAATGATAGAATAAGAAGGTGAGACATGCAGAAATCTTTTCCTCTTTTTCTTCCTTCTTTCTCATTTCCTCCTCTTCCTCAGAAATGGATAGAGATTGACTAGGAAGTTAATGAAGGAGTCACAGAAGTCAAGGAAAGAATGAAAGATAAATGAGAGTTTGATTAACCTAGGCTGACTTTCAGTAAGTTTGGACTAATATAGAGGGGAAATGGAGATTGTCAGTCTCTTGAATTTATTCTAATAATCTTAACTCAGGAATTGAAATTGACTATCATTTTCCATCTCAATTTTTTTCCAAAACAATCATAATTTGTGTTTTACACTCTTCAATTTTTCTTTCTGAGACTACCTTTTGCTTCCTTTTTCTCTTTTACAGGCAGTTCCTTCAAGCTGTTCTCCATTACAAAATGTCTCCTCTTTCTTCAAAAAAATTTCTTATTCCTTGAGTGTGACTGTTGATTTGATCATCTATTTAAAGAAGCTGCCAATAAGCTTTTAATTAGGTTCAGATCTCTCTGGAATACTTACATTTTTAAAAAGGACTTAGTCACTCTAAAGGAATTTCTTAATGGTGAATGTACCTGAGAGATATTTTTGGTCTAAGGGGAATTTTCCCATAGTCCTAAGCTACTTAAAATCACTATCCCTCCTACCCTCCTCAGGCATTCTATCTAGGGATTGAAATAATAAAATCAGCATAACAATTACATACCAAACATTCCCTCCTTCCTCCAGTGTCCCCTTGAATTCATTCATATACACACTTTGGAAAGTAGTCCTATAGCCTATGAATGGAATAATGTCATTAGGAAAAGAGGAAACATTGATATTTGAGAACAAGATAATATATGTAGGAATACAGACACCCTCCTATATATAAAGTCATAGCTGAATTAATAAAATTATTCATAATCATAAAATGCTATAAATATACCATTATAGATTGAATTTAGTGAAGAACTGTGACTTTATACTAGTGCCAGATTATAAACTCAGATACTGTGACCTTGTAATGAGAAATTATTTCTGATTATTTCTTTTCAAAATAAATCAACAAGAAAGATTGCAGACTCCTGGAACATTTACCAGCAATGAGATAATTATATGAAGAAAAAAATAAAACAGAAAGAACAAACAAATTGAAAATCATCCATAGTAAACTGATAAATGTAAGAATAGATGGAAAGCATTTAAATGATGAGGTCAGGAAACCACAATGTTGAGGTTTGGGGTACCTGGGACACCAAAATACCAATATACCAGGTCCTACTGAATGAATTTGACTCAAGCCTTCTTTTAGTCAAAGTAAAACAAAGTTTATTAAAGATTTTCTATATTGGGTTGACTCTTAAGAAGCCTAATCATTTGTGACACTTGTATTGACAAGCGGAGCACATGGAATTGATGGGGTACAAGCCCAAGCCAAGACCTTTTCCCCTTGGATTGGAAGGACTTTTATCATATTTGTCTGAAGGACCCTGGAAAGTCTAGCCCTGGGGAGGGGCAGGGAACTCTTTGAATTCTCCTTTCATTTCTCCCAGGTCAGATACTCCCTATCTTCTATTTAGCATTCTTTTGATATTCCTCCCTTTGATCCTATTACCAGTCACTCCCATTAGTATCCTCCCTGGGTTTCACCTATCAAGACCATCCCTGGGACCCCAGACTACCTGTTTACACCTAGATGTTTCCCTCAGTCTTCTTCTGTAATTAAGTTCCATCTCTCCTCCATGAAGGCACTCAGATTCAATCCAGTTCACACTCTGTCTAGCTGAGATTCTATCTGGCCAGCTTGTGAATACAAGTGTTACAAATGCTTAGGCCCCTTAAAAGTCAACCCAATATGGTGAATCTTTAATAAACTCTACTTTACTTTGGCTTTAAGAAGATTTGAGTCAAATTTATTTGAGCAGGACCTGGCATTTTGAGATTCCCAGCACCCCTGCACCTCAACAGAATATCAGGTAGACATAATCAGAACTGGATTGAATCTGTGTGATTTAATTGAGAGGAGATGGAATTTATATAGAATAGACTGTGAGAGGAATCTAGGGGTGTTTAGTAGTCTGGGAGGAGTGTCTAAGGAGGATTTTTTTAATGTTTATTTATTTGTTTTTATTTTTCAACATTCATTTCCACAAAATTTAATTTCCAAATTTTTTCCCCATCTCTCCTCTCCCCACACCCCATAACCCTTGCATTCTGGTTACCCCTTCCTTCAATATGTCCTCCCTTCTATCCCACCCCTCCTTCCCTTATTCCCTTCTTTCTTTTCCTATAGGGCAAGATAGAATTTTATACCCCATTACCTGTATTTCTTATTTCCCAGTTATATTCAAAAACAATTCCCAACATTCATTCCTAATACTTTGAATTCCAGCTTCTCTTCCTTCCTCCCTCCCTACCCATCCCCAATGAGAAGGGAAGCAATTCAATATAGGCTGTATATATGTAGTTTTTCAAAAGACTTCCGTAATAGTCATGCTGTATTAAACTAACTGTATTTCCCTTCATCCTATCCTGTCCTCCATTTATTCTATTCTCTTTTAACCTTGTCTCTCCCTAAGTGTTTACTTCTGATTACTCCCTTCTCCCATTTGCCCTCCCTTCTCTCGCCCCACTTGTCCCCTTCTCCTCTACCCTTCTGTAGTGCAAGATATATTTTCATACCAAACTGAGTGAGCATTTCATTCCCTCCTTAAGCCAAATGTGAAGAGAGTAAGCTTCCTTTTTCCCTCTCACCTCCTCCCTTTTCTCCTCCACTGAAAAAGCTTTTTCTTGCCTCCTTGATGAGTGATAAGTTATCCCATCCCATTTCTCCTTCTCCTCCCAATATATTCCTCTCTCACCTCTCAATTTTATTTTTGTGTTTTTTTAGGTATCATCCCTTCTTATTCAACTCACCTTTTGCTCTCTGTCTATATGTGTGTGAGTGAGTGTGTGTGTGTGTGTGTGTGTGTGTGTGTGTGTATAATCCCTCTAACTACCTAAATACTGAGAAAAGTCTCAAGAGTTACAAATATTATCTTTCCATGTAGGAATATAAACAGTTCAACTTTAGAAAGTCCTTTATGATTTCTCTTTCCTGTTTACCTTTTCATGATTCTCTTCATTCTTGTGTTTGAAAGTCAAAAATTCTTTTTTCAGCTCTGGTCTTTTCATCAAGAATGCTTGACAGTCCTCTATTTCATTGAATGACTATTTTTTCTCCTGAAGTATTATACTCAGTTTTGCTGGTTAGGTGATTCTTGGTTTTAATCCTAGTTCCTTTGACTTCTGGAGTATCATATTCCAAGCCCTGCGATCCCTTAATGTAGAAGCTGCCCAGATCCTGTGTTATTCTGCTTGTATTTCCACAATACTTGAATTGTTTCTTTCTAGTTGCTTGCAGTATTTTCTCCTTGACTTGGGAACTCTGGAATTTGGCCACAATGTTCCTAGGAGCTTCTCTTTTTGGATCTCTTTCAGGTGGTGATCGATGGATTCTTTCAATACTTATTTTGCCCTCTGGTTCTAGAATATCAGGGAAGTTTTCCTTGATAATTTCATGAAAGATTATGTCTAGGCTCTTTTTTTTGATCATGGCTTTCAGGTAGTCCCAAAATTTTTAAATTGTCTCTCCTGGATTCATTTTTTCAGGTCAGTTGTTTTTCCAATGAGATATTTCACATTATCTTCTTTTTTTTTTCATTCTTTTGGTTTTATTTTGAAATTTCTTGGCTTCTCATAAAGTCATTAGCTTCCACCTGCTCCATTATAATTTTTAAAGAACTATTTTCTTCAGTGAGCTTTTGAACCTCCTTTTTCATTTGGCTAATTCTGCTTTTTAAAGCACTCTTCTGCTCATTGGCTTTTTGGACCTCTTTTGCCAATTGAGTTAGCCTTTTTTTAGCTTCATTTCTCTTCCCAATTTTTTGTCCACCTGTCTTACTTGCTTTTCAAAACCCTTTTTGAGCTCTTCCATGGCCTGAGACCATTGCATATTTATTTTGGAGGTTTGGGATGCAGAAGCCTTGACTTCCTCTGATGTTATGCTTTGTTCTTCCTAGTCTGAAAGGATGGAAGAAAATACCTGTTCACCAAGAAAGTAACTTTCTAAAGTCTTATTTTTTCTTCCTTTTCTGGACATTTTCCCAGTCATTTACTTGACTTTTGAGTCCTTTGTCAAGAGGAAGGTATTTTCTGGGGACCTCTAAATTCCCAGTAACTCCAAGGTGACTCAATCAAGGGAGAAGAGTGTACTCCTTCCCTGGCCTGCATACTGGTGTGGGAGCAAACAAAAACTCTTCTGCCCAGGATCTGCAATTGGAATTCACTCACCACAACCACTTCCAGCTCCACCACCAGTGCTCCTCCTCACCCCTGGGCAGAGCTCAGGGCTGAGAATCAGATCAGTGGCTCAGTTCCCCTAGGGGCTTTAGGCAGAAGTCTTCCAGGGCTGTCACTCAGGGCTGAGATTCAAATCAGCTGCTCAATTCCTCCAGGGGCTCAATGTGGAGGACTCCAAAAATGGCAGCTGCCACTGTAGAGGCTGTTGCCTGAGGTCCAGACCTACGCTCCCCTCTCTTGGGTGAAGGCGCCCTCTCACTGACTTTGAAGCTGACTGTGGCATTTGTGGGTTGAGCAATCTGGGATCTGCTGCCAGTTGTGCCCTGAAGCACCAGTTCTGGGTCCTGTCCCTGCTGTTCTGCGCTGGTCTGCACTCCATGCTGGTCTGTGCTGTGCACACTGGGCTGGTCACTCTAAGGAGTATCTTGATGAGACTGGGGTAACTAGTGATATAATGAAGGATGGGAAACAAATGAGGGAATTGCAAGGTATCAGACAATGGAGGGCTTGAGTGAGAAATAATCAAGAATGGGTCAGGCTTAGTTAAGGTTAAGAAATTTGAGTATGAAATCAGATTAAGTAGGAAGATTCAAGGAGGGTTCAAGGAGGTTCCCAGACTCTGTACCCTATCGTAAACTGCATAAGAAAAGAAAAATTATGTGTCCATAAACACACATACATATACTTTGCATATATATATATATATACACTTATATATGCATGTATATATGGATATATATATCTGCATGTACATATAAATAATACATATAATACAATACCTTTAACCTATTGGTGTTATTAGATGTTACTATAACTCAGCTTTCATAAAATAAGGCTACCTGTTTTCACTACTAGGAGGGACCATAGAGGTAATTTGCTGTTAACTCCCTCATTTTATAGTAAACAGAAATGCTACAATAACTCTAGATTATACAGGGTTAACTTTGATCAAGAAACATAATTTTATGAATAACATTTCAAAATATATAATCAGAAAAAAAAGCATAGGATTTTACAGTTAGAAGGGACTTAAAACAATCTTGTGCAAATGTATCTGAATATTAGCCACTCTAGGTTTGAAAACCTCCATTGTGTGGGAACATATCTCAAGAAAGAGCCTTCTGCTATGAAAATGTCAATATAATAAAACAAGAGAAAACAATTAGAGGTATTGCTGAAGAGAGAGATGGGAGAGTTGGTTCAAAATGAGAATGGATTCACTTAGACCTTCTCTGTAGCCATTGGGAGCTTTATTGACACAAAAGCAGCAGGTCTGAGATTTAGCAAGGAGCTAAACAAAGGCAGTGATATAAGAAAAGGATCAAACTTATATAGGAAGATTCTAGGATTTCTTTATGGGGTTTGGAGATCTAGGGTAAGTCTTGCAAGATAAAGATACAGGATGAGACACAAGATAAGGGAGGGACAAGGAATTTCATGGTCTCCAGGATGAGGGGTAGGGACAAGAACTTTTATGGTCCAGGTAAAGGACAAATTTTGTGGTAAGAGGAGACTTTAGGGAAACTTCAAGTTAGAAAATAAACCAGGGGCTTCACAATGATAATCCTTAATAGTATCTTTAACTCTTAAGGCACTATTTCTATCCACATCATTTCCCCACGCACCTACTAGGTAGGAGAATTCTTTCGGGGAAAAAAGGGTCAAAGTCATTGTCTTCAGTAACTGCTTCCTTCTTAATAGGGGCAAAATGTCCATTTCAAGGGCCAGAATAGGCTGAGGGCAGATGATCAGTATGGGATACAGAATGCTGTGCCAAATGAGTTCAGGGTGGAGAGAGGCAAACCACTCAGGGTCATCAAGGGAAGGGGCTGGTATCTTAAAAATTGCTGTGGGTAAGAAGACACAAAGCAAACCAGATAGTTACATAAGCAAGACCAAGTATAAGAGCGAGTAAAATGACCAATAATGAGGTAAGAATGAGGGAAGGAAAGGAGAGAAACCATGAACACTAGAAGGACGTAGGGAGAGATGTCAGGCTGAAGTGGATGTCTCAGATCCAAGAGGCTGCCTACAATATCCTTTGAGTGCTCCAAAGACAAATTTCATGCAGGGTCTTCAGGAAATAGAAGGACAACTGTGGGGAGTAAGCTAGTGTCCTAGGCATGATGGTGACACACCCAGCAATCATGTACTCTGTCCCACCCCACAGAGTTCCCTATTTGAATCAAGGCATTAGACTGCCAGTCCAAAGAAAGCATGTCTAACCCTAGACGCAGGGTGCGAATCAGGAATCAGGGGACTAGAAACAGAAGTGGTTCAAGGTGGGGCCCAGAACACAGCATAGCTAGAAAGCACACAGGCAAGTCCCCAAGGTGAGGGCCTTCAATGCATTGTCTCTTCTGGCTAGTTAGGCCTTGCATCTTATGCCATGTCTCACATCCTGCCTGCTGCTGGCTTCTCTGTCTGCCTCACCAACCACCCAAATGCTTTTGGGAGAGGGACAAAGGAACTGTCCCTGCCTGAGTGGGGGTGGGGAGGAAAGTCAAATGCTGCTGAAGCAGAGTCCAGGGGATGAGCAGAGTGTAGAACAGGTATCCTTGTTGCATGAACATGTGCAGGTGGACAGTATAGTCTAGGAGTCACAAATCTGACAAACAGTTCAATATGCAGGCCACAAATAGAAAGAGCATTAAAAGGGATGTCAGAAAAGAGGAAAAACAGAGAAAGAACTCAACAGCCCCATGATATTACTCACTTTTGACATATGGGATTTTCTGGTCTTATTATTTTCTTAAAAGTTTCCACTCTGATTCTAATTCCTTTTGGAGCATCAGATGCTATTGAGGATCTAACTCTATACATGTAAAAAAAAATAACAACACTTTGCAGGTAGAAACTTTCTACCCTTGAGTTCAATAGTTACACAGATGAATTTACTTAAAAGAGACTGAGTTTAACTCCAATTATCATAAAAAACTTGGGAGGATTCATAAGTAATTAATTCCATAGTAGTGCATATTAATAAGTTGCTTATAATAAAACATGTTTGTACTACGGAATACACAGTATAACAAACTTTGAATGAAGTTGACTTTTCCATTAATATAAAAATATTCCATGTCACCTCCCTCTAAGAAAATTGCACTGAAATTCTTTTCCTCAAACTGAAGATGTTTCTGATCTAGTTTCAGTAATTAATAGAAAAACAGGTGGGACCCTCAATCAGTTGTACCAATACCCAATTATTCTAACATTATTTTAAAACGTTTAAGGACCTTATTCCATACAGACATATATCTAGTAACAGGCAGATGCCTAGGTCAAATACCTATTTACTAAATTGTTTAAGATATAAAAAGAAATATAATCTGAAATGAAATAGCCCAGATCTTAAACATACACTTTAATGTAGTAGCTCAGATGTATCCCAGCCTAAGTCTATGGGATAATCATTCAACATTGTGTTTGTACCTTTGTTTCACAAATTTCTTTTCCCTTTGTCTAATTATTTCCATGTCATTCAGGAAGAATATTCTCTTCCAGGGATTTTATCTTTCACGTAGCTATGCGATAGTACTAATTTACCCAGTTGGGATATAAAATAACTACCCATTCAGATTGATCACTTGCCTTGGTTACAGACATTTGCCATAAAAAGAAAAAGCAAGGACATGACGAGATAAAACATCAAAATTTTGCAAACACGTAGTATCAGTTCCACCCCATAGCCAGACTCAGGAATAGTCAAGTGGGAAACATTCCTTTTCAAAGGAACACAATGGGGAAACTGAGTCAAGAGGATCCTATCCTAGGCAGAGGCTAGGATTGTCCCCTCAGCTGTTCTAGAGGAAAATCTTCACCTGTAATAGTCACATTTTCTCTGAGTAGCTTGTGGAATTTCTCTCAGATCATGAATTATTAATTATTGACTATTGATGGATTTTTATGATCCATCAGATAACTCAAAACATACTTCTTTATAGTCCTGAGAGCTTCTACTTCAGATGGCAAGCTTCAGTAACCAAAAATTTACCAGGACTCTCATCTCAAATTTTAAATTTGTCCTAGTACAAAAGCCAATTACTAAAGATCATTTCTATATATTTTCAAATTCTCACCAAAACAAGTTCCTTCTTTAGGAACTCCATGACTCAAACAAGTTCCTTATGGATGCTGGAGGCTGTTGTTTTTGACTAGCCCCGAGGATTGCTCCTTTCCACACATATATACACACACAGTGTAACAGCTTTAGATTTTAGCACTAAAACTTTAGCACTAAAACAAGCTTACAATTTTCATTAAGTGATAACCAGATTGTTTTAGCTATAAACATAAACAATTAACTTCAGATGATATGAATTGCATTTCCAGATCATACAAAAACTATTGACAGAAAAATGGGCTATCTTACCAAGCTCAGATCGTGACTGGCTGGCTTCTTTATCTTGATCCATCCCCCTTCACCCTCTCCCCAGGGCTGTGACTATGTGGTGAACCTGGATGCTTCCGGGCTGTAGCTTCTGCCTCTTCCCTCTCCTTTCTTTTTCCAGTTGGGGGAAGGTGAATTTTCACTTGGGTGAAAAAGATGAAATTCTCTTTCCTTAATCTAATCTGGGATGAAAGGTTGCAGTCATAATGACATACCCTCTTGACTCAGGGGAAGGGAGTGATTGGGGTTATAAGAGGTGTTTCAAAACTCCTTAATGATCAATGACAAAAACCTCCAGAATCTGCTAAGATTCTGATTTTTCACTTCTGCGTTTACCTCTTAAAAATTTAGAGTGAGACACTGCACCTTTCAGACCAGTATTTATGAGATTGATGCCCTTTCTTAGAATACTTGAAGCACTAACCAATAACTATTTCTCTGAAAGCACCTACTTAAGACTGATCCAAGGACATAGCAAAACTAGGAGTGAAACTGGGAAAACTCACAGTAGTTTTGGATATAATTGTTAACAGTATCAAGTTATCAAAATAAATAAGCTTGCAAATGGAATTTTAGTAGATCTTTAGAATCACATAAAAAATATTTTGCTAAGCATTTGTTTGTAAAAAAGTATTTCCCTTTCCAAAAAAGCCCACAATTCATCCCAGTGCTAAAAGGAATAATGACTAAACCTTCATTAAGTAAATTAGCTAGAAACCTTAACGACTGGGATTTATGGAAACCAAGTTGGTGCAAACTGTCTTTTAAGTATCACAAATCCCCAAAATGCCACAAAACCAAAATTATCAATAATCACAAATTCCTAGGTACCAAAAGGTGTTTACTTTGGGCAGGAAGTTCAATTTTTTTCCTAAGACAAGAATGTACCCAATAAAACTGTCTTTATCACAATAAGAGCTTACCAGTCCTTTAAAAATTTACTCAGTAGAAATTCTACTACACAGAAGACTTTACACAGGCTTGATAAGAATTTTGACTAGATGGTTCCAAAAATCCATCCTCATAAATCTAACAACATCTAGATTATAGGAGAAATTGCTTTACTAACAACATAGGTAATACCAAATTACACAATATAAGAAAATTCAGAAATATTTTCATACTACAAGCATGTATTTAAAACTTGAAACAGAACCAATTAATTATCAATCAGGTGATTGTAATTTAATTAAATGAATAAATCAAATCTCGATTCATAATCACTAGTGGTAACATTTTAATTTCTGAGGTCCAATACTCTTAGCACTTTAAAAGGAAAG
This sequence comes from Bettongia penicillata ogilbyi, assembly GCA_023548195.1. Lineage (NCBI taxonomy): Eukaryota > Metazoa > Chordata > Mammalia > Diprotodontia > Potoroidae > Bettongia > Bettongia penicillata. The sequence goes on from JAJHZJ010000122.1 coordinate 1,926,605, forward strand.
ATTATTATTCATAAATTCACGGTTTTGCTAACCTAGAGGCAACTCTCAGGGAAGTCCTGCTCAGTCCAGCTGTAAGAATCTGGTGGCCAGCAGGCCAGAAGAGAAGGGCAATCCTGTAGGCATGGGCACGGGCAGGGTGTGTTAAGGTACAGAGTGAAAGGAGCGCTCACAGTTTTCCCAATTCCCTAGTGACAAGAGGATTGAGAGAATTGGACTTACCCTTCCAGACAGGGCTTTGGAAGGTGTGCTAAGGTCCATGAAGGTCCATGGCCTCCAACTGCAGTATCTTGAGCCTAGGAGTGTCAGGAGAAGTGTGAGACAGACTTGTAACTGTCTGCTGTAGTGCAACCTGAGAGTTCAAGCCCAGAAGGCACCTCCAAGCCTTCCCAAGTACTTGAAGAATGACCCCAACTTCAGGGAGAGAAAGGGTTAGGGAGAGACAGTAGGCTTACATACCTTCAGTCTTGGCTGGAGAAGAGCTGTAGATCCATGTCTCTTTTACCTGTGAGACTTAGCAGACTAGAAAATGCATATCTCTCAGGGAGGGGGAGAAAAGGATAGGGAGAGAGAGGAGGCTTGTATCTAGACAGTTTTTTCAGGCTCAGAGGCCTACCAATCTACCTCCCCAACATCCCACAGGGGAGGGAAACAACACAGGGTACAGAGACTGAAACCATGGTGCAGGGACCCCCAAAGAAAACGAGGCACAGAAACCTACCTACCCACTTCCCCCAACGTCCCATGGGATAGGAGAAGGTACAACACAGCATGAACCAAGGTGCAAGGCAAACAACACAGGGTAAAAAGTCTGCTCAAGCACAGCAAGGTGTCTTTTCCTTAGGTTTTGGAGACTAAATTTCTTACTAAGCTTGTTTTGTTTAGAAACCTCCTTCACAAATTACTTTTCTAGATTATATTGAGGTCAGGCTGTGTTACAATGGAACACTAGTCACTTTTCCTTAAGAAATCCTCCCAGAATTCCTCTCCCAGCAGTCTCCAACCAGCCTCTTTGCCACTTTTCCCAGTGTCCCAGGAAGAAGGGAGAAAAAATTGTGGCAGACCCAGAGCAAGGGCATCCCCCTTATACGAGGGTCCACAATCCAACTGACCACCTAGAAGTCAGTGGATCTACAGACACCACTGTCAGTGTCTGGGAACTCCAGGGGTCTTGCAGCTGGGGAGACAGTAAAAGCAGAAAGGTCTGGGGTAGACAACAAACCAAAGAAAAGGCCACTTACCTCTTACTGTAGTGGCTTGGAAAAGCTCATCGGAGTCCAATGAATATTTGGACTCTCGGGTTTTGGCACCATAATGTTGAAGAGAGAGAGGTGGGAAAGCTGGTTCAAAACGTGAATGAATTCACTTAGACCTTCCCTGCAGTCAGTGGGAGCTTTTTTGATGCAAAAGCAGCAGACCTGAGATTTAGCAAGGAGCTAAAACAAAGGCAGTGATATAGGAAAAGAGTCAAACTTATATACGATGATTTTAGGGTTTCCTTATGGGGGTTGGAGATCCCAGGGCAAGTCTTGGAAGATAAAGAAGTCTTAGAAGATAAAGACACTAGATGAGCCACAAGATAAGGGACATAAGGATGAGGAATGGGGACCAAGAATTTTATGGTTCCCCCCAGGATGACAGGTGGGAACAAGGTATTTTATGTTCCAGGATAAGGGCAACTTTTGTGGTAAGGGAAGACTTTAGGACACCTTTAGGTTAGAAAATAAACCAGGGGCTTCATAAGATCAATCCTTAATATATTTTTAACTCTTAGGGCACTGTTTCTATCCACATCAGTACAGATAGACTAGGAGAAGATAAAGTGATTTCTAGGTATGATGATATGACACTTTACTAAGAGAACTAGTGAAGATAATAATTGAGATAAAAAGCTTCAGTAAAACTGCAAGCTACAAAGTAAGTCCTCAAAAATCAATAGAATTGTGTCATAATCATAAAATTCTAGAGGCAGTAATAGAAAAGGAAACCTTAATAAAATTACAGCAAAAATGCATAAGATCTTTGAGAATATAGCTACCAAAGTTCACAAAATGCTTTTATTGTATGAATTGCGAAGTGTTGCATACAGACAATAACAACAAATAAAGGAACAAAATAAAACCCTAAATAACTGGAGGAATATTCAATGATCAGGCCTGGGCCATGCCCATTTGGTAAAAATGATTATATTGCCAAAGGTAATTCAGAGTTTTAGTTCTATACCAACTAAATTATCAAAGGGATCTTTTAGAAAACTCAGTAGAATAATAATTTATTTGAAGAAACAAAAGATCTAGAATATTAGGAGGAATAATGAAAAAAGATAAACATGAAGGAATAGCACTTTCAAACCTCAAACCATGTGATGAAGCAGCAGTAACCTAAACCATTGGGATGGGTTAAAAATAGAGAAGCAGATGAAAATGATGATGACGCTGATAGCTAACCTTTATATGGTACTACTATCTGTCAAGAATTGTTCTAAGCACTCTGAAATTATTGTCTCAAGATAGGTGCTACTATTATGCCCATTTTATAGATGAAAAGCCTGAAGCAAACAGAGGTTAATTGACTTGCCCAGGGTCACATACCTAGTATATGAACTCAAATTTGAACTCAGGTCTTCCTGTCTTCATACTGGCCATTCTAGAATTAGAAAGAATTGATAATTAAGTGGTTTATAAAAGAGAAAATCTTAATTATTTAGGAAAGAGAGAACTCTTTTGGATTAAAAAAAAACAAGAAAAAAAGGAAAGCAGAATGGCAAAAAATCGGACCTAGATTTACTTTTGTACCATATCCTAAAATAAATTCAAAATAGATATGTGACTTTACTTTTAAAGATAATACCATAAATATTAGAAGAGAAAGAGACAATATACCATTCATAAATATATAGGTAGATGTATTCCTAACCAAAAAAGGAAAAGAGGTAATTATAAAAAAAAATTTAATTTTGATTATGTATTTTTTGAAGCTGAAAATTTTATAAGTAAACCAAATTATCCAATACAAGATAAGAGGGAGACAATTTAATGGCCAGGGGGTGTGGGGGAGACATTTTATATTGAATTACTCAAATAAGAGTGTAGTAACTAAAATATATAGACAACTAATATATGTATATATATGCATTTTGTACATGAATATATGTATATATATATGTGTGTGTCACACATTCATGGGCATGCATATATGTGTGTATGTATGTGTGCATATGTGTGTATATAGGTATATAAATGTCTGTTGATATCCTTTGATCATATCTATTGGGAAATGGCATCTGTTATACAAACACATATATACATGCATTCATGTATGTGTGTATGCATGTATAACATTTCTCAAAAAAAGAATTACACTTGTTTACCACTGTATGAAAGAGTTCACCAAATCAATCAAAAAGAAAGAAATTAAAATCAAGACATTCTTCATTTTTCTCCTCAAATCCATCAAGTTGGCTAAGATAAGATAGAAATAATCAGTATTGGAGGGATTACAGGGAGATAAGCAAACTAGAACATGTTCAGTGGAGCTCTGAATAAGCACAACCATTTTGGAAAGCAATGTGGAATTATGCAAATGAATTAACTAAAATATCCATGCCCTTTGACCCAGAGAATCTGTTATTTGGCATATATACCAATGAGGTCAAGGAGAAGAAGGATTTTATGTTTACCAGAATGTTTAAAGTAACATTTTTTGGTGTCATAATGAAGGATTGGAAACCAGCTAAATGATCATTGACTGGGGAATGTCTGAGCAAATTCTGTTATGTACATATAATGGAATATTTGTGTGTCATAAGAAATGATAAATATGAAGAATACAAAAGAGTTATATGTTCTGATACAGACTGACATAAGCAAAGCCCCCCAAAAATAATTGACACAATGTCTATCACAATGAAAATGGGGAAATAAAAACAATTGTTGCAAAAAAAAATCAGAAGTGAATTTTGAAAAATTATAAAGAAAAGGATGATCTGAAATAAGAGATAAATGGAGAAACTTTTGTTGAAGTGGAATGTCCGTTAGTGTGACACATTAATCCATTTATCAGTTTTTCTAATTGTCTTATTCTTCCTGTTTCATTAAATATATCTATATAATCAATACACATATATATGTGTAAGCATGCATGTATATATGCATGCATGTGCATGTGTTACATGAGATGCTCTCTATCATATATATGTATATATGTATGTACACATACACACACATACATACACACACACACACACACACACACACGCACATGAGCCAGAAAGGAAATGGTAATGGGAGAAATTTTGTGATATAAAATATTTTGAAAATGTGAATGTAAATTAAATTTTCATGACTGTATGAGATCATTCCTGAAGATTTGGTTCACTCAGGGAAGTAGTGGCTCAGAACACCAATTTCTCAACCCATAAGCACGAAGGGTTCCTGGCACTCAGCTGCTTGCCTATTTGAAAAAAATGGGTCCCTCAGATAAGGAAATTTCACCCTGCTTCATCAATTTGAAGTGTCTTCATTCTCCTGTGCTATAACTAAGTAAATTCTCTTTTGTTAATTGTTGAAAAAAAATGCAATCAAAGTTCACAAAAGCTGTATTTGATGACATATTACACTACTGATTCATTCTGAGGTTGCTATCCTATCCACCCACTTAATCAATAACCATTCACTAAGTGTTTTCTGTTTTAAGCACTATGGTAAGAGTTGGTAATGCACATATAAATAAAGCAAAAATAGCACCTCTCTTTAGGAGCTTATTATTAATGTTCATTAATAGTTATTTTCATTTATATGCACATAAAACTCCCTACAGGTATACATACATATATGAATGTACACATATGTATATGTATGTGTATACATGCATATGCACATAAAAGATACTTATGGAATAAATAGATTGGAGGAAACATTAAAAAGGAAAGCAAAAGAAACTGTAGGTTGGAGGTGGGAGGGTTGGACCAGGAAATACCTTACATCATAGGTGGCATTTTAACTAAGCCTTGAAGGAAGCTAGGGATTTCAAGAGGCAGAGATAAGGAGGGAGCACATTTCAGGCATCAGAGAATGGAGTAAAGGATGAGGTAATAGGGAACGACATCAGAAGTATATGAAATGAGGAAGGAGGAGAAATGGAGACAGTTGGTGAATAGCCTCATGGTCTCATGATTTTTTTTTTTTTATTTTTCCCATGTACAGTCCTCAGATAAGAGGGCAGGAGAAGGGATACCATGGGAAGCCTGAGAACAGCTTGAAAAGTAGTTGTTTTTTTTTTCATATAACTCATATGAGTGGGATGGAAAATTAATTATCAAGTAATTGAATCCAAGAGTCTTATATAAGACAGGCCCAGATTTGTAGTGGATGCAATGAGTAGTTTAATGATTGTTTCCAAGTCTGTTCTCCTCCACTTGAAGAGGAGCTATGTAAGCAGTCAGTAGGAGCAATCCAGGGCTGAGGTTTAGAAACATGTTAGGACCCAGGCCCTCCATCATTCATTCCTGACTTTGCCATCTTGGCTCAGCTGCCTTCTAATTCAGAAAGTGCCCTTAGGTTGTGAGGCTTTCTTATCCTATAATACCCTTATTCCTATAAGCCCTCTTTTCCCTTAGGTGAGTTCTTTCTGGGAATAACCATTTTAAGGAAGCACTTTTTTGATAAAAGGACCATCCCTTGACTGACTTCTTAAAGAGGTCTATTAACTGAATGGACATGAGAAGGAAGTGAGTACCTGAGAAGGTACTGAAAGGTCCAGGGTTTCCCATTGCATCCTGGGCCATCTGCAGTCATCCTGATGAATATCAGGCCACTGGACCTGGATGGCTCTGGAGGAGAAAATGAGACTGATGACTTTGCACAGCCTTCCCTCAGTCAAATCCAACTCAACTGCAAGTCATGTCATCATTTCCTGATGTCATGGTCCTCTTCAAGAACGAAGGACAAACATAACATGCCTTGGAAACTGACAAATTTACCGTTATGCCCCAGTTGCCTTTCCTCCCTGGAAGTTACCTCACACTTCCTATGGCCTTCTCAACCTGGAACATCCCCTCCATCCCTGCAGCCTCCTTTGCCCATAGTTGATTCCCTCCCCAAAGCTCTGTTTTGAAAAAACTCATAATGAAGGGCCAACCTTCACTTCTCTCTCTGCTCCCTGCCCTACTTCTGACTTGTCATCATGGGACTCTGCTTTTGACTTCTGTGCCTTCACCTCCCTCCCCTTTTCATCTCCTCCTATTGTATTATCTTCTCCCTCTGGAAGCCAAGCTCCTTTAGGGCAAATACTGTCATTCATTCTTGTTGTTTCTTTTATGCATCCCTAACACTTAGAACAGAGCCTAGAACAAAGTAAGTACTTAATGCTAGTTAATTAGCTGACATCATTTATAGGACAAGTGATTTGAGAGTAGGTAGAATAGAATGACCTTCAGTGTTCGTTGATAAAATATATAGATATTTTATATATATAAAAAAATAATTTTTATAAAAATCCTTCAAATTGCTGTATAACATTGGCTCCCCCATCTCAACTTTGTGATATTGATTGTTAAACCTCATGTATGACATTTATTACTATTGAATTTCATTTAATGATTCAGATCAATGCTCTAGTCTTTCAAGACCTTTGTGAGTCTTGGTGCTGTCATCTAGGGTGTTATCTCTTCCTACTGATTTGATGAGTGTCCCACCTATCCTTTTATCCAAGACACTGATTTACAAATATTAAATTCAACAAGCCAGGTTCCTGGGCACTGTTTTGGAGAATTCTGCTCAAAGCAAAATTGAATCTAGTAAGTGTTTTACAATGAACACATCCACAAGCATTTATTAATCACCTAGTATGTGCTAGACACTGTGCTTAGCCATGAGGGTATTTATAATTATAAGACTTATTTTAGCTGGTTTCTTAAGGAATATCTCTGATTTTATGGCTGGAAAGTTTCTGAGAACTTTTATCTTCACCTCCTCAGCTTCACTGCTTGTAGATTATGTAAGTATCAGACACATTAAAATACTATGTAGAAATATTAAAACCAAAATTTGGGGACAATTAATGAATTCCATCTAAAATTTTGGACCCACAATACCATCTCTAATTATACAAAGGAGATAAAAATTACATGGATATCAATGATCATGTTTCAAGAGCTAAAGTGAAAACCAGCTGGGAATAATAATAATGATTTTCCCCTATAGTACAGCATAGTATAGTATTACAGCCAATTGTGGTACTAGGCTTTCCTCTTAACTATCTTATACATTATTCACTGATGGAGAAAGGATACAGGCTTAACTGGTCATGAATTCATAACATGTTCCAATTAAATTGTTTCAGAATACAAAGGAATATTTAATATTATATAAATAGATGCATTTATTATGTGAGTTAAATGAAATTGAAAAAAAACATGAAGACTAAGATACCAATTTTATCTTCATATTTCCTATGGCTTATTGTTTTTTCCAGATGGATGGTAACAAGTAATTTCTGAAAAAATGGCAATTTAATCAATTAATGACTTTTTATCTACATTAATAATACCACTGAAAAGAAAGATTCATGGTGAAGGAAATGTTTAATAAATGTTTGTCACATGATTGTTGCCTGAGTATAAATACCAATCATTTTTGTTACCTCACATATCCTTAGAACTCATTATCTAAATGATGGAGGGTATGTGGGAAAAATTCATTGTTGGTGGAGTGGTGAACTGATGAAAACATTTTGTAGAGCAATTTAGAACTATGCCCAAAGAGCTATGAAACCATGCATACCCTTTCACCTAGCAATACAACTACTACATCTATATCCCCAATAGATAAAAAAACAAAAAGGAAGAGGACTTATATGTACTAAAATATTTATAGCAGCTCTTTTCTGGTGGCAAAAAATTGGAAACTGAGGGGATACCTATCAATTGGGGAATGGTTGAACAAATTATGATATGTGAGGAAGATGGAATATTGTTGCACTATAAGAAATGATGAACTAGATGTTCTCAGAAAAACCTAGAAAGGCTCACATGAGCTGATGTGAAGTGAAATGTACTGTGTACAAAGTAATTAGCATATTGTAAAATCAGCTGTGAATGACAAATTATTCTCAACAATACAACGATCCAGGACAACTTTGAAGGATTTATAATGAAAAATGCTATCCATCCCCAAAGAACTGATGGTGTTTGATTATAAATTAAAGCATACTTTTTAAACTTTATTTTACTTCTTTTGTCTATCTTTCCTTTCACAACATAACTAATATGGAAATGTTTTCTGTGACTACACATGTATAGCCTTATCTAATTGCTTGCTTTTTTAATGTCAGGGTTGGGAAAGAAGAGGGAAAGGAGGGAGGGAATTTGGAACTCAAAATTTTTATAACATGTTAAAAACTGTTTTTACATGTGACTGGAGAAAAAATGAAGTACTAAATAAATTTTTTAAAAAAGAAATCTTTGTCTATATTTCTCCTTTGTCCCATCACACCTAACCTGCATATTATGTATATATAATTTATGCCTACCTCTCAAAATCAGAATTTACCTTCCTTTGGAGAGGAGGAGAGGGAGAGGACCATCTGACTGCAAGCTCGCCAGTTAACTTATTATTTAATGGCTATATTCCTGCTTTCTTGTCTTTCTCTTCCTTCCCTCTTTCCTTCCTTTCTTCTTTCCTTAGTCATAGCTCCATCTACGTATCTAGAGACCCCCAATTCAATGTTGTAGAGTCCAAGTGAGATAGGAAGAGCTGACCTTGGAATCAGGAAGACCTGAGTTCAAGCCCTGCCTTGATACATGCTAACTGTGACATTGGACCAGCCATTTAATTTTCCAGTGCCAAAGCAATTCTCAAAGACTATAAATTACACAAGCTGCATTAAGAGATGGAATTCCACAGTGGGGGTTCAGGGTTTCTCCATGCTAATGAAATCCTGCACTGTGACCAAAAATAAGACCAATGAAAAAGTTCAAGTCACAAGAGATAGGCTTTTTCAAAAAGCATATGATCTTTACAAGAAGTTTACATAAATTCATTTGAATAAACTGACAAAAAGCAGAAGAGTATCCATGTCTGTTTCTGTAGCTGCCCAGGATGGGGTGTTAATCAGGATCTATACAGCAGGTCAAATCACAACAAAAATTCACTATAAGATTGTGTGTGCCTGAAATTATGGGATAGGATTTGATGTAGCCTGACTCAATAAAAACATCAATGATCTAGGAATTAGGAAAGCTAAGAATCCGTCACTTTAGCTCTTCGGGACTCAATTTCATCAATAAATTTGGTGAATGGGTACAGTTATTTAAACCCTTTTTCTAAATGTTTTCTAGATTTAGAAATGATTTCTAAAGTCCCACACAGTTTTAATTTTCTGGGAGTGAAAATAAAATGTATAGTATGCTGCTCAGGGTTTGAAATTTATGCTACCTGGAAGGAATTTCAAACATTAAGGAGAATAGATTAGTTGGAGTTAATAAGTCCTATAGAATCAATTGCTACTTAAAAGAGAAACTGATCCTGAGCCCTGAAGGAAAGGAAGAACAGAGCAGAGAATGATGAGTTCAGTTTGAGGTCCTGTATTGCCTGAGGATAGCATGAGCACAGTGGGCACAAAAGAGCAGAAAGACCTAGAATTTTGTCTAATTCATGGTTTCATCTTGGGTCAGGTATGGAGCAAATTAACACTGTAAAAGAATGTGAAATTTAAAATGCCAGTTGTGGGAGCATTATGGTATTTCTTTGTCTGTTGTATGTCTATTTCCATTGTCAACGAAAGAGACAAAGAGAAAGAGAGAGAGAGAAAGACAGACATGGGCGTCAGAGACAGAGACAGACAGAGAGAGATAGAAAATAGAGAGAGGAGAGAGATAGAGACAGATACAAAGAAAGATAGAAAACAGAGAGAAGAGACACAGAAAGACAGAGATAGAGACAGAGAGAGAGAGAGGAGAGAGAGATATCGTATTTTGAGTCATGGCCATTTGGTCTGTAAATTACAATATGAATAAGAACGAGTCATTCAGAATTTCACTCTCTCTGCTGAACAGTATCATATATTGTTTCATCATCCTTTATACTTGTCATAGATAGCAATGCATTATCAGGAGCCAGAGAATTAGCTGGCTATTAAGGTTGCTTTTAGAGGGTAATATCAGAACATATGTTTCTTTTATTATATTAGGGCTATTATTTTTATTTAATTTTCCAAACCATGACAATTCCAACAAAGAAATCAACTGAGATTTATCTTCAATTATTTAATATTATATCTGCTTTCAAAGCTGGCCTGCAAGAATGATTCACTTCTCATAGAGGAAAATTTACACTGCAGCTGCTGCTACATCTGAGTATTTACTGTACTGTGGCTGTTGTTTCTTAACAATTGAGAAACTGTATAGGGAGCAATATAAAATCAATGGTGGAAAATGATGTAATTCAGTCAAAGGTTTATGCTAATATCAAACCTCAAGAGGGCAGCTTGCCCTTTCCAAAATAAAAGATCTTTATAGACCAACTGGGAGTCGTTTATCAGGAGTGACACACACACAAAGCACATATATACTAAACTTAGTTATGGTCACTTCTCACCCACACTTCACAGGAACAGTTTATTATACACTCGCAGTGGAAAATCATTTTGGAATTCCTCATGTTGAAAAGTAGCTGCCTTGAAATTGACCTAATATGTTTTAAAGTCTATTGCTCAAACTATTACCAAACACATGAGGTTCTTTGACCAATCATCTGCCATATCTACTCCCCACATCAGCTAAAGATCTGCATGTATTTCATAGGCCACCTAGGACTCTGATTTTTAAACACTCCCTTGGGTATTCTAATCTGATTGGTTATAGTTCTTGGAATTAACACAGATTTACACCCACTTGTTACATAATGGTTGTGCTACAGAGAATTATCTTTTAAGGAAGTGTGGGCTATGAGACCAGAAGCAAAAGGAAGATAAATAGATGATACTGAATCCAGCTATCCATATGCATATGTACACATACATATATACATGTATATGTATGTATATACAATTCACATATATGTGTGTGGGTACACATGTACAGAGACAGGTGGATGATAGAGATAATTAACAGATTGGATATCACATGCATGTATAGTGTTGCAAAAGTTAAAGCTTAAAACTTGACTTTTTGGAATTTTGGAATACCAGTATATTACCAAAAAGCAACAGAGAAATAAAATAACTTATATAATCTATTTAATGCTGACTAAACTAAATATATCTCAGGAACATGAACTATTTGATGATAATTGAGTGATGACAGAGGTGCACAGGACTAAGAAATGAGCAGGATCGTAAGGCAGATTATATAGGAATCTGAGCCTTAACAATGGGTTGTGTCCTTGCTCTATGATGGCGTTAGTAACTGGTGTTGATGCAACAATTACTTGGTTTACATTTTAATGTGATATTTCATATTCACCATGCAGTGCCAGCAAATAGCAAAAAAAACCCAAATATAATGTTTTCCCCTCATGGGCCATCTTTTATGACTTCTATCTTGGTTCCATATGACCTCTTCACCTTACCCCTTCCTTGTACTCATACACATAGCTACTCACACACACACACACAAATATATACAATCTCATACACATACAAAGTCACATTTACACACTTCCATGGTAATGGATAGTATTGGTGTGAATTATGCAGGTATCTCCATTTCTGGTAACAACTAGCTATTCATCATGGTATTGTCAGAACTTTTCATGAGCATTAAATCTCTCTATCACCCAGGTATAGGTATTTCACAGAATCACAGAATTTAATAGTTGAAAGGCAGCTCAGAGACCGCCAAGTCTAGTATCTATCTGACCATGAATTCCCCTCTACAACATCCGTAGGACCTTATCATTCAGCATCTGCTTGAATACTGACAGAGGCAGGGTGTAAAATATTCTTGGAGGTAGCTCATTTCACTTTCGGACAGCTAATATAAAATGTGTGTTTGTTTTCACCCAACCCATCATATTCACTGTTATTCCTTCCCACTGTTCCTACTTTGAGCAGGGTCAGCCATATCTCAGCCTTAAGGACCCACTATTAGGTTTCTCTGAGTCTTCCCTTATACCAGGCTAAATATTGAACAATCACTGTCTCCACCACCTTCACCTGGTAGGTTTTCTAGTCCTTTTTTTCATCCTGGTCATTTTCTTCTGTACATCATCCAGCTGGTTGATGTTCTTCCTAAAACACGGTGCTAAGAATTTAGTCCTGTACTGTATATATGTTTCAACCAGAAGAGAGAACAACATGAGTATTACTTGACTTGGTTTAGGAGTTTGTAGCAAAAGCATGTAAACTCATTGTTACTGGGTATAACTGGATATAATATGCTAAGACTACATCTTTAACTATTCCTCAAGCGAGACCAAACAGACTGATTTGGGCATTTCAAGCTTTTCATTTGTTTCCATCGCATCTGACTTTTCATGAAGACATTAGGGGTTTTCTTGACAAAGCTACTAGAGTGGTTTGCCATTTCATTCTCTAGATCATGTTACAGATGAAGAAACTGAGTCAAATGGTTAAGCGACTTGTCCAGGATCACACGGCTAGTTAGTGTCTGAAGTCATATTTGAACTCATGAAGATGAATCTTTTTGACTTCAGGCCAGGCATGCTTTCCTTTGTGCCACCTAGCCACCCTATTTCAAGTTTAGTAATTATGAATTGATCAGGATTGGAGTCAGACGACCAGGGCTCCAATTTTAGTTCTTCTAACTAGTATCTGTTTGACTTTGGACCTCTTTTTTCCTCAGTTTCCTCATCTGTAAAATGACACGTTTGTACCCTACGGCTTCTAAGGTCCCTTCTGGTTCTAAATCTATATCTTGGATGCTATCACTCTGTAATCAGAAACTGTCATAAAGATGATCAAATAAGGAGCTTAGCAAACTTTTAGTGTGTTGATGGGAATGGACAGCTCCTAATATGGAAATTCCTTTCACTAATGCATCTTGCCTAGGCTATCTTCTTAGAGATTTACCTGGGACACTAAGAGGCTAAGTGGCTGGCCCATGTTCATGCAGCTTGTCAATCAATCAGAGATAGAACTTGGCCCTAGGTCTTTCTGACCCCAAGTCCAAGCCTCTGTACCTATTACAGCCCACAAGAGGACATAGGTTTTCTAAGTCACTTAAGTCATTACCTCTGGCAAAACAAGGCAAGGGGAATTAACAGGCTAGTTAGTCTTTGTACAGAAACAAGAAAATATTCAGATAAAATTCCTCCCCCCCTCCCCCTCCACTTTACATGAGAGAAGACTTCTCCATGCTTTGTAATAGCTCCCTTGCCTAACACAGAACTGGGTTCAACAGGCCCTTTACAACTATTGGCAGAATAAACAAATGGAAAAGAAGGCTAAAAGTCCCAGGTACGGTTGTCTGTGTGTGGGACAGGGGTTTGGCCATTGCTGCAGTTTCTCGATTGCATAAGAGAATCTATCACCATTCCCACATTTATACTCTCCACTCTGAAGCGCCTGGGTTGATTGATATTCTCTGATCCTCTTTCGCACATTTGGCTTACAGGTGCTTATATCCATGGTAAGCCTCCAGCTTTTTTCTCCTCCATGACTAAATACCCAGAAGATTTCATTTCATGAATGTTTCTCATTGAGAATTATTGCTCCAAATGGCCATCTCCTTTCTTCCCTCTGGCCCCTGGTGGACCTCCACCATGTGCTCAGTGGACTGGACCCTTTTATATTGTTTTTATAATGTTTTCATCATTTGTTATATATGACTCTTCAGGGTCTTGAGGCCCTTTGGGTATAACAAAATGTTCTTTTTGGGACCTGGGGTTTAAGTCATTAGATTTAAATCTATATATAATGGGGTATACAGCCACACCCAGTGCGGGGGTGGAGGGGTAAAGGAACCAGTCATCTTGGCATTCTCCCACACACCAGAAGGGGAACAGGGCACAAGATGAAAAGCTTCGCTTTGCCTACAAAGTTGTGTAGGGACTAAATCAAGAGGGGTTCACAGGGCAAGGTAGTGAGGACATCTGGGAAACATTAGCTCAAATCAAGGGCAAGCTTAGCATGAAAAGGAAACAGGAAACAGAGGGTGAGCCCTCTCCCTGACCAGGCTATAATCACTATCTGGAGAGAGAAGGATTTTTTCTTCAGCATTGGCAGTAGAAGTTTTCTCTGATTTCCCTTGGTCTCCATGCCAGGAGTCAGATATTCCTGCCATTAAAATATGAACCCTCTTCCTCAGAAATGACAACCACATTTAAGTAGTTGGCACTTTGCATGGACCAGGTCTAGCCTTACACTAGGAGTAACAGGCACTTGGGGTCATGGAATCTTCAAGCTAGTTGAGTCCTTCAAAGCATCTAACCTCTCATGACATAATGTGCATATAGGACTTTGCCAACCTTATCCCTTCCCTCTCTCCACCTCCCAACAGGCCAACCCCAGCTATGCTTTCCCTAGCCTAGAGAACTCCTGGTGTGAAAAACACAGGTCAAAAGCTGTTGTTTAACTTTTAGTCTTGGAGAGCTGCCTGGGGAAGTGAGAGTTTAACTGACTTGTCCATGGAGAAAAAGCTAGTAAGTGACAGAATCAGCTCATATACCCAATGTCCTGGATCTTTTTTGATTTTATGATCAGCTTTCTATCTGTTCTGCATTACTACATACTAGCACCATAAATGTCAGTTATTATGGGGTTTTTTTTCTTTTTAATTTCATAGAAGAGGAAACTTGGGATCACAAATGAGGCACATACTTATTTGATTTGAATTCAGGAGAACAGAAAAGATTCCCTTCTCTCAGAAACAAAACAAAAAGCCCTGGTTACCTGCAAGAATGAAGCTCTACTACATAGCTATAAAGGTATAGAAAGAGATAGTTGACTTGAGGAATATGAGCTTTACAGATCTCAATTTTCTTTGTATTCCAGGAACACATTTTATAAAAATAAAGAGTAAAGAAATCCTCTTCATACCTCTTCGTGGATTCTTTTCTGGGAGCTTTGACTCTTAGGATAAAAAATAGTGGAGTTAAGTGTATCTTGGATTGATAAATGAAAAGATTAGTTTTGACTCTACCATTAAACAGCTCAATCTCTCTGGTCCTGTTTCCTCATTTAGAAATGAGACAACTAGCTTAGGGGGAAAAAATCTGTCCAGTTCCAAAATTTTCATTAATGTGGTCTAATTTATATGGATATTTCTAAAAAACAATTGACAGCTAGTTTCTTCCTAGAAATAGAATAGTAGTCTATAGTTCTTTAATATACCAGAATGAGAATTTGTGTTTTCATTAGCCTAAAGATAAAAGGAACTTTCACACAAAGAATTTGAATAACATGAGATGTGGGAATACTTAGACTGGGAAGAAGTAAATTTGGCATTTTCTTTTTTGTTTTTACAGGTTGTAAGGGAGGGATACAGACTGTGATTTCATCGGTGTAGAGAACTACTGGTGAGAAAATTCTCTTTCAATATGCATTAGAGAAAGGGCTTGAACGCAAATCTTGATTTCAAAGTCAGCTCTCCAGTCATTTTGACATGCTTCCTTTCAAGTACAAATTGGCATTTCTACAATTTCCTCATTGAAATGATCTTTTCTTTTAATAGAACTTTGTAGATGTACATATGCACATATATATATATGCATACATATATGCCATCAAATATTGATAGATATATGCATGATATATGTCGTACCTTATCCACACAAGAAACACACGCATATACCTCACATCCTAATATATTAGCATGTGAGGTGTGTGAGTGTGTGTGTGTGTGTGTGTGTGAGTAGACTGGTTGCAACTCTACTTTGCACAAGTTTAATAGAGTTGTAGTTATTTCATTAGCATATTTGGTCTATATACTTTTCTAAGTTTCTTAGTTAGGATTTGGGTTTGCCTCTGACCTTTTTTTAAAAACACACAGATACTGTCAAATTTTGATTTGAAAGGAAACTCGGAACTCTCATCAAGCTGACTCATCATTTTACCGATAAAGAAACTGAGGTTCAGAGCTTAAGTGACATGATATTGTGACACAATTAGATCAGAATGAAAGCAGAAAATTGGGGAATAATTTTATAGACAGATTCTCAGATGAAGGTCTCATATCTCAGATAAAGAACTTTGTCAAATCTGTAAGAATATGTCATTTCTAAACTGATAAATGGTCAAAGAGTATGTATGAATAGGAAATTTTCTGATGAAGAAATCAAAATGATTTAAGGTCATATACAAATGTCCTAGATCAATTCTGATTAGAGAAATACAAAATAAAATAACCTTTAGATATCATTAAAGATCCCTTTTATCTATCGTCTTCCCTTGGCTTATGAAATGCTGATTTATATACTTTTGGTTAATTCTAATCGGTAGAAAATTCCTCCTGACATCAAAACTCAGTTTGCCCTCTGAGTTTTAACTAAATAAATTGAATCCATGTTCCATAATATAGCACTTTAATTATTGAATTAAGCTATCATGCCATTCTTTAATCTTTTCTTCCCCAGACTTAACACTCCCAATATCTTCCATCTATCCATAAGATATGGACTTAAGGCTTTGGATATTCTCTAGCTTATCAACATCCCACCTAAATTGTTACAACCAAAATAGAACAAAATACTCTAGATGTGGTCTGACTAGGGAATCTCTCCCTGTGTTATTATACCTAATCCTGGAGGATATCATTACCTTGAGAGAGCCACATCAAACCTTTGACTCACACTAAATTTGAGATTCCCTAAAACTCCCATATCTTTTCAGCAACATGACTGTCTAACCATGTGTCACCTATAATATACTTGTGATGTCAAGTTTCTGAACTTGAATTAAATTTATAGTTATTGAATTATGTCTTATTGAATGGCCCAATAATCTAACTTGTCAAAATCTTTTGTAATCCTAATTTTTTCTTACATTGTCTTATTTATTTGTCCCACCTCTGTGCTGGGACATGCGGATATGCATGCTACATATATTCCAGGCAATGATAAAAATATTAATTACTATAATGTTAACTAAGTAAATATATGAGTTACTACACTATAAATCTTCTACTAAGTTAACATCGAACCATTAATGACTACTCTTTGAGTTTAAACAAGATTGCAAATCCAGATTGCATTATAGCCTTATCCACATATTTTCCAAAACAATGGTATGAAACACATGATCAATGCTATGCTAAAATTTCAGACAAGGGAAAGGATTCTGGGAAGATGGTGGAACAGGTCAGAAAATTCCAGGCTCTCAAGATTTTCCCCCTCAAAAAGCACCTCATGCCAAATATACAGTGGTAAAAATAAATAATGGTGGGGGCAAAATAGTGGTCCTTTTGAGACAATCATAGAAGATCTGAAGAAACTATCCCAGGATGAGATTTGGGGTAAAGAGCAAACACCACCAGGCTTGGTCGTAGGTCTACTTAAGCAACAAGCAGAAAGCCCTGAGGGTAACTAGATTGAGAGGCTGCCTGGGCCACAGCCAGAGAAACTTTTACCCCTCAGAGAGTGAGGGGAGTTGGGTTTCTGAGCAGGGAAAGATCAAGAGAACCTCTGTTGACAAGGAACAGAAGACCCAGATGTGCTGTGGAGAAGGGTAGAGGTGAGAAGGAACCAGCACATGCCAGGTGATTACTGAAGCAGTGGGGCAAGGACACCACTGACTGTGGGCATTTGTAGGAAGCTTCAGGTCTTGGTTTCAGTTTTCCAGGCCAGAGAGGAGAACAGAAAGAATCTGAGGTCAGAGACACCATTCTTCTATACCTTAGGACTAGAGGTGATTACAAAAACCAAGTTACTGCAAATTAAAAAAAAAATACAGGAAAAGGAGAAAGAACTCAGTAATAGAGGAGGATACTGAAGCAAAGAAATCCTCTTCTATCCCCAAATGTCAAATGGTCACCTGCCTAAAAAGAATTCATAGGAGAACTTTATAAAAAATCAAATGAGAGAGACTGGGGAAAACCTAAATAAAATAAAATAAGAATCATCCAAGAAAAACAAGAATATTATAAAAATAAAGTTAACTGATTAGAAAAGGAGATCCAGAATGCTAAGGAAGAAAAAAGCTCTCAAAAATCAGAATTGGAGAAGGGGAACCTAGTGAAGTTATGAGAGATCAAGAAATAATAAAAGAAAGCAAAAAGAATGAAAAAATAGAAAAGAATGTGATATATCTCAAAAGAAAAACAACTGATCTATAGAACAGATCAAGAAGAGAAAATGTAAACATAACTCAGTTACCTGAAAGTTATGATAAAATAAGAATCTTGATACAATAATACAAAAAATAATTAAATAAAATTGCTCTGAAGCATTAGAATAATAGGGGAAAGAAGAAATAGAAAAAAATCCACTGATCACCACTTGTAAGGAAAATACACAGGAATATTAAAGTCAACTTCCAAAGTTCCCAGCTCAATTATAAAATATTACAAGCAGAGAAAAAAACAATTTAAATATGTCAGTGCTACAATTAAAATCACATGAGTCCCAGCAGCAATGACACTAGAAGACCACGGACTTGGAACACTAAAAATGGAAGAGCAAAAGAACTCAGGTTTTGGCCAAAAATATCATATCCAGCAAAGCTAAGCATAATTCTGAATGGGAAAAAAATGGATATTTAAAAAGTTGTCGTACTTTCAGGACTTTCTTTGAAAAAAGAAAAAAAAAAAACAACAAACCTGAACTTAATAGAAGAATTGGCATATAAAACCATGAGAAATATAAGGTACATACCAAAGACTAAATATAAGGAACTCAATAAGGACATACTGTTTACCTTTTATGTATGCAAAACGTAAACTTATGTATGCTTGTTATTAGTAATTGGGTAGTTTTTAAGAAAGATTGAGGTAGACCTGAGTATGATATGACTTTAAAAATTAAAACAGTATAGGAATAGTTAAAATGAGGAATTATCTTATACAAATGAGGTACAAAAGGAAGAATCAATACAGAGAAATTAGATGAGGTGGGGGAGGGCTGTTAGTTCTGGAAACCTATTTTCACTGGGAATGGGTTCAACAGGGAACAATACACATATATTTAGACGAGTATAAAAGTCTTTTAAATTCAGAAAGAAATAAAATGCTATGGGCTAAGAAGGGAGGAGAAGATGAGGGAGGGATCTCTAGAGAGGAGGCTGAGAGAATAGGTTAAGGAGGGTATAAAAAGGTATTTAGATTAATGGGAATGGGAGGGATTTGGGGGAGGAAAGGGGTGGGATCTTTAGAGGGTAGGGTAGGGAATAGGTCGTAGGGGAGTATAAACGAGATTTTAGATTTATAGGAATGGAAGGATAAGGGAGGGATCCTTAGAGGGGGGATGGCTTGGGTAATGGGGGCAAGGTAGCAGGTAGAAGTGCAGTAGAGGAGTCAGGAGTGACAGGAAATACACACAAACATAAAACGAAGATCAGCACTAGTATTTGTAAGGGAAAGTATATAAACATATATGTATGTGTGTGTGTATGCATATATATCTATCCATGCTTAATTGTAGCCTTCAGGGTGGGAGGGAGGGGCAAAAGAACAAGTTAAAAAGTGCCCAGCAGAGAAGAAAAGAAAACTTACAAGGAATCAAAGGAAAGATGGCTAGTTCTCGGCACAACACAGTATGTATTACATAAGTTTTCTTGAAATGGAAATTTATTTCTATATATTTTGAATCCTCTCACATTCTGCTGCACACAGGACATGTTTTCTTTTAAATTTCTTATTTTGTATTTGTTTAAATATCTATGTTTATGTTTATGTTTCTTTTCTTATTTTATATTTACATTTTAGAAAAATATTTTTTTAAAAAAATTAAGTCCAGGTAAACTATATCTACATATTTTCTTCTAAATGAAGCCTTTCGTGATCACCCCATCTGCTTGTTTAATTCCTCCAAAACTACCTTGTACTTAAATATTTTGTGTATGTATTTATGTATATATCCATGTATTAATTTTATGTTAATACCATACATGCATATGTATGTGTACTATATATATATATATACACACTAACATATTGATTCTTTATTAATAAGGATTATTTCATTCTTTGTACTTGTATTTTCAAGTAATACCACAGCATCTGGTGCATGTTATTTGTTTAATAAATATTATTGATTAATTTTTTGATATAGCATCCCCCTAATCTAATAATTTAGTGACCATGTCAAAAAAGGAAATAAATTAATCTTAGCATGTCTTACTCTTGATGAAGCCATGCTTGGTCTTTGTCATCACGGTTTCTTTTGCTGGCTATTCACTAACAATCTCCTTAACCATCTATTTTAGCATTTCCCAAGAACTGAAGTTAAACTCATTGGCCCATAATTTGCAAATTTGAGTTTATTCCTCCATTTGGAAATTGAAACATTTGCTTTCCTCTAGTCTTGTGCTATCTCTCCTGGTCTCCACAGTCTTTTAAAAATCACCAAAAGTGCCTCAGGCAATTAACAGAGTCCACCAGTCCTTTCAGTACCTCAAAGTACACTTTACCTATGTCAGATGACTTGAGGGGAAGTTAAGGTGTCTTCTTGATATTGATTTACTTGTCTCAGGTCTCACATCCATTATATCCATTTTCATTATGCAGTTTCTAGTGAAAAGGTCATTGAATCTCTATTAATTTATGTATTGCTATAGACTAATATTTATAAAAACCTACCAAGACTCCTTTTTTCCATCATCAAGAACACTATTATATGTGTAAGTAGACCATCCTCATAAAGGTTCTACAGAAAGGTGATAGTAGGCATAGACAATAGTTTAAGAATTTCTGGTTATATTATTTTTCCTGATCCCATTTTTCTCATCATAATAATGTTTCTGAATTTTCCAAGCATTTTGTTTCCTTTCCTCTTTCATTAATGTTGAGAATTGATCCTGTTACCCTTAGAATTGTGTCCGCTCCAGCATGAACTTCTGTGTACACTTAGTCTATTCTATTATTCTAGTCTATTCTAGAATTTTCTCTCTTTTTCCTTTTAGTGTTCTTTCTTCTTTCTCATGGGGAATATTATGTAGAGTTCAAATATGTTGGCCACACATTAATTGATAGAATAGTTTGCTACAGTAAACTTGACATATATTTTCCAAATATTGTCTATTCATTATCCGCCTACAAATTTCATCCTTACATATTCTCAGGATGATTTGACTTTGTCCAGTCTCTAGTCAAGCTTTCTATAAACTTATTTTTTCTTTCCACTACTTCACAATGATTTATGAGACAATATTGTTCATAGTCTCCCATGAAGATACTATATAAAATTATTACAAATAAATTTATACACTAAACCAACATTGACTTTAGCTGACATGACTTTCTGCTTAGTGAGGGGATCAAATGTTTGTTGGCCAAAGTAGACTGCTAGTGGCTCCTCCAGACTTGATGTTGTATTCTACCTTCATGCATTCATTCAAGCAGACCTAGAATGGAATCTTTCCTCATTTCTACCTTTCAGGGTTCTTCTCTTTCTCAACAATTTTTCTTTGGTGTCAAGTCAACAGTGATTTCCCTAGATAAGAGTTTTCCTCCTCATGTTTCCTTAAAGCAACTTGTATAAATTCTTAAAAATTTCATCTACTTTTTAATATCTTTTGGAGAGAGCTTAAAAAAGAGCTTAAAATATTTGAGAGTTATCAACTAGGACATGATAGATAAACCACTGAAAACATATTTCATTATAAATGAAAGACTGAATAAAGAGAAGATGGCCTAGGTCAACTTTGGGTTATGCTCATGTATTTGAGGAGCTAGATGATATTCCAGAAAGAAATCCTGAGAATGAATATTTAAAAAATGTAGAACCAAGGAAAAGCAATAATAAAGAATCCAAAGGAGAAACCATCCAGGAATGTAGATTAGTCAACAGACTCAAGAACTGTAAAGAAATCATACAGGTAGGATGAAAATTGAGAAAAGGTCTTCAGACATAGCATTGAAAAACATATTGGTAACCATTGAGCAGTTTTGTTCAAATGGTGGCTTTGGAAGACAGCAAAAGAATGAAAAAAAGAGCTGGATTTTTTGCTGGTCTATTTAATCAGATTTTTTTTCAGTTCTTAGCAGCTGTGCTGTGGGTGACCAGGACCTTCACATTCTCTGGATGATGCAGGAAAGAGAAAGTGACTGTCCCAGGCTCATTGTTTTAAAGATGCAGTCTATTCTGGCTATATAAGCAAAGTAAAGAAGTGATTCCTATCCATATGGTAGGGAAATAAAGAATATATTTGCCTAGAAATAAGTCTCTGGTGTTTCCCATGTGGCTACCTCTATTTTAAATGATCTGAACATGTCCAAAACAAAGCCTAAATATATTCCTATATTAAGTAATCAAATAACTCCCCTCCTGGACTTGAAGTCATGCTCACTTCTATTAAGGAGTGATGATAATAGACGGAAGACTAGGAATAATCTTCAGGGACTTAAACTATCTCCAGTTGGCCATATTTTATATCATTTGTTCTTTATATTATTATATTAGTGATGTATTTTCAATAGAAAGCAGTTTTTGATGTGGCCATCAATACTCTAGGATTTTAACTGACTGTTTTTTTACATGGAAAGTATAGTCACAGGTTTTACAGCAATTGATTAAGGCAGTGTAAGCATTATAGTGACTTTGATGGGTTTGCTCACTGATCATTAAATTAATGTTATATTGTCTTTTACATTCCTGAGACTTTGGGGCACATCAGTTTTGTTCTTTGCCTTATAAATTGTTTTCTAATGTTTATATTTTTTTGCATAAAAGAAACTACAAAGCTTTATATAAAATACAAAAAGAAATAACTGGCTTGTATCTTTAGGAAGTCACTGAGATTCTTATATTTTGATAATAAGCATGATGGTTTCTATTAAGAAAGTTGAGATATAGAGGAGCCAAGATGGTGGAGTAGAAAGATTCACATATGCTAGCTCTGAGCCCACAGCCCCTAAATTACCTGTAAAAAGAACTCCCAACAAATTCTGGAGCAGTGGAAGTCATGCAGCAATGGAGTGGAGGAAATTTCTGTTGCAGAGAGACCTGAAAAACAAACCCCAAAGGTCCATCGCACACCGGACCCAGAGCAGAGTCCAGCCCTGCCTTGGCCTCATGGCATCGAGAGGAGCAGATCCAAGCAGGCTTCAGGGATGGAATATCTAGCGGTCGCAAAGGTCCCTCTACCCACAGGTGCTACAGGTCAGTGAGAGATCCTATCTGGCCAGCTGAGAGGGGAGCAGGGTGTCTCCATAACTCAGGCCCCCTTGGAAGGAAGCAGCGGGGGAAGCAGCGTGGCCAGGGGCTCCCAAGGCAGAAAGGACCTCAGAGTCATTTTTGAGGGTCTCCGCATAAACCCCCCGAGGGAACTGAGCCCTTTGTGGTGGTCCTGCCCCCACCTGAGAACCTGAATTTGAACTTACCCTGAATAGCAGCCCCGCCTGCCACTGAAAGCCCTGAGGCTGGAGAGCAGCATTTGAATCTCAGACCCCAAGCACTAGTGAGGCAGGGGTGGAGAAGAATCTCAGAAGTCAAGTAACTGGCTGGGAAAATGCCCAGAAAAGGGAAAAAAATAAGACCATAGAAGGCTACTTTCTTGGCGAACAGATGTTTCCTCCTTTTCTTTCTGATGAGGAAGAACAATGCTTACCATCAGGGAAAGACATAGAAGTCAAGGCTTCTGTATCCCAAACATCTGAAATAGATATCCAATGGGCTCAGGCCATGGAAGAGCTGAAAAAGGATTTTGAAAATCAAGTTAGACAGGTGGAGGAAAAACTGGGAAGAGAAATGAGAGAGATGCAAGAAAAACATGAAAAATGGGTCAATACCTTGGTAAAGGAGACCCAAAAAAATGCTGAAGAAAATAACACCTTGAAAAATAGGCTCACTCAACTGGCAAAAGAGGTTCAAAAAGCCAATGAGGAGAAGAATGCTTTCCAAAGCAGAATCAGCCAAATGGAAAAAGAGGTTCAAAAGCTCACTGAAGAAAATAGTTCTCTCAAAATTAGAATGGAGGCTAATGACTTTCTGAGAAACCAAGAAATCACAAAACAAAACCAAAAGAATGAAAAAATGGAAGAGAATGTGAAATATCTCATTGGAAAAACAACTGGCCTGGAAAATAGATCCAGGAGAGACAATTTAAAAATTATGGGACTACCTGAAAGCCATGATCAAAAAAGGAGCCTAGGCATCATCTTTCATGAAATTATCAAGGAAAACTGCCCTGAGATTCTAGAAGCAGAGGGCAAAATATGTATTGAAGGAATCCACTGATCACTGCCTGAAAGAGATCCAAAAAGAGAAACTCCTAGGAACATTGTGGCCAAATTCCAGAATTCCCAGGTCAAGGAGAAAATATTGCAAGCAGCTAGAAAGAAACAATTCCAGTATTGTGGAAATACAATCAGGATAACTCAAGATCTAGCCTCTTCTACATTAAGGGATCAAAGTGTGTGGAATAGAATATTCCAGAAGTCAAAGGAACTAGGACTAAAACCAAAAATCACCTACCCAGAAAAACTGAGTATAATACTTCAGGGGAAAACATGGTCTTTCAATGAAATAGAGGAATTCCAAGCATTCTTGATGAAAAGACCAGAGCTGAAAAGAAAATTTGACTTTCAAACACAAGAATGAGAAGAAGCATGAAAAAGTAAACAGCAAAGAGAAGTCATAAGGGATTTACCAAAGGTGAACTGTTTACATTCCTACATGGAAAGACAATATTTGTAACTCTTGAAACTTTTCAGTATCTGGGTAGTTGGTGGGATTACACACACACACACACACACACACACACACACACACATATACACCCACATGCACACGTGCACGCACACACACATACACACAGAGACAGAGTACAGAGTGAATTGAATAGGAAGGGATCGTATCTTTAAAAAATTAAGGTAAACGGTTAGAAAGAAATATATTGGGAGGAGAGAAGGTAAAATGGAATGGGGCAAATTATCTCTTATTCAAGAGGCAAGCAGGAGACTTTTTAGTGGAGGGAAAAAGAGGAGAGCTGAGAAAAAAACAAGAAGTTTACTCTCGTCACATTCGACTAAAGGAAGGAATAAAATGCACACTCTTGTTGGTATGAAAACCTATCTTACAATACAGGAAAGTGGGGGAGGAGATAAACAGGGTGGGGGGGGATGATGGAAGGGAGGGCAATGGGAGGAGGGAGCAATTTGAAGTCAACACTTGGGGAGGGACAGGATCAAAAGAGAGATTAGAAACAATGGGGGGCAGGATAGGATGGAGGGAAATATAGTTATCTTACACAACACGACTATTATGGAAGTCATTTGCAAAAGAACACAGATATGGCCTATATTGAATTGCCTGCCTTCCCAAAGGGAATGGGTGGGGAGGGAGGGATGAAGAGAAGCTGGAACTTAAAGTTTTAGGAACAACTGTTGCGTATTGTTCTTGCTACTAGGAAATAAGAAATACAGGTAATGGGGAATAGAAAGTTATCTGGCCCTACAGGACAAAAGAGAAGATGGTGTCAAGGGAAGGGAGGGATGATAGAAGAGAGGGCAGATTGGCGATAGGAGAAATTAGAATGCTCAGTGTATTGTAGTGGGGGGAGGGGATAAATGGGAAGAAAATTTGGAACCCAAAATTTTGTGAAAATGAATGTAAAAAGTTTAATAAATAAATTTATAAAAAAACAGTTGAGATCTAAGAGGAAGCTGGCAAAATGATTTGCTAGTAATTCATGTGTCTTTGTTAAGTATTTGAGCTACTAATTATAGCTCTTATAAAGTCCTACTACTTCCCATTTTTTCAGAGAAACCAGAATTTCAATTATCTCCCTTGACATAACTGTTCAGTCATTCATTATTTTAATAGGAAGCAACCTTCTATTTTGTATTTAATTAAACACATACTTTCATTTTGTTAGATTTATTTCTAAAATTTAAAAAATGATCCTGAAAATGGGTGATGTGACTTACAGTGAACTGTGACCCAATCCCAAGAAGCATGTGATCAACTAATTAGAGATGAGAAAGATGGGTAACATCCTAGTCCATCACCTTATGCAATCATGGGTTTATCTCCAACTACACCACTTCCTTCACTCATTATGGATAAACACTCCCCCCACATCTTGTTGAAATTTGAATTTCAACAGAACCATTGCATAATTGGTAGGTGGGATTGAAAACTAATTATATTGATATAATAAGAATACCTCCTTACTTGAAGTTTCCAGCATGGCAGGACCTTTCAGGGTTTACCCTCGCTTGACTTAGCCTTTTGAATCCAGGGTCATTTTACATGCTACAATGAGATATCAACATTCTATTCCCATCCTTCACACAGCTGCCAACAGAATTTTTGCTAAAGATTGGACCATGTCACTCTCTTGTTCAATGCACTCTAGTGGATCACTATTGCTTCTAGAGTCAAGTTCAAATTTCTCTGTTTGTAATCTCTAAAACTCATTGCATCTTTCTGATATGAAAACAACTGGTTCCAACCTCTATCCTTTACCAAAATTCACAGATGCCATCATCTAATGCTGTGTCTGACTCTTTGTGACCCCGTTTGGGATTTCTTGGCAAATATACTAAAGTGATTGGCCATTCCCTTCTGTCTTTTACAAATGAGGAAATAGAGGGAAATGGGGTAAGTGACTTGCCCAGAGTCACACAGCTAGCAAGTGTCTGAGGCCAGATTTGAACTTAGGAAGAGTCCTCCTGACTCCAGGCATGGAACTCTATCCACTGTGCCACCTCACTTCCTCTTACCCAGTGTTATAGAACCCTAGAGCATAATGGGTCCCAGTCAGCAAGTACTTTTCCTGTCCTATCATTAGCTGATTCCCACAACCTTTTCCTTTACCCTTTGAGATTTTGAGTTCTAATTGTATTCGTTTCTATTTGGTATCCCTATTATAAATCTCTACCCAATCCGATCCATTTTTCAAAACAGTCGACAAAGTCATTTTCCTAAAGCACATGTGTTTCTATACCACCCCACTATTCAATACACTCTAGTGGTTCCCTATTTCCTTTAGTATTAAATATAAACTCTTTTTGACATTTAAGCCTCTTTATAACCTGACTCCTATTTTTCCAGTCTTCTTACATATCACTTTTCTCCAAATATACCACAGGCTTAGACACGCTGATCTAATTGCTGTTTTTGAATCATAACACTCTATGTCCTGAGTCTGTTCATTTGTACTTAGCTATCCCTCATGCCTGGAATAGTCTTCTTCACCTCCTATACCTGCTTCCCTATTTTTCTTAAGGACATAGTTCAAATTCTATTTTCTGCAGGTCCTTCCTGGTCCGGCTCCCCTGCCTCCACTAGATAGAGATAATTTATATAGAGATACAGATAGATGGGAGATATCATTATCTCTATTTGCATCAGACAAGAAATATTAAAGATATAGCTATCTCTAGATATAAAGATAGGAAGGAAGAGAGGGAGAGAGAGAAAATTACTTGCATATTGAATGTGAGCTTCTTGAGAATAGGAACCATATTTTTTGCCTTGAGTATCTCCAGTGCTTGGCAATGTATCTAACAATGCCTGGCACACAGTAAGTGCTAAATATGTGTTTCCTGACTGGCTAACTATGTTTCTCCTAGAACTTTTCCTTTTTTGTGGAAGGTGCCATCATTTTCCCAATTGTCCAGGTTGATATTCTAAGAGTCTTCCTTGATTCTTCCATCTCCTTTACAGGTTATGAATCCATTCCCAGGTTTCATGAATTTTACTTACACAAAATCACCCCATTCTCTTCACTCACAATAGTAGTACATCTGTTCACTAACATATCATCCATTGTTGTTGACTATTGGCCAAACATCTCAATTGATTTCTCTCCCTGTCTCTGTCTCTGTCTCTCTCTCTTTCTCTGTCTCTCTGTCTCTCTGTCTCTGTCTCTCTCTGTCTGTCTCTCCACCAGCTGTCAAAAAATTTTTTATAAAGAACAATTTTTGCACTCCTTCCACTCAAAAACAACAGTTCTTCGGTGATACTAGGATAAAATACCAACTCATCTCCCCACCATGTAAAACTCTCCACAGTCCTTCTTAAATCTACTTTTCTCAACTTATACATATTAATCCTCTTATCATCACACACTTAACGCTATAGCCAAACTCATCATTCCACCTTCCATTTTCATCCCTGGACATTAGCTGTCCCCCCTTTTTGGGCTATGAGCCTTGTCATTACTTTTCTTTCTTCAGATTTCAGTTTAAGTGTCTTCTCCTTCATGAAGCCTCTCTTCTGCACCAATCGGTGCGGTCTCTGCCCCCACACATTATTTTCTTTTTATTTAACAGTGTATAGGTCGTACCCTCTCAGGGTTATGTAATCTTTTTAAATGTAATAACTTTTATTTTAAATTTTTGTCCTTGGATTCTCAGTGCCTCACAAAGAGCTTAATATAGGTTGATGAAATTGCTATTTACAATGGCAAAAAAGTTAAGTTCAGGTTACTCAGAATCACTTTAGGTCTTTAAAAGGAGAATATTAGGATTATTTTGTGAACATAAGCAGAGACTGTGTGGAGATTCTGATATGCTAGGATTCACCACTGCTCATGGTCATTTTCACAAGGGTTCATGGGAAACCAGTACTGAGTTTAATTTGATGAACACTGATTTTGTCCCTATGATATGTTAGACACAGTGTTCAGAGTATACAGGGATTAAAAATGATGGTACAGTATAGTGGAAAGTAAGTTGCACTTGCAGTCATAAGACCTGGGATCCTTCCCCACTCAAAAGTTTATATTTCCTGATTAAATACTGTCATTTACCTTTTCTTTTCTCCTCTGAATTGTGAAATTCATACTGGTTAAACCATTCAAAAAAGTTGTGAGAAAAAACATTTTGCTTATGTTAAGATACTGTATGTGTCAGACACTATTATGACACAGTTCTCCAAGAACATATATCCCCAGTAAGCAATGTGTTCTTTCTAAAGAATCTAGAACACTAACAAGTTCTAATCTTTCTGTATAACCCCTTCCTGACTTAGAACTCAGCATTGAACATGAGAAAGAAGGATTTTTCACCTCCTTTCTTCCTACAGTCTGGTTTTAATCATTTCTATTCCAAACAAATCATTTCTATTCCAGAGGCACTCATGGAAATTATTTCTGTCTTGTCTACTATCCACATCATCCTAGAATGAGTGGTTCTTGCTACCTGGCCTTGATTAATGCCAGGCAAACTCTCACAGGCAAACTAAATCCCAGTTATGTTAGACTGTTGTGGTCAACAATTCCTTCGGAGTAATTGTGTCTGTTGTCAACAATACTGTGTCCATGGAATATTTGATTCTGATAATGAGGGCTTGCCTTGATTAGACTTTTTCATATAAACAAAATATATTAGAGATATTAGGAATTCATTTCCAATGCTTTTCTTTCCTAATAAAAAGTAATGGAATAAAAGTGGCTACAATGCTCTGGCCAAGTAATGGACATATGGACTCCTTATTTCTCCTAGCAGCTGCCCATTTTTCCTATCATGTAACACTTCAGTCAGGCACATAATGAGAGATTGCAAAACACACAGACCAACAAAATTAACTCATTAACTGGCATGTTTTTAGCTTTGCTAATCACATGAGAAAATTTCATGTTTATTTTTTTATGACAAGGAGTAAGAAAATTAGGTGCTTTATTTGGTTTGCCTTCAAAAAGTGCTATTATGGTATCCCACAATGTTAGCTTGGGCAGCTATGTGGTTCAATAGATAAGAGTGCCGTTTCTAGAGTCAGAAAGACTCATCATACTGTGTTCAAATCCAGCCTTAGACACTTATGTGAGCCTGGACAAATCACTTAACCATGTTAGCCTCAGTTCCTCATCTGTACAATGAACTAGAAAAGGAGTGAAATAAACCACTCTAGTATCTCTGCCAAGAAAACCACAAATGAGATCATGAAGAGTTGAACATAGCTGAAAAATGACTGAACAGCAATACATTGTTAGATGTGGAAAGAACCTTGGATACCACCTTATCCAATGCTCACATTTTAGAAAGTGGAAACTGAGGCCTAGAGGAGTTAAATGGCCTGCCCAAGAGCAAGAACTTGTGAGGAAACTTGAATACAATGTCAGGTCTTTTAATTAAAGGGCCAGTGTTCTTCTCCTCACTAAAACACAAGGAAAAAAGAAAGAATCAAAGGGTTTATTAAACTAATAAACCAAGGTCTATCAGTGTTCTGTTCCATATCAGCAAATTAAAATCAAAAGTCCTATATTGGAACATATCATTTAGTGCACCAAAGAATACATGTTCCCTAAGTACTTCATCCATAGCTTTCTATTAATTTTTTTTCTTCTTTATCAAAATGATATTTGACATGTTTCTGTTGACTTTAACATAGTAGGACAGATGGATTTTAAAACATATGGGTAGTAAGAGTACTCCAGGTATGTTGACACCTTGCTTAACATTTGTTCTGAAATGACCGCAGAGTCTTTGTTGCATCCCAATTTGGAAAACAGAAACATGCCAATCCTGAGTGCACTTGGAGGAAGGAGCAAAAGAATGAAAACTAGGGATCTAATCCTAGCTCTGCCAGTAAACGCTCCTGTGTGACCTTGGAGTAAGTCACTTTCTGTCTCTGGGCCTCAGCTGTAAAATGATGAGGTTAGGCTAGGTGATCTCTAAGATCATTTCTCCCCCTCAAATTCTCTACCTAAGGCTCCTTACTCAGGGTGGCTAAATAGTTTTGCCTCAATGCTTTCACCTCTCAATGTTGCCCTCTAGAGGTTAATGTTAGCCTGGCTTCCAAACTCTAGAGCAAGGATAATATGTCTTAAGACTGTTGATGGTGACAGAGGATATTATCAATTTTCTTTGTTAGCATGTGATTCCAATCTCTTAGCATAGATTAAGTTACAGGCACTTGAAAGCTGAAAGAGAATTAACTGACCAAGTTTTATTACCCATTCAGAAAGTGAAACAACTATAGTTTCTCATTTATATGCTAGGGGTGTGCAGTGAAGCAATTGCTCTCTGAGGAGCGTTTTTTATGAAGAGACTGGGGGCCAAGGGCCTTTGTGCCTGAGCACCCAGCAGTGAACATGCTATTGTGCAAAGGCGATCCATCCTGCCTAGAGAAAAGGTGCCAGGATGGGATTTCAGATTGGGCATGATGTCATTCCCCCATGTGTTCTCTCAAACAAAGCAGAAGAGAGTTTCTTGAAAAATGCTCTTTCAGAGCTTTCTTAGAGGTCAAAGGTTCAAGGGTTTTGTGTGTATTTTAGTTCTTTGGAGTAGTATCATTGCCTTATGTTTTCAAGTCACCTCTGCATGAAAACATAAAGGAAGGCAGTCTTTGGCCTTTAATGCATCATGCAAATCACCTAGCATTTTGTACCTTTTTTTGAAGGGTGGTCTAGTCCTGAAAACTCCTGCTGGGTTTTAGCTTTTAAATCAGGACTTCTGCAAAAAGACCACCTGGTACAATGACACAGGTTATTAAAAGCTAATGGTGATTTAATACAGCAAGTCTCATGACATTCCTTCCTTCTTGGCTAACATTTACAGACGAGGCAGTAGGGTGGGGTAGGGACAGCATTGGTTTCAGGGTCAAGAGACAATTTGCAAGTCTTGGCTCTACAAAGGGCTGTTTGTCTGACCTTGGACAAGCTCCTTGACCCCTCTAGGGTCTACTTCAAAATGAGAGTATTAGAAAAAAAATTATCCTCAAGTTTTCATTTTATAGTTCTATGTACAGTAAAAAATAAGCACAATAGCAAGAGATTTATTTCTCAGACTAAGACTTAGTTAGGTAAGTGGTAGCCTTGTAGTTAGAGGACAGAGGGCTAACCTCAGAGTTGGAAAGGCCTGAATTCAAGTATTCATTCCCTCCTCTACCACCCTGTACAAACACAGGTAGAGGAAATTTCATTTGGGGGAGTTTCTTTTGTCAATGAAATATTTTTCTACCTCTTTAGCTCTCTGACTTGCCATCTCTATCTGTTCCTCTCTTTCTCTGTTTGTCTCTCTGTGCATGTGTCCCTCTCTATGAATATCTTTCCTTTTCTGTCTCTCTGTTTCTATACACATATGTGAATACATGTTTATATTTTTATACATACATGTATTCATAGATATGTAATGTGATTTATGTGTGTATAGTTGTATTTAGCCAGAAAATGATAGGCTTCCAAAAGAAAAATTGAACTTTTCAGTTGGTATTTATTTTTATTTTTAATAGAGGTTCTTTACTTTTATATCACTTTAATTTCTGAATAAATCAAACACACATTAATTATATTGAAGCTACCTTTTTAATACAAGATTTTTAGTAAAGGAGAAAGAGAAAAACAATTCAGTAAAATCAGACCTTGTTATTATAGCTACATACTCTATTGAATTGCTTTATTTTTACTTTTTCCTTCCATTTACATTGTAGTAGTCATTATACATGTTTCCCTTCCTTAACAGTTTGCATCATTTCATATAAGTCTTCTTGTATTCTTTTGGGTACTTTATATACATTATTTGTTTTAAGTCTTTGATCTAGTAGTTGGATTATTGTATCAAAGGGTATGGGCCTTTTAGAAGTTTTCTTCAAAAATTTCCAAATTGCTTTCCAGAATGGTTGATCCAGTTCTCTATTCCACCAGTAATATACTAATATGAGTGACTTTTCACAGACCCTGCAGTGTAGATTATTCCCATCTTCTGTTATCTTTGTCTGTCTGCTGAGTATGAGATAAAACTTCAAAGATGTTCTGATTTGTGCTTCTCTTATTTTTAGTGATTTGTAACTATATTTCACATTTTTACTAGGTTTCAATGTTTCTTTTGATATTCATTTTTCCATATGTTTTGATCACATGAATCCATTCAGAAATTGGTCTTACATACTGGTGGTAATTCCCAATAGATCTGGTATATATACATACATATATACATATATACACATTCACACACATATATACATACACACATATATAAATATACATACACACACACACACACACACACACACACACACACACACACACATACTTTCTTCCTCTTTACTAAGCTTGCATGGCTTCCAGACTAGGACAAAGTACCTCCTGCCTTTTTTCCTAAGCTTCTGAACCAGCCAAGAGAATAAAGTGGTGAGGAAGCCACCTCTAGCTTCCTAACTTAGTTTTTAAGGTGGCTTGAGAGTTGTACATTGTTGGGCTAGCAGGGAAATCTGCCTCTTGAGACACGAAGGTGACAACAAAGTCAGCTTTTCTCTGAAACACAGCAATACAGAAGACCAGTCAATAAGCATTGACAGAAGTACTTACAATCTACAAATTTATTCTGGGTTTTATAGAGAAGATTGAGTTCCTTTCCTCAAGGAGCTCACATTCTGATGGGGGAAATAAACACTAAGATCACTAGATACATACACCATGTATAAAGAATAACTGGAAGGCAATACCAGTGGGAAGTCAGTGGCACCTGGCGAACCTTCAGAAAATGAGATTTGAGTTGAACCTTGAGGTAAACCAAGAAAAATAAGAGGAAGAGGTGAGGACAGTCAGAGAAAACTCACAGATATAAGAAAAAAAATTATGTTTAAGAGACAGCTAGTAAGTTATTGTGTTTATATCACAGAGTTTATTGAAGAAATTAAAGTCTAAGATGATTGTCAAAGTAGAAAGGGGCTAAGTTGTAAAGAGGATATTTGACCCTACAAGTAATAAATATGTATTGGGATTTAATGAGAAGGTGGGCTGATATGGTCAGACATATATTTGAAGTAGGGAGAGTCGAGTCAGGGGCCATCTAATAATATTATTTTCATCACCACCATCACCATCATCCTTTTAGTTGCTGCTGATATTGTTTCTAAACAACAATAATAGTAGCTAACATATTGTATCAGTCAAGGTTAGAGTTGATAAGGGTCTGAATTAGTCTGGTGGATACGTGAGTGTAGGGAAAGAAAAAAAGAAAATATAAATGAGAGATGATATTAGGATAAAATAATATATTTTGACAATAGATGAGATTTGTTTGGTGAGCAAGGTGAAGAGTTGAGTATGATATCAAAGTTATAGGCAAGATGATTGGTGTCAGCTGTGGGGAAATGTGGAAGAGGAGAGAAATTGGATGGAAGGATGATGTGTCTTGTTATGATCTTTTGAGTTTGAGATGAATAGTGCACATCCAGTTCCAGATACTCCAAAGGCAGTCTATGATGCTAGACTATAAGTTTAGGAAAAAGACAGGGACTACATATATAGATCAAGGAATGATCCATATAGAGATAATTGAACCCATTAGAGCTAATGAGATCAATGAATGTCATAATATAAAGCTAAGGAGAAGGCATTGAGGAAACATCTTAGAAGATATCCATGGTTACTATGAGTGATGAAGGTCCAGCAAAGGAGATAGAAAAGTTATCTTTTAGACAGGTTAAGAAAAAATAAGGAGTAGCTAAGAACAGGTAGCATTTATAGAACAATTTAAGGTTTAAGAAGTGTTTTGCAAATAATAGCTTGTTTCATACATTGAATAACCCTGGGAAATAGGTATCATTATTATCTCCATTTTACAGATGAGAAAACTAAGTCAGGTAGAGGTCAAGGGATTTGTTCAGTATCACATAGTTAGTATATCAATCCAGATTTGAACTCAGATTTTCCTGACTCAAAGTCTAGTGTTATGTCACCTAGCTTGCCTTTATAGCATCACAAAAACATAGAGGAGAGAGAATCTAGGAGAATAAGTTTCCAATGTGTAGAAGAGATCAAAAACAATGAAGATAAGGAAAAGGACTTTAGATATGTCAGTTATAGCATTACTAGTAACTTTGGAATGGGCAACTTCAGTGGAATGATGAAGTCAGAAGCTAGATAAAGGAGATTATAAGAAGAAAAAAAATGAAGGTCCCTAGAATAGTTAGCTTTTTCACAAAATTTAATCATAAAGGGGAGGAAAGATGAAGGATGATAGATAGAAAAGATAATTGGATCAAGGAAAACATTTTTAAGATGTGAGAGACATAGGCACATTTGGACGTAGCAAGAAAAGGAGTTAGACACAGAAATAACTAAAAATTAGAGAAAGTGAGAATAATAGTGAGAGCAATAATTTTGAGAAGATGGAAGAGAATGAGTTCAAGGGAGCACAGGGGATGATTAGCCTTGGCAAGTGAATTGGATCAGATTTGGAATGATAAGGAAATTTTAAGGGAAATTATAAGTTTTGGAATAATCAGTATGGGAATGAGATAAGAGTTGATTAAGGAAAAGTAAAATATAAACCTTGCTTCAGTTGAGATCAGATAATAACATTTGAAAAGATCATATATAACATATATATACATATATATACCACATATACACTTGTATGTGGATGTAGCACAGTTTTACAATTTTCTCTATAGCCCTTCATTAGCACATGAAACAAAGCAAAGGAAGTAGATTGTGGTGACAAACACAGGGTTAATTTGGCAAGGAATGATTGGTAATAGGAGAAGGAGGCTAGGAATTTAAATGTAGAGCTTAATAGGTTCTCTAAAGGGTCAACAAAAGGAAGGTAGGAAAGTGTAAGCCAGAGAAAGAACGATGCTCCGGAAGAGAAATGAAGAGTATTTGAGGGATATAATGACATAACACTTTGAACCTTCTAATCATTTGCTTAATCAGTAGACATCACTGATACTCTGTCTGGACTCATTCCTCAATGTTTGAGGTATTTCAATCCTTCCTTGTCTCTCCATGAGCATGAAACTGAATGCCCAGAATAACTGCAAAAGAACAAGTCCATTTTCTCAACCTTAGCTGTTCATGCCCTCATTTTCGTTCTCCTCATCCTCACCCCTAATTTCCCTCCCTGTAAGTCAGCTCAACCCTTCTCCTGTGCTTTTAATAAACTTAATTTCATTTCAGGCTCTTCCATTGTTTCTATCTTCTTGTAGCCATTGAGACCCAGCTTTATTCTAATGATGGTGAATTCCTGGTCACATTTCCCAGTCTTGTTTGTACTTTAATTCATGTATAATTTGTCATGGTAAAAGAGTCTAATATTCCTTGTTTTCCATTGCCACTTCAAAACCTACACTGTACTTCCATCACTCAACAGCCTCTCCTCCTTTGAGATTCATTCAATTTAAATTTATGACCCAATCCAGATTCAGTCCAGATTTTTTTTTCTTACACTTCTTCCTCCTTTCTCCATGAGTTCAGTGTCTGACACAATTTATCCCCTCCCTTTTCATTCTAGGTGATTTCAACACATATGTTTATATTCCCTCAAATACCCTTAATTCCCAGTTAGCCAATCTATTCAACCCCCATAACTTTTCTTCATCTCCAACTCAGTTATAAAGGGAGGCACTCATACCCTTGATATTACTAAAAGCCACAAATATTCCATTTCCATATTCAAGAAATCTGAATTTCCTTTATCTTATCATAGTTTAAGAAAAATCTTTCCATCTTTTCCTTTGCTGTAGTTTTCCTAAACCCACTCTTTTTCCCCATTATAATCTCCAGATTTT
Organism: Bettongia penicillata ogilbyi; assembly: GCA_023548195.1. NCBI lineage: Eukaryota > Metazoa > Chordata > Mammalia > Diprotodontia > Potoroidae > Bettongia > Bettongia penicillata. The sequence continues at coordinate 1,963,117 of JAJHZJ010000122.1, forward strand.
CCATCATTCAGTATTCTCTGAGGTCATTATCCTGCTGTGGTTATATTACCATTCCTTCCCATCCTTTACCCTTTTGTGAATCAGATAAACTCTACACAGTTCCCTAATTTGATTTCCTTATTCCCTTTATTACCATGCATTCTTCTCTATACCTAAACTGTTGATTACTAAATGGCACCTTTGTGGCTCAAAAGTTACATCACTTTAAACTAATTTTATTATTTTTCTGTGATAATTATTTTATCCAAAGAGAACATATCATAAAGAAAACAATGAAAACCACAGAGCAAACAAAAAACCCCCAAAAGGCAGTAAATAATTAAACAGAGCAGCATGAAGAAGAGGTAATCAGTTCATTTACCCATGTTGTTGCTTAGTTATGTCTGATTCTCAGTGACCTCATTTGGGGTTTTCTAGATAAGGAAATTTGAGTGGTTTGCTCTTTCCTTCCCCACTTCATTTTACAGATGAGGAAACTGAGGCAAGCAGAGTTAAGTGATGTGCCCAGACTCACACAGCTGGTAAGTATCTGAGTCTGGATTTGAACTCTGATCTTTCTGATTCTTCGTCCAGTTCTCTACTTACTGCACCATCTAGCCATCCTAATATAATAATAGGAGACAAAAATGTTCCTCTTTCAGAGTTTAACAGAAAGATAAGCAAAAGAGAAAATGTGGAACTGAACACACTTTTGGAAAAGTTAGAGAAAAATATTTTTTTATGCATTAGAACTCAGAGAAATGTACAATAATTTTTAAAAATATTACATATCATTTATAAATAACTAAATAAAAATAAAGAGAAAAAAGCAAAAGACATAGACCTGAGACAAATCAATGGCATCCAAAAAGAAAAAAAAATAGAAATTTAATCAGAAAATCCTAAAATAGAGAACAAATCATAGAAATAATTAAAAATTATGTGACAGATAGTGGAAATTAGTAGACAATATATTAAATTTCTGGTAGTCATCTAAATAGTCCAGAGAGAGAATATGTGTGTGTGTATGTATATATGTATATATATATATATATATATATATATATATATATATATATATATATATATATATAAAATTTATAAAAGCACAGGTTAAACAGGTTAAAATAGTTTTAATGAATTGTAACAAATATTCAAAAATACTGGTGAAAGATAAAAAAAATAGAAGTACATACTAAAAATAAAACCTGATTCTTTGAAATAACTAACCAAATTTACAAATCTTTAGCTTGTCTGATTTTTAGAATAGGAGGAAATTAATAAAATTAAAAAAAATGGAAAAGGTGTAGTTACAAAAATAGAGAAATAAAACCTGTTCAGAATCTACTATACATAGTTGTTGTGTGAAATTACAAAACAGAACTCAAGAGAAATAATTATCTATATAATATCACTCTCAATTAATAGTGCCAGCTCTGCTGATACATAGAACCTATATAAAGATAATGAACTGTGAGAAACAGTAACTCTCATCAATACAATTACCAACCATAATTCTCAAGGACTTATAATGAAAAATGCTATACAACTCCAGATGGAAAACTGGTGGGTTTCTTTTTCCTTCTTTCTTTCTATTTGTTTCTTCCTTTGTTTTTGGAACATTGCTAATATAGAAATTTGTTTCATAAGACTTAATATTTGCAATAGCTTTGGTATTTTTTGCCTTCTCAATGGGTGTGGGAAGGGCTGTGGGAAGGAAAGAAGCTAGAACTGAAAAAAAATAAAACTGAATTTCAAAAAAAAAAAAAGAAATTAGAGTATTATCTATAAAATATAAAATTTACAGTTTCAAAAAATTCAACACCAGATTGAGATCTTAAATAACTCAAACTCACAAAAAGAAATAGAACTAAATACAAGGAAGCAATCAGAGAGATTTAATGGAAAAAATTATTTGATAAAATATTTATTTATACCAAAGAAAACCTAAAATGCATAAGCAGTGGGGAACTATTAAAACAATGATTAAAAGAAACCTATGTAAATCAAAAATTTGTAATATATGGATTGAGCCAAAAACTATCTTCTATTAAATTCTGGAAAAAAGCAAGAATAAACTGTTTTCCACCATTAGTTGATATAGTCTTAGAAATGGTAACAGCAATAAGACATGAGAAAGAAATTAAAGACATTACGATAGATGAAGAGTAGGAAACAAATCCATATTTGTGTATGACATAATGATTTATTTAGAAAATTCCAGGGAATAAGCAAAGAAATCACCTTGGAAATTTAATCATGTCAACAAAATGGAAATCTGAATAAATTCATAGAAATCAACATCTTTTCTGTACAGTACAAAAAAAATGAAGGTGTTGACAATGGAATAAAAAATTTCCTCTAAAATAACAGTAAAATGAATAAATTTCCTGGAATGAAATTATTTGATTAAGCAAGCATGCTGAAAAATTTATAAGGGGAAAAAAGAACAATTTTATTAAATAGAATTATATACATGGAAATCAGAATTGGATCAGGATAATATGATAAAATGACAATACCACTAAAAAATTTTTGTATATAGTGTTATTTCAAATAAAAAAGAAAACTGTCAGACCTATAAAAATAGCAATAAATTTATTTGAAGTAATAATTATTATTATATAGCATATTATTAAGGAATCATTTTAAAAACAATAATTAAAAGGGAATAGAACTTATCAGACTCAAGCTATATTGTAAAGCAATAGTCATCAAAATTACTTGGTGCTGGTAAAGAATAAAAAGTAAATCAATGGAGAAAAGTAGATAATGAAAAATCAGAAATGATTGAGCTCAGCAAACTAGTAGTCTAAAAAACTGGGGGGAAATATTAGTAGGAAAGAATTTTCCACCCATAAAGAATTTCTGGAAAAGCTAGATAAACATCTGGCAGAAAAAACTTTTAGATAAATCTTTTATAACGTGTAGTATACTAAATATAAAATGGCCATATGGTCCAAATATTAAATATCATAACATAAAAATTAGGAGAGAAGCATATTATATATTTTTCACATATATGTCTAAGGAGTAAACTATTGACAAATGGGGATAAATTTAACTTCCTTAAACCCACTTCAGAAACTATAGAATAATATTTATCACCTGATCCTCTTTTCATTAAAATTACATTTCCTTGAATACCTCCATTCATGATGAGTGAGACTATTTTCCATTTAATTTTTTTTTGTTTTTATTATGTCTAATTGCCAATATTGGATTGATATTTTTTATTATTTTGGTTTTGTTGTATCTAGACAGTATTTCAGCTATTTTGCAGATGACAAAGGTTTTATTTAGGTGCTAACTTGCAAAGCTAATCTTCATTATAATTTAAAGTTGGTAGTAATTCTAGGCAGTAATGAGTCCCACATTCTAGACCACTATTTGTAGAAGTTTTCTTTTTGAAAATTTGTTCCAATTCTCTTAAAAAGAAATTTTTTGAATGCAAGCTATGAATTGAAGACCTTCTGTACATCAAAGGAGTATGTAATGGTGATAAGAAGCAAAAAACACAGCAGAGTAAGTTTCCAGAAAACATAAGTAAAAATAGAATTCATTCCAGGCATGGGAAGAAGGTCACTGAAAAGTCAAAGAGATGGGAAATGATAAACTAACAGGTGAGAACCCTACTGAGTACTCACTCTCTCAGTAGCTCCTTCCCCACTGCAAATCATGCCCACAAGCAGCAAAGCTGCACAGGTTGACCCAACAGCTTATGCTAGAACTCAATGCACAACCTCCTCAGGGCTATGGAGATACAAATAGCAGAAATTTGAAAACAAAAGTAGATTTTTTTTTTTGGTTATTTTTTAAAATTTGCTAAACTGGACCAGAAAAGGGAAAGGGATAATTATATATATATATATATATATGATGCCTACTGTGTGCCAAGTACTGAGATAAGAACTTTTGACACATATCTCATTTGATCCTCACAGCAATCCTGCAAGGTAGATTTTATTGTTATCATCACTTATAGTGGTGGAAATGAAGGCAAGCCTAAGTTAAAAGTCTTCCTTATGGTAACATTGCTAGTAAGCATCTGAGGCTGGATTTGAACTGAAGTCTTCCTGACTTCAGGCCCAGTGCTCTAACCGCTGCACTACCATTTGCTCAAACTACCCAGGGGAGGTAAAAGAGATAGACTCTAAATGTTTTGACAATTAAAAACATTTATTTTTAAAAAATAAAATTAATGTACCATCAGAAACAACACATGAAGAATTCAGAAATATAAATCTATGGAAAAATTATATGAACTGAATCAATGTCGAATGAAATTAGAAGAAATAATCAAACTATGTAAACAACCACAATAACATAAATTTAAAGGTGATTGAAACAAAGGTGCACATAAAGTAATTTTGGAAACCAGTTTTGTCTGGGGAAAGAGATCAATAAATACACCCTCCTCTTTTGTTAAAATACACACACGTGTAGATATAGTATCTACATATACTACATTCATATATACATGTATGTATAGTATCTACATATACTATATACATATATACATGTAGATATAATATCTACATATACTATATTTACATATATGCATTTGTAGATATAGTATGTATAGTAGATAAAGAATTTACCTTGGAGTCAGGATGACCTGAGTTCAAATCCCACCTCAGACACACACACAGTGCTTGTATGCCCTTGAGCAAGTTTCTTAACCTCTCAGTACCCCCAGACAGCTCTTGAAGGCTTGTTGGCTCAGAGAAGCTGCTGATCTGCTGATAGAGCAAGTTCCTAATAAGAGGCTTCTACACTGATGAAATCAATGGTCTGATAAAACACACACACACACGGAGGTCTTTATGAGGCTTCCAGTTGATGGGGGGTGGGTGCTGATTAATTGAGTTTTTATTATATACTGAACTGTAATAACCATGTACTCCTGACCCTAAAACTTTCATTTGACTGCAACTGTCAAAGCATCTTTTCCTCTCAAGTAAATGACTTATTTAGTTTGGCTCTGTGTTAAACTTATGTAAAATTCTTCCTGCTGAGGCAACAGAGGAATTATTTGGGTTTTGCATTTTCATTCTGGTAACACATACTATGAAAGGTCAAAAGTCAAAATAGTAATTTTAATATGTGTTCTCCAACCCCAAAGCTCTAAACTCATGCTACTATTTTCCCAGAGAAAAACAGTGAAAATCTAATTCAGCTACACTAATATTACATGGTTCCATATTCCAAAAAGAAAACATGAAAACTTCTTATTCACATCATGAAGCAAATAAATATTACCACATGGGATTATCATGGAAGGAAAGGCCACATTTCCATTAGGTCATTCTGCTATTGACAATAGTCCTTTAGAAAATGAAAATGCAAGAGTTTTGTCCAAAATACTGCATTTAGATGGGAGCTGGTGTTATCCCATTGTTAATTGAAAGGGTAAGTAAATTCTGGGTTTGGAATCCCATAAACATCAAAGTTAAGCTTGTAATGTCATCTCTTCACAGATCAGAGAACTACATTATTTAACAATTCTGGGGTACATCAGTGTTGGGCTTATTATTACTGTCAGAAGTGTTTGGCTTGTATATCTATTCTGAAGACTATACAGTTGAAATCTAAGCGAGCCAGAGGTGGGTGGCCAAAGACAGAGGGCAAAGCTTAAAAAAAAAATCCATTTCTGAAGTATATAATGTTATTCAGGAGACAAAAACAAGGCCTGATGCTAAGGAAAAAACCCAATAGATTCACCTGGTATCTCTCTAACTAAATAATTATTTATTGACTTTTGTCTCTAGGCATGGCAAAATATCAAGAATTAAAGAGAGCCTCTGAGTACTCCCTGCCTTGCTCAGTGTTACAAGATAGTGATTAAGCAAACTTGAAGGGAACAAGGATTAAGAGTCAGAAAACATTGCAAAGAAATCACTGACCCTGGTGTCAGGAGACCTGGAGTTTTGTTTTGTCTCTGATACTCAATAGCTATGTGACTAGGGATGGGGACTAGAGTGCAGGGAATGGCAGAGGCAATTCTTGAATGAGCAAACTCTCTAAACTATCGTAGGTAAGTCTAGAACACTGACCAGTTAAGTAACTTACTTAGGGTCACATGGCCAATACATGTCAGACTCCAAATCTAACATACACACACACACACACACACACACACACACACACACACACACACACACACACACACACACACACACACACACACACACACACACACCCTACACTGACTGGCTGTATGTGTAGAAGGAGATACATGCCACAATAATCTGCAAGACAGCACACTACTGAGAAATTTCTGTATTAAACCAATTTTTCCAGAAGAAATCTGGTGTGTGAGATACTATATTCTCTCTTACATATATTGTTTTTATACAAATGGTTTTTTAACCCCAGAATAACAACATATTTCTATTGGAATTTGAAATTTTCAAACATTTGCCTCTCAGCAACCCCATGAGGTAGGTAATACATATGTTGTTTTCTTCTCCCCATTTTATAGATGAGAATATTCAAGGAGATAAATTGATCTGCCAAAGGTCTGCTGCATATCACATTTCAATATATAATGGAAAATCTCAAATTAAGTCCAACTTTCACATCTCAAATGAAACTTCCTTTTTCATCTCTCCTACTGTGTTCTCCTTCCAAATGTGTGGTCTAAGCATGTTATATTAGACTAACTTAATGAAGAAATAAAAACATTCTTATCCTGAATTGATGCTGAGAGGATTGTTTTTCAAGTATAGTTCACTACTGCTTCCCTGTGTTCATTTTCTCTAGTGAAGTACAATTCACCCCATAAATACATCTACTCTCCAGCTTGTGAGATTTTCTTTAGACATTCTCCCAACTAATTCCCTTATCTAATTTGAGGATCTATAACTTTCTATGTTTCTTAAATCCTTAAAAATAAAACACTTTTACAACAATTACAGTAAATTCAAAATTCATATTAAGGCATTGTAGGGAGCCTGGGTGGTACTGGCATTTATATACTACATTACAATTTCCAAAGCCCTTTAGACATGTTTTGTTTGATCCCCAAAATTACTCTGCAAAGTAGGTGATGCAGATAGTATTATTCTCATTTTAAAGATTAAGAAACTGAGGCTGAAGGAGTTGACTTGATTGAAATTACTTCCCCAAGATCTCAACTAATAAAAACAATTGGTCACATTTATAATCCTTTTTCAAGGTATGCAAAGCTCTTTACATACAATATCTCATTTAATGGTCATAAAAACCTTATGAGGTAGATGCTATAATTATCTCTGTTTTGGCACACAAGCAGATTCAGTGACCATCCCAGGGTCATCTAGGTAGTGAATGTCTGAGGTAAGGTTTAGACTTAGGTGTTCCTGATTCCAGTTGATCCCTCCAAGTGGGAGAAGTGTGCTTCAAAACAGCTTCTCTCAATTCCAAATCAAGCGTTCTTTTCCCATTGCCTTCACCACACTGCCACTGAGAATCAAATACCCTGCTTAATAAAAAAGCTCCTATAAATATACCATGTATGGATGATTAATTTTCAAAGAAACAGAAAACAATAAAATGCACTGAACTAAAACCATACTGAACACAACATAAACTTTCTTTGATGATTCAGAGGTATTTTGGAAAATGAAAGACCTCAATACTGGTCATGCATTTTTGGAGGAAAAAATATGCTTTGCAAGTGGATACTCATTTCCAGAATTTGTTAGATCAAGTACTTAAAAATCTACCCTGAAACTTCAATGGCATGCTATGGAGAAATTTCCCTTGTCCCCATTTTCTACTGAGACATAATCTAACTTGGTTTTCTTAAGTAGTGAGGTTGTAAACTGTCTATTTGAATGCCTGAAAGAACGCTTTAAGCTTTGTTGGTATCTTCCTTTTTTAATGACCGCGTTAGGCAGGTTTCTTGGTTTTCTTCTTGTATAATTTCTCCCTTATCATTCTGGTTCACTCCCAGAGTTTTAACTGTAAAGTCCAGAAATATAACTCTTAAAATAAGTTTCTTCAGTCTTGAACTCTCTCCCAAGTTCAAGATTCATTTGTCCAACACCCAAGGGAATCTCTATTTGGATGTGCTGTTGAAGTTTAGGATACTGGGGATGCCAAAATACCAACACACAGTCCTGCTCAAATGAATTCAATGCAAGTCTTGTTAAAGTCAAAGAAAAACAAAGTTTATTAAAGATTCACCCTACTGGATTGACTCTTAAGGAACCTAAACATTTGAAACACTTGTATTAACAAGCAGGCCAGATACAATCTCAGCTAGCAAAATCAGAACTGGATTGAATCCGAGCACCTTCATGGAGGTGAGATGAAACTTAAATACAGAAAAAGACTGAGGGAAGAATCCAGGTGTCACCAAGTAGTCTAGGGGCCCCAGACTTGGTCTTGATGAGGGAGGTCAACCTGGAATGTAGATCAAACCCAAAGAGGATCCTGATAGGAGTGGCAGGTAGCCTAGACAATCCATAATCCTGACTGGGTGACTTGGACCAGAATGCTAAGTAATGACCAGTGGGGAATATCAAAAGAATGCTAATAAAATCAAAGGTAGGAATATGAAAAGGATGTTAAATCAATTTAGGGGAATCCAAGGAGCTCCCAAGATCAGACTTTCCAGGAGCCCTTCTGACAAATGAGACAAAAGCCCTCCCTATCCAAGGGAAAGAAGGTCTTGATTTGGGCTCGTGGGTTATCACCAGCACATCAAAGTCAATACATCCAAAATAAAGCTACTTATTTCTACCCCCAAATCTGTCCTTCCTTCTGGCTTTACTGTTTCTAGCTGTGGCACCATGATGGTTGGTTTCCTGTTGTTCACCAATATTTATCAAATGCTTAGTGTAATGCCAGGAACATAGTTGGAGTTTAATAAATGATTATTTCCTTATTTTATTCCTGAAAGGAAAAGACAGGGTCAGGGGGAATGCTCCCTCAGAGTGTGCCAGCATACCCTGACATCTCTTTCATGATCTATGTCCTCGCCTATTTTCATGACTTCAAGGTTATTGCTTACTGTATTTGCTTATTAATCTCTTATCTGATCAGTTCATTTTTGCTTAGTAAATATTCTAGAAATGATGGACTAAGTTCAGATAGAATGCAAACTTTCGCATACTACCTCCCTTACTCCAATAAGCTTAGGTATTTGACTTCTGGAGAATGTAGATTTTTAAGCAATAAAAATGCAAACAATTTGAATGTTTGTACTCCAGAACCTGACACAGTCTCTTGGACAAAGTAAGCACTTAAATCAATCACCCTTGAATGATATCTGATTTCACAAGCACTTCAAATCCATGGATGAATTTCAGAAAAGCCATCCAGTTGCTTAGCTAGTACTCCCTCATCACTGATAAATCTCTTCTGGTCAGTTAGGGAGGCACTCCAGACATGTTCCTTCCCTTCATGCACTCACGGGTCTTGCTATAGTCAGTCATATGACATTGGGTTGGGCCAATGATTTTCCCAAACATCACCTGGAGAGTAAAGCAGGTATACACTATGTGGTAGGTTACTGCTTCACAGTTTGTTTTGTTGCTTTCAGTGTGTACTTATGACTATTAGTGTTAATTTTAACATTTCTTTAGTCTGGAGGAAAATAAAGAACTGTTCTCTACCTAATCCTATTGTACAGTGTGTCTCTTTCTACTCTTCCATTTGGGGGAGAACTTAAACATGAACCCCAATCTAAGCTTTAAATAGTTTCTCCTTAGATTCTAAGGTAGAAAAGGAAAGAGTCAAAAAAGTTTTAGAAAAGGAGCCTTTCTTGTATCTAGTCAGGTAACTGAACATTGGCAGTACACATATGAGTCCAGAGCTGAGAGGTGAACCTTAGGAGGAAAGAGCACAAAGTACCCTTAGATCCCTTTGTCCAATAGCAGTTATCATTGTTAAATTTGTAAGAAAAGGGCTCTGTAATAAAGCATTAAATTATTTTAAAGTCATAACATGATAGACTGGAAAAACAGATCCAGAGCCAAGAAGCTTAGGTTCAATTTCACTCATCAGCTTAAGGACAATGAACAAGTCATTCATCATCTCTGACCTTACCTGAGCCTCAGTTTCTTTATGTAAAAAGGAGATTAAAGTTATTTGGACTATCTGCAAATCTGATTGTTATAAGGAATGTGCCTTGTAAACTTTAAAGCTCTATCAAAATGTGGTTGTTGATATGACTTGGAAATATGTTCATGTGAATTAATATGTTAATGCAACAGGGGATGGAGGAATCTCATTGCTTGTTGTATAATGAAATAGAACTAGAGTACCAAAGAGTACTAAAGCCTAGCCCTGGAACTGACACTAACTAGATCATTTCACCTCTATAAAACAATGGGGTTGACTCTATCCCAAAAGCCCACTACTCCCTATAAATCCCTCAGGGCAAATGGCAAGAATTTCATCTTTCTCTCCAATACACACCATGCTCATTCCTTCCTTAATTCTTTTACTAATACCATTATTGTTATACTGAGGTGAGTTCTTCCTCATGGATATTTGTCCAAACTCCACCCATCATTCAAGGCCCAAATCAATATTGATTCCTCCAGGAAGCATTCTCCAGCCAGTGACAGCCTAAACATTCTCTTCTATTGTACTTATTGTCTAACACAAGGTAGCTAGATCTCAGGTCAGAAAGACCTAAATTCAAATCCAGCCTTAGATAATTATTATTTTTGTGGCCCTGGGATAGTCTCTCATTCTGTGTCTTTGTCCATTTCCTCATTTACAAAATCAGGATAAAAATATTACCTACTTCTTTTTTTTTTTTTAAATAAAAGGAGATCTTTGTAAAAAAAATTTTGCAAATTTCAAAGCACTTTACAATGCGATCCCTTTTCATGGATCCTCCTGTATTGCATTCTAATAATTTCATATGTATAATCTGGTCTTCCTCTTCTCCCCATTTCTTAACAAGATCGTATAGGCTATTTGAGGGCAGGAACCATGTACACCATGTTTGATATTTTTTTTCTTATTTTCCACAGTGCTTACTGGCAATGCTAGACTTTGTCAGGAACCCTTAAAGCTGATTCCTGCCTCTCATATTGATTAATGGTGTGAACCTTAGCAAATCACCATTTTCCCTGAGTCTCAATTTCCCCATCTATGAAATGTATACAATTTTTATTTGTTTTAATTTATTTCCTTAATACTTGATCCAATATTTTGGGCATAAGTGTTTAATACATGGTTGCTGAATGAATACATCTTCATGCTATTATGAGACTCATATGAAATGGTATTTATAAAGCACTTTGAAAACCTTTAAGTGATATTCAAATATTAGCTCTGTATTTATCAATTAATTTTGGTGACTGAAATGAGCATTATTGTTAAAGTAAAATTAAATGACTTGTCTATAAATAGAGGTACCCTGGTCAGATTCCACACATCTTTTTGTGCAAAAGTCTGATATTTGCCCCAGACCAATTAATAATCAAGAAATACATTGAGAAGCTACAACAAGGAATTTTTTCTACCTCCAAAATACACCAAAAATTAGTCACTAGCTCATGGAAAGGAAGCCACAAAGGTAACACCAGCAAAGGCAAATAAGAAAGTTACCAGAGAAGAGTCAGAAAAGCATATACCCTAAAGGGCTATTTGTTTGGGACAGCATGAATTATGGATTATCCCAGAACTCTTGGGAAGGGGATGGCAAACCCAGGCAAAGATGTCTCTTGGAAGATCAGGGGAGCAGCAACAATGAATGAAGAACGTTGACAAAAGAGAGCACTTCTCAGAAGAGAATACCCTCCCCACATCTAGTCTCTAAATTCCCTAGCATCACATAATAAAATGCTATAGAGGACCCAAAAGATCCAGAACTCAGAAGCTCAGAGATCCAAGGGGACCTAAACTTGAAGAGGTTGAGTACAGAAAGCAGATATCCACCATAAGGTCAAATAGGACCAACCATACTACCCAAAAGCCCAGCAGGAAACAAGAATGAGACAAAGTCCAAATTTAGAAACTGAAGCTGGAGAGATGAGAATATTAAAGAATACATTGAGCAATATCAAATATTATTCCAAATATAGAGATTTCCCCAAATGAGAGAATAACATCATAAAACATGCGAGCATATATGCAAAGGCAAAAAAAAGGGATTTTCCTCAAAGACTCCATGAAGTGTGAGATAAAAAGTGAAATAAGAGTTCTTGAGGATAGACCTAGGAGGACTATACACAGCTTAGAAGAGCATATAGTAAAGCCTACCAAATCAGCTGCTGCCAAAAACCGAGAAAAGATCAAACAAAAGTAAATAACTTCATGAGGCAACAAGGTATATTAGAACAAAGTGAATAGATTAAAAAAATAGAAGAAAATGAAAAATATCTGCTATGAGAAACAAATGACCTCGAAAAACAAAGACTCCCTGACAACTATAATTTAAAAAAATCTTGGATATTATATTTAAAGGAATAAAAAATGAAAGATGTACAAATTTATACGAACTATAGGGGAAAAAGAAAATAAATAAAATTCACTGACTTCCTTAAAAAAAACAAAATAAAACCAACCTCAAACAAAAAGTCCCAGGAATGCTATAGTTAAAATTCGGAACTTTGACAACAAATGAAAAATTCTATCAGTATCCAGAAAGAAGCAATTCAAGTGCCATGTGACCATGGATTCTACTAAAAATAAGAGATCTTGTAATACAGTATCCTAGAAGGTAAAAGATACAGACTTCCAACTGAGAATAACTTATTCTAAAGAAATGAACATAATACTACAAGGTAAGAATGGATTTTTAAAGGAATAAAAATTTCCAAGAGAAACCTATAAAGGTAAATTCACTTGAAAGACTAGAAAAGACTGTATGATTTTGCAGCATCAACATTTTTACAGAGGGAGAAGAAATGAATGTTCCTTTAGAGACTTGATGTCTTTATAGAATATCAGTTAAGTAAGAAAAAATAGAGAAACTGGTTGGAGAGAGAGGAAGATTAATTCTATTCTGAAGGTTTGAAGAAAAGAAAGAGAAAGTTGAATCAAAAGAATATCCTAGTATAAAAAGAAGGAAGAAAGGGGCCGAATCACTCATTCCATAATCATGATGCTTTAAAAAATGAGGGATTGAAAAATAGACATTACACAAATCTCATTCTAATCTGAAACTGCCAAAATAATATTGAAAACATATACTTTATAATATAACTGTTTGGGTTTTGATGACTCAAAGTGAGTGTAACTAGCAATTTCCTTTTTGTTCTAGACAGAAACACCTGAAGGTCTTCTGCTCTCAAATTGAATTTCTTTTCTCTTTTTGAATGGGCAAATCCATCTTTTGCTTCATTTCTTACCCAACTTTAAATCACTGAATGGATGTTGCCTCATATAAACTGATACCTGGAAAAGACCTTACAAAGAATAAAACATTTCTTGAAATAGAGTTCTGGAAACCAGGCATTGGTAAATCTGTTGGGATTCAAAGGGAGTTACTGGACTATGCTTTAAACCCAAATCACTGGCTCTCACTGATTGGCAAATAATGAACCACAACCCAAGCTTCAAGTGGCCATTATTTGGGTTTTATTGGCTCAGAGTGACTGTAAATAGCAATTACTTCTGTTCTGGTCAGAGACCCTGATGGTCTTCCTCTCCCAGACTGATTTTTTTTTTTTAAGTAGATAAGAGAGGACATTTTTTTGCCTCATTTCTCTGAATGGGTATTGCCTTAGACAATCTGAGACCTGAGAAAGATCTTAACTTAAAAAAGATCAAGATCTCCCACTGCATCCGGGGTCACATCAGTCATCCTTGTTTATATCTTGTCATTGGAAGCAGATGTTTCTAGAGGAGAGAGTGAGGTTGATGACTTCTCACAGTCCTGCATCACTTAAATCCAATTCACTTGCAATTCAAGACATCACCCTCCTGATGTCATTTGTCCTCTTGGAGAATGAAGGAACAACGATGACAGTAGCTAGGAAAGAATAGCTGTGAGCAAAACAAACTTCCTGATGTTGAAAAACAAATTAGAATAGGAGAGAAGGGAGGAAAGCAAAAAACTGGAATATAAGGAAATACTCATCAATTGGGGAATGACTCAATAAGTTGTGGTGCATTATCGAAATGGAATATTATGAGTCAATAAAAATGATGAAATATATGACTTCAGGGAAATTTGGCTCATAAGAACCAATACAGAAGAAAACAGAAAAAGAACAACTTGTAGATGGATAATGACAGTGTATGGCAGGAGGGAAAACTGGATTTGGTGTCAGGAGACACGGGTTCAAATCAGAGCTTGAGCATCTGTAAGAAGAGCTTGTGAAGTGGCAACCACTGATTTAGATGGTGGGAATACAAAAACGAAAAAGAAACAGTTCCTCCCTTCAAGGATCTTGAATTCTCATGGGGGAAATAACATGTACATGTTAATATATACAGAATATATACAAATTGAAGAGTAGACGGGTTTGGGAGAGGGAGTCCTTAATGAACGTATGGGGTTTAAACTGAGGATGGAAAGAAGCCAAAGAAGTCAAAAGGTAGAGATAAGAAAGTAGTTCATTGCAGGCACAGCCTCAGTTTCTTCATTTGTTAAATGATAAAGTTGGACTAGATGAACTTCCAGATCTAACTCTAAAATCTATGGCACAGGGGTCTTAAACTTTTTTGTTATGTCACGGACCATGTTGAAAATCTAGTGAAGGCTTAGACCCCTTTTTAGAATAAAACATATTATGGATAAAATAAAAGTCATAGTGATCCAAAGGAAACAAATTGCATTGAAATAAAGCCATCAAAATTAAAAAAAAAATTCACAGAACCCAATTTAAGAAACCCTGCTCTATGAACAAAGGAACTTGTATTAGCTAGATAAAAAGTAGTTCTAGCTACTTATAAAGTAGGATATCTAATTTAAAAATCACATGCTTAGCTGTCTCTCCAGAGGACATAGGATTAATGGTATAAATAGAATTTTATTCATCATTTTTGTCTTATAAATTCTTCAGGTAATAGCCAGAGTTCATGAGATTCATATATAGATGTTCCACTTTGTTCAGCCAATTAATTAACTGGATGGAAAACTGATCTATCAGTTTATCTTTGATGGGTAGCATATTACTAACTTCCCAAAAGATTATAAAAGTCCAAATACTACAGTTGAAATATTACACTCATATTCACATTTACTAAATACTTTCTATGGTTTTAATATCATCTCTCTGGTATTTTCAAGGGGGAATGGGGAAATAATGATTTTCTTTATTATTCTAAATTGCAACAAATAACACTAACAAACCCAAGAGTTAGATATAACATTATATTAAATTAAAACATTAGTTCCATCGTTTAGCTTTTTCTTTTAAAATTTTTAAATGAAATTGAAAAAAAATCATCTTGTTAGTTTTCATGTCCTTATCTAATGTTGTTTACTTTTGGATATTTCATGAGATATTGTTGCTATTAATATTACTTTTACATATTTATGGACAGTATATATTGTTCTGATTCTGCTTTCTTCTCACTACATCTCTTATACCTTCCCACATTGTTTTTAGTATTCTTCCTATTTGTTGGAACAATATTCTGTTAATTATATATACTATATATAATATATACTGTATGCTAATATACACTATAATTTATTCAGCTATTTCTCAGTTATTGGATCTTTGTGCCAAGTTCTCTTTTCTACAATAAATAAATATGCTATGGATATCTTAAGCTTTGGTTTGTTGTTTTATTATTTCAAGAACATGCTTTCGCAAGTCTTTATTCCGAAATGTATCCACTCAGTGTTCCTGGGCAAGTCATTTACCCTCACAGTATTCTAAACGACTAACTATACATTGCAGAACAGTTGCATTAATGGTAGGAGTTTCCTCCCTCAGAGCCCCTATGGCAATGACATTACAAGGAAATCTGGTAAAAACAAAACCAATAAAACTTGACACACAACAAAGCAAAACAAAATAAAACTCAAAAAAACCCTAAGCTGCAAAGCAGACATATACACACATACATACATACATACATACATACGACATACTGCAAATATAGGGTACAACCTTAGTTGTATGAAAAGAAAAGCATTGAAGGCATAGTACCTGAGGTTAAATTCCTATCTGTCACTTACCTTCACTCATTCCTCTAACATCTGTGGTCCTCAGTTTTGGTTTTTTTTTTTTTTAATATGGGGTGACTAAATGATATTTAAGGTTTGTTCTAGCTCTGAATCCATGGTCCCATGATTTATAGCTGTTTCTGTATGTTTCCATAGTATTTTAAAGGAATATTGTATAAATTTATAGCTCCTTCAGCAAAATCATAATGTATCTTTTCACCCTCTCTATAATCCCTACCTAATCATTGAAAATTCTGTTTAATTACTTTTACTTGTTTGGCAGGCAAAATATCTTCATGTTCTTAATACACATATACATATGAATATGAGTATAAACCCATACCTACACATACATGCATGTATATGCACATGTGTATATGTGTACGTAGATATAAATGTGTGATTATATATTGACTATACACCTGTGTCTACAAATGTGTATATTTGTACATTACATATATGCATATACATAAAATACATCTATACTTAAATTAATAATCAGCTGATCATATAATATATATGTGTGTATATATATATATACAGAGAGAAAAAGAGAGAGATTGCATCTACATCTATATATTAACTTAAGAACTAAGTACATCCTCAGTTCATGTATCAGCTGAGCTATTGTTCTTTCTGTGATAGATTTATGTCAACTACTTACTGATACTAGATATTAGATTATTGGAAGCAATATCTATAAACCAAGATTTTCTCCTCAATCTGATACTTTCCCTTTAATTCTAGCTGTCTTGCTTATAATCAAATCCATCAGTTTTATTTTCTACAATTTATTTTATTGGCTGAGTAGATAATATTTTGTCCTTACCATAACAGCAGCAAGTGTCATATTATATTATTCTTTTTTGTTTGTTTGTTTTTAAAATATTTAGATGATTGAACCATTTGTTACTTACTACAATTTATGATGGGAGCTGGAAGCCTAATACATTTTTTGCCATACTCCCAGTATCCCCAAAAGATTATACTGAATAATTAATTACTCCCTCCTCTAATGTTATATGACCTTGGATTTATCACATCTTTTATACGCTTTTGATGCTAATTCTGAAATATATATTATATATCTATGTATATGTATATGTCTGCTATTCTATTATTCTACTTTTCATTCAGTTTTGTTTTCTGTTTTGTGATGGGAACTGATTTCTTTGAGATCAGTATATGAAAGACTCCCTTTAATTTTTAAAAAGTTTCCTAATGCATCTGGATTAGTCCATAAATTCAAAGGTTATGATTTTATCTAAATCTTTAATAAAAAAGAATAATGATTTCCCTCAAATAAGTGATATTAATCCTTCCTCAGCCTTCACACTGAAACATACATTGCTCAAAATCCATTCCCATCTATTAGCATTTTTTTGTGAGAGATGGGATATTGGCTTATATCCTACATTATATTATATTATATTATATTATATTATATTATATTATATTATATTATATTATATTATATTATAATCTCCTACATTTAGGTACATACATATAAATAAATCTTTTTAGTTAAACATCTCAAATCTTTGCTGAAGAGACTCACAATTAGGGACACATTTTAAGTAGCTCCTCCTATTGCCAGGTAACACTTGTCATTCAGTCAACAAGTACTTATTAAGTGCTTACCACTTGTCAGGCATTGTGCCCAGCATATCCTAATATTGAAATGGCAGAACCTTCTTTCAGCTATGAACCTTGACACCATTATCACAAAAGATTGCTCAGTGGCTGAGGGAGTATTTTGTTGAAGGACACAGATATGTTTCCTAGAGAGTACTCCAATTTGTTGCTTTCAGATCTGTTATCTCAGGTCGAGATGCACGACCATATGGTTTTAGTGGCAGAGTGTAAAAGCTGTCTCCTCTGGTAAAAGTAGATATTATGATATTGGTATTGATGGATTCAAGATATTTTGGCATTAGCAGTGTGAGTACTGCCTCCATCAGTCCAGATTGTGTAACTTTTCTTCCTTTGTAATTCACATCTATGATGATCAATAAATCCTCTAATGTATATAAATATGGTACATAGTGAAAAGTAAAGAAGAAAGAGAAAGATATACACAATAAAATGCAGAACAGCAAGGAGAGAAGATTTTCTTATATGGGCAATGAAGAAATAGAAGAAAGCAATAGAATGGGAAAGACAAGAGAATTCTTCAAGAACATTAGAAATATCTAAGTAATGTTTTATGAAAAAATAGACATAAGACAAAGATCATAAGGATTTAAGAGAAGCAGAAGAGGTTGAGATGGCAAGAATAAATACATACACACACACACACACACAAACACACACATACATGAAAGATCTTATCACTGATAACCATGATGGTGCAGTTGCTGATTTAGAAAAGGACATCCCAAAGAATGGACCTTAAGAAGCACCGGTAATAATATGACTGGTGGAGGTGATGGAATTCCAGTTAAGCTATTCAAAACCCTAAAAGATGATGGAAACTCTTAAAGTGTTATGCTCAATATGCTAGCAAATTTGGAAAAAAGACTGGACTAGAAAATGTCATGTTATGTCCCACTCCTAAAGAAGGACAATGTCAAAGAATGATCAAATTAAAGAGCAATTGCAGTGCAGATGGTGACTAGTCATTAAATTAAAAGATCCTTAATCGTTGGAAGGAAAGCTATGACTAAAAAAGCAGAGACATTACCAAGAAAGGTCCACATAGTCAAAGCTATGGTTTAACCAGTAGCAATATATGAGAGAATTGGACTACTAGGAAAGCAGGGTTTTTGAATTATGATGCTGTAGACTTTTGAGAGTCTATTAACTGTAATGTCAAAAACTGAAACTCAGACTTAAATACTTTGGCCATATAATAAGAAGATGGGACTCATTTGGAAAAGACCCTCGTGTTGGGAAAGATTGAAGGCAAAAAGTAAAGAGAACAGCAGAGAATTAGATGGATAGATGGTATCATGGAAACAATGACCATGAACCTGGACAGACCTCAAGGGATAATGGAGGATAGAAGGTCCTGGTATGAACAGGGTCTCAGAGAGTTAGACATGACTGAATGACAGAACGACAACATTTAGGTAAGTTCTTATCTTTTATCAGTCCTTATCCTTTAATGATATTTCATGATTTATTTGGGGCAACTTCCTTGGTAACATGCTATAATCTATTTAAACATGTTAGGTGTCTTTGTGTAGCCCTTTGGCTCACTTGAAAGGGTGAGTTGTTTAGAATTTAGTGCTTTATAATTTGTAGTATTATGGGGAGAATACTAGTACTCAACTACAGGTTTTTGAGTAGCAAGTCTGGCACCCAATGGTCATGGACATGACAATGAATTACACTAGAATTTCTTGTATATTATTCTGTGAACATGTGCTATACCAGATTCAAAATTTAAATTGAATACACATCAAAAGCCAGGATCTCTGTTATTGTTATTGATGTATCCAGTGATTTGCAGGTATTTTCATTTATACTGGTCAGCATGGAGAATGATAAGGTTTTAGATCCATTCCAGGTCAATTCATATAGTTATCAAAACTAATCCTATGTTTCTTTTTATAAGTAAGTGAACCTCAGAGATGTTATATTCTGGACTTAGTTCAGTTTGCTTAGTGAACTACAATTTAAAAGGTTTGATCCTAACCACAAACCTTAAGCCAGAAAGTTTAAGTAGTATCTCTATTTTATAGATGAGGAAATACAAGTTGAGAAAAGTTATAACTTACCCAAGGTCACAGAACTAACAAATGTCAGAGACTGCCAGGTGATTGAATGTTCCACAAGCCAATGTGTGAATATCGTTTTTATAACTGCAATTATTCTTCCCAAATTTTGTAATGGAATTGTGCAAGAACTCCACAAGAGGTAAGTACAAGGGTATAACTGCTTTTAGGTCACTGTGTTGCCATCTTAATTGCTATTTTCTTTGTAATATCTTTCACCATGGAGGGTTTAGGTCCCTGGTGTTACTGATTGTCTAGAAGGCCTGAATCTGAAAGGCCAGGGTCTCACATTGCATCCTGGGCCATCTCCAGTCATCCTGATGAATATTAGGCCCCTGAACCCAGAAGACTCCGAAGAAAGTGAGGCTGGTGACCTTGCCCAGCCCTCCCTCACTCAAATCAAAGTCAACTGCCAGTCATGTCACCATCTTGGTGTCATGGTCCTCTTTGAGAATGAAGGACAGACACAACAACAACCTGAATAAGTATGGTGTTTGTAGAGTGCGTGGATTTAACAACCGTCACTGTGAAGCACTGAAAAATACAAAATTTCAAACTAAGAATCAGCTAAATTCTTTGACTCTTGGGTTTGGGATTTGTGGGGTTAGGGGGAAGGACAGCATTAACAATTCAATTTTCCAATCAGTTGATAATGATCAGCTTACTGTTGTTTATTAGTGTCTGATTTTCATAGCTCCATTTGGGTTTTATTGGAAAAGATACTTTGGTAGTTTGCCATTTCCTACTCCAACTCATTTTACAGATGAGGAAACTGAGGCAAACAGGCTTAAGTCACTCAGCCAGGGTTTGAGGCCAGATTTGAGCTCAGGAAGAGGAGTCTTCTTGACTCTATGCCTGGCAATGTATACACTACACCACCTAGCTGATCCTTCAAGGCAAACATAGGGGGTAATAAATGTATGGTAACTTTAATGCTGTATATAGGACATTGGTGTATGGCAGTAAATAGCAGCAATTTTTCCTGTGATGTGGCAAGCTCTATAAAAGGGAAAACGGCATTAGTGACACACAGCTATCTCTTAGGGCCAGCAATTCCCAGATCGGCAATGAATTATATGATACTCACTGAATATGTTCCCGTGTTGAAATCTTTAAAATAACTAAATGCTTGCTAAATAAAAGCCCCCAGGTCATAACTTCCCAAGGGGGTCATTGCTATTTGATGGAAACTTTTTTTTATTATCATGACAACATATCCTTGGGAAATCTCTTCTTGTATAGCCTGTGTTTTATTTCAATCCAACAAATTCAATTCATCAGACATTTACATTAAAGGTACATATAAAGAGAGACATAAAACAATCCCTGCCTTCCCAGAGCATACACTCTACTGAGCCACCCAGGAGCTTCTGGGGAGATAGCATCTCTGCATATTGAGTCTGTAAAAGAAAGGTGAGGCTCATTCACCCATCTATCACTATACATCCACAGGAAAAAAAAATCCAGTGCAATAACATTAGAATATGATATTCTTTGGGAGTTGGGAGACCTGGAGTCTACCTGACCTAATCCTTATACCTCAACACTCCAACTTTTCTCAGAGTTCAGTATCTAGTATTCATGAATGCCAAATAGTGGAAGGGGTATTACAGAGGCTAAAAGCATAGTTACATATTTGAAATAACCATAGTGGATCTGGAAAATCATCTTATATTCATCTACATCTTTAATGTGAACCAGATTCCAGGAACCGTAGAGAGTTTGGTAGAGAGTCTGGCTGCCTGGAGTTGGTCTAACAGGTCAGAGATTAGTGGGAGCAGGCATTGATTGCAGATGGTGATAGCACTAAGGGCCTGGTAGTCATTATATAATTCAACCTCCACCCTTTTGTCTTCACATAGAAATTTCCAGAGCACCGATGGGGAGGCCAATAGCCAAATGAACTTCACCTTCTTTCCCATGCTTATTTTTTTCTCCTGGGAAATTTCAGATGACCATCGTCTTCTGATAAAATACAATAGTAAATATGTAATGATAATAGGCAACATTTCTGTGGTATTTTAAGTTTTAGAAAGTCCTTCACAGAATTTGGGATTTGTAAAATACCTCAGTGACCATCTTGTCCAAATCCTAACCTAAAAGGAACCTCAACAAGTGAGCGTGCAAATTCTGCTTGAAGACCTATAAAAAACGGTGAATTCAGCACCTCTTGAAGCAGCACCCAATATTTTAGACAGCTCTAATTGTTAGGACATTCTGCGTTTTGCTTTGATTTCCCCTGACATTAAGGCTAAACTTACCTCTTCAAACTTTCCCCCTCTTCGACAATGGTTCTGCCCTTTAAGAACAAACAGAAAAATTCTAATCCTTCTTGCACATGTAGAAGTTAGGTGGTGAAGTGCATAGAATTCTGGGCCTGGAATCAGGAAAACCTGAGTTCAAATCTAGACTCAGATATTAGTAGCTGTGTGATCCAAGGTAAATCGCTTACCCTCTTTTTAACCCCATTTTCTTCAAATATAAAAAGGGGACAAAAATAGTACCTATCCCCCAAAGTTGTTATAAAGATAAAATGAGGTAACAATTGTAAAGTACTCAGTACAGTTATTGTTAACTTAGCACAATTATTTCTTAGCATAATGATTATTAGCAGTTTTATTATTTATAAAGATTATAAAGTTAGTATTATCAATATATTATTATTCACATCTCATTGATAATAATAATATTAACATGGAAACACTCAAAATGACTTAATATATCAGTCATATCCTTCCCTGAATATTCTATTTTACAGTATAAACTCAGTTTCTTCAAATGATTCTCATATGACAAGGACTCAAGGCTTTTACCATCTGGGTTATTCTTCATTGCATAACCTTTCTCTTATCAATATCTTTATTAAAGTGTGGTTATCAGAACTAAATGTAGTATTCTAGGTGAGGTCTAAATAGGACAAAGAATCTATTGCCTTGTTATTCCTGGAATCTGGGCCTCTCTTAATGAAACTGAAGTTCTTACTTTTGAGCTTTTGATCCATTCATGAGCCCAGATCTTTTTCTGCCCCTATGAAACTAGAGTGTGGCAGATACAGTACTGGATCTAGAGACAGAAAGCTGAAACCCTTCCTTAGATACTTACTGCCCCATGATGGGTAACTATTTTAACTTTTCCATTTTATTTCCCTTATCTGTAAAGTGGGCATAAGAATCATAACCCACCAGCATCATTATGAGCATCAAATGATGAAACATATGAAAGTACTTGGCATACCTTATAGTATAAAATAAATGCTAGTGATGATGATGAAGATCAGGAGGAGGAGGAGGAAATTGATTTTTTTGAACAAGTATAAGAATTTAAATGTAGCATTGCCAATTTTAAAATTTTTAGTTTCAGCCACCAGCCAGAATCTTTTTTTTTCACCCATACTATGTCATCTTGTATGCTAGCATCTCAGAAATGTGTCATCAGTGTAATATGTCATGATTATTTTATCTATGCACTTTATAATATCACCAGCTATAAAACCAGAGGACTTGAGTTAAAGTTCTCCTTTGAAATATCCTATTCATTTGACCCCAAGGAAGCCATTTAACTTGTTTGAGCTTCCGTTTTCTCCTTTGGGTGTTGCGTTAGATAGTCTTTGAGATCCCATCCTGATTAAAATCTAGGATATTATGATCCTGTATTAAAGAACACAGAGCCTAGAACATATCCCAAAAGTAGTTCAATGAAGACTTTTTATGTATACACATACATATTTATACATGCATATATGCCTACACACATATATACATGCAGAGACACACATGTATGCATATATACACATACATACACACATATATACACATACATATTTGTGTATACATATGTGTGTATGTGTATATGTATATGAAACACTTCATTTGATCTCTAAAACAACCCTGTTGGATAGATAATTGTATTGTTATTCTGATTTTACAATTGAAAAAACCAAAACTCAGAAAAATGGAGACATTCAAATTCAGTGTTGTTTTCATTTATTTCAGTCACATTCAGAATTTGAGGAAAAGAAACACAGTTGGCCCTCAAAGGGAACTTAAAAAGTTAAATTTTATTGATATCAAAACCACAGAAATATGGAGAACAAGTCTACGATATCACCACTTGGGTCCCATATGTCCTGAATTCAGACATACCAGAGTACAAGTGAGGTTCAACCAAGAGTTAGCCTAAGAGTTTGCCAGATACTTAATGTTAAGATGTACAAAAAGGGAGCTAGAGCCAATGAAAGGAAAAAGCATCCAAGGCACCTTTGAATACACCAAGCACAAATGAACTAGCTAAAGATGTACAGAGGACTGGTTCATTTCCTTTGTGCTTTGAAGCACCAATAATCTCACTAGGTTATACCTGTGACTTCATCAGTCACTCAGACTATTATTTCTACATGTCACATGCACATGTCCTCCTTTGGAGCAAAAAAGACTCTCATAATAAAAATCCCTCATAACTACAACTTGCCATCCCACTGATACAGGTTCTGTGGAACTGAAATGACACCAAAATATTACATTCAGGGGAATGAAAACTCTGGAATTCTAAGGAACAGATCTAGGAATCCTCAATAGTTTTTTTCTTTTTTGGTTTTGGTGTGTGTGTGTGTGTGTGTGTGTGTGTGTGTGTGTGTGTGTGTGTGTAAGGAAGATATGATTTCCCACTTCAGGGTGGTTCCAGCAATTCTAACCAGCACCCTTCCTCTGTAACATTTGGAGGGAAAATTCAAGTTGTAGAAATTACCACTAGCTAAAACATGATGGTGATCCAAACACTAAATGTCTAAAACCATGATGGGGAGATGGTGACCCAGTTGCACTTATAAAGAGCACCACTGTCCCTTTTCAATGTATATTGTGAGTTCCCATATCTCTTTTGCCACCATCTTCAAACCAGTTTTTGAGGTACTTCAGCACTACCAGCTATACTTTGCTTCCATCATTATTTTCAGCTGTCACATAAGTTCCATGCCACTAGAGTCCTCCCCTGCCAACAAAGATCCAGCATTCCCAGATACCACCATACCATTGTTTGTAGATGAAGGTCAAACCCTGAAGAGAAATGGGCAGCCTCCGTTGGTCATGGGATCCCCCTATTTGGATACCTCCAGGCAAAGACTAGATGGTCAATTATTAGCATTTTTGGAAAAGAGATCTTTCCTTGGGGATAAGTTCTACTTGATCATCAATAAGGTTGCATCAAACTCTGAAATTCTGTGATTTGGGTTATATACCTATTTTAGTACTGAAGGTCTTATTGAAGAACACTCACCCAGTATAGATACTCACCATCTCAGCAGATGAGCTAAACCAGATTGAGGGTAACTGACAGGTCTCAAACCCATTAATGAGATGGGGGATGTCTACCTCAAGCACATGAAGACTTCCTCCAGCAGAATGGGTAGATGAGAACAGTTTCTTCCAATGGCCACAAAGGCAGCTAAAGAAAGTACTTCTTAGCAGTTAGAACTTGGTTAGACATCCAAAACCCCAAGGTCTTCCACTGTATTCTGGGCCATTATCAAGGCATTTCGATTTTCTTCCTGCCACTGGACTTTGATGAATGTTTGAGAGAGAGCTGACAACTTTGTGCAATTCTGCCTCGCTTAGATCTAATTCATGCTGGAGTCAAGATATCACCCATCACATTGTGATGTCATCAGTCCTCTTTGGAAACCAAGGACAATAATGACACCTAACTCCAATATCAAATTTATTCCACATCACCTGCTCATATCTCAACTGAAGGCTATGTCTTGACAGCTTAAACAGTCCTCACTTCACAGTATGACAGAAGAGAGTAAAGGCTATAAAGAAGGAAAAACAAAAAGAATAAATTATCCAGGACTCTAATATGCTAAAGCTCAATCTGAGAAATCTTAACAGGAAAACAAGAAAAACAACACAAAACAAAATGATATCTAGTGTATAACTTACACAGAATGGGTCAAAAAGTTATTACAATAGACTCAAAGACTGGTCAAAACACAGCCATGCCCCAAATTACATTACCTTGACATCCTCTTCACAACAAAATCAACAATATTTAACCATCAAATTCAGTAATCATGCCATAAACAGCCGGATTAAATTGCTTCGTTAATTCAACAATTCAATTCAACAAATGACCAGTGTGTTTTAAGGCACCACAGTAGGCAAAGAAGATAGGAAGGCAAAAATTAAACACCTCTTTTCCTAGAAGAGCTTACATTCAGTTTGGCGACTAGAATATATATTAAGACAAGTACATGAAAAGTGTACATGAAGTAAACACACAACAATTTCATAGAGGGATAGTAATAACTAGTGGATTCAAAAATGCTAAGGATAGTCTTTGTAAAGTGAAATGGCAGAAAATCAGGTAGAAGGAAGAGTCCATAGGATAGTTTAGTTGGACTGTAGAGTTTGGGAGGGTAATTAATATGAAATGTCAGGAAAAACATAAGCAAGAGCTGTACTGTTAAAATATTTAACTACTAAACTTAAGAGTTTGTACTTTATCCTAGAGAAAATATGCAACCTCTGAAGATTCTTGGACAGGGGATTAACATGGTTAGACCTCTGGTCTAGGAAAATTATTTTGGTGACTTCAGGGAGGATGAAGAGCATATGGCTCTTTCCTGGAATTTGATATAAAAGGAAAAAGAGGTATAACTTAAGGGGATAACATTGATCAGGTCATCACCAGAGATAGAAATCAAAGGATTTAAATGATAACAACTGACATCAACCTGAGCCTGATAGGTCTAAAGTTTTAAGTTTAAAAGCTCTTTACACAGTTTATTTCATTTGAATCTCAATCTGTGATGTGAACAGAAGTATTATTATTTCCATTTTATATATGAGAAAATAAAAGGTTATCAAGTTTGGATTACTTGCCCAGAGTCATATGTTTTTCATTCTGGAGGTAGGATTTGAACCAATATCTTCTTGACTGTTCTCTGTCCACTGAACCATAATATCAATATGAAGTTATTTCCTTTATGACATTTTATGGCATATGCTACATTTTTATTTTACTGAGTTAATGACTTGATGTGAGTTGTTATTTGTATATAAATAAAAATACATTTAAAAAATTAAATATTGTTTGAAAGAAATGAGACTTCAGTAGAGTATGAATTGGGAATTATTTTGATACATTTGATTCTTCAATATCTATTGATCTATCTTCTTACTTTCCCACCTATACAAAATCTCTATAAGGGTCATCAGCATACAAGTTGAAAGCATCATCAGTGAGGATATAGTAGGGAACAAGGACAGCAACATGGCACAGTAGATAGAATGCCAAGCCTGAAATCAGGAAGACTCAACTTCCTAAGTTCAAATCTGGCCTTAGAGACTTACACGCTTTGTGATCCCTGGCAAGTCACTTAACACTGTTTGCCTCAGTTTGCCCATCTGTAAAATAAGCTGGAGAAGGAAATGGTAAACCACTCCAGTGTCTTTGCCAAGAAAACCCCAAATGGGGTCATGAAGAGACAGACATGACTGAAATACGTGAATAACAATAAACAAGGAAATAGGTTTTCTGAAATGATATTCAATAATAGACCACATCTTAGCAATTTCACAGGTGACTGAAATATAATAAAATATAAATAATATAATATATAATATAATAAAATATAAATAAAATATAATAAAAATAAAGAATACAATGTCCTATTTTGTTTATTGATTACAGAAAAAATCAGACTGTAGAAAAAATGCTATTTTATAGTCTTCTTTATAAAGAAGAGTATCTCCTATAATGATCAGTCAAGATTTATTAAAAGATAAAACAACAAAACTAAACCTACTTGGTGTCCTGTTGATAGTAAACATCAAGTGATACATGAAACAGGGAGATATTATTTCAAAAATATTCTATGCTGTGATGACGGGCATCTTAATCCTTGTGTATGATAAAGTCCTCCAAATGCTCCTAATTTTGATATTTTGTTAGTTGCATCAAAAGTGAAACTATTTCAGAATCTCCTGGATTTGGAATTAATCAAAAGTGTTCGGCTTGTCTGTCTACACAGTAAAGACCAAATGGATGAAAAATATCTATTGCCTAGATATCATGATACATTTTAATGGGTGCTCTGTAGGGCTTCCAACAGCACATATATCTGGGACAGATCACACAAAAGATAATGTGGTAGGCCCTGAGCTGAAAAAAGATGGATAAAGTGGTTTGGATTTATTTCAGGAAATTGTAAAGCAATTTTTCTGACCTATAACAGCAAAGGTCCATATTTCCTTTAAATTTATTTTCTGCCACATGTCAAGTTCTGAATTGCTGTCATTCCTCTTGCCCACCCTACAGTAGAGAAGGTCATCACTTGAAACACAGACACACAGATATACACACTCATTCAGACACACACACGCGTGCATGCACACACACACCTCCCTTCCTCTTTCCCTACCCTGCACTAAAGAAATTTCAAATGGTAGCCTATAGCACAAGTTAGGGAGAGAAGGAGGGACACTACATTTGTGTGGGCATGTGCATGCATGTAAAACCATACTATGCATACTTCTATTATCAGTTCTTTCTCTGGAGGTAGATAGCATTTTCCTTTATAGACACTTTGTAGTTGATTTGAATATTTATATTCAAACGACTATAGCTAATATAAGCTAATGAATAGATTAGTCATTCACAGTCACTCTTTGAACAACATTACTCTTCCTATATATAATGCTCATTTCACTCATTTTTTTTCATGCAAGTCTTTCCACTTTTTCCCTAAAATCAATCTGTTTATAATTTCTTAGCTCACAGTAGTATTCTATAGCAATCATATACCACAACTTGTTCAGCCATTCCCCAATGGGTGGGCATCCCTTCAATATCCAATTCTTTGCCAAGACAAAACAGGTGTTACAGAATAATTTAGAACATATTGGTTCTTTTCCTTTTTCCCTGATTCCTTTGGGAAACAGACCGAATAGTGGTGCTGGGTTAAATGGTATATATATAGTTTGATAACTCTATGGGCATAATTCCAGATAGCTTTTTTAAATTGTTGAATTAGTTCTCAGTTCTACCAACAGTGTATTAATGTCCCAATCTTCCCACATCTCCTCCAACATTTGTCATTTTCCACTTCTATCATTTTAGTTAATGTGATTAGTGTGATGCTATCTGAAAGTTGTTTTGATTTGCATTTGTCAAATCAATAATGATTTAGAGCATTTTATATGCCTATATATAGCTTTGATTTCTTCATAAAAATTATCTGTTCACATCTTTTGACTATTTATCAATTGGAGAATGACTCATATTCTTATCAATTTGACAGTTCTCTGTATCTTTGAAATATGAGACCTTTATCTAAGGAACTGTCTTTACAAATATTCCCCCAAATTTCTGCTTTCCTTCTAATCTTGACTATGTTGGTATTATTTGCATAAATCCCTTTGAATTTAATGCAATCAAATTACCCATTTTGTATGTCACAATGCTATCTCTTGTTTATTTATAAATTCTTCTCCTTTCCATAAATCTGACAGATAATATAATCTATGATCTGCTAATCTATGTATTATATCTCCTTTTATGTATAGGGCATGCATTCATTTTGACCTTTTGCTGACAAATGGTGTAAGATATTGGTTAATATCTAGTTTCTGGCAGATCGCTTTCTAGTTTCTTCAACAATTTTTTACCAAATAGTGATTTTTTATCACTAAAGCTTTAATCTTTTTGTCAAACAGAATATTACTATAATTGTTTACTATTGTTGAAGTCTGAAAGGCCAGTATTTTCACTGGGATTTTTTTTAAACTACTGTTGCTATATGCCAGTAATACCACTGCCTCCTAAGAACCAAAAATGAGTATCACACAGAAAGCAAAGGGAAAGTACAGAGTAGGTTTGAGTAAGTCATGAATTATGATAAATAAAGAATTATAAGGGGAAACAAAGGAGTCAATATCATCAAAGAATTGTATGACCAAATGAGAAGGGTTGATAACCTAGAGAGTACTGCATTGATATCTCTGAGATGTCAGATGAAAGTCAGGAAGGCCTCTAGCACGTTAGATCTCCTCTTTCTTGGATGATTCTCTCCCCTTTCTATTAAATTATAAATATGTTAAGAGTAAGGAATGTGGCGGTTATTTTTGTGGGGATGTGGTACAAAAGAAGAGCTTAGAATCATAAGATGTGGATTTGATTTCTGATATCACCACTTACAGTCTGACTTTCACTGTCACTTAACTTCCCTATAAAATGAGAGGATTGTTCTAAATTACCTCCAGGGTTCTTACAGTTCTAAATCTATGATTTGACCCTGTGATTTGCCTCCAACTAGGAATAAAACTATCCTAGTCTAGCCCACTTGGAGTCTCATGGCTTCAGGATTTCCTTCCCTTTCAGTGGACTAGGTATTGTTATTAAATAGAATCTGGTGTAATAGATAGTTTGGAAGCCTAATGTAAGATCTATTAATGTGAATTCAAAAGAGAAAGCATTTTTTTCTCTTCTTTCTATTTGCATCCTCAGCATCTAGCACAATCCTAGCCTACATAGCTACATAATAAATACTTAATGAATGTTTGTTGACTGATCTATCAATTGATTTAATTGAGCAAACTGATCCTCATTGCTCAGTCCCTCCTGGAATTGGCAGAATGACACTAATTGCAATCTGGTTTCTGTACACATGTCTACAATTAGTAGCATAAAACAAACCACATTAAGGACATGGAATTCTGGGAGAATCTTTACAGAAAGAAGGAGGAGGAAGAGGAAAAAGGGGAGAGAGAAGCTGAGAAACAGAAAGAAAAAGAAATAATAACAGTAGGCTGGAACATATTAAGAGAGATCATTGTGCTTTGAGGAAGCCACATTCCACATGGACCCAATGAATCTTTGCCATTCCCACTATTTTGCACTGAAGAAATTACATGCCTAGCAGCATGTAGGGCCTATATACTGGAAATATCAGCCCAGTCTTTGCTCTGAGAGCACAAAGGGAGAATTGGAGAGCATATACTATTTCCCTGCCCTGAACAATCAATCAGTCCAAAACACCAAAACTCCTCAAAGCCCTCATGTCATTATGCTTTGGTAGGTTATTGACAGTTCAAAGGATCATATATTTAGACCTAGAAAGGTTCCTTAGGAGGCATTGAAGCAACTTTCTTCCACTGTTGAAAAGGAGGCAGGACAAAGCATGTCAAAGATGATTGCATTACAAAGACTACTCAGGAAAAACATTGATTTTGGTGCATCTCAGCTCATGGATTCATCAGTCATATTTGTGCTCCAGAAGGAACCTTCTGAACTTCAAAAGCCTGCTTAACTCTGGATGCTCCAGTGCCCTTGAGGGTAACTAGCCTCTTTCCCAGATAAGAATCCTTAGTATAAGCATTTGAGCAAAGAGACAAGCTCTTCATATTAAGTTAGGGCTCTGCTAGAGGTGCTTGTGTTGTTTTTCAAAATCAGTGCCTGAGGCAGACCTTGTCCTCTGTAATCCAACTGGCTTCTAGGTCAGGAGCAGAACCACACAAGTGTGGCAGCAAGCACATCAACACATCCAGGATGGCCTACTAGCACAGGCTCTGAGATCTGCTTTTCCAAAAGGAAAGCAACTTTTGAGGGGTCAAACAATCTACTTTAATTACATATACTAACAGAGAAAATACAAGCAGAGAAATAAAGACCAATAGACAGGGCTTCTAACTATCTGACCATGAGCAATACATACATCACAGATCAACAAACAGATTCCTGTCTGACCATTACATATATACATAGTTACCAGAGAGAGAAGCACCAGCATCTAGATTTTCAAAGCCAGGGGGTGTGGGGGTGTAGGGAGGACTTCTTAATGGCTACCCAGAGACTCTCATCTTGAGTCTCATCTTGAACACGAACCTTCTTCTAAACAGTAAGCCCCCAAAGCAAAACTTCACCTCAGAGTACATCTATACACTTTTCAGAGCCGGAAGGCACCACTCTCCTGACCCAGTGCCTCATTAGCAATTAACAAAAGGTAGGGACCTTCCTACAAACAAGCTTCTCTTAGTCTGAGGCCCATTAATGGGAAAGGAAGAAGATTTTCATTAACATAAATCTCATTAAAATTACAATAAGTCAGTAAGCATCTGAAAGGTACCAGATTTGTATCATTCATTCTTCTTGACCAGAAAGGAGATCAAAAATGTTTAATTTGATATTTTGTTCATTTTAATATCTTGGTCATGGCTGCTCAATTTATTATATCAATTAAATTAATTCATTGCTACACAGCATAGAGTATGGAGCATTGGCCTAGGATCCTGAAAGACCTGGGTTCAAGTCCTCTTTCTCTCTCATATACTGGTTGTGTCTCTGGACAAATCATTTGACCACTCACAGCCTCAAGCAACTCCCTAGGATTATAAATTTCAAACAAGGTGTTGATGTACATTCAGGGGTGTGCATAGAGGGAGTTTCCTTATCATAAGTCCCTGCTACCAATTAAATCACAGGTGTAATCCCATCCCCACATTAATTTTTTTTTCTTTCATATGAAGGTCTTTACATCATAAATCAAATGTGAGGGGTAGTGTGACTTACTGTTTTTTTCTCAGTCCTCATCCTTCTTGACCTCACTAAGAAAGAACTTGACCATAAAAATGTTCCTATGGTGATAGGAAAGATCAAGACATTAACTCAGAAGAAGATAATAATGTCAAAACAGCTACAAGCAAAGAAAACAAGTAAATGAGACACAAATCCAAGAATTCTTAGAAGAGCTTAAAAAGGATTTAAATAACTGAATACTAGAGGTAGAGCAAAAATTGGGAAAAGAAAAGAGAGTGATGGAAGAAAATTATGAAAAGAAAGTCAACAGTGTGATAAAAGAGGCACAGAAAAATACTGAAGAAAATAGCTCCTTAGGAAACAGAACTAGAATGGTAAAAGAGGCACAAAAATCCACTGAAGAGAACACCTCCTTAAAAAGCATGGGAGGAAAAAGAGAAGCAAAAATTCATTGAAGAAAAAATATCTCATTAAAAAAGTAGGATTGGCCAAATTGTTTTTTTTGGGGGGGTAAAAAGCTCATTGAAGAAAATAATTCCTTAGAAATTAGAATTAGGCAACTGTAAGCTAATGATTCCACAAGACATTGAGAAATATAAAACAAAATCAAAAGAATAAAAACAGAGGAAAATAAGAAATATTTTATTGGAAAAGCAATAGAACTGGAAGATAGATTAAGGAGCTAGATTAAGCAGCTAGAATTATAACCAAGAATAATCTACCCAGGAAAATTGAATATTACCTTTAAGGAGAAAAAAATGGATGTTTAATGAAATCTATGACTTGCAAGCATTACTGATGAAAAGACCAGAGTTAATTAGAAAATTTGACTTTCAAATATGACTGAAAGGAAACAAGGTAAACATGAAATAGAAATCATAAGGGACTCAAAAAGATCAAACTGTTTGCATTCCAGGAAGGTGATATTGATAACTCCTAAGAACTCTTATTATTATTATGGCAGTTTGGAGGAGTACACATATACGGAGGGCATGGGTGTAAGGTGAATATGATGGGTTGATTAAAACAAAAAGTTCAGGGTTCAGAAAGAGAGATGCACTGGGAAGTGGAAAAATTAGAAAAACTTTTATAATGGAGGGGAAAATGAGGGGTAGCAAGCAATGCTTGAACGTTACTGGAATTAAAACTGGTTCAAAGAGGAAATAACATAAATACTTGAGTGGGTATAGAAATATATCTTACTTTACAGAGAATCAGGAGGAGAAGAGTATAACAAAAGGGGATTGGGCATGACAAAAGGAAAGGCAGATTAACACATATATACATACATATATATATATATATATATACACACATATATATATATACACACACATATATACACATATATATATATAGTATTTCCAATGAATGTAAATATGAATAAGATAACCTCCACAATAAAATGGAAGCACATAGAATGGATTAAAAATCAGAATTCAACAATAGGTTGTTTACAGGGAACAGAGTTCAAACAGAGATGCACACGGGGAAAAAAAATAAGGGGCTCAAGTAGAGTCCATTGTGCTTCAGTTGAGTTAAAGAACAAATCTACCAGAAGTAGTATTCATGATATCAGAAAAAGACAAAGCAAAAATAGGCCTAACTAAAAGAAATAAGCAGGAAAACTACACTGTGCTAAAAGATACCATAAACAATGAAGTATCAATATAGAAAAAAAAACCATACACTAGATAACATAGCATCCAAATTTTTAAAGGAAAAGTGAAATGATTCGCAGTTGGAAATAGATAGAAAAATTATACAAGTGGGGGAGTTCAAATTTCCTTTCTCAGAACTAAATAAATCTAACCATAAACTGAATAGGAAAGAGTTAAGAAGATGAAGAGAATTGTAGAAAAGTTAGATAGGATAGACCTCTAGAGAAAGAAAAAAGAATGGGAATGGAAAGGAGAATATCTTTTATTTAGTTGTACATATCACTTACACAAAAATTGACCCTAAAAACTTCACAACCAAAAACAGGAAAGCAGAACTATTGTACACACCCTTTCCAGAACATAATATGATAAAAAAAAATACATTCGGTAAAAGGTTATGGAAACATAGATTAAAAATTAATTGGAAACTAAATAATCTAATCCTAAAGATCAGGTTAAGAACAAATCACAGCAACAATAATTTGACCAAAGAGAATGATAACAATGAGGCAACAAACCAAAATTTACATGATGTAGTCAATCAAAAATGTGCTAGACAAAAATATGCTAGAATAGAAAGGCTAGACTGATCAATTAGGCATGAAATTTTAAAAAATCAAATAAAATAATTAAAAAATTTGTTCAGAAAAAAATTTAAAAACCCCAATTAATTACCAGATTGGAAATATTGAAAATCAAGGAAAGATTAATAAAATTAAAAGTAATAAAATCATTCAACTTACCAATAAAACTAGGAGCTGGTTTTATGAAAATTACTAATGAAATAAATTATTAAGAAATTTGCTTTAAAAATTTAGCAATATCAAAAATGAAAAAGGAGAATTCACCACAAATGAACAAGAAAGTAAAATCATTAGTAGGACCTTTCTTGCCCAAATATATACCAATAAATCTTACAATCTTAATGAAATAGACTATTTCAAATATATAAATTACTCAGATTAACAGAAGAGGAAATAGAATTCACAAATAACCTTATTATCAAAAAGGAAATTAAAGAAACTATCAATGTGTTCCCTAAAAAAAATATCTCCAGAACCAGTTGGATTCAGAAGGGAATTCTACCAGATATTTAAAGAACAATTAATTCTAATATTATATAAACTGGAAAAAATAGACAAAGAAGTAATCCTAACAAATTTCTTTTATGTCACAAATATGGTGATGATACCTAAACCAGAAGGCAAAAATAAAGAAAACTACAGGTCAATTTCCCTAATGAATATTGTTGCAAAAATTTTAAATAAATTTTAAATAAAATACTAGCAAGGAGATTAAAGCAATGTATCACAAAGATCATTATAACAGCAAGCAAAGTAGGATTTTTTGCTGCTGTTTTGAATTGAGTTTCAGCCTATCAAGTGCCTGTGATTAAATCAGTCAAGAATCTTTAAATGGAAACAGTGTGTACATATGTGTGTGTGTGTGTGTGTGTGTGTGTGTGTGTGTGTGTGTGTGTGTGTGCAATTATCCTACTTTGAAGCAAATCCTGAGATTCTACTTAATGCTTCAGCTGATGAACAGCCTGATGGGAATAGATTCTCTCACTGCTCAAGCCTGACCTTTCCTAAAGTGCCAAGTCTGAGAAGGTTCCATCTGTTTATCTAAAGTCTGCGTTGTTCAGTTATAGGTGAGGGGAATGCGTGAATCAGCAAAGGGAAGTGGGTCTACTGGGGTCCCTATAAAGAGAAATGATTAGATGAAATTACACTGCGTATTTCACTGCCCCTTTGTTATTTCAGGAAGGTCATTGAAGTGAACTTTGGTGACTCATGCCTAACACAAAAATGCAAATTGTTTCAACCCAAACTAAGCATTTGACTAAGAGGAGAAGTTTTTTAAAAAAAATATGCAGTGCCTCCCATTCATGGCTTTGTATACATAAGAAAAATGTGACACTGCCCTGTTTATTTTCTTGCTTTGAATAGGGCACTTTGAATAGGAATATCAAATCCTTTGTTTAAATGATCAATAACAGTTCCTTCAACAGTTAGAATGTCTAATCCTAAGTCAAGATGAAAGCAATAAATGTGAGAGGTAGATGGCCTACTGATTCAAGATGTTCTAAGAAAAATCATGCCACAAAAGAGAGGATTGGGATGTTTAAGCTCCAGAACAGGGGTTCTTCCATTTATTTATTTTTATTTCATGGACTTCTTTGACAATCCAATGAAGCTTATGGATGATACCTTGGTGGAATATTTTTTTTGTTTTAATAATTGAAGGAAATTCTAAATTTCAGTTAGAGATTGGTGAATGGTAGTATTAATAATAGCTAACATTTATAACAAGCTTACTACGTGCCAGGCATTCTGCTGAGCACCTATAATTATTATCTCATTTTATTCTCATAATTACTCTTCATTGTAGGTGCTGTTATTATCCCCATTTTACAGATGAAAAAACTGAAGCCAACATGTTAAGTGACTTGCCCAGGGTCACACATTTAGTAAGTATCTGAGGACAGATTTAAACTGAGATATTCCTGACTCAAGGCCTGCCCACTCTATCCCATTCAAATTTATGTCCCCCTGAAATCTATCCACTGACTCTTTGGGGGTCCATAGATGCCTAGTTCAAAGTTCAAAGCTCCTACTTTAAAATGATAAGATTCTATACTAACTGAATTAAAATTTAAACAAACCTTCTACTACAGTTCTATGAGGATACCTCTTTCTAGCATGGGTACAGGACAGAGATGAGGATGTGAGATATGACTCTGTCAGTGCAGAGAAGGCTCTGACTAGGTCCTACCAAATAGGAAAGACTTCAAGTATGGGATCAAGGATGAAGAGCGGGCTGTTGCCTGAGGGCTAGGCTCATTTTGGAATGATTCCTCACCAGAGTGACTCCTACACATTGAATCTTTCAACTATGACAACTCCTAAAGGTAATCTATTAAGTTACAGGGAGGGTCGCAATCTGTATCAGTAGAGGGAGTGTTTGAAGTATCAATATTTGTTAATTTTTTTTTTTATTCTAAGATAATATATTAGCTCTAGTTGTGTTTCCAAGTCAGCTGAAGACACAGTATGAGCCATGTTTGTGGCTTTTCTTGGTTGCTTTTTTTGTTTTCAGCAATATTCCAATTCCACAAAACCAGAATTGAGTATGTAACATTCTAAATTGGCCATGAAACCAGAAGAAAATATCGAACATGTCAGGAACCTGGGTTTCTAATATAATGTGCCAGAATTTGATTTGCTGCAAAGTCTCCTCATAGATTAGATGGATAGATAGATGGATAGATAGATAGATAGATAGATAGATAGATAGATAGATAGAGCATTTATTAGCCAATTATTCTGTGCCAGATACTGCTCTAACAACTGGAGATAATACCAGCTCTACCCCAAAGCCAAAAAAAAGTCAATCCTACCATAAAGGAGTTTACACTCTAATGGCAGATAACATTTAATGGGGAATTCCAAGGTAGTAAAGAACTCCACTGGAGAGGAGTGGTGGAGCTGTTGAAGAGGAGACAGAGAAATGACTTTTGCAGGGTCATACTGAGTAAATATCAGAGGCAGGATTAGAATCCCAATCCTCTGACTGAAGTCAGTGCTTTTCCCACCGTACCACCATTCCTCTTTAGTCCTCCTACATTATAGTCTTCTTTACTTCAGAATGGGAAAATTATTGATTCCAAGGCTAAAATGCATCCTTTCTTGCCTTTTGCTACATGTCAAAAATGACAGAATATGAAACAGGTCTTTTAATCACAACATCCAACTAGAGTTTTGTCATGTGAAAGAGTCGATGTTCACAGAAACTGGACTAGGACCGGATTAGGGATCAAAATGAAACACAAATGCTTTATTTAGCACTTTTCCTCTAAGCTATATAGTATTGTGGGAATGTCCTTAAATATGTGCATGTGAAACTAGTTATTTTGCCCTCTGACTTTGTAAATTAATGATCCTATGGGAAAGATATTCTTATAGATGATATGACATTTTCCTTGAAAAACTATTAAAGTTAAAAACTGCACAATTCATTTAGAGTAAAATAGAATAACCTCAGGAACCATAGCCAAAAACCCAAAATAAACACAGTCAACCAAAACTTACCTGTGCAAATTATCTAATGGAAACAAAACAGAATAATAAACATACATGTATGAGATGTTGCAAACATATATCCTGAAAAGGATACATGATTTAGTCAGGAAAAGTCATAACACCAAAAGAATTCCTGAGA
This sequence comes from Bettongia penicillata ogilbyi, assembly GCA_023548195.1. Classification (NCBI taxonomy): domain Eukaryota; kingdom Metazoa; phylum Chordata; class Mammalia; order Diprotodontia; family Potoroidae; genus Bettongia; species Bettongia penicillata. The sequence goes on from JAJHZJ010000122.1 coordinate 2,001,303, forward strand.
TACCTAGAAGTTGAGTGACTTTACAAAGGTCACCCAGGTAATAAGCATAACTGACATGATTTTAAGTCAAGGCCTTTAAGGACATTATTGATCATCCATTCACCGTTTCATATTGCCCCAAACCATTTTCCCTCCCTCTCTCTCTCTCTCTCCCTATCTAGTGTACATACACACACACGTATGTAAGTATATATACACACATATATGTATGTATATATATATGTGCATATATGAGTGTGTGTCTGTGTCTATTGGTCTCTGTGTAGTTATATAGATACATAAATATAAGATCATCTAGTGCTAGTTAACTTGATTTTTAAAGGCCATCAGAGGCATAAGAACCGGTGTCTAGCATTCTTTCCTAACTTTTTCTTTTGCAAAGGACCTAGGCAAAGTTACTTATCCTTAACTAAAAGAGATGTAGAGTTATGTATCTCGTTATCTCTATTATCTGCTCTGATATCCTAAGACTTAATCAAGTGGATTAGTGGAGGACTCAGTTAGATATCTGTGCCCCAGCTAACTGTCCACAGAGCTCTCTCCCACAAGATTTCTACAGGATTTTATAGTTTGTCCTTCATTCTCAAAGAAGGCTATGACATCAGGAAGATGATTATAAGAGTTGCAAATGAATAGGATTTAAGTGAGGGAGGGCTGTGCAAAGTCACCAATCTCACTTTTTCCTCCAGAGCCATGAGTCCAATGGCTAGATATAGATCAGGACAACTTCAGATGGCCCTGGATGTGGTGGGAGATCTTGGTCTTTTTAAGCTAAGATCTTTCTGAAGACACTATGCTCTGAGCTTATACAGACTGGGATTCATTTTGGAGGGTCTACCTCCAAAGACTTCTCTCCTTCTTTCATGAGAAAAAGTTGAGTTTCTTGACTTTACCCCTAAAGTAACTGGGGAAATCTCTAAAGCAAAGCTTGAATATGGCTCATATGTAAGGACAACCCAAAACATGAGTAGTAGAATCTATTTAAGAAAAAGTACTCTGTCTCTCTCTCTCTCTCTCTCTCTCTCTCTCTCTCTCTCTCTCTGTCTCTCTGTCTCTGTCTCTGTCTCTCTCTCTCTCTCTCTCTCTCTCTCTCTCTCTATATATATATATATATATATATATATATATCAATATCTTTTGCCAACATGGAAATATAGAAAAGATTCAAAGAGCAAATACAAGAAAACTAAACATTCAATTAAACTATTACTCTCATTACATTCCCTTAATCCCCAAAGATAAAGAAAACTTTGTAGGCCAATGGGATGTATATTCTACATTCCTCTCTGAACTGAGCTGTCTAAGCATCTCATAAGGTTCAGATAACCTGGCCAACCATACAATGACTCTCTTTAGATATTTTTTTAGCTGTAGCTTGCTCCTGATGGTAGATATACCGCACCAACCCCCAATTCCCATTCCGTACCACTATCTCCACCCTCCCACACCTCCATACTCCTGCTCTGACAGAAATCACCTTCCCCTGGGGCAACTGGTACCTGATTTAGAAATTCAAGAACTCTTGAGTTAGTCACCACTGATGGAAATATTCATTTCTCTGTGTTGATGGTCACTGTTGTATAACCAGGTAAAGAAACAGAAAGCAGCAGAAGTAGTCAGGGACACAAGGGCTTGTTTCTGGCTCCCCTAGGCAATTACAAATAGATCATCCACACTTCATAAGCAAATCATGATTGCAGTTGAAAGTCAGTGAGAGAGATAGAAACTCTTCCCACCCCCTTATTAGACTATTAGAAGATTCCAAAAGAGAAGCAGAGCTATTCCTTATCTTTCTTCTTATAGTCTATAATGAGTCATATTGACTCAACCTTCCGGTCATAGAACCAAGCAGGAATTGTTCTGTCATACACAGAAAAGCAAATTTCCTTCATTATGAAGCTGCAGGGAATGATGGGATCCATGGTAGATGCCCTATCACGTCACACAGTGTACTGGGGATGATAAACTGCCTAGGAGTCCCTCGAATTAATCCTCTGGTATACTCTTCTCAACCCCAGCAAAATATTTACTATCACATCAAATCAAACCATAACCCTGGTTCTAGATGACTTTGTGGAAAAGCAGTTTGGGGATTGGGACTCAATCATGGTTACCTTCAGTGCCTCAAGTTCCCTCAAGTTCCTTGTACTAGAAAGTCACTGTCAAGTCCACTTAATACAGTTCTTAATTGTCTCCTAAGTCATGCAAAGAATCCCAGCAAAATTCATTAGCCACAAGTCTTAGATAATCCCCAGACTAACAGTCTCTAGTGAAGGGTCAGATCTGTCTTAGTTAGTTGACTTGAAGATTACCCTCACACCCAAATATGTTATATAAATTCAAAAGACAAATAGCATTTCACAAATTTCTAACTTCCCTTGGTTCTTATAAGCATCATTTGTCCCAAGCCAAAACAATTAGTCATGAACAAAATTAAAATAAAACAATGTAGTCAACATTTAAGTGCCTACCGGTGTCAAACCTGGTATTGAACATATATATATATGTGTGTGTGTGTGTATACACATATATACACACACATATACATGCATACATACACATATACATATATGTGAATTCATAATAAACACACAAGTAATTCAATATAGTTAATTCCATGGTAATCATAGATAGTGGAAAAAGAAATTGTAGAGATCAGGAAAGGCTTCATGTAAGAGAGAGTGCTTACATCATGCTTTGAAGAGATGGCTTCTGTGAGGTAAGCACAATCAAAAAGAGGATGCATTTCAAGTGTGGAGGACAGTTAGAACAAATGCACAGAGATGGGAGCTGGAGAAGAGGAATATATGTATAGGTATATATGTGTATATATATATGTGTGTGTGTACACAATATGTATATATTGTATTAATTATACTGTTATTATGAAAGCAATAAAAGGCTACTGAAGTTTATCGAGTAGGTAAGTGTGATATCTGCACTTATATAAAATTACTTTGGCAATTATGTGGAAAGAGGATGGCAGAGGGGAGATATCTGAGGCAGAGTGATTAAACACGACTTTGTAGACATCTAAACACACACATAGGAATGATACAAAAATGAAGAGCAAAGAAAACCAAGAATGAAAAGGCAGACGGGTAGGAAGAAAACCAGGAGAGAGCAGAGAGGAGAGAATATCCAGAAAGAGAGGTTGGTCAACAGTGTGAAAGTCAGCAGAAAATGCAAGAAGAAGGAGGATGAATTTTAAAATTATCAATTGCTATTTTAGAGATCATTGGTGTCTTTGTAGAAAGATTTTCACTTGAATTAGTTGGGAAGCCAGATTATAAAGTGTTAAAGAGTGAGGAAAAGGAAGTATGGGCAGCAAGTGTACACATTTTTTGTTGGAGCTTGGATGAGACTGAAGGGAGGGAAAGAGTTAATTAAAGGCTTTGTTAAAGATGGAGAAGACTTGGGCCTTTGGAAACAGTAGAGAAGAAAACAGGTATGGAGAGATTGAAGACTGTTGGAAAGAAGGACTGGTTGAGGAAGCAATCTGGGGGAGAAGATGTGATGTGACGGCATCAAGGGCATATAGAGAGGGATCGGTCAGTTAGGAGAAAGATCACCTAATTGCCTAAGACTTAAAGAAAAGAGGAGAGGGTGGTGGAATGATGTTAAGGTGGGTTGAGAGGAAGAGAACGGGAATTCACTTCACTAAAGAGGCGATCACCTCAGGTAGGAGGAAGGAGAAGTTAGAAAGAGAGAAGAGCAGGTTTGGAACACCTCACATGAGAAATAAAGACCAGGCATGAGGAATCAATTAGAGAGAAGTAAATGGATTTTCCTGTATTAAAGAGAGCCTAGTTGATATTAGATAACATAATTTTTTTGTATCCTCAGTCAGCTTTATTGTGTTTTCATCCAGCTTCGCTCAGCAATATGTGAGGTGGATTAGTGGAGTCAAGGTGAGAGAGTAATCCAGTGCTGGATTTTGCAAGATATGAGAAGCAATAGGACAAGAGAGCAAGGGATATGAGAATACAGAAAAATATGTATTTGAAATAGTTTGCTATAAGTTTAACACAGAGTAAAGGGAAATCAGGGCAAAATTAGTGGCCAGAGAAAATGCTGATGGATAGAGAGATCAAAGACCGTGATGTGGGTAAAAGAGTATGTTTAGGAGAAGTGAATCATAGGGAGAGGTGGAAATGAGGGGGATCATGATCAGATAGAAGAACGTAAGAGTTTTTTATCAAAAAAGTAGAACATGTGACCAAGGTGTGGTCACCTCTGTGGGTCACTGAGGGGGAGTGAAGGAATGAGTGAGTTATATATTTTGAGGAGGAGAAACTGGGAAGGTAGGTTATTTGAAAGATTATCAACCTGAATAGTGAAGCCCCCTGTTATAAGGGTAGATGTCAGGAGGATGGAAGTACAGTGATTCAGGCACTGAATTCCTTGTGAAAGGAGACAGAATAACCTGGGAAGCAGTACGTAATAGGCACCATAATCTATATAAGATTAAACATTCTCTTAGAGTGAATTTCACAGAAGAGAAGATTTCTGAATTTTAGTGACAAAGGGTGAGCCTGGACTTCTTAGTGGGGAACAAGAAATAGTCTCACCAGTTTCTCAGGGATATGAGAACAGCAAAATCAGAACTAGAAAGGGTAGCTATGGATTCAAGTGCAGCCAGGGTGCTTAGATGGAAATAGAATAAGAGATAGAGGTCCATAATGTAGGAATGCAAAAGAAAAGTTGTTCATTACATAATAGGAATTTCAGAGGAAAGGGTGGACAGAGTTTGAATGGGATATAGAGGGGAAGGATTGAGTAAAATAGTAATGAGAGAATGGGTGGTGGGAAGTTTATATCTGAGCAAATGGCGATTACATATTGGCCACACAGAGATAAAGCAAGAGACGGCTGGAGTTCGTTAGTGGCAAGAACGGTAACGATGATATAGATTAAGAAAAAGAAAGGAAAAGTAAAATGAGCTTCCCCTCTCGGAAGGAAGATTTCGTCTTAAAAAATTGTCCATAGAAAGAACTCCACCAACCTACAATTAAATAAAAGCCATCATGACAATGATTTCTTAATCACATGCTATATGTCTAGCACATTGTGTTAGGAGTGAGATTACCGAAACAAAACAAAAAATATTCCTGCCTACCATCAGGGAGTTCACGTTCTATTAGAGTGAGACACACACGCACATATACACATACATGTACACACTCATACGCATGTGTATGCATGTGCATGTGTATGTATGTGTATGCATGTGCATATGCATACCTACACAATCATATATGTATGTATGTATAAATATATTTTCCCCTTTTGGCTTTTCTTTCTGTGCAATTTGAGAAATTGCATTCTGTGGGAAAAGGGCAAAGTAAGTCCAATTTTATGGACTTTTATATTAAAGTCAGATTTGCATTATCTAGGGGAAATGGAGATTCTTCTGCATGAAGCACACTGTCATGCTGGCTCCTCTAAGTCATTCATTTTTAATGTGGTTGGTTAAATGTGCTCTACACATTGGCATGTGGTCATTCGCAAAAACAAATGCATAAGCAAATGACCTCAAGTGTTCTGTGCACCACTTTAGCTACTTCAAGCTTAAATCACTGTCGATGCTTATAATCCTAATGGGTCCATTTTGTTCTTTAATCAAATAGCTTGTTAAAGTTCCAGTTACTGGCAACCACTAGGGAGATTCTCAGACATGCAATGCACTTTGTCATCCTGATCCCTGTTGAATGCAGTCAAGGTTAATCCCAAATTTATTTCACTTAATAATTGCGTCTTCCTTCGCGAGGAACCCTTTGCAGACTGCAGTGAGAGATAGAGATGGCTCTTTTCAGGAATTACCTAATCTGATAAACTGCTGCCAGATGATTCAAAGTATAACTCTTGATCCAAAAAAATACTTTGAAAGTTGCAACTCTCATTTTATTCCCTCACACTGTGTCATAGCATAGATTCTAGCAGGTGGAAATTTTAACAGAGCTTAATAATGGAATATGTGTGTGTGTGTGTGTATATATATATATATATATTATATATATATGTAATTAATTCAGAGGTCTATAATCTTCAAGTGTGTAGATGACATTGATGGAATTCACAAAGTGGGTTTGGAGTTACTGGAGTGCAGCAGATTCTGAAGCAGGGAGAATAAGATAATATCTCTATACACTCTGAAGCACTCTGAAAAAAAAATAGTTTGACACTACATTAGCCTCTCTTCTGAGATGTGTAGAACGAGTTTGCTCCCCTGAGATGCTCACGGAGATGAGACTTGTTCTCAAAAGACTTGTTTTTTTTTTAGTATAGTCAATTACGTCTCGGCACATCATCTCAATATAGTTCAGCAACAGAGTTAGAGATCTAATAGAACCACAGATCACCCAATTAGAACACTTGAGAGTCGGTACCTACTCCTGCTTGCACCCCCAAGATCCTGAAGCAGTAGTATGGAGTTAAGTGTATCTTTAGTCAGTCTCTTAAAAAGAACTGTCAGTTGGAGAGAGATTGTTCAATTCCCTTCAAATCAATTTGGTTTAAATCATTTCAAGTTCATTCAGTTTAGTAACTGTTTATTAAGTGCCTATTAAATTTCAGGCTCCATGACAGGAACGTATGCAAAATAAATTTTGTGCGGGATGCACAGAGAGAACCCTACTAATGGGGGGTAATCTAGAAAAGCTTCATATAGGCAGTGACCTTAAAGTAAACTTTGAGTGGAACTAGAGCCATAAATCTAAGAGACAGAGGTGCAAAGATAGCCTATTTCATGCATGGGGAGGGTTTTTGAAAAGATGAGTAAAACAAGCATAGCCTTTAGGAAATCCCTCCAATGCTTTTCCATCATGGTAACCACTCAGAACCATCATCCTGGACATTTGCATGCAAATAACTAAATTTTGTAAATGTTACAGAGAAGTAAGATTTTACACCATGGACCATGTATCATAGTCAATATTGTTATAAATGTTGATATCTCTGAAGGCAACAAAGGCCAATATCAAACAGTGCCATAAAAGAAAAATAGCCATATCTGACACACTCAAAATATCTTTTGACATGAACTCAGTTAATAAGTATTGATTAACACTATTGTGTGCTGGCACTGCTGGGGACATAAGTTGCAGAAGATAATCCCTGTCTTCTACAACCTCATGGATTTACAAAATTCATGCTACCCCAACTTGGAAAAGCTTAACTCACAATTAGTACATGCGAACTCACTTCAGAGCAAGTATTTATTAATCACCTGCTTTGTGCAAGACATTGATGATACAAATATAAAAGGAAACCAGTCCCTGGAATTTATACTCCACTGCAGAGCAGCTGTATCTGTTTACATACATACAGCATAATTTAAGATGGGAGTATTGTTAAGGCATCAATACCATTGGGGTCCTGCTTCCCCCTCCCAACCACATACTCACTCTGTACTTTATGCAGCCCTTGAAGGAAAAGCCTGGAGGGACCCAAAGCTCCCAGTGAGCTTAGGATCTCTAGAGATCAGCTAGACTCTGATCATCCTTTCTCTGATACCTCTACCCACCAATTTATAAAATATAATCTGGAATGTGAGGATGGGTACTTTGTGGCAGAGAGGTGAGTTGGTGATGTCCTACACGTTGGATTTTCAGAATCAGGGAGCTATCAAAATACTTGAGGTATTTTGTGTATCTAGAGATGTTTATAAAAAGTGGAGAAAGAGAATAAAAAAGAACATTTTTGGGGAACCAACCCAGGAGGAAGGCTCTCAGTCAGGGCTGGCCTGCCAAGAAGGTATGTCCATTGTTCTCCCATCCATGTTAAAGAAATACAATCGCCACCATCCCTCCACCTTCATCATCTTGCTTGAAAATGGGTGTTTGTTTCAATAGCTTTACTCTTATCAATGAGAGGTGAATGGAGGTTATCAGGAAATCAGTATGGACATGGTATTAATACATGAAAGTGTTATATAAAATGTAAATGATGGTGATGACAGTAGTGACCATGATGGGGCTCTCTTAATCATCACACCTTAGTGAGAATGATTTCAATCCTATTCCTTTTTTCTAATCATATAGCTAATCCATTTCCTTGAAGAAATAATGAACTTCACATGTTAATCCTCTCAGGGGTATTTCAATTTTATTAATTTAGAGCTATAAGGGGCCTTAAAGATATGTGCCAATTCAACCCACTGACAGGTTGAGAAAGTGAGATCTAGAGCAATGAAATGACTTGTCCAAAGTCACATATAGATTTTAAAGATTACTTAATCTGAATGAAAAAATACTTAAGGATAATCATTAAGGGAGAACTTTTTTCCTCCTTTTTTAGAGATTGGCTTTCCTGCAACCCTCACACTGTTCCATTTTGGTGACTTTCACCTATAAGTAAGGGTAGTTGTAAGTAACAGCTAAAGTCTTTTCATTCCTACAGTACAACGTGTTCTTTGACAAGTCCAAACCTCATAGTATAACACCTTCTTGGAATACAAAATGAAATAAGGGTGTACCATTTTAAATATTGGCTTTCTGTTAATCCAGTAGCATCCATGTGAACTTGATTTCAACTTGTGATACTTTCACATTCTTCGCTTTCCATAAATGTAAATGTTCCCTGGCCAATAGTCATATGACAAGCATCACCTTGGAGGATTTCACACTCATTACTGCACATCTATTCTACTTTGTCTGGACTTTGTGAGGAAAGCAGCTCAAAACAAAAGGTGGGAGGAGTGTGACCAATCCAATATTACCCCTCTAAAGGCCTTAAGGAAGCAAGAATTAGCTTCTAATACCCAGAGGCGCACAGTCACAACCACACAAACCAGAGCATTTAGGCAAAAAATTAGAAAACATCCAACACTACTGCGTTGGCATGTCAAATTGAGAAGCAGGTTCAAACTTGATCTCTTCAGGACTCAAGTCACTGTAGTTGCTAAGTGGGGAAAGAAAACTAGAAGAGGCAAATCTCAGTGTCCTGCCCACAAAATTATCTGCACTCACCGTCGGAGGTTCATGTGATACCTTGCTGAGTTTTATTTAAATTGACCCACTTTTTGATTTAATTACCCTTCTCCTTCCTCACAAGTATTTGTTATTGGTTTAATACAGTTTGTCTTCTACATCCCTGACAGCCAAACAAAGCTTAAGCAGCCTCCCCAAGAAGTGGCTAGCAGCCAGCTAAGGATGCTGAAAAAATGAGGCAAATGGCATTCTGTGGTTTCCCCTGGGAAATGAAGACTTCTCATATACTTGGCTCAATCTCTGTAGGCTATGTCAGGATACATTGAGGTCCCCCTTGTAACAATGCCATGGAATATCTTAAAGAGTGGATTTCAGTTCAGTAATTCAGTGTTTCTTAGTTTTTTTATGATGGGATTCCAAAATAATGGATGTGTTCAAGGTTAGGGGAATTAGTGGACCTTTTACTTGGAAAATTCAGTTCTATGGAATTGAGGCACATTAAATGCCTGTCATATAAGGAATACTGGATCAGACACTGGGGAAGATTTAGATAAGCCAGTATCTATCTTCATGAGGGTTATGGTCTCTGAGAAAGAAATAAAGGACATAATAAGGCCAATAAAATTTTGATGACTCCACTGTCTCATTTATCTGAGAACTACCTTACCAGGGGAGACCACCAGTCCATGCTTGTTCATCTTGTGCCGTTTCTGCCCATGTCATTCAGAGTGAGGCACTGAGACAAAGAGAGATACAGAAACAGAGAAAGAGGCAGAGAAAGGGAAAGACAGACAAAGAAACAGAGGCAGAAACAAACACAGAATGGGAGCTGGGAAGGGAAGGAGAGACAGACTTAGAATTTGATCCATTGTCTCAAAGCACACTTTACCTCTGAGCCAGAACACATATAGGCCATGCGAATCAGAGAACCTCATCTGTTTGACCCCATTATGGAAGCATTTTAATAGCAATACCCACCTGCCCACCCTCTGCAACCCCAAAGGGAAAATTTATTTAAGGTTGACATCCATTTCCTCATCTCCACCCACCTCCCCAGCTACAGACCCTTACAGTAACTCTATGCCAAGATGGAAAAGAACCAATGTCTTGTCATAAACATCCCAGCTCCTAATAAGACTGGAGCTGGATACCCCAATGAACTCACAGACAGTTTAGATGGCACTAGGGAAATGTGGGCCTCTCATGTTTGTAGCTGTACAGACAAAGAAGATCATGCCGTAGTAGACCAGGATCTCAAGATGTCACACCCTGGAATCTGAAATTTCACTGGGCTTCAGCCTGTTCCTCCATCCCCAATACTGAAAACAGGTATTATCCAGGAACTAAGTCTATGTAGTACAAACTGACTGTCACAAATCTAATGTCAGTTATTATTAAGTAGGCAAGGTTCTAGGAATCTGAATCCGTTTTCAAACCCCTCTTTCACTTTTCAAACTTTGCCCCATCCCACTTACTACTGATTTGTCTAATGTCCCTCCAAATGCTATGAATCTCTGGAGGCAAACCAGGCAAATGGCAGAATGTGAATGTACTGGCATTGGCAATAAATGCTACCTATTTTACACACACATGTGTGCACACAAACACTAGAAAAATACTATTTAAAAAAAATGCGGGCATTTTTGGCAGCAATAAATTTGGAATTACTTAACGTATTATGCAGTTTCTCATTACCCTGCCTTTGAACTGGTTATCTATCAAGGCTTAAATGGATTCCCTCTTCATCTCTACCTTATGAAATCCCTTTTGCCTTTAAGATAAATCTTTATTCACTTCTCATGAAACCTTTCATGATCTCTATCCTCATCCTCAACTGCTAGTGCCCTCTCTCTTTCTCACTGCTTGGTATTTATCTACTTAATATTTATTTTGTATAGACAGTTATGCCTTCCATATCATGACTTACCCTATCATGGTTTCAATGTATCCTGGGTCAACATAAGAAATTAAATGGGAATTTGGAGGGAATTTTGTAGAAGTTGCAAATGACATATGAAAACCAACAGATGGCACAGGAAAAATAGTTTAGAAACTGAGAAATGTATAAAATATATGTATAGTATCACATAATATCAGCATATTTCATTGTTTAATACCACAATAATTTAAATTTCTTCTCTTGTATGAAGGAAAAGCCAAAAATTTTATGCAGATTTTCCAGATTGCTGGGGTGCCATGCTCCTAACCCCTATGATGTGAAAGAGATAACTATACTTAAATATGCACTACTTTTTTCCATTAGACTACAAACCTCTTGTGATTATTTTTTTTATATGTATGCTCAGAGCCCACCACAGTGCTTTTTGATTAATTCATTAATGGAATTACAAAGATTCAAAATACTAAGTGAAATCCAAGGGAGTAAAAGTCATTATCAACTTGAAGAATCAAGTTGGGCTTCAAATTCAAAGTAGCATTTGAGTTGGGTTTTCAAGTTCAGATAGGAATTTAGTCGGGTATATTAAAGGTATTCCGTGTCTGTGGTCAATGCCATTTCACAAACTCTGTAACTTTTTGACAAACTTTCCACTCCTCCTCCCTTTCCCTCACCCTGTTGGCAAAGTGGCAGAAACAGCTTGCTCCATACATTCCAAATCTCTTATTGGCACATTGCAGAAAAATCTGTCTTGTTGTATGAATTGAAAATTGTTCAGAAGAGTTTTAGCTCCTTTAAAAACAAAATGAGGCAAGCTTCATCAATAAAAGAACCTGATTATACTAAAAGCTGGCAGACTGGAGCTGAAGAATTGGTGAACTGAAGATTTTTAACTGAAAACAAGGGAGGAGTATGAACAACTTAAAAAACAGTTGGTCACCATGGCAATGGAGGTAAACTCTGATTCTAGTTGGGAGGAAATGCCATGGAGTTTGACCAGGTTTATAGACCATCAGGGAAGGAGACCATGTGGACCCTTTCCTCCATCTTGTGTTCTGAGTCAGAAGGAGGAAAGATTGAGGAATTGATGCTGGAAGGGAGAAACATAACTAAGGTATTTTACCCCTCAGTCTTGCCAGGACTAGTAGAAGACTCTGTCCTTGGCCCTTTTCTCTTCTCTCTCTACACCCTCTCCCTTGGTGAGCTCATTTACTCCCACAGCTTCAACTATCACCTCTATGTGGACAACTCCCAAGTCTGCATCTCTAGTTCAAAGTTCTTTCCAAAGCTCCATATTCCCATTTCTAGTGTTTTATTGAACATCTTCAAATGGATGCCCCACTGCCACATGAAATTATAAAACTAAGTGTCTGAAAATATGTTTAGGAAATAGATGATCTGTTCAGTGTTTACAGTGATTCTGAAAGGGTTCATAGTTCCAGAAGCAAAGTACCTGATTTGGGATGCCTTTTTCTTTGGGTTCTTTCTGCTTTTTTGCAAATCCAGATGAACCAGAGTGGAGTCACTCAGTATTGCCCCTTTTGGAGTACAACTTCTGTTTGGGGGTGTAGGGGAAAAAGTAATATTGACTCCACTAACAGATTGGAGAAGGGACACCTCCTGTGTTGACTTTCTGTCTTTCAAGTTGGTATTCCTGCCTAAAATAATTATTCTCCTGATTTGAACTATTTAGGTCCCCTAAAAGTCCAATTTCCTCCAAATTACATAGTGATTCAAATCATCTGGGGTTGCAGGTACTCCTAGAAGTAGGAGTACCTAACCATCCCTAGCCCAGGGATGGGGAACCTGCAGGCTTGAAGCCACATGTGATCTTCTAGGTCCTTGGGTGTGGCCTTTTGACTGAGTCCAAAGTTTATAGGACAAATCATTTTATTAAGTGGATTCGTTCTTTGAAATTCGGATTCAGTCACAGGGCCACACTGGAGGACATACAGGACCACATGTGGCCTGGAGACCACAGCTTCCCCACCCCTAATCTAGCCTTTATTAGAGGTAAAGTTTTCTTCAAAGCTGCCTGAAGAATGTATCTACAAGGACTATCTGGAATTGTAGTCAAATGCTAAATTGTTTCATCTAGCTAATATGTAAGATACAAAGTTCAAGGAAGTTTCCGAATAAATTTAGATATCTAAAGGAATCGAAATAACCTTTTTTCTTTGACAAGTTCTAATATCTACTCAAGGATTATCATAGTTCAACTTGGCTATGGCTTAAATGAGTTCTAAGTTAACCTGGTGAAAATGGCTTATTGTTTTGTCATAGGTCAGATGAGTCCATAATGTAAATATAAATAAGTCTTTCAAGGATGGCAACCTTCAAGTGCTTTTATCAACTTCTTAACTGTCCCAACATCTTTGTAAGAGAAGTACATGACTTTTATCCCTGACGTTAATAACCTAAATTATGCACTTAAAAGACTTTTCCCCTTATTTTTCTCCATAATTCATTTTAATATCATGATTTCATCTGGCTTCCATCTGAAGGGTGTTTGTCTTTTAATACACAGCTGTGCCTAAGAACAATCCAAAAACATTTGTCTTCTACTTTTACTTTTATCAATAACTATACAACATGAATCTACACACATTCACAAATACACAAGTCTTTTGACATCTCTCTCTTTAGCATCAAATTGTGAAACAACAAAACAAATTAAAGAGCAGCAACCTCCTGGAATCTTCAGCTTACTCTTCCAATACCCAGTTCTTTTTGTATATAGTTACTTTTTGGTAAATTAACTTGAACCATATGAGGATTGAGAGAATGAGACTTGGGTCCAATGCAGAACATTTATGGAGGTGATAGGGGCCATTAATGCATATGGTGATCAGGAGGAGATGAGGTGAGAGGAATATCAGACATGGCCCAGAAGAGAGTAATAGAAGGTTTGGATTGAGGAAGTTTGTGGAAATAATACATTATGATTAATTCACACTCTTCCTTTTTTTCTTTTCTGTTGTAAAGATATCCCAAATACTCTGTACCCCAACTGCCCTCCACAACTTTTTCTTTTTATCTCTTCTCAGGCACAACAACTTCTTTCTTACCTTCTTTCCACAATGGCACTTTGTCTTAGCAAAGGTAAGTAATAAAAATTTTGCTATTTTCTCTCCTTTACTATGTGGAGGACAACTTCAAAATTCTCCTAAATCACACTGGAGTGATTATCTTGTAGAGATAATCCAATTTTGGGTGGGAGGAATTCTCTTGGAGTATTCCTGGTGTCAATTTCAATCGATAAATATTTATTAAATGATCATTAGGTATAGGATGCTGTAATAATTGCAGGGAATACAAAAAAAGTAAGAATTGTGAGAGCACATGGAATGGCAGAAAACATTTGGATTGGGAGTTCAGAGATCTGGTTTCTATTCTATGTGTATAACAATTAAACAACTCAGCAAATATGTATTAAGCAAGCACCTACTACAGTAAAAGCACTATAGTAGGTGTTAGGAATACAGATATGGAGAACGGGGGGGTGGGAAGGAGAGAGAGATACACAGACAGATGGAGGCAGGAGAGAGGCAGAGACAGACAGAAAGAGACAAAAAGACACACACACATACACACGTATACACACAGAGAGAAAGAGAGGGAAGGAGAGGGAGAGACAGAGACAGAGAGAGAGAGAGAGAGAGAGAGAGAGAGAGAGAGAGAGAGAGAGAGAGACCCACCCTGCAAGTAGGGAGTTGGTGGTCAAATACCAGAAATAAGACATATTTTAAAAACATGTCTGATACAAGGAAGAATGCAATGAAAATGAGGATCTAGAAAAGACGGAATCAGAAATATTAGGAAGGAGAGAACACTTTCAGTTTATGGATACCATCATGGATGGGATCATAGAGGAGGTAGCTTTGGAGCTAGGCTTGGAAGTAAAACAAGAATTTCAAGCAGGCAAATATGTAAAAAGAGTACTTTCCTGGAATGGGGAATAAATTTTGACCTTTGTGAATTCATACATGGAAATCAGGGCATCATGGAAGGATGGATTCAGTTCAACTTTTATAAAAAATATATCATGAGACCCAGGGTGCAATAAACCTAAGAACACAAATTAGAGACAGATCATGGAGGGGTCTTAAATGCCAATGTAAGGAGTTTTTTTTTTCATCTTGGCAATGAAGATTTCTAAAGGGAATTGAGGAGGGAGGGCGATGCAATTAGACCCATATATGTGAACAGTTATGTGAAGGATGAATTGGAGAGATTATAGGTGAGGGAAGCAGTTAGAAGGCTACTTAATAGTATAACAGACAAACTGAGTTATCATAAGTGACTAAACCAGAGTTAGAATATTGTGAGTAGATTGGAGAAGATAGATAAAAGAGAAAGCATATAGAGGTAGAATCAAGAGAATTTGGCAGCAACTTCTTGGATATAGGGAGCAAGGGAAAGGGAAGAGTCATAAGTGATTATGTAGACTTGAACCCACAGGGAATATGTTGGTTCCACTAATGGAAACAGGGAAGTTGGCATGAGGTTGAGTTTTGATGATATGATAACAAGTTCAATTTTATATACTATGATTGTGAGATACCGGGAGGACTGAGACAGAGATAGAAGCAGATATTTGAGTACATAGGACTGAAGGTGATGGTGATCCCAATACTAGGAATATAGATTTGTCAGGCATCTGCATGGAGGGTGGACCTGAAACTTTGGGAATAGATGAAATCCCAAAGGGAGGGAGGAAGAAAAGAGGAAAAGACAGGAGAAGAAGGGCACAAGACAAATATGTATAAGTTCTTAACTATACTTTTTCACATGAAAAAGAGTATATGGGATTAGATGATCCAGATAATCTCTAAAGTCCCTCCTGGTGGACAGTCTACTTTTTAAGATTAAGTCTCTGAATAAAAAGGAAATAAATTATGTAAGATGGGTGAGCTGGATGTACCCACCAAACTTTACCATATACAGGAAATAAAGACCTGGGAAATTGATGAAAGTTTTAGGAAGGTGTCCTTATTCTAGCTATTGACTTTTCTGTACCCTAACTGATGGTAAGTGAATACTCTGGAAAGTTCCTGTGAGCAGAAACAGACCATGACAACGCTACACTGCTCATGTTGCCATCAGTCTCTCCATCACAGTAGGATGGAATGTTCCCCAACCAAAAATATATCAGACTGGCAAAATAACTAGTTTTTTCTACCTAATACAACCCTGCCCTTTAGAACTACAGTACAACAGCCTTTGGGTGTTCTGGGACTATAACCCAGAGAAAAAGTGTGATAGTGTTAGAGTACTCAGGAATAAGGAGGACCAGATAACTTGAGATTCTTTCGCATTCTAAGACGATGTGGTTCTCTGGGGAAGAGGAGCACCACTCGGTGGAAAGCAATGAAGGAGTTCATTTTTAATGTATAGGTCCTAAAAAGTAAGCGCCTTTAATACTGAAATATTTGTGAGGCTGATAACAACTTGATACAGTGCAGCATTTGAAATGCTAGCGCAAAGATCAAAGAAGAATTAGAGTCAGTAAGCCTGATTGCCAGTACTAGTTTTTCACTGATTTACCCATATAACCTAGAATTTGTCATTTAATTTCTCCAATTAGTTTGCCTATATATAAAATGAAGGTTATGATCCTTGAGCTACATATTTACTGCATAAGTTTCTTAGAAAGAAGGTTCTTGGAAACTTCACTGACCTGTTGCAGAAGAGAGCTCTGATCGTATAATACTGCATGGGGAAACTTTTATTCTTGCTATTGGGGATGACTGCTACTTGAACTTTGAAAATTGTTGTGTTACTATTTTTAATTAAAGTGATAACTCTCCATCATTTGGATGTCCTTTAATACTTCTCTAATGTCTTTCATGTCCTCGACTTTGGGGTTCAAGCTCTGTGCACAACTGTGTCAGAGAAGTCTGGCAGATGGCATTAAGGTCAACTGTGTCAGAGAAGGTCTGGCATTAACTCTATGGAAATGCCACACTGGAGCACCATGTAAGAGTGCAGAGAAGGGGGTAAAAGTTGCAATGATGACATGGAAAGAAAGGCTTATAGTTTAAGAATGAAATTGAGTTAAATTGTGAGTGACAGGGCCTTATGGTCAAATATTCGACTCACTAGAAATTATCTAGAGTCAGTAAGCAATGCATTTAGAATAATTAGCAATATGTTTGATTTGTACTTTCATGTAAGTAGTCTGAGGGGTTGAAGCATGAATTAAATATGAAGGATGTGGCCTTAAGGAAATAAGGACATGATTTTTAAGAGTTTAGAAAAAAAGTGCAAGGCAGCATGCAAAGGAATAAGAACTATTCAGGGAAGTTTCTTCAAACCAAAATAGAGAAAGAAGAGATGAGGAATGGTGGTTCATGACAGTATAATGTGGATTTTGAGTTAACTGTTCATCCATTGGATGACAATCAATACAGGTCTACTATCTTTCTTTAGAATATGGTTTAAAAATGGATAAAACTGAAAGTAAGAATATCATTGAATTAAAAATAAAAGTTAAACCACAGGTTAATTTGATTTTTAAAAGAGAAAAGAAAGCCAAATTATTATAATAGTAATTTAAATGGAAAGATCTTTCTCATTAATTAATAGGCCCATATGATTTGCTTAAATCCCCCAGAAACCTGGGTCACATGGGGTGGGAGGAGCTTGCTGAAGAGGCACAACAGGAAGGGTGGAGCAGAACTCCGAGGAAGTGAGGGTCAGTTCAGAGGAGACAGAGCACAGACCAACTGACAGAGGCCAACTGACGCAGCATGACCGTTGAGAGTAGGAAGGCCCTGGCTGGTGGAGGGGAGGTTTGAGAATGGCTTTGCCCCCTGCTGTGATCATGTTTTGTTTTTTTTTTTAACTTCTTGGTCACCATGACAGATTTTGCTTTCTCGTTCTGGGATTTGGCCTTCTAGCATTTAAATAAATGTTTTTCTTCTGTCTTCTATACGGAGAGTCTTTTATACTTGGTGATTGAGAACTATGCTGGTATATTCATAGTCACCAGCAGTGCTGTGAATAATGCCTTAGAGATCTACAATTACCAGTATCAAAAATGAAAAAAGTGATTACGCCACCTATGAAGATGAAATTAAAGCAATTATTAGGAGTTATTTTTCCTGATTATATGCCAATAAATCTGATAATCTAAGAAAAATAGATGAATCTTTACAAAAACAAATTACTCAGATTAACAGAAGAGGAAATATAATTCTGAAATAATCTTGTCTTGGAAAAAAGAAATTCAACAAGTCATCAGTAAACTCCCTAGAGTACAGTTTGAGAATTATCAGATTAGATGACTACTACCATTTTGTTGTGATATGCTTCATATGGGAATAAATGATACTAAAAATAAAAAAATATCTAATGCATTGTTGAAGTTCAGAATATTTTGAGCAAGCAATTCAAACCCGACTTATGTGTCAAAGTTGAACTATTTCATATTCTAGATATAAAGAAGAGATCTCTTGGAAATAGGGCTTTTTTTTTTTATCCTGACTGTCTAATGAAAGAAATACTTCAGATGACAACAGCAGATCTGGAAATTAAACAATTGACAAAATTACAGTGTCTGAGAATAGGATTTGGATTTCTGGAGCACAATTTAAAAAATAAATGAGAGATTCCTAGTCAGGCATGTACCACACTGAACAAGGACTGAATATGTGTGGAATAAGAATATATGTGTGGAATCTTGCAAATGTAATCAAAAGGGCTGTATAGTGAAAAAAATGATGAAGAAAATTCTCTATATCCACAAGCTTAGGTGGCATGAGTAGTAGTGATAATGTAAGAAGGACAGTAGAAGGAATGCCAATGAATTCATAGAAGACAATATCCACAAAAATAAAGCAATAATAAGCCTTGAACTGTAAAAATGCAATCAAATGGACAACAATTAAAATGAGGGATTCTAAGGCACAAAGGCAAATTAGACAGGATAGATATCTCTCAGATTGTGATGGAGAGGAACTACAACTAGAATATGACCTTATTCCAAGAAAGATGATAGGTAAAAGAGGAGAGATATATAATAGTACTATATATTAAGATAACATACTCATGTGAAGAAATCTAGGAATGTAAGGGGGAGCATGCTAAAAGAACATTTGGCAAGAGATCAAAAGAGACAGCAAGTAGAGCAATATTGTCATGAGGTTTCTCTGGACCTGCTGGGGTGGGGGAAGGACATGAACGATCAGTCCAGTAAATTATTTGCAAGATTTGCAGAAAGGCCTGATATAATAGAGATCTAAAATGTTAATTATCTCTACATTTCTTGGGGTATTATCTGTCAGAAACAGAGAAGATAATACTCTCATGACTTTGGGTTGATGATCCATTTGTTGTTCCAATGGTGAAAAAAGCAACAAGGGGAAATGCTATTTAAGAATACTTACAAATGAGAAGGGATTCATAAGTAAAGAAAAATTACACAGACATTGTTGGGGAGAGGGGAGTGTGAAATAACTGCTATGTCCTAGAATCTGTGATAGAGAAGGGAGTTAAGAATAAATCTAGGGAATTTTCCATCTGACTGTGAACCTTTGGACTTGTCCATCGTGCCATATCTAGGTACTCCTTCATCTTAAAAACCATCCTGGAACCCAGAGCTCCTCAGTGCCCTCTGCCCCTGAAGCCACTCTAATTGGAGAATGGAATGGGGCTACCATTTAAGGAAGGGTTCCCAAGCCAGCCATTTTTTCATTTTCTACTTAGCTACATTTTTTTGAACTCCATTATGCCCTTTAGCTGAGCTGAGCACCTTCCTTCCTTCCTTATCCCCTTTTCAACTTTCTTTTGTATTGTCATTATTTCCCCTCCATTAGATGGTAAGCTCCTTGACAGTAGAAACTACCTTTTCTGTATTTTTATTCCTAGTGCTAGCACTCTGCCTGGCACATAAAAGGTGTTTAATAAATGTTTATTGACTGATACGAATTGAAATTTTAGGAAAATATATGTCAAAGGGTTTAGGAGAACATAGGTAGTAGTATCCCATGACTGAAAGTTTGCTGGAGCAAGTCAGCTCAGGATTGATAGAAAGCTCTCAAGAAGAAAACTTTGAAGATACAAAGGGGAGGAAAAGGGGAAATTGTTCAAAGAACTTGATGGTGTTGTACAATAAAATCATGGAAGGCAAAATAATAAAAGAACACATAACTACCCTTGAAGATTAAGACAAGTTTTCCACCAGAATATGAATGTAATTACTAAGCCATTGTTAGTTTTGTGAGATGTCATCGCAATGAGAAAGGTGCCCCACTACTGGAAAAGGGGAACATTTTGACTAATTTTCAAAAGAGAGAAGAGGAAAAATCTATATATTACAGGATAAGACACTGAGCTTGATTTTAATTCCAGGTTTTTAACAAGATGTTTGACAAAATCTCTCTTATCATTACAAGTTGCTGTTGTGTTTGTCCTTCTTTCTCGGAGAGGATCATGACATCAAGAGGATGACATGACTTGCAGTTGACTTTGATTTGAGTGAGGGAGGGCACTTCTGAAAAAAACAAGCAAACCTGATCTTCTACTGGAAATAACTATGAGTAAGCAATTTGATTGGCAACCACAAAAACGTCACATGATCTTAGGCTGAATTGAGGAATATTATGTATAGTACTTAAGAGATGACATCTCCGCAATACTCTGTCTTGGTCAAACTATGTATTGGAACGCTTTGTTCTGTTTTGTGCACCACATTTGAGGGGCAGCTAGGTGGTGCAGTGGATAGAACACCAGTGCAGGAGTCAGGAGGACCTGAGTTCAAATCTCACCTCAGACACTTGACAATCACTAGCTGGGTGACCTCGGGCAAGTCACTTAACCCCAATTGCCTCATCCTGGGTCATCTCCAGTCATACTGATGAATATCTGGTCACTTTATTCAGCTGGTTCTGGAGGGGAAGTGAGGCTGGTGACCTTCACAGCCCTCCCTCATTCAAAACAAAGTCAAGTACAAGTCATATCATTTTTTCTCTGATGGCATGGTCTTCCTTGGCAAGGAAGGACGAACACACCACATTTGAAAAAGGATTTCTTTGATAAGTTTAAGAATATCCAGAGGGATCTTGGTTGATGAAAGGCTAATATTATGCTGTATGAAGATCAGCTGAAAAAATCTGAGGCTGTTTTATCCTGGAGAATAGAAAACTTGGAGAGGGGAGCAGTATCACCAGCTTCAAGTATCTGAAAAGTTGTCATGCTGGCAGACTCGTTAAATTGGTCTAGATCTAGAAAACCAAGCTGGGAAAAAGGGTGGAAGTTTCAAAGAAACAGACTCAGATTTGGTGTAAGAAAAGATTTCTGAACCATTAGATTTTGTTTTAAAAGAAGACTGGGATTCTCAAAAAGTAGTGGATCAATAAGTAAAAAGACTTTTTCAAACCATTAAATGCTATGTAAATTTCGACTATGAACCTTTCGTTGGCCTTCACTGATGCATGACAAAAGATTTTACTCATTTAATATTGGCTCTCTACCATACTTTCCATAAGAGAGCCAGGGGGTATGAAATCAGAAAACTTACATTTAAATTTAAATCCTGCCTCAGATACTTACTATCTGTAGGAACCTGGGCAAGGCATTTTAACCTGTCTTACCCTTGTGTTCTTGTCTGTATTATGAGGAAAATAATATTTCAGAGTTTTCATGAGGATCAAATGAAATTATATATACATATAAATATATACAACATACATAAGGCTTAACTATCATAAAGTACTAAATATGTTAGCTATTATTTCCTCAGCGGATGATGCAAATCTACTTTTTTTTTCATCAAGCTACCAATTTCTTTTCCATCCTAACCCCCTCAACATATGAGGTTATCAGCTAGGTAGTAAAGTGAGTAGAGCACTGGACCTGGAGTTAGGAAAACCTGAGTACAAATCCAGCTTCAGATAATAGCTGTGTGACCTTGGGCAAGTTACTAAAGCTCTGGAGCCTCAGTTTCCTAAGCTATCCAATAGGGATAATATCACCTACCTTCCAAGTTTGTTGTGAGAATGAGATCATCTTTATAAAGTACTTTGTAAACCTTCAAGTACATGTAAATGCTATATATAACGATGATGATGATGATGATGGTGATGATGATGATGATGACGATGATGATGACGATGACAACGACTTATATAGCCAGTTACTTTCTTGAGACTATTCAGGCTCTTTGGCAGCATAATAACTAGAATATTGAACTTTGAGTCCAGAGGACATGAGTTCAAATCCTTCCTCAACAACTTAATAGTTTTGTGACCCTGAACAAGTTATTTATCCTTTCAAAGTCCCAGTTTCCTCATCTGAAAAGGGGAAAAATAATGCCTAATTCACATAGTTCTTATGAGGATTACACACTTTAAATTGCTGTCATAATGCTATTTGTTGGTCTTGTTCTTGTTCCATCCCCACCCCTTCACACTTCAAAACTTTTGTTTTCACATAATTACATAAGCTTAGATTTAAAAGAGACCTCGGTGGGCATAGAGTTTGACTCACAGCTGACCATGATTTTCATAGCTAATAAATGTGACAAGTTGTCATTCAAATTTTGCTTAATATGTCCAGTATATGTTTGTAATTCAAAGTGGATGTATCCATCAACTTCCCCATCTGCAACTTCCTGAGGCAACCAATCCCTTTAGCTTTCTAGTTGTTAAAAGTGTGTCCTTGAGATGAATGAAAAACCCAACAGACAGAGTTTTCAGCTAATTAATAATCAATTTATTAATTAATTTAACTGATAATAAAATGATGGTTACTTATTTCTCTCAGTAACCACAAACCCCTAATGGAGTCTTAAAAATATGTTTTGTTTTTTTTTTTGAAAGAGAATGTCCTGAAAGGAGAAATCAACCCTGATTGGTGAATAAATAATGAGGGATTAGGCATGCTAATGAGGAGGTGGGCTAAAAGCCTTCAGGTCTTCCTGTTGAGACTATGGCTTGATCATGAGGATCAGCCACCGCCAGCAATCTGGACAAAGGATTCTCTCTCTGCCCAGACCACTCTGGTTGATTTTCTCCTTCATGAACTGGGTTACCCTAAACTCTAATGGAGAGGTGTGAGGACATGGGCTCAGGCCTTTCAGGTTGGAATTCACCTAGAATATATTCTGTTTACAATCTAAATAGCCTTGTTCTTCAGAGAATAGCTGAGGAAATCAAGAGAAAACCTTAATCCAAATTTAACAATTGGCAATTAAATAGTAGAAAAGTCATTTCCCTTATCCTTAAATGAAGGCCAGTTTCTCCTCACTGAACCATTGCTCCTCATTCTGCCTTCCACAGGCATTTTAAAGTTATTTCTCCAGTAAGTCTTCTCTTCTCCATGTTGAATAGCAGTTCCTTCAATTGAGCTGCATATGGCATACATGGCATAATCTTGAGATCTTTGCCATAGACATGCATAGAGCATAGGCCAAGATACCAGACAATGTTTTCTGCAGTTTTATGTCTTGGCTCATTATAGATTCCGTATTTAAATATTACAGCTTATTCTCCTTATCCGCACCCATTTTCTCCTTCTTCTCAATTACCACCACCTCCCCTAAGACTGAAAAAGAGTCAACCCAGGACCCTGAACCAAAGAACTCCAGAAATACCACTGTCCTCCCAACAACCAACTCTAAATGATAATCCAGAGAGGCCATTAGTGGGGAAGGAGCCCACCATGCCTACCAATTACCAACTAACTTCCACCCACAAGGGGAATAGAGAGCAAGGCAACCTGAGGGAGAGGAGGAGGTAGAATACACCAGGTGAGTCAAACCACCCCCAACACTTCAATCACTATCTCCCCTTAAACCTTGATGGAGACAGTCCAGCACCCTGGATCCTATCTATACCACCACTCTCGTTTTCAACCCAATCACTGAAGCCATCATGCCAGGAAGCAAACCTTTTGAAAATGAAGCCTGGCACCTCCTTCTGCAGTTGTTAAAACCCTTTGTACCTCAGCAATCATAGCTCCTGAAGACAGAAAAGAAAGTTCTTGACATCAAAACTCTTGGCACTGTTACAACACAAATCCATAAACAGATAAGATTTAATTATCAAAACAAAAATAAATAATATGCATTACCTTGTGATTTGCTACTGCAT
Source organism: Bettongia penicillata ogilbyi (assembly GCA_023548195.1). Classification (NCBI taxonomy): domain Eukaryota; kingdom Metazoa; phylum Chordata; class Mammalia; order Diprotodontia; family Potoroidae; genus Bettongia; species Bettongia penicillata. The sequence continues at coordinate 2,025,224 of JAJHZJ010000122.1, forward strand.
TCTAAAACCCAGGACCTTAACATCTGATTTACTGCTGCAGCTTTCTTCTGTATGATTTGTCTGAGAAAAATATAAGCTCCTTGAGAGCAAGAACTATTTCCCTTTTTCTATTTTCATTGCTGACAAGTTGTAAGTGCTTAATTTTTTTTTAATTCTTTCATTCATTCATTTCCTCTGTTAATCAGATCATTAGCTTCTTCTTATCCAGGATAATAGCTCCTACTTTCACCTTTGATTCCGTTCCCTTATATCTCCCACCATGAGACCACTCCCTTGTTCATACCCTCTTCCTCTCTCATCTCCATTTCTTCTCTCTTTACGTTTTTCACTCTATTAAGACGCTCAGGTCTTCCTTTTCTGAAGAAAACTTCTATGGACTTAGCCATCTGAAACAAGCTATCATCCTATGCCTTCCATTCTCTTTACTTTTAAACTTTTCAAAAAAATTCTGCAATTTGCATTTTCTCCCCATCACACTACTGAAACTACTCTTATCCAAAGCATCAAGGGTAAATTCAATGTATTATTTCCTCTATCCTCCTCCAACTTAACTTTTCTGTAACATTGGTCATTGATTAGTACCCCTCTTTTTTGGTATTCTAATAGTCCTTGGTTTCCAAGAAACTGCGCTTAGATTTCTTGTTTTACCTCCATATATGAACACTCCATCTTGATCTCTTCTGGTTTTCACTGTGATCCACTACTCCTTAAGTGTGATTGTGACCTAAGATTCTGTCCTTGATCTCCTACTCTACTTTCTCACTCTTATACTTCAATTAGGAAATCACCACAAATCATCTCATCCTTGAGCTACACAGTCCTGCATATCTAATTACTTCTTTGACTGCCCAGTTCACAACTTAAACTCAGTAGGCCATCTTCTTTCCCTTTAAATAAGACCTGCTTTGCCAGTTCCCTATCTCTGTTGTTGTTAGCACTGCTATTTTTCTAGTCATGTTTGCTTAAAAATATATTCCTCTCCCTCTCTCACACACATTTCCTCAACCCATCAGTTTACAAGTTTTAATGATTCTATAGTTAAGGTATCTTTTATCTCTCTCTCTACTTTATCATTCTATTCCATATATATAGATATAGATATATAGATATACATATCAGATACACTAATTCTTCATCTCATGCAAGGCATGTAATAGACTCTTAACTGGTTTCTCTGACTTCAGTATCTGAACTGTCCAATATACCATCCACAAAGTTTCAAGATCAGTCTGAAAATTACAGCCTAATAATGCCACTCCTCTCCTAAGAAGTGTCAAGCTTTATATTGCTTATATAGGATGGAATATGATCTCCTTATACATTTAAGGTCCATCACTATTTAGCTTTTTCCTACTTTTCTATCCTTATTTCACCCTATTTGAACACTAATTCCCTATCTATCTACTCTTGGCTCTTCTGTGATATTATCCAGTCTTTTGTCATGTCCACAAATTCTTACAAGTTATTGCCCACACCTGTGATATATCTTCACATTTCTATTTATGGAAATATTTTCCTTCTTTCAAGACAGCCTTGATATTACATTTTCTGTGAAGACTTCTGTTAATCCCACTCCAATCTAAGTTGAAAATAATGTCTCCCTTCTCAAATTATGGAAATTGTCTAGAACTCCTTTAACCCTATCATATATTATTCTGTATCATATTTATTCAGGTACAATTAAATTCATCTTTGTTCCCATGCAATAGAAGGTAAGGTCCCTGAGTTGAGTCTATATTATTGTTTCCTTGCTTTTCAAACCATCTGCAGCACCAATCTTCAGTATCTAAGACAATACCTTGCATGTTTATTTTTGGACCAGACCTGTGATCTCATTGGCCAAGGGAAATCCCAGTTAGGAAGTTCCATCTGCTAATGAATATTAGTATATATAACTTAGTCTTAGAATATTGCTTCGTGCCCTGACAAGATAAGTGATTTAGCCAGGAAAACATAAATAGCCAAAGGCAGGGTGATCTCAGGTCTTCCTGACTCCAAAGACAGGTCTCTTATCTGCTGCGCTAACTTACCTCCTTTCCTTGTGCAGAGTAGGTTCTAAAGAAATTTTTTTTTTATTGAATAATTAAATTAGGCAAAGTTCCCATCTGCTCTTGGGCAATCCAAATTTTCCCAAACACCATGATTGTACTGGCCAGGAACCTTATGTTTAGGGAATTATTTGAACATTTCTTTATGAGTGGACCAAGAGGAGGATTTGGGGTTCTTGAGTTGGTTAAACCTAGAGACCAATTTCCAATCCAACAATCCATTGTATTGAAACAGGAAGAACTGATATCACTATCTTCCCTATCATATATATTAAAAATATACCTATGTAGGATTCTCCTTTACATACCCCACACCCATCTGTTCACAAGATCTTCTGATTCTAGGAAAATGTCCTTTATTTCTTTTTGGTTTTATGTCACTATCAAGATATTGACTATGCAAACAACAAGCAATAAACATACTAGAATCATGGAAATAAGGCAATTGAGAGATCATCTAGAGCAAGTCTCTCATTTTGTACTCCAAAGGTGGACAATGTGATACAAAGAGTTTCTAAAAGGAAAACTGTCTGACATCAGTTGAGTTATTCTTCAAAGACTGATGTGTTTCCTCTTGCAAACCTCCCCCAATAGGTTCCCTCCATAAATCTTTTAAATTCATACCATGCTGGAACCCACAGAGATTAAAATACTTCTTTTTAAAAATAACTAAACTTTATAGTCTCCCCACGCCCTCCATAGTGTTAATACTTCTAGTCACATTTTTAATGAGCCTGTAATCATTCTATTTTGTCCAGGGTTTCCTCCCCACCGCAGACTCATGACATGCATATCACATCAAGAAAATAAGACACTGACCTTTTGGGGAGCAAAGAATGTGTTACTAGTTTCCGGAGGTATCCAGACTGGAAAAGGGACCTCTCTGATTTTATGCTGTGACAATTGATAAAGCAACATTTCATGAACTGGGCCACTCATTAGAGACTAGAAGGACTTTTGTATCCCTAAGGGGGATGTGTAAAATTAATCTCAACCATTAAGCACTTCAAGTGTTGGACATAGGAACAGTAGAGAACTGGGCAGGGCTTACTGAAGTCTGGGACTGCCAAGCACAGAAAAGCTGTGTGTGCAGAGAATAACTACCATGTGTGTAGCAGCTGGAATGATGTGATGGCTCCAACAATAGAAAAGGGCAGGGGAAATGGAGAGGAGACAGGAAAGAGAACACAAAGGAAAATGGGAAACCTCCTATTATTTACTTGTAATTTATATTAAATAAACATGCTGGGTTTGTTTTCATTTTTGGTTACTAGGATCATTTACCTTATCTCCACTGAATAAAGGGCAGCCAGATCACACGAAGACTTTTGCATGCCTGTTACTAAGTAAATCATTTGTGAGTAATGGGTTTCATGCTAACTATAATCATGTTAGCTACAAAGCCTGACTACTTAAAAGAGGGGGATGCCTTCCAGACACTGGTCATGCACAGTGGTTCAACTTAAAAACTGCTTTGTGGACAATACCTAGTCCCTAGCATGAATGGGTCATGCATGATGGGTTTAATTTCATAAGGCATCATAGCCTAGCAGACTGGCAACAAACCATAACTGAGCCCTAGCTCTGGCTTTGTGGGGTCATTGAGTGTTTAGGCAATTTTTATGGAACTGACCAGTCATGTTATTTCAACAGCCAGTGAAACTGATGCCTCCTTCTTCTGTAAAGTGGAACAAGAAGGAATATTTATCACAGAAAAATATTGAGAAAGTATCAATGATGGAATCACAGGGAGTGTGTGTGTGTATATGTGTGTGTGTGTGTGTGTGAGAAAGAGCGACTGACAGATAAACAGAAGGAGACAGAGAGACAGAGACAGAGAGTGATAGACATAGAAATACAAAGAGAGGAACAGAGACAGAGAGGAGGGGGAGGGAGAGAGACAGAGAGAGAGAGAGAGAGAGAGAGAGAGAGAGAGAGAGAGAGAGAGAGAGAGAGAGAGAGAGAGAGAGAGAGAGAGAAACGAAAGTGTTTCAGTTATTTTCTGTGCTTCATGCCATTTCTGAGAAGTTATAAAATACATGGAACCTTTCCCAATCCAACTTAATTTTAGTGTTTTCCCGGTATTGATAGTTTTAAGTAGATCTTGTTTACTGCTTATTTATACATAGCTCTTTATATTTTGTTGCCCCCATTAGACTGTAAGAGACTGTCTTTTTTTTTCATTTGCATTCCCAGCACTTAGTATAAAATGGCTGGAAAATAATAGGCACTAGATAAATGTTTATTGCATGGTTGATGGTAGAAATGTGGATAAAGATTTCTAAATTTACTTCAATATTTACTAATCAATCAATACATATCTATTGAATTCATACATTGTGCCAGGCATTGTGCTACATAGTCAAGGTGAGGTGCTAAAATATTACTTCTTGCTAAAAAATTTGTCTATACCAAGGAATACTTCCTGGGAACCTATACAGACCTCTAGATTTACAGTGTTGCTCTGGTAACCTGGGTATGGCTCACAAGACAGAGCATTCAATCTTCCATCCTCAAACTTGTACAATCTGTATAACTCTGTACCAGTGAAAGTGGAAGTTAAAGAGTGCTTACCCATACTTTTTGGACTTTTACTTGGTTCACAAACTTTTCTATTTTGACCTTCTTACTATCTTTGCTGACTCATCACACATATCACATTCTCACCCAAACTATAGGTTTATCCCCAAGACTCTGTCCAGGAGTTTCTTCTCTTCTATTTCTATATTCTATTTCTTGGTGACCACTTTACTTCCCATAAGATTCTCATATCTATGCAAATGACTAAGAATTCCATTTCTTCAGCCCAGCCTCTCATCTGAGTTCTGGTGCCGTATTATCAGATGGGCAGATAGATGGCACAGTGGATAGATCAATGAGCCTAGAGTCAAGAAGATTCATCTCCATGAGTTCAAATATGACCTCACTTAACCCTCTTTGACTCAATTTCCTCATCTGTCAAATGAGTTGGAAAAGGAAATGGCAAACTACTCCAGTATTTTTGTCAAGAAAACCCCAAATGAGGGATCACTAAGGGTCAGACACAACTGTACTGACTCACCAACTGCCAACTGGATTTTTCATAGACATGGCAAAGTCAACATGTCTAAAACTGAACACATTATTCCTGCCTCCCTCCACCAACCTAGTGCTCCACTGAACTTCCCTCTTTCTGTTAAGTGTAATAAGGGTAATTCCTCTAATATCACATGTTTGTTATTTCATTGTAATCCTGGATTCCTCACTCTACTACTTCCATAATGTCTGGTAACATCTGTCCCTTCACACTACTCACATAATCAGGCCCTCACGAGCCTTTACCAGGACTATTAAATGTCCCCTAGTTATTGTCCCTGCCTGAATTGTCTCCGAATCCGTCTTCCACATAGTTACCAGTACTATTCCTTAAATGTGGGCCTAACTATGCCACTTCCCTACTTAGCCAATTCTACTGGCTCCCTACTGCCTGATTTCTAGAATAAAATATAGACTCCTTTGTTTGGCTTTGAAAGCTCTTTACAGTCTGGTCCCAATCTACCTTTCTAGTCTCGTTATTCATTGTTCTCCTTCCTGAGGTATATAATCTAGCCAAACTGGGCTTCTCACTCTTTATCACATGACACCCCACCCATCTCCCACTGCCATGACTTTGCATTGGCTGTCTACATGTCTTAAAGTTAAACTTAAACCCCTCATTTCTGCTTTATAGAATCCCTTACTTTGTTCAAGATTCGATTAAAGCAGTATGTTCTACACAAAGTTCCTCCTGATCCCCCACACTACTAGTATGTTCCCTCTCTAAGCTTGTGTTTATTTTATATTCATTTTGTATGGATTTGTTCTCTATATACTTCTGTGTTGTAGGTAGCCAAGGAAACTAATAAGAGTCCATTTTGACTTTTGTTTTTAAGTTGTTTCAGTCATGTCCCATTTGGAGTTGATTTCTTTCTTTTTTTCTTTTTGTAAAAGATACTGGAAGTGTTTGCCATATCCTTCTCCAAATCATTTTACCCATGAGACAGCTGAGGAAAACAGGGTTAAGTTACTTGTCTAGGATCACACAGTTAGCAAGTGTTTGAGGTCAGATCTGAATGCAGGGAGATGTCTTCCTGACTTCAGGACATTGTACTACCAGACTGCTCTCTGTCTTGTCTGTATTTTATCTATTTTGCCTCTGACCCTGTTTGTATTGCAGCTCCTTCCCATCTTCCATCTCCCATCTGATCAAGGCATACTCCATCCCCTATTCCTATCCTGCAAGCCCCCAACAATAAGCTCCATCCCATCCAGAAGAAGTCCATACCCAATTCAACTCCTACCTAAACTGAAACTTATATAAGCCTTGTTGTTTGTTCTTTGAAGAATCTTCCTGTGGGGGTGGGGGTCTCCTGTTGGATAACTCAAAAAACCATTCTCCTTGGTTCCTAAATTTCTGGTTTTGGTTTTGGTTCTTGTTCCAGTTTGTTCTGGTACCAATAATTTTATCCTCAGTATATATAAGTTTCTTAAGAGCTAGGACTATTTCATTCTTATTTTTATATCTCTAGAACCTAATGCAGTGCCTGGTAAATGGTGGTTGGGTAATTGATTAACTTGAATCATTTGATCCTTAAAAACACCTTATGATGAAGATGAAATTGTTCCCATTTTACAAATGAGGAATCTGAGGCACAGAAAGGTTAGTGACTTGGCCATAACAAACAGTTAGTATGAAAAGTAAGACTTGAAAACCCAAGTTTCTCCTGTCATATCTTTCCACCATTAGTTAACTCTCAAAGAGTTTATTAAGGACCTGCTTTATGACAGACACTATGCTAGTGCTAGGGATAATAGAAAGAAAAGCTGGCAAAAAAAAGGTCTCAGTTCTAAAGGAACTCACAGTCTAATGGGAGAGACAATGTGCAAATGACTATGTACAAAAAAGAAATAAATTGGACAAATTATATTATAGGGAAAGCACTGAAGTTAAGGAACAGAATGAATTACTTGTTGAAAATAACATTTTAAATTAGTAAGTGGTTAGTTAACAAAATTAGAATGTGTTTCTGTCTAAATTATTGTTATTCAAATCCCTGGCGTTTCCTGGATACCCATAATAGCTTACCACATAAAAGTTTTGTATGTCATCATTCTTACATCTTGGTTAAAACTTACCTACTACAGCATAGGGATCCTGATACCACCTTTGCAGGAAAATATTTGGAAGATGCTTTATCTTCTAATAATTCTCTTTGTCATATTGAGTTATAGTTACCTAAATGGAGAGAGAGAATCCTAGCATTCTCTTTTAAGTTCTCTCTTCTACTCCAACAAAACTGAAACTAACTTTAGAATAAGGCTGATTTACCTCTTTTTGACATGTAGTTCATTCTAGCAATGTTTTCAGCAAATACTGCATGGATTATATCTTAGATAAGTCTTTGCTTCTTTCTAACATTCCATTAACAAAATTTTTAATGCTCTTTCTCTCATTGGATCACCTCTGCTGAACAAAGATCTTTAATATACAATATATAGGAACTGAAAGCTGAAGCAGAAACATATATGTGAGTGAGCAACAAAGCAAAACACCAACGATGATAAGTAGTTTAGCATGTAATGGAAAGAACAAATTTGTTTGACATTTGACATTTTATCATCTAAAATGTTCATTTACCTTGTAAAAATCTGTTTAGATTATTTTCATTTTGTTAATACATTCAGAACTGGGGTATGAGTGTTTTCAAAATCAAGCATCTAATATGTATATGTGCAGATTTACATATATGTATGTATAAGTGTATATGCAAGTATGCACATGTCACTTTGTGTATATATGCATATATACACAAAAGAGTATTATATGCACATGTATATATGCTTTATATATGCATACATATATATATATATATATATATATATATATATATGAATTAGAATGGATTTTCTATATCAGAATACTTTTTTGTATCCAAATTACAATGTTCGTGTTCCTTGGTCTATCCAGGATATATCATCAAAGTTATAATAAAATTGTGTTTTGTATTTAACAACATGACAAAGTTAATAAAATATAAAAATGCAACTAGCTGAATAAAAGGACATTCAGAGGTCCCATTAGAAACTTTACACTGGATATTTTGGGAGTCTAGGTTTGAATTCATATGTAGTAAATTAGAATTACAATATTTTTCATGATGCTCAGATACACAAATGTATAGATAATTTTGCTTTCAAAACTGTATATCATCTTTCAGAAAAATTTTATTCACTGTGTAAATTGCACAGATGATATCTGACTCCAGTATTTATATTGATGGCTGTATGTTGATAGGAAATAGCTTCTCTTCCTCAGATTTATCCCTATAGTTACCTACAAATTTATAACTACATCCTGAGACCATAATAGGTGTGCTGTAACAGTGCCTAGGTAAAATTGGCAGTAGTGCCTTTAGCTTACATATGCAGTTGCCCCACAAATGCAACCCAGGTGACGGTGGTGAAGAATTTCAATAAGCATGAACTTCATGTGAGCTGGAAATAGACCATCAAAAATCCACAGTAAATTGGTCACTTAGAATGAAGTTTGTGTCAGGTGACAGATTTCATTTCTTATGTTCAAGGACAAACCTAATTAATTTCGCAAGGTTCATCACCAAATGGCCATATAATGATATAGTTTTTAACTAAACCAACTCAAAAGTCAAGTAATTGGGAAAATGCCCCCAAAAGGGGAACAAATAAGACTATACAAGGTTCCTTTCTTGGTAAACAGGTATTTTCTTCCATCCTTTCAGATGAAGAACAACAATGCATACAGTCAGAGGAAGTCAAGGCTTCTGTAGCCAAGACCTCCAAAATAAATATGCAATGGTCTCAGTCCATGGAAGAGAACAAAAAGGATTTTGAAAATCAAGCTAAGAGAGGTGGAGGAAAAATTGGGAAGAGAAATGAGAGAAATGCAAGAAAATAATTAAGAGTGAGTCAACAACTTGCTAAAGGAGACCCAAAAAATTCTGAAGAAAATAACACTTTGAAAAATAGGCTCAATTGGCAAAAGAGGTTCAAAAAGCCAATCAGGAGAAGAATGCTTTAAAAAACAGAATTAGCCAAATGGAAGAAGAGGTTCAAAAGCTCAATGAAGAAAATAGTTTTTTCAAAATTAAAATGGAGCAGATGGAAGCCAATGACTTTATGAGAAATCAAGAAATTATAAAACAAAAACAAAAGAATGAAAAAATAGAAGACAATGTGAAATATCTCACTGGTAAAACAACTGACCTGGAAAATAGATCCAGATCATTTAAAAATGATGGGACTACCTGACAGCCATGATCAAAAAAAAAAAGAGCTTAGACATCATCTTTCATGAAATTATCAAGGAAAATTGCACTGATATGCTCAAACTAGAGGGCAAAAGAAATACTGAAAGAATCCACTGATCACCTCCTGAAAGAGATCCAAAAAGAGAAACTCCTAGGAATATTGTAACCAAATTTCAGAGTTTCCAGGTCAAGGAGAAAATATTGCAAGCAGCAAGAAAGAAACAGTTCAGGTACTGTAGAAATATAACCAGAATAACACAAGATCTAGCAGCTTCTACACTAAGGGATCAAGGGGCTCAGAATATGATATTCCAGAAGTCAAAGGAACTAGGATTAAAATCAAGAATCACCTATCCAGAAAAACTGAGTATAATACTTTGGGGAAAAAATGGTCATTCAATGCAAAAGAGGACTTTCAAACATTCTTGATGAAAAGACTAGAACTGAATAGAAAATTTGACTTTCAAACACAAGAATCAAGAGAAGCATAAAAAGGTAAACAGAAAAGAGAAATCAGAAGGGACTTTCTAAAGTTGAACTGTTTACATTTCTAAATTAATAGATAATATTTATAGCACTTGAGACTTTTCTCAATATTTAGGTGGTTGGAGAGATTACACACACACACACACACACACACACACACACAAACACACACACATAGAAAGCACAAGGTGAGTTGAGTAAGAAGGGATGATATCTAAAAAAATAAAATTAAGGGGTGAGAGAGGAATATATTGGGAGGAGAAAGAAAAATGGAATGGGGCAAATTATCTCTCATAAAAGAGGAAAGAAAAAACTGTTTCAGTGGAGGAGAGAAGGGAGGAGGTGAAAGGTAAAAAGTGAAACTTATTGTCTTCACATTTGGCTTGAGGAAGGAAAAGCATGCTCACTGAATCTGGAATGAAAACCTATCTTACACTACAGGAAAGTAGGGGAGAAAGGGACAAGTGGGGTGGGAGGGATGATAGAAGGGAGGGCAAATGGGAGGAGGGAGCAATTAGAAGTGAACACATTTTGGGGAGGGACAAGGTCACAAGAGAGAATAGAATACATAGGGAGGCAGGATAGGATGGAGGGAAATAGTTAGTCTTTCACAACATGACTATTATGAAAGTCTTTTCCAAAACTACACATATATAGCCTATATTGAATTGCTTGCCTTCTCAGTGGGAATGGGTGGGGAGGGAGGAAGAGAGGTAAGCTGAAGCTCAAAATTTTAAGAACAAATGTTGAAAATCATTTTTGCCTACAACTGGGAAGTAAGAACTACAGGTAATGGGGGATAGAAATCAATCTTGCCCTACAAGAAAAGAGGGAAGAAGGGGATAAGGGAGGGGAGGGGTGTGATAGAAAGGAGGGCATATTGAGGAAAGGGGTAATCAGAATGCAAGGTATTATGGTGTGGGGGGAAGAGAAGAGATGGAGAGAAAATTTGGAACTCAAAATTTTATGGAAATGAATACTGAAAACTAAAAATAAATAAACATTAAACAAAACAAAGGAAAAGATCATTGATGACACTAGAGATTGCAGTTTTAGGTGTAGGATGTGTTCAGAAGCTGAATAGGAAAGTATTAAGGAATTAATGAGAAGAAAAGAATTGGAGGTAGCAAATGTTTCACCTCAGTTAAGGAGTCTGGCTGAGAAAGGGAAACAAGTTGTAAAACAATAACTTGAGGGGATGGCAATGTCTAGTGAGGTTTTTTAAAATAAAAATAATTGACCATGTTTGAAAATAGAACAAAGGAACTATACAGGGAGAAATTGAATATTCTAAACAGAATAATTAAATGTATAATTGACTGAAGATGATGGGAGGTGATGGGATAAAATTCCCTTGTGATAAGTTTGGCCTTTTGTAATAGTAAGCACCCCAACATACACAGGGGGGACTGTTAGCACAAGTTCTTTGATCTGCATTGATAAATGAAAGGCAACTTTCAAGGGATTAACAATCACTTTAATCAAGTACATGTATCATTCCTTTAACCAAGCACATATATCATTCACCTAATTCAGGGGAGTCAGTACCCTGAACTTCAAAGAAAATACAGAGCTCTGATATCAAAGATCAATAGATATGCCTTCCTGGGCCTAAATTCAACAAGTCCAACTATCTGACCATATTTACCAGAGAGGGAAGTAGGACATCTGGGTTTCCAAATTCAGGAGGTTCCTTTAGCACCATCCTTGAGTCCTCATTTGGTCAAACAAATATTTCCAATCAATAAGCCTCAAAGTAAAACCTCAACTCAGAATTTATACCTTTTTTAGAGCCAGAAGGCATCATAAACCTTGAGAACCAGTGCCTCATTAACAAATGGCTTAGGCCTTCCCATAAATTTTCCCTAATCACACTTCCCTTAATGGGCAGGCCAGTTAATGGGTGGGGAAGATCTTTAATCACATTAAAATAATCAACAATACAAATACATGTACTGCTTCTAGTCAAAGAAACTCTTGTTTCTGTGCTTACTCCTTAAAAAGACTCCTGATTGATAAAGGAAAGACTAAAAAAAATAAAAACAGCAAAAAATCCTATTTTGTTTGCCATAACAGCCTTGATAAGTAGAATAGTTATCTCTTTGTCAGATACCAGGGGAATAAATCAATGAATGGACAATGTTATTAAGGAATTTTGAGATAAAGACAATTCAAAGAGTGAGAAGTCACGTCAAATAGCCTCAATTTCCAAAGTAAAGTAAGAAGCAACATAGAACCAAGATTCAGAAATGTGTATATCATTCTCTCCTGAAGTGGCTTTTCTCTTATCCAGCAGGACCAGATGGATTTTGTGCTTTAAGAAGCTTGTTTCAAGAGTCAATTCCTTCTCAGTGCCCTAAGTTACTCTAAACAACATACTTGAAAATGGTTTCATTCTCTCAATCTAGACCAACTGCACCCACCCTTAATTCTAGCCTCAGCTTAGTACCTTTCTAGGGATACACCATAAATTGCTTTACTCATAATCTGAAAGATTTAAAGAACTTTTCTCTCTGAATATGTTCACATATGCAGCCTAAGCCTTAGCTTTTTAATAACCATGTGACTGGGGCTGAATTTATGTTAACTGAATATATAACTTGTCAGATGAGAAAAAACACCTGTTTTCCTTCAACAAACAAAATTTCCCACTTCTCTCTTTGTTTGCACCACAGTGACTTTTAAGATTCATTGAACAAATTTTGTAATGCTGTTCAGCTGTCACATAAGTAGTGCCAGAAGTTTGATTTGAACTCAGGTCTTTTCCTTTCATAGTCAGTGTTCTAAGCATTATACGAAGTTGCCTCCATTTACAAATGAGGAAACTGAGACTCAGACAGTGTTAGTTATTTGCTTAAGGTCACTTGAGAAGCAAGAGACAGGTTCTAAACCCAGGTATTATGACTCCAAATTCAGTGTTCCTTGAACTCTGCCATAATATCTGTAGAACTCTTGGGATTAGGGAAGAGGCAAGATGGCAGAGAAGAGCTAGGAAGTTTCCTGAGCTCTCCATAACTTTCCTCAGAAAGAACATTAAATCAGGCTCTAAATGAATTCTGGAGCAAGAGTCAACAAAAAAGATGGAATAAAACAATTTTCAAGCTTAAGGTAACTTAGGATTTCAGGAAAGGTTTGTCTTTCTTTGGTAAAAGGGGAGGACAGGCCAGTGAAGACTGTGTCCAGGCAAGCCAGCAGGAAACGCTTAGCCACAGCACAGATCAGCAACCAAGGTCTCTCAGTCCTGCTCAGCAGACTAGCAGAGAGGCTTCCAGTCCAAACACAGAAGACAGAAATCTAGTACATCAAGCATGAATAGGCCTGGCCACTCCCAGTAGATAAGCTACAAGCACCCAAGCACTGGCATGGAAAGCCAGTGACCCAGGACCCTCACATAAGAAGTTTGGTGTCTCCTGTGGATCCAGGAGCAGAACTCAACTTTAGAAGTCATGAAATGGGCTGAAAATGAGTAAAAAACAAATGATCTCTGTCCATAGGAGGCTACTATGGAGAAAAAGAAGTTCAAAATACAAACTCAGAATAGGACATTGTCAAAATGCCTATATAAAAAGCCTCATAGTGGAATATGAATTAGTCTCAAGCCCCAAAAGTCCTCTTGGAAGAGGTCAAAAAGGATTTTAAAAATCAAGTAAGAGAAGTAAAAGAAAAATTTTGGGGGAAAATAACAATGAGAGTTATGCAAAAGAATTATTTAAAAAAGAGTCAATGGCTAGGAAAAGGATGCGGAAATATTGACTGAACAAAACAACTACTTAAAAAATACAATTGGCCAAATGGGAAAAAAATCCATTGAGGAAAACTATACCTTACAAAGTACAATTGGTCAAATAGAAAAGGAGGCACAAGTTAACTGAATAAAATAATTTCTTTGTTTTTTATTTTATTTAATGTTCTACAATCACTACCATAAAACTTAGATTTTGACCCCACACACACATCTACCCCCCTCCTTCCCCTCCCTCCCCAAGATGGCATACAATTTTATATAGGATCTATATATACTTTCCTATTGAATACGTTTTAACTATAGTCATGATATGTAGACAAACTAAAATAAATGGAAGAAATCATATAACAAATCCAAACATAATACACAAACACAAACATGATCTGCTGCATTCTGCAAATGAATTCCATAGTTCTTTCTCTGAGCATGGAAGGCATTTTGCCTTAGAAAACCATTAGGAATTTTTTTTTAAGTTCTTGCATTATTACGAAGTTCCAAGTCTACCATAAAAAACTGTCGCACACTGTGGTCATTGCTATGCACAAAGTTCTCCTGGTTCTGCTCCTTTTGCTCAGCATCAGATCATATAAGTCCTTCCAGGCCTCCCTGCAGTCTTCTTGTTCATCAAAGAAAATTATTTCTTAAGCATTAGAATTGTGCAAGTAGAAACTAGTGATTCTATGAGACATCAAAAATCAGTCAAACAAAATCAAAAGAATGAAAAAATAGAAGAAAATGTAAAATACCTCATTGACAACTGACCTGGAAAATAGATTCAGGAGATAAAACTGAAGAATTATTGGACTATCTGAAGGCTATGATTAAAAGAAAGAGAGCCTGAACAGTACCTTTAAAGAAATTGTCAAGAAAATCTACCCTGATACCCTAGGATCAGAGGGCAAAATCGTCATTGAAAGAATCCACTGATCATCTCCTGAAAGAGATCCCAAAATGAAAACTCCAAATTTCAGAACTATCAGGTCAAGGAGAAAATACTGCAAGGAGTCAGAAAGAAACAATTCAAATATAATGGAGCTGCAGTCAGGATTATACAGGACTTAGAAATTTTTACATGAAAGGATCAGAGGGTTTGGAATATGATATTCCAGAAGGTAAAGGAGCTTGGATTAAATCCAAGAATCAACTACCCACCAAAACTGAGCATAATATTTCTGGGAAAAAAATGAACATTCAATGAAATAGGGGACTTTCAAATTTTCCTGATGAAATGACAAAAGCTGAATGAAAAAGTTTATCTTCAAATGCAAGAATCAAGAGAAGCAAAAAGATAAATAGGGGAAAATGTTATTTAATAAGATTAAAATTGTTTTCCCTACACTGTAATATGTTACGTGTAGCTCTTGAGAACCCTATCTTTAATAGGGCAGCAAGAAGGAAGGAGTACATATAAACATAAGGTATGGGTATAAGTTGACTTTGATGTGATGCTATAAAGAAATTAAGGGGTGAAAAAAGATTATACTGGGATAAGAGGAAAGGGACAGGCAAATTAGATAAATCACATGAAAGGGCACAAAACTATTACATTAGAGAGAAAAAAGAGGGGGTGAGCATTGCTTGAAACTTTCTCTCATCTGATTAGACTCAAAGAAAGAATACTATACACACTCAGCTGAGTATTAAAATTTATCTTACCCAATAGGGAAGTAGGAGGAGTAAGGGGAAAGAAAAGGTAAAGGAGATGGCTGATAGAAGGCAGGGCAGAAGTGGGAGGGGAAAGGGGAGAAAAAGGAGAGTAACAGAAAGAGGGGCAGATTGAGGGAGGTGGTAATCAAAAGCAAAACACTGGTGAAAAAGTACAGGATGAAAAGAGAGATAAAAGTATAAACAGTGGGGGAATACAGGATGGAAGAAAATATACAGTAATAGTAAGTGTGAATGTGAATGGTATGAACTCTCCCATAAAATGGAAGTGAATAGCAGAGTGGATTAAAAACCAGAATCCTACAATATGTTGTTTACAAAGAACATATATGAAGCAGAAAGATACACAGAGAGTAAAGGTAAAAGGCTGGAGCAGAATATATTATGCTTCAACTGAAGTAAAAAAAGGAGTGCTAACAATTTTGAACTCAGGTAAAGTAAAAGCAAAAGATAGATCTAATTTTAAAAGATAAGGAGGGAAATTACATTTTGCTAAAAGGTAGCACAGACAATGAAGTAGTATCGATAGTAAACATATATGCACCAACTGATGCAGCATCTAAATTCTTAGAGAAGTAAAGTAAGTTACTGGAAGAAATAGATTATGCAGCAAAACTATAATAGTGGGAGACCTCAACCTTCTCTCTTGGAACTAGATAAATCTAACCACAAAATAAACAAGAAAATAGTTAAGGTGGTGAGTAGAATTTTAGAAAAGTTAGATATGATAGACCTCTGGAGAAAACTGAATGGGAATAGAAAGGAGTATATCTTTTTCTTAGCAGTACATGGCACTTACTCAAAAATTGACCATGTATTAAGGCATAGAAATAGCACAATCAAATGAAGAAAGGCAGAAATATTGAATGCATCCTTTTCAGGTTATGGTGCAATAAAAATTATATTTTAATAAAGGGTCAAGGAAAATAGGCTAAAAACTAATTAGAAATGAAATAATCTAATCTTAAAGAATGACTGGATCAAAAAACAAATAACAGGAACATCAATAACTTCATCAAAGAAAATAATCAGACAATATACTCAGAACTTATGGAATGCAGCCAAAACAGTTTTTAGAGGGAATTTTATATTTCTAACTGCTTACGTGAACAGAACAGAAAAAGGGGAGATCAATGAATGTGGCATACAACTTAAAAATGGTAGAAAAAGCACAAATAAAAAATCCACAATTAAACATCGAATTAGAAATTCTGAAAATCAAAGGAGAGATTAATAGAATTGGAAGTGAGAAATCTACTGTACTAACAACTCGAGTTGGTTTTACAAAGAAAAAAAATAACCAATAAAATAAATAAGCTTTTAGTTAATTTGATTTTAAAAAAAGAAAGAAAACTAAAACTACAAGTTTCAAAATGGAAAGGCTGAATTCAATAACAATGAAGAGGAAATTTAAACAATAATTGAAAGTTATTTTGCCAGACAATGAAGAAGAAATTTAAACAATAATTGAAAGTTATTTTGCCAGACTGCATGCCATAAATCTGGCAATCTAAGTGAAATGGATGAGTATTTATAAAAAAATGTAAATTACCCAGAGTAATAGAACAGGAAGCAAAATAAATAACTCCATATTAGAAAAAAGAAATTGAATAAGCCATTAATGAAGTCCCTAAAGTAAATCTCCAGGCACAGAGGGATTTACAGGTGAATTTTACTAAACATTTAAAGAAAAAGTAATCACAATATTATATGAAATGATTGAGAAAATAGGCAAGTAGGGGTCCTATCAAATTACTTTTAGCATATGAATGTGGTACTGACATCTAAACAACAAAGAACCAAAACAGAGAAAGAAAATTAAAGACTAATTTCCCTGATGAATATTGATGCAAAAATGTTGAACAAAATATTAGCAAAGAGATTATAGCAATTCATCACAAGGAAACTACATTATGACCAGGTGAGATTTATATTAGGAATGCATGGGTGGTAAAATATTAGGAAAATTATCAGCATAATTGACCATATAAATAATAAAAATTAACAGAAATCATGATTATCTCAATAGGTACGGAAAAGGCCTTTGACAAAATACAGCAGCCATTCCTATCAACAACCCTAGAGAACGTAGGCATGAATGGAATTTTTCTTAAAATGATAAGCAGTATCTACCTAAAACCATCAGTAAGCATTATCTGTAATGGTTATAAGGTAGAAGCATTCCCAGTAAGAACAATGGTGAAACCAGGTGGTCCATTATCACCACTATTACTCAATATTTTACTAGAAATGTTAGCTTTAGTAATATAATAATTAGAGAAGAAAAAGAAATTGATGGAATTAGAATGGGCAGTGAGGAAACAAAACTATCACTCTTTCCAGGTGATATGATGGTATCAGCTAAAAAACTTCTTGAAACATTGAACAACTTTAGCACAGTTGAAGGATATAAAATAAAACCACACAAATCAGCAACATTTCTACATATCACCAACAAAACCCAGCAGTGAGCAATAGAGAAATTACATTTCAAACAGACAAATGCAAAGACAAGCCTAGGAACTCTAAAAACCATAATCACAAATCCTTTTTTACAAAAATAGTCAAATATAAACAAATGGAAAAATATTAATTGCTCATGGGCAGGTCAAACAAATATAATAAAAAATGGCAATTCAATCTAAATCAATTTGCCTATTCAGTGCCATACCAATCAAACTACCAAAACTTATTTCATAGAGATAGAAAAAAAATTTATCTGGAAGTACAAAAAGACAAGAAAATCAAGGGAATTAATGAAAAGAAATGCAAATGAAGGTTGATCTAACCATATCAGATCTCAAACTGCATTATAAAGTGGCAATCATCAAAACTGTTTAATACTGACTAAGAAACAGAGTGCTGTATCAGTAGAATAAGTTAGGCACACAAGATAGAAAAGTCAATGACTATAGTAATCTAGTATTTGGTAAAGTCAAAGACTCCAGCTTGTGGGATAAGGACTCCCTATTTGATAAAAACTGTTGAAAAAAATGGAAAAAAGTATGGCAGAAATGAGGCATCTCATACTCTATACCAAGATAAGGCTGAAATGGGTACACAAAAGAGATGATGCCATAAGCAAATTAGGAAAACAAGAGATAGTTTACTTATCAGATCTATGGAGAAGGGAAGAGTATATGACCAAACAAGAGAAAGAGAACAATATGAAATGCACAATGGATAATTTTGATTACATTAAATTGAAAGGTTTTTGCATAAACATAGTGCCAATGTGATATTCACAGCACCTATGATGGCCATGAATATACTGGCACAATTTTAAATTGTGAAATACTTCAGACTCTCCACATGGAAGACGGAACCAAAACATTAAGATACCAGAAAGCCAAATCCATCATAGTAACAAAAAGCTGTACACAAGAACAATGTAGAGAACACCATCCCTAAGCCTTCCCCCAGTAGGCCTCTCACAAGCCAGCTCCCTTAAACAAAATCACAAACTCTTTCACTCACACTTGCCTACTTGCCTGCATCCTTCCTAGCTCTGATTGCTCTCACCAATTTCCTCTCAGTTCTGCTCTTGCTCCACCTCTTCCTGTTCCACTCATTCAGCAAGCTCCTACCACCACATGTTCCATGTGACCCAGGCAGTCACATGGGCCTATTAATGAATGGGAAAGATCTTCCCATTTAAATTACCATTACAATAACAAAAACAATGCATCCAAGATTGAAAGGAAAGCAGAAATCTGGGAAAAAATCTTTACAGCAAGTGTTTCTTCTGATAAAGGCCTCATTTCAGAAAATATAGAGAAGTGAATCAAATTTATGGGACTATAAGTCATTCCCCAATTAATGAATGGCCAAAGGATATGAACAGGCAGTTTTTAAATGAAGTAAAAGTATCTATAGTCTTGTGAAAAAATGTTTTAAATCACTATTTAATAGAGAAATTCAAATTAAAATGATTCTACGGTACCACTTCCGATTGGTTAATATGATAGAAAAGTAAAATCAGTGTTGGAGATGTGAGAAAATTGGAACACTAAGGCATTGTTGGCAGAGTTGTGAACTGATCCAATCAAATGTGCATATTCTTTGACCCAACAATACTACTACCAGGCCTGTATTCCAAAGAAATCATAAAAATGGGAATAGGATCCACATGTACAAAAATATTTATAGCAGCTCTTTTTGTGGTGGCCAAGAATTTGAAGCTGAGGCAATGCTCAGCAGTTGGGGAATGTCTAAACAGTTACGGTCTGTGAATGTAATGGAACATGATTGTGTTATAAGAAATGATGAGCGGACATATTTCAGAAAAAAACCTAGAAAGACTTACATGAACTAATGTGGAATGAAGTGAGCAGAACCATGAGAACATTATACACAGTAACAGCAACATTGTGTGATGCTCAACTATGGTAGATAGTTCTTCTGAGCAATACAATGATCTAAGATAATTCTGAAAGATCACTGATGGAAAATGCTAACAACATTCAGAGAAAGAACCATGTAGTCTGAGTCTAGATTGAAGTATGCTATTTTCACTTTTTTTGCTTTTTCTTTCTCATAGTTTTCCCCTTTTGTTCTGATTCTTATTTTACAACATGACTAATGTGGAGATATACCATGATTATACATATATAATCTATATCAAATTACTTACTGTCTTGAGGAGGGAGAGGGAAGGAACAGAGAAAAAACTGGAACTCAAAATTTTATAAAAACGAATGTTGAAAACTATCTTTACATATAATTAGGGAAAATATTATGAAGAAAAAAAAACTATGTCACAACTGAGAACTGAGAAATAGTGTTATAACCCATTTTCCAGTAATGAAGCTTCAGTGTTGCAAAGACTGACTTTGTTCTTGTGGATTTTCTAAGTATCTCTTTAGCTTATGTATTAATTCACCCAGGTGTTGCCCTGGTAGCATCAGATTAGGCTTTTGTATAGGTCTGTATAAAACAATCACATACCTATGCAGTCTTTCAGCTTCCATTCAAAGCCTCAAAATGCTATAAAATGTAATATAAGGCAGACTTTATTTCATTCATTAAATAATATGAAGGGACTCTTATGAAGCCCATAAGTAATCAAGGTAACTGTGGCAATTTCCATCTATCCCTGTCTTCTATAAAATCCTAAAGACTTGTAATATTCTCCTGGATGCTTTCATGTATTATCCACTACCACCTGTTTTCCCTCATCCCACTAAATGAGGAGGTAATGAATTCATGGTAGCTGGAGACTCAGTGAATTTACACATCTCAAGGTGGCCCTCCCTTACCTTCAGAGACATAACCTGTCATCTAGTAAAATTCTTTTCCCAAGACCATATAATTTACCATGCCAATGAAGGGCAAGGTTTAATTCACTTGACGTTGTCATTTTATTTCTTGTTGCTCTACATCTCCATTTTTCACTTGGTCCAGGGTTTCAAAGTAGTTCTAGAACTTTCTCCTGTGGGTTGACTGGGCTTGGTTCAAAAACTTCTGTCACTGACACTTCACTTTGACTATTTTTTTTTATCATTGACTTGGCATAAGAACTCTTTATAGGTCCAGCAAGAACTACTGCCATTATTGAAGTCAAATCCCTGGTAGATATAATTCCCTAGAGGGATCATGGGACAGAATTATGCATAAGTCAAATCAATTTCTTTTTATCTTTTCTCTGGTTATGTTCAGTTATTTCTTTTCAAAGGTCAAATCCAAGTGTTTATAAACTTGTAGTGAATCAGTAATCTTTATTGCGGTGGTGATTTTGGTCATGATGATTAGGAAGATGTAACAGTAAGTACCCCAACATACCCCAACATAGAGAGCCTGCTATCCTAGATTCTTTGATCTGCTTCTCTAAAAGGAAAGGCAACATTTGAGGAGTTAACAATCACTTTAATCAAGCACATATATCATTCACTTAGTTTAGGGAAGAAAGCACCTTGAAATTCAGAGAAAATACAAAGCAATTTAGATCAGAAGAAAGGGCTTCCAAATTGTCCAGTAGTAAGCAACATATAGATCACAATTCAACAGACAGTTCCAACTGTCTGACCATAGTTACCAGAGAGGGAAGCACCGACATCTGGATTTTCAAAGCTAGGGGGCTTCTTAGTGACTTCCCAGAGTTTCATCTGGCACACAAATCTTCTTCCAAAAACTAAGCCCCAAAGGAAAACCATACCTCAGAGTCTTTATACACTTTTTAGAGCTAGAGAACATTACATTTCTGGAGAAAACCAGTGTCTTAGTCATTGCTGGCAAAATTCTTTCTAGGGTCCTCCTTAATAGGTTGATCACTGGGAAGATGGTCATATACCTGAGAGCCAGTTTGGCTTCAGAAAGGCCCAAGGAACAGTCGATATGTTGTTTGCTGCCCGACAACACCAGGAGAAATGCCAGAAACAGAACAGAGGTCTGTATACAATATTTGTAGATCTGACCAAGGTCTTTGACACAGTTAGTCATGAGGGCTTATGAAAAATTGTGTCAAAATCTAGGTGCCCAGAGAAGTTTATCAATTTCAATTTCATGATGGCATGTTTGCCTGGGCTCTTAATAGTGGACAATGCTCACATGCCTTCCCAGTAACCAATGGAGCGAAACAGGGCTATGTGCTTGCTCCCATGGTTTTTAGCATGATGTTTTCAGCCATGTTGTCAAATGCTTTCAATGAAGATCAACATAGCATCAAGGTCAACTACTGTACTAATGGTCAGTTCTTCAATTTGAAAAGGCTTCAAGCCAAGACCAAAGTGGAGGGAGTGTTGGTGCATGATTTTCTATCTGCACATGATTGTGCACTCAATGCAGCCTCTGAAGCTGAGATACAGCAAAGTATGAATCAATTCCCTGCTGCCAGTGTTAATTTTGGCTTAATAATTAACACTGAGAAAGCACAGGCGCTCCATCAGCCATCACTACGCCATCCATACATGGAACCACTGGTTACAACAAATGGAGAAGTTTTGAATCCCGTGGATAAGTTCATTTACCTTGGTAGTGTACTTTCCAGGGACGTACACATTGACAATTAGGTTCAGGAATGCATTGCCAGAGCTAGTTCAGTGTTTGGGAGGTTCCAAAGAAAAGTTTGGGAGAGAAGAGGTATTAGACTGACTACCAAACTGAAGGTCTTCAGAGCCATTGTGCTGACCTCATCGTTGTATGCCTGTGAAACAAGGACAGTCTAACAGTGACATGCCAGGAAACTGAATCACTTCCATTCTAACTATCTTAGGAAGATTCTGAGGATCACCTGCAAGGACTGCTCGAGCTGAACTAGCAAGCATTCAGACTATCCTTCAGAGAGTGCATCTTTGATGGACTAGCCACATTGCTCGAATGCAAAATGTACACTTGCCAAAAAGACTATTTTATGGAGAACTCACATGAAGTAGGCAGTTACATGGTGTTCAGAAGAAACAATACAAAGACACTCTTCAGGTCTCTCTCAAGAACTGTGTACTTGACTCTGCAATATGGGAGACACTGGCACAGGACTGCTCAGCATGGTGTGCCCACATCAGAAAGGATACTGTGCTGTATGAGCAAAGCAGAATTGAGACAGCACAAAGTAAATATAGGATGCACAAATTTGGAGCATCCACCCCAAATATTCACATGGACTATCTGTGCCCAACCTGTGATAGAGCATTCTGAGTTCTTGTTGGTCTGATCAGCCACAGTGGGACACACTGAAACTTCACTTTGTTATGGTGATGTCATTTTCTTCCTCTTTGAAAATGAAGGGCAACAACCAACCAACTTCTTTGTAGAAACAAAAACAGCAAAAGATCCTACTTTGCTTGTTCTCACAGAAGAGGAAGATAATAGTTTATCCTCACAACAGCTCTAGGAGGTAGATGCTATTATCTGAAGTAGATATAGGTTAAGTAATTTGCCCAGGGTCACATTACTAGTCAACCTCTGAGGTTGGCCTTCCTGACTTCGAGTCCAGGGCAATATCCACTGTGCCATAAGGAGATTGCCAAAACCTAGGCAGTCTTATCAAAGAATTCATTTTAACTTAGTTAAGGGAGAAAAGTAATTCCTGAGTGTCTAACAGTTAAAAAAAATTGGCCCAAATTATACCAGAGTCCTGACCTGCATCTCCAATTCTAGATTTCTCCCTTTAGACCAAGGGAGATTCCATTGCATCAGGCAATCCTCACTATACAGCAGCATATTTCTTCTTTCTTGAAGAGATTATTTCTGTAGCATCATTCTATTCCTTACATTCCTTTAAAAATTCCATATATTTACATAAATTCCACTCAGTAACACCATGCTCCATATGCATTTCCCTGCCTCTCTTCCAATAAGCAACCTTCAGGAGGATCTTACTCTTCTACAGCTTTTCTTCTCTAAGCTTCTTCTTTCTTCCTGTTTGCAATGTCCACATGTGATGCAAAAATAGACAAACAAATAAAACTGAGGTCTCAAACAAAAAAGATCAGTTATCCTGGATGAACTCTTAAAAATGAAACCTGAATGAGCTATGAGAACAGGTTGAGGACTATGTCCTGACTCATTCTGACCACTCCTGCCAGCCTGTGCTTCAGAATTACCATCATATATAGCTTTCCTCTTAGATGAGTTCTCAAGTTGTATGCTGTGGCTCAGGTATTACATATATTCAAAACATGAGGGACAATAAAATGAATTTTTTATCAATAATTATTATGTGCTAGTGTTTTAAATAATAGTCACAATCTCCTTTTCTTTAACCTACTGTTCTACTTGTAATATCACAATTATCCAAATAAATGCATTTGTTTAGGCTCTAAAAGTTCTTGATGATTTTTTGATGTATCTTCATTACTTTTTTCAATATTAAATGGATGTAATAAAGTGTTCTCACCTGTAATTCCCTTTGTCTTCCACTTTAGTTCCAATGAGGTTTGAATAAAAGAACAAGTTCCTATCACAAATGATTAATATTTTTCCAATTCTTTCCATTTCCTTGGGCTGGACATGTTTACCATGATTGCGGTTGCTTCAGTACTAAGTTATGCTCCCCTAGTACCCATAAACCAGTACCAAAAATTCAAGTAATTGGAAACTTCTTTAAGAGGTTTTCTTGATGTTTTAAGACCTCATGGCTCATACCCTCAAGTAAGTGTGCTGTCAAATATCCTACATTGTGTTCCCATTCCTGAAACAAGGGCTGTTTAGTTTCTCCCCTTTGCATTTAGCTCTATAAAAATGTGGCTAGACTGTTTCAAGTAAGGAAATGAGCCTATGTGTAATAACATACCTCACACATATTTATAGCTCATTGTTCAGATGTGGATTGCTCCCCTAAACTGGAAGTGAATTAGGTGCTGTTATAGCCTCTGTGGATTATTACTTCCTCTTAATTGTCACCCACTGGACAGAAGTAATCCTGATACCATTCTGTCTCAATAATATTCATTTATGTGACTTACTTCATGAAACTCACAGAACACATGGCCATCTATTCCTATCCATTAGATTAGAATGGCTATGAAAATAAAATGTTGGGGTCTAAATAGTTTCAGAATATAAAGATGAGGCCCTGGTTTGAAGGGTAAGGCTGTATCTCATAATTCATTAAGGCAATAGTAACTGGCTCAGCCATAAGGACATCCTTTTTTTCTGTGCTCACTTTGGATACAGAATATACTCTCAGCTTGAGTTTACATGAGTCCATTACTCAGGGTGGAGGGCAGATGAGATTATAATGCTGAAAATCATCATCATGGTCCCCATCATTAATCTTTGATAAGCACTTTATACTTGTCAAAGTGTTTCCATAACTATTATCTCATTTCATAATGAGATGGAGAGAATGAGCTCAATGTCATAGGATTTCTATTGCATCTTCAATTTTCATGGATTTACTTCTTTCCTTTCATTGAAGTTCCTTTTTTTTATTCAGAATCATATGTTTTTCTTTCTTGTGGAAAAATTAAAAAAATAAACTAATAATAAAGGGAAGTCCTCAGTTAATTATACATGGACATTTTCAGTGGGTTTCAAAACCCGTATTATTATCCTAGTTCTGAAAGCTGGAATTGAAACAAGCATTACTTCAACAGTGAAAAGTATTGCCATAGGAAATAAGTAGAAGCATAAGGAAAGAAAATAAAAGCCATAATGTCAGAGAATTCCCCTCATTAAAATATGATTGAGAGCTCATTATAGTTTGCTAGTTTTTTGTTGATTTTTTTTTTTACAAACCCAATAACAAACATAAATTTAAAACATCAACATACAAGATGGTGACCAATCCCTGGCACAGATCAGTTTTAAATAAAGAACCAGAGAAACACAACAGCAACCTGATTTAGGAATCTGTCATTTCCCAAGTCAAATTCGTGCTTTCTTCTGGACCGCTTGGAGTGCTGATACTGACTGTTTTTTAAAGTCTGCCAAGTCTGATGATAGAGCTGTAGAATCTTGGAGTTGGAAGGGATGTTAGAGGTTCATCTAGTCCAGCCTCCCACCCACTGCAGGAATCCCTTCTACAGCATCTCAGTCAGATGGTTGTCTACTTTCTATATGACTAAGTCCAGCAATGGCAAGTTCCCTACCACATGAGGCAGTATTCAACTGTTGGACAGTTCTAGTCTCTAGAAAATTTTTCATTATACTCAGTCAAAAGCTGCCCCCTCTCACATTTGAAAAGTTGTCCAAGTTCTGTCTTTTGGAACAACATCATCTAATCCCATCTAATCAGGATAGAACTTCAAATACTTGTAGATAATATAATGACCTCCTTAGTCTTTTCTGTTTCCACAGCAATCATAGAACTATGAGCACAGTAAGTGCATAATAAATGCTTTTTTATTCATTCATTCATCCACTCATTCATTCATCCAGCCAGCCAACCAGACTAAACATCTAATTTCTTCAACAAACTCCATTTTATCAAAGTTGTTTTAAACATGTGGTCTTGAGCATTGAAATGCTATACTCCAGATGTGGCCTGGTCAGCATGGAGTGCAATGGGACTTTTTCCTCCCATGACATGGATACTATATTTGTAACAGTGCAACCTAAGATTGTGTTAACTTTGGTTACCAGCTGCAAGACACCAATGGTTTATTTTATTTTATTACCAAATAAAGTACCCTGGTCGTTTTTACATAAGCTCCTATAAAGTCATGTCTTGAATAAAGTTGTGCAAATGATTTCTTTTAAAGAAATTCATGCATTTACATTTTTCTGTGATAAATTTCCCTTTTGGTTTTGTCCTGATGTTCTAGACGTGATATCATTTTCAATAATAGACGCCTCTGGTGGCATGATAGAGAGAGAGTGGATAGAACCTGGAGTCAAGAAGGCTTGAGTTCAAATCTGGCCTCAGACACTTCCTAATTGCATGACTATGAGCAATCACTAAATGGCCTCAATTTTCTCATCTACAAAATGAAGATGATAATTTTACCTACCTCAAAGGGTCATTGTAAATATTAAATAAAATAATATTTGTAAAGCACTTTAGCATGGTGCTAGGCCTGTATGAGGTCCCTAATAAATACTTGATGCCTTTACTGAAGTGCTGTCCAAATCAGCTTCATGGCCTTTTAAAACATGATAAACACCCTAGGCACATACTGTGCATTTAATTAATCCTTTTTGACTTGATTTCATCCAAATCACTGAAAAAATATTTAATATGACACGTTTTAGAGCAGAATCCCATGAAGTATCACTAGCAACTTCCTTCCATATTAATATTAATCTATCAATCAACATTTCTTGCATGCAATTGTATATCTAGCTATGAGTTCTAGGATATCATGAGAGCCATGTCATATTCCTTACAAAAATAAGTATGATCCCATATATCTCTGACATTCTTCTTCTTTATTAATCTATTTAAGGACTAAAATGGCAAAATAGTTATTTTAGTATTAATTGGTCAGAGTGAACCAAAATTGGCTCCAAGTGATCATTGTATTCTTTTCTGGATGCTCACAAACCATCTGTTTAATTTTGGATTTTTTTCTAGTGGAAAACATTAAACTATATAATTTTTCCCTGCAAATTTGCCATAACTATTCCTTTTCAAAATGTTTTATTACTTATGATTTCTTAAAGATACTTAACAATGATTCCACAATTATATTTTCAGATACTTTTAGCACTTTGGGAATGTAATTTGTCTTATTCAGGAGATATGAAAGTATTTCAATTATGTAGATACTTTCTTCCTATCTTGTTATCTACTTTTAGTTTCAACTCACTCTTTTTTTATTGAAGATAGTTTTCCTTGACAGAAAAGATGGAGAGACACTTCCTTTGTCTATTTTTTAAAAGAAATTTAAAATATATTACCTTTATTAAGTAACAGACTTCAAAGTTCATGTCTTTCAACACAACAAACTATACTTTGAATATCAAAGAAATATTGATTTCTATCCTTTGGTGAGCATAATGACATATATATATATATATGTATGTATATATGTGTTGAAAGACATATATATATATATATGTATTTCAGATTTTAACCTTATTAACCTTAACAAGCAGTGTTTGGAAAATTTCTACTAGCACTTTTTAACCTTAATTCCTGATACAAATAAATTCAAAGCTATGCCAAAACATAAAGGAGTAGGGATTCTGAGAAATAGGCATACAAGCCAAAATAATGACATAATTCTAATAAGCTTATACACTGGAATTCTAGAGATAAATACAATATGCACATTCCTTTAACATATTTACAAAAAATAAAATCTGAAGTGATTTTAAGTATTTTCCTTGTTAGTTCAATATTTATTTTATACTAAGGTTTCTATTATTTCTACCATGTAGCAAACTCAATAAGTAGGTACTCAATAAATATACAATTACATACAAGTTTTGCAGCAGTAAGGATTTCAGATCCAAGTGGAGATGTCCACTTCATTTCTCAGGTTTTCATACCACCTCCTTTTCTCTTCTCATCTTTCTTCTAACCTCTTGAAACAGATATTCTCTCCAAATATGATCAATGGTCCTCTAATATGGAGGAATTACACACTTTAGTCTCCAAACCTATCTCTAATCTAAGTTTCAGACCCATATTTTAGTTGTCTTCAGGACATCTCAACTTGATTGTTCTATTATATCTTCAAACTCATATAAATCCAAACTTATCTTCCTTGGTTTGTTTTTTTTTCTGAACATTTATGTCGTAGTACCATCAGGGTAACCGCAGGGTTGTTGGGAGGATCAAATGAGATGTTATTCACAAAGTGCTTATCACTGGCACATAATATAATATAAATGCTTATTTCCTTACCTTCCCTAAAATTATTTAATCTGACTGCCCAGACCAAAACTTTGCTGAACAGTCTTTGATTCTTTGATGAGGAACTTCTCCCATCTGTAACAATAGCCTACTCATTTTCTTTCCTGATTAACATTTTTACCTACCTCATCTCTTTATTCCTATTATTACCAACCAAGTACAGACCCTCATTAGCACTTTTCCTGCACTATTCTCCTAAAAGGCCTCCATGCTTTTATTCTTCCTCCATTATAATTAGTCAATCAATAAAAGAACCTACTATAGGGCAGGTACTGTTTGTGGCACTGAGAACACAAAAAGAAATTGAAACTATCCTTGGAGAACCATTGACTTATACCATCTACCCCAACACTAAATCCTAAAGCCCTCTGGGACTTACTGTCATCTACCCTTGCATTTTGCCCCTCTCATGCCCTTGCACTGTTCTCTGATCTATCAACACCAAACCCTTTTGACCTTGACAGAGTGATGTGTTCATTTATATATGATCCCTTTCCTGACATGTGTTCATTTATATATGATGCCTTTCCTGACAGCAGTATGATTTCCTGAAGAGCAGAGACTCTCTCAGTTTCTCTAATTGTATCCCAGCACTTGGTCAAATGCTTGTCACATATTAAGTTAGTGATCATTTTTTAAAAAATTAACTCATTTATTTTGTCAAGAAAATTACATTCTACTAACAAGATACATGTTCGGTGATAAATAAATATAGACTATATTAAAAATAAATACATGGGATTAGAAGGGCTGTGATGACACTAACAATTGTGAGAACTAAGAAAATCCTCTATAAAGAGATGATACTTCAGGTAGTTAAAATTTCTAATATGAAGAAGTGAAAGCTGGACAACACCCCAGACATGGAAAACAGTTGGTACAAAGTCACGAAGTTGGGATATAGAATGTCATATGTAGGAAAGAGTGAGTCAATCACAATTTATTAACCTGTTACATGCCATGCACTGTGTAAAGCAAACAAGCTAGAATGTAGATTGAATTTGGATAGTAATGTGTAATAGATTTGAAATGGCAGGTTTAAGACAGATTATAAAAGGTTTTTAAAGTGCTAAAGAGTAAAATTTCTACTTTGTCTTAAAGGAAACTAGGAGCCCTGAAAGTTTCTTGAGCAGAGGAAGGGCATGGTCAGAACTGCCTTTTTGAAACATCCACTAGGCAGCTGTGTAGAAAATCAAATAGGTAGAGCCTGGAGACAAAGAAACTAATTATGCCATTATTGCAAGAGTCCGGAGGAGAAGTGATGAGGGCTTGAGTTCAGGTGGTAGTTTCCGAATCACAAAATCATAGAATTTGAGTCAGGAAGGATCTTGGTGACCATCTAGTCCAATCCACGCAGGAAATTAATCCCTATGCATGACAAATGGTCATCCAGCCTCTGTTTGAAGACCTCTAACTTGCCATCCATAGAGGAAGCCCATCTCATTTGGGGGCAACCTTTACTATTTAGATCTTCCTCATGAATAGTCCTAAATCTGTCTTTTCATGGCTTTACCCATTGTTCTTAATACTTTCCTCTTTGGTCCCGGAGAACAGCTCTAATCCCTCATTTATAAGACAGCCCTTCAAATATTTAAAGGCAACTATTTCTTTCCCCTCTCCCATTCCCAAATCTTCTTTTGTCCAGAGCAAAACACCCCCCAGTTCCATTAACAAGATTTTTTATGGCATAGACTCAAGGTCTTTCACCTGGTTTCCCATCATTAGAAACCTTCTAACTTATTAATGACCTTCTTAAATTGTGATGCCCAGAAATGAGCTCAAATTGCAGGTATGGTGTGATGAGAGAGAGTAGTGAAAGTATTACCTCTCTATTCAGGTTTCTTTTGTAGTTTGGTAGTTTTTCAGTTTTATCATTTATGGTTTTTTTGGCACAGATAGTGGAGTGATCTCCCATTTTCTTCCCCGGCTCATTTTACAGATAAGGAAACTGAAACAAACCAGGTTAAGTGATTTACCCAGGATGACACAGTTGGAAGCTAGATTTATACTCAGAAAGATGAATCTTCCTGATGCCAGGCCCAGCATTATCCACTGTGCCAACTAGCTGTCCCATTTTAGGTTTTTATCACCTTTCCATTCACTTTTCTCTTTATCTACTAGTTCAATAACTTTGTTCAAAATGAAATGAAGTTTAATCTGGCATAGCCTGATCTTGATGAAACCATGAAAGCTCCTTTTAATCATTTCATTTTTTAGATTTGTGGAAGTCAAGTCATTTCTTTAATGATTTATTTTAGAATTTTCACATGAATTAAAGTCAAGCTCAGTGTGCTATATTTTACATACTGTTCTCTATCCTTTTTTAAAAAATTTAAAAAGATTTCCATCCGCAGTCCCATGTAAGGTCTCCTATATTCATGATCTTTCAAATATTAGTGATAGTGGGTCATTAATCATATCTATCAGTATTTTCATTACCTAAGGATATAATTCATCAGAGCCAGATAAGTTGATTAATATCAAGCATAGCTAGATGCTCTCTTACTATCTTCTTACTTATCTTGGTTATTAACTCCCTATTGGTCATTTTCCTTTATCATTTCCAGAGCAAAGACCACTCACTTTTGCAAAGGAAACAAAAGTGAAATAAAAATAAGAGTTTTGTCTTCTTTCTGTCATCAGTTATCATCATCCAATCCACTCTAATCAAAGGTGCTATCACTTTTGTATCTGCTCTCAATATAGCTTTTCAAAAGTTTCTTTTGTTTGTTTGTTTCCCTAGCAACAAAAAAGGAAGTTTTATATGTTATGTAGAAGGGAATGGGAGAAAGCTGAGGAGGTCAAATTAACATGATTCAACAATTGTTTCACTTGGGAGAAGGGCATGAGTGCGAGTGGAGAATCATTAATAACATCCAGCTTCCAGACATGATTGAATAGAAAAATCAGGTTACAATCCACATAAAGAGAGAAATTGGGAGGAGAAATGGGTTTTTTGGGGAAGGTAAGTTCTGTTTTGGACGTGTTGACTTTGAGATGCCTACAGGATATCTGGGTAGAGAAGCAAAACAGATAGAGACTTAGGACCAGAGGTCAGAAGAGAAGGCTGAATATGTAAATCTGGAGATTTTATCCATAAAGATAATAACTGAGTTTATGAGATGTATGGATGAGGGACAAGACCAATATGGACAACTGCTAGATATTCATTTAAGAATAGATCTGGTCATAAACCTACTTTTAAAAAAATTCTTCAACTATTTTTACTACAAAACAATGTTCACATTACTCTACCTGACTCTACAGTTGGGTGTAACTCTACCTTTCCAGATTCACTGTATTCATGCTACTCCTTTCCATGTTCTATATCAAGTTAATTTGGACTACTTGTTGATCTCCAGGCACACTTTCTATTTCCTGTTTCAATGTCCTTAATGATGCAATTGCCTTCTCCTGGAATGCCCTCTCCCTTCCTTTCCACTTCTTTAATATCTATCTTTCAGAGCCTAATTCAAATGCCCCCCATTCTAGAAAGCCATCTCTCATTCTCCAAGTTATTAGAAACATCTCCATGAACCTCACAGAACATTTTTTAAAACCTCTTTTATATACTTAACATGTCCCTTAATATTTATTTGTGTGTATGTGTGTGTATGTGTGTGTCATGCATACTTACTGGATTATAAAGTCCCACAAGAGAAAATGGAATGTCTTAGAATAAGTATCTATCTCATTTTGGGTCCTAGAATAATTCTCAGTTTACAGGACAAACAGTAAAAATTGGTTGGATAAAATGACATGAAGGCAGGAACAGAATCTACAGACCCGTATTAGAAGACAAAGCCAACTCTATAAAGGAATATGTTCTGATAATATGTGCAAGTGCCTATATGAAAGAGGTTTATAAAAAAATTAAAACAAAAATCTTTCTATGCTGGTTATACTTTCAGACTCATCAGTTGTAAGTGAATTTCTATTAGATATTACTTACTAAATCTTCTGGCATGCTACCTGTAAGTTAAGTTAGAAGCCTGAAAGAGGAATGTAATGGGTGGAGGCCATTAGCTCTTTAACTTGACATCACTTTACAGCTATTCAACCACTGAGCTCCCAAGTCTACATAGTTTTGAAACTGGGTGTGTGATTGATATTTTAAATCATTAAGTTCTGGGGTCAAAAATATGTGTCAATTTAGTGTGTGAAGTTAAAGTCAAGAATGCTGTAAATATACCTTGAGCTTGTGACAATTACCAGAAACGCACCCCTCCAACCCCTGCCAAAAATTTGATACCAATGTAAGAGAGACACATTTCTTCAGAGCTTTTAGATTTGCAAAGCATTCTCATTACAACAATATTTGGAGCTATGTTAGAGAAATATTATTGTCCTCACTTCAAAAGTCAAGATAACTGAGGCCCAAAGAGGAGATATGCATTTATATAGGGCCTGGAATGTGCCAGGCACTGTGCTAACTGCTTTTACAAATATTATCTCATTTGATCTTACAACATCCTGTGAGATAGGAAGTATTATCATGTTCTTTTAATCGCTAAGGAAACTGAGGCAAACAGGTCATGTTACTTGTCTAGTGTCAAACAACTATTAAATGTCTTAAGCTAGATTCAAACTTAGCTCTTCATGACTTCAGTCCCAGCACTCTAACCACTGCTCCTCCACCTATCTCTACAAACTGTAAAGTGCCTAAATAATTGTCAGGTTTTTTTTAGAGTGGCAAAGACTGATGGAATACCCATCAGCAGAACAAATTATTGCATGAATGTAATAAGAAATTATAGAGGGAATGGTTTTAGAGAAATATCAGAATACCTTTATAAGCCGATGCAGAGTAAAGTGATCACATCCAAAACAATAGTAACACTAACTGTACAGACAAAAAAGGTTGTAAGACGTAAGAACTTTGCTTAAGACAGTGATCAACCAAGATTTCCATTGGGTTAACGATGAAATATATAATCCACCTTCTGTTAGAGAAGTCATTGATTCAAAGTGTGAATTAGTCATTAGTGCAGGAACTTATTGTGTTTAACTATACTTATTTCTTATAATGGATTTGTTTTCTTTCCTTTTTCAGGGAGGGAGAGGAAATAGGAAGGAGAAAAGATGAATTCTGATTAATTGGAAAATAAGATTTAATTTTAAGAACTTTTGGAAAATAGAATAATATTAATAACAACTATGTATCAAAATTGTGTGAACTTAATGCCAAATGTGAAATTAATTTAAAAACTTATTGCAGCAAAAAGATAAAATAGTGCATAGTGAAATTTTTTTTGTAACAATCATAGTTAATAGATCACACCTTAGTTTCTTATTTTTCTTTATAGCCTCCTTATTTTTCTGTATAGCACAAAATTTGTATAAAATAGAGTCTTAATAAATGCTTGTTGAATTACATTTATATACCAAGGCATAGCACATTACAACTTAAGAGTGAGATCTTTGATATCTACTGTGTACAATCAAAGAATTGCCCAAAAATGCATTTTGTAAATTGTAAAGAGCCATGTTATTGTTGCTGTCATTGTTATTGTCTCATTATTCTCTAGGTTTGTTTGCATTTTTTTCAGATATAGAAACTGAGTTCTAGAGAGTGCCTAGTTCAAGGTCACACAATTTGGTGTCTTTAGAGTCACAATTCAAAGCCATTCTTCCTTACTCCAAGTCCAAAGTTCTTTTGAGTATAGCAGGGTGCCTATCAGCAGAATTTGATGAAGCTAAGATGTAGCCTAAGAAATATTTATTCCAGTTGCCTTTTTTAAGGGTTCCAGGAGTAATCACTCTGATAATTTTGCTGTCAATATGACATTTGTTGATCTCTTATAGAATAAATTCTGCTTGAACTTAAACCAACCAAAATGATAATGAATCTATAAAACATATTTGTTTTCTATATTTTAGGTTGGTACCACGATAAATGTGTGTGTTTATCCATGAGCAAAAATATAGATAAAATAAAAAAACCTCAGTTCTTCCTTGTAATTTTCACCAAGATATTACAATAATAGTTACCTGATGTACAAAAAGATTATGTGTGCGCGAATGTGTGTGTATACATACACACACACACATATATGTATATATATACATATATATGTATAAAATTTAGAAATAAAATTTTTTAAAAAGACCATATAATTTAATAAATATGCTTGGGGAAAATATTTGAAAATTTAACAGGAAAGTTGGATGTATATTTTATATGAAATCCCCAAATGAATTCAAACTATATGACGGACAAATATGAGAGGAAGAGGGGAAACCTATAGAAAAAGAAGAAAATGGAATGAAATATTCTTGCTGATTGTGAAGGGAAGAAAAAGGTGGTCCAATTCAACCAACAGAAAGAGTTCGAGCAGAGAAGCTAGAAATGCTGGACTTCACTAAAATAAAAATTTCAACAAAATAGTAAAATGGAAATAAAAATTTGGGAAAATGTATGACATGACAGATTAAAACTTGATATCTTAAGTATAACAGGAAATGAATTTTTTAAAGTAACCTTAATTCTCAAATGGAAAAATAAATTCAATTCCATTCCATCAATCAATCAAGAAAAATTTCTCAAGCATTTACTATTTGTTAGGCACCTTGCTAAGCACTGAGGAAATGATAAAAAAAAGTTTCAGTCCAAATTAACTTACATTCTAATTGGAGAAACTATCCATAAATCAATGTGTACAAAATAAATACTGACAGTATTAGAAGGGAAAGCGGTCAGCTGTGGAGGAGAAAGTAGTAACAGTTGTGGGGACTAGGTAAAGCCTCCTGCAGAGGCAGCATTTGAGAGGATTCTTAAAGAAAACTAGGGATTCAGAAGTGAGTTCAAAGGCAAGGAGATTAGAGATTGAGTAAGGTTCAGTAAGAAGGGCACTATGGTTGTATCATAGAGTGCATGTAAGGTAAGGAATGTGTTAGGAGACTAGAAAAATAGAGACTAGTTTGTAAAGAAATTCGAATGTCAAACAAAAAGTTTATATTTCATCCTAAAATTAATAGAGAGTCAAAGTAATATACGAGGGGGATGGGATTATCAGAACTTCATTTTAGGAAATTCACTTTGGGAATTTAGTGGATGATGGATTGGGCTGGAGACAGACATATCCAGGAGACCAATTAGGAGGCTATTGCAATAATCCAAATGAGAGGTGATGATGTATTGAATTAATGTGGTAATCACATGAGTAGAGAAAAGGGGATATATAAGAGAAAGGAGAAATAAAGGTATGAAACATCTACCGTGATGATTTGGAGCAAGGAATCAATTAGGAAGGGATAGTGCTAAAATGAATTGAAATTAGTAAGTGTAGAAACTTCTAGGTCACAAAATTAACAAAGTTAGTGACTTAACAGTTTCTCCAACTCCAACTCCTTATTCTAACCCTTCAAATTTTTCCAGAACAGAAATTATGCTCCAAAGATAAAGCAACTTCTGCTGTCTCCATGATTTAGGACACTGGGAATCCAAAAGAAGGTAAAAAGGCAAACAAACAAAACATGAAATGACCTCTACACTGAGATAATTGAGCAACCCTCCCTGATCTCCCACACAATAAGCAGATAAGCCACACTTAGCAGACCAAATGATCTGACACA
Organism: Bettongia penicillata ogilbyi; assembly: GCA_023548195.1. Taxonomy (NCBI): domain Eukaryota; kingdom Metazoa; phylum Chordata; class Mammalia; order Diprotodontia; family Potoroidae; genus Bettongia; species Bettongia penicillata. Next base: position 2,061,287 of record JAJHZJ010000122.1, read on the forward strand.
GTATCGAAATGAAATCCAGCTATACACTTTAATTCCCTACTCCCTCTCTCCAGTCCCACTGAGAAATGATCCAACACTTGAGACAGAAGACCCTGTGGAATTTTAAGAGAAAAGGGAACCCAACTCATTGTTCCTGAGTGATTTAAAAATAAGAAATTAAATTATAAGAGCAAAATTTAAGATTTGAAAAGAAAAAAGGATGAGCAGAATAGAAAACCTGTAATCTGCAGTTGCAAATCTCACCAAAGAAACCAGAGAGAATGATAGATTGGGAATGCAATTATAGAGAAGTGAAAGAGAAGGGAAGAAGAGAGGCAAAAAAATAACGATAAAGGAAAATATACTTATTATCCAAGCAAAATATACTCATCTCTTTTTATTTTTTTATTATTTTTTTTTATTTTCAGTGTTCTACAACCAGTACCATATAACTTAGATTTTTCCTTCCCTCTCCCTCCTTCTCCCCTCCCTTCTTGAGATGGCATACAATTTTATATAGGTTCTACACATACATCCTATTAAATACATTTTCACCATAGTCATGTTGCATAGAAGAATTAAAATGAAAAGAGAAATCATACAACAAATCAAAACATAATACAAAAGAAGATTATCTGCTGCCTTCTGTGATTGAATTCAATAATTCTTTCTCTGGATGTGGAAGGCATTTTTCCTTAAAAGACCGTTGAGAATTTCTTAGGTCCTTGCATTGCAATGAAGTACTAAGTCTATCAGAAAAATTCCTCTCACACTGTGGTTGTTGCCGTGTACAAAGTTCTCCTGATTCTGCTGCTTTCACCCAGCCTCAGATCATGTAAGTCTTTCCAGGCCTCTCTGAAGTCTTCCTGTTCATCATTTCTTATAGCGCAATAGTATTCCATTACATTCATATGACATAATTTATTCAGCTATTCCCCAGTTGATGAGCATCCCCTTGATTTTCAGTTTTTGACCACCACAAAGAGTGCTGCTATAAATATTCTTGTACATGTGAGACCCTTTCCCATTTTTATGGTATCTTGGGGATACAGTACTAGAAGCAGTATTGCTGGGTCAAAAGGTATGCACAATTTTGTAGCCCTTTGGGCATAGTTCCAAATTGCTCTCCAGAATGATTGATCAGCTCACAGCTCCACCAACAATGAATTAGTGTTCCAACTCTCCCATACCTTCTCCAACATTTATCATCTTACCGTTCTGTCATGTTAGTCAATCTGATAGTTGTGATGTGGTGTCTCAGAGTTGTTTTGATTTGCATTTCTCTAATCAATAGTGATTTAGAGCATTTTTTCCTATGATTATAGATATCTTTAATTTCTTCTTCTGAAAACTGCCTGTTCATATCATTCGACCATTTATCAATTGGGGAATGACTTGTATTCTTGTACATTTGACTCAGTTCTCTATATATTTGAGAAATAAGGCCTTTATCACAGACACTAGGTACAAAAATTCTTTCCCAGTTTTCTACTTCCCTCCTGATCTTGGTTGCATTGGGTTTGGTTGTGCAAAAACTTTTCAGTTTAATGTAATCAAAATTATCCATTTTGTACTTCATAATGCTTTCTATCTCTTCTTTAGTCAAAAATTCTTCCCTTTTCCACAAATCTGATAAATATACTATTCTTTGCTCCACTAATTTGTCTATAGTATCAATCTTTATACCTAGATCATGTACCCATTTGGACTTTATTCTTGTGTACAGTGTCAGGCATTGGTCTATGCCTACTTTCTGCCACACTGTTATCCAGTTTTCCCAGCAATTTTTGTCAAACAGTGAATTCTTATCCCAGAAGATGGGGTCATTGGGTTTATCAAACAAAACATACTCATCTCAAAGACAAGATGCACAGAGACAACCAAAGAATCATAGCTCTCCTAAAATACAATAGAATAAAATTCTTAAAATCATAATTCAGGAAGTAATAAGAGATTTGCCCAAAACTTCTGAACATAAAATATGAAATATCAATTCAAAAACTTCAGAGATCATCTCTTAAAATAATAATAACAAAAACCTAAGGACATGAACTCCAAGACATATAGTCATCAAATTTAGAAATCAATATAGCAACAAATTCTACAAGCAATCAGGAGAAAGCTATTTAAATACATAAGAATGGAAATTCAAATACAGAACATCTGACACCCACAAGAAAATTCAGCAGGAATATGTTCTTCAAAGCAATGAACTCAAAATGCAGCCCAGGGAACATTACAAATCTGAGTTTAACTATGATTGGGGGAAAAAGATAAACATGCAATGATAAAAAAAGTGTTTCATACATTTTAATTTAAGAAAAAATAGACCTAAAGAGATCATTTGTTTTTAATACCTCTGGACACTCTGCAAATTGGCAAAAACAATTAAAAAATGGAAATAGTTAATGTTGGAAGGATTGTAGAATTATAAGCACATTAAAAATTGCTGGTGGAGCTGGGAAATGGTATGATCATTTGGGAAAACAATCGGGAATTATGCAAATAAAGTTAATAAAATGTCCATGTTCTTTGAGATAGAGATTCCATCAGTGGGTTTATATTCCAAAGAAACCATCAATAAGAAGAATGTCCCTACATACACCAAAATATTTATAACAGCATGGTGTGTGTGTGTGTGTGTGTGTGTGTTTGTGTGTGTGATAGTGAAGAATTGGTAACAAAGTAAATGTTCGTCAATGGGAAAATGGCTATTGGTATATGAATGTAACAAAATATTACTGCACTAAAAGGAAAGATGTATGAGATGAATATAGAAAAACATGGAAATTGATGAAAAGTGAGGTAAGCAGAGCCAAGAAAACAGTAACTAGAACAATATAAATGGAAAGAACAACAATGTATCAAAAAGATCAAAAATGATTATAACAAAGTTATACGAATCAAGTATGACTCAAAAGAAAAGCTATGAGAAAACACCCCCAGTCTGCCCCTTTGGGGAGGTGGCAGGTTCAGAAGCATTACACATTGCATGTTTTTGGACTTTTTCAATGTGTCAATCAGTTTTGTTGATACAGGATCACTTTTGGGAGGAGGAGAAGAAAGGGTACTAAGGACAACTCTGACAGTATTTTTTTACAACAAAAACTTCTATTTTAAAAAATTACAAAACATAAATTTGTAGTAAATCCAAATGGTTTTATGGTTTTCTCCAAATCTATTCAACAATACGAGCAAGAATAGAGGGAGAAAGTGTGAGTTATCTAGTCTTGGGGTCCAGCAAATAGTAGTCAACATAGGACAGGAGAACAAGGCACTGAAGGTAGAAAAGGAGTATAGCCAGAGCTATAATTATTAAACAATGGAGGAATTGGAGGTTTCAATAAGGATAGATGATAGATATACCCAATGTGAGCCATAGAAAGATATGGAAAGACAGAAGATTATGATATGATAAAGGGAACTCAAAAGTTATTCAACACAAAACTGGAACACTTGGTGGTAGCAATACCAAGAGAATGAAATTACATATATGTAACTGAAGTGATATGGAACATATATACATAAATATATATATATATATATATATATGTAGGAGTCATTTTTTAGAGAAAATAATTCAATCCATGGGAGCTGATGAACTTACCAAGTAAAAGAATACATAAAGCAAAAAGAGAAGAGGTCTTGGAGTCATCAGAGTGTCATACATTGAGTAAATCAGAAATTAAGGTATTTTTTAGGAGCATCAACACATATGTTGAAATCTCCTAAAATGAAGGCTTGACTTAGGGTAGAGAGGAAGACTGAGCTAGGTACTAAATTCACCAAGAAAGGAGAAAGAATGCCTTGAAATTTAATAGATAACAGTTACCAATATATGAAATGAATGATCAATTTGGAATGAATGTACTTCAAAGAATGAGAAGCTGCTACATTACACTGATAGTGGAAAAATCAGAAAGTGGCCACGTATGTGAGAGAATTCTGACTCCTCCACTGAAATTAATCAATGGGAAGGGAATATAAGTGAATAGATCCAGTATTGAAAAGGATAACCAGAGAAGCAGTGACATTACAAGGAAGCCAGGTATGAGTGCTAAAGGATAAGAAAAATGGGAGAGAATATAATATAAGATCTTTGGAATTTCATTAGTTATAGATGTTATTCCAGAGGAAACAGTGCCAGTGCTGAACAGAGTTGAAGGGGGATATGATGGGTAGGAAATAAGATGGGATGTTGAGAGTAGCCTTTGAGGAGGAGAGGTTGTTTCTCAGCAGCCAGCAATTCAGAATCACAGACCTGATGAGATGGAGGACATGAAATTATGCTAAGTGTAAGGAACAAGTCCAGATAGAGCATGAGTGTGGTCCCATTGCTGAAAGTAGGTTTTTAGAAAGTTCAGAATCTGAATTTCAACACAATCTTCTACAGCTGGCATACTACATAGCTGAATCATATAAGATGGCTGTCTGTGTGCCTCAAAGGTGACTTGAGAAGGAGTTAGCTTTTGACCAAGAAAATGCAAGCCTTTCTGTGGTATAGGATGCAAGACATCTAAAAACTTGTGATTCATCCTTCATTCTCAAAGAGAACCGATCACATCAGGAGGGTGATGTCTTGACTTGCAAGTGAATTGGATTTAAGTGAGACAGGGATTTGAAAAGTCATCAGCCTCACTCTCCCCTCCAGGAGTCCAGTGGCAAGAGGACTGGTGACTGCCTCCTCTAGAAATTCAGGGATCACAACTCAGGCTCTGCTCTGAATTTGCAAACTTACTAAGCTAAATTTACTAAGCACACTTAGCTGCTTGTATTTATATTTAATGTTATGTTCATAATATAAACTTTTTTAAAAAAAGAATTCTTTAAGAATGGCAGTTTCCATACAAATAGTGCAATAATCAATCTATATGTATAATTCTTAGTATTGGGAAATATAGAATCACTCATTTCATTCTTGCTGTTATACAAGTGGTTTGTTAAATTATTGATCTCTTCCTTTTGATTAAGGAAGCACACTATGTTCCCAATTCAAATTATTGGTCAAGAATGTTTAAATTTGAATTCATCTTTTCAGATTCTTTCCAGACTGAGAGCTAACTTGGTGGAAGGGAGATGGCAATGGCAGCAAGGGAAGAATGTTTATGGTGTGTGCCACCTTCTATTCTTATTGTGCTTTTCACTTTTTCATTTTTGAAGAAGATTGATGACATCATGGGGTCATTGACATTCATGTGAAATGGATTTAAGTGAGGCAGAATGTAGCAGCAAGCACCCTGAGACATACAGGATGTCCTGCTAGCATGATTCCTTAGATCTGCTTTTCTAAAAGCAAAGCAACTTTTGAGGGGTCAACAGTCTTCTTTAGTCATATATACTAACAGAAAAATAAAGACCAACAGACAGGGCTCCTAACTGTCTGAACATAAGCAATACTCACATCACAGATCAACAGACAGATCCCACTATCTAACTATTACATGCACACATACATAGTTACCAGAGAGAGAAGCAAAAAAGACTGGGTTTTCAAAGTGTGTGTGGGGGGGTGTTCCTTAGTCATTCCTCAGAGTCTCATCTGGCACACAAACCCTCTTCCAAAGAGTAAGTCTCTAAAGCAAGTATATATACACTGTCATGCGGAGGGCAAGACCCTCTTGGGCCAGTGCTTCACTAACAACTAACAGAAGGTATGAATCTTCCTACAAAACAAGCCTCCCCTAATCAAGCTTCCCTTAATGGGCTCCACCTGAGGCCCATTAATAGGCCTGGAAGATCTTTTAACTCCCATTAACATTACACAGAGTTGCACAAAATCCACAAAGACTCTCTTCCAGGGTCATGCAAGTATAGTGGCAAGACAAAAGTCAAAACAACTAATGATGGCCAGGGATACAGTGGATGATCTTGGTGTCTTTGATCTCTGATCAAGCTCTAAGTGTTCCACAGTGCCTGCTTCAGCTGTCTTCATGGATGCTAGAACAAATCATTGTCATTTACCCATTCTTCCTTGGCAGTCTTCACATGCTTGGGGTAAACATCTCCATAACTGATGTTTGAGGCACATCAGTTACCTTCAACCTGGTTTAGCCCATGTGCCAAGACAATTTCATCAGGGTGTGGTCACTACGCATGCTACCACTTGTTTTTATTGTAAGATCTTACTAAACAACAACAGCAAAAAAGCCTTTCTAAAATCTATTTAAGCTTACCAGGAGTGGTAATACAGAATAAAATCTGGAAAGACCTTTCTGAAACAATGCGAAATGGGGGAATATAAAAAGGAATTAAAGTGTATATTAATTAAAATCATGTGAGGAAAATTAAATGGGGTGTGGACAAAGAATCCTGATGAAGATTTGAGAGGAGTGACTGAAAAAAGTTTTATGATACTTTATGGTAAAAAAGCGAGCCAATCAATAAGTATTTATGATGTACCTACTGTATGCATGGCACTCTGCTAATCACGAAGGATACAAAGAAAGGTACAAGACAGTCCTTGCTCTCAAAGAGCTCACAGTCTAATGGGGAAACAACATAAAAACAACTATGAACAAACTATGTGCATATACACATACATGTATACATACATGTATGCAAATATTTGTAGATAATTGACAAATGGAAAGAAGAAAGTCATTAGCATTAAGGAAGACTGGGAAAATATTTTCGTAAAAGATGGGATTTCAGCAGGGATGTAAAGGAAACTAAAAAAGACAGGAGGCAGAGATGGGGAGGGAGAGTCTTTCAGTCATCAAGGAGAGCCAGTGAAAATGTCCAATAATATATAGGAGTGATCCAGACTCAAAAGACCTGTGTTGAAAATCTGGCTATGCCAATTATTATACACCTGACTTTTGAAAATCAGTTAACCAATCAACACTTATTAAATGATTACATGTGTCAGTCAGTGTACTAAGTGCTGATGATACGAAGAAAAAGCAAAAACAGACCTTGTCCTAGAAAAGATGGGGTATTCAAATGGTGAAACCAGTATGCACATGAATATTAAAAAATACATACAAGATTAATATAGAATAAATGGAGGATGATCATAAAGGAGGCAAAAATCATTAGTCCCTGGAAAAAGTAAGAAGTACATTATATAGAACGTGGCTTATGAGTCTTTAAAGAAAACTTCAGATTTTATTTTTTTTTAGATAGCTATAGTCATGTTAATGATAAAAGAAACACAGACATCCTGGATCTAGAATTTCAAATGACACCTTGACATTCTCTTACCTTATTGTATTTACAATCCAACCAAATAAGAAATTCCTTTCTCATATTAGGGTTAATACATAATAATATATAATAATATGTAATTAAACTCTTATTTTGACTGTCATTAGTATCCTGAGCCAGGAAGGGAGGGAGGGGTGAGAGGGAATTGCTCTGAAGGTATAAGATCCCCTTTGTCTATCCATCCTTGGGCTCATTTTCTATAATAACCACTCATGCATGCATATATATATATATATATATATATATATATATATATGCTCCACCAACTTTGAGAGAAATAAACATGCACATGCAGTCAAATTTTGTCTTTCTTAGAACAAACTCAGTAATGACTGACATTTGCAAATGAAGACTGTTTCTAATTTTAACCCTAGGGTCCAGGATCTAATAGGTGCTTTAAACATGCTTGTTGTGTTATTATGTTTTGCCTTGGTCAGAGTACTTTTGGCATACTGTATTCAGTTGGTCCTAAGTGCCACATTTTAGGAAGGACTAACTATAAGAGTATCATTTTGGAGCATAAAATGACTTTGAATACATTGGTACCACTCTCCAACTCCACTTTATAGAGGAGGAAACTGAAGCCCAGAGAGGCGAAAAGGTTTATCCATGGTCACACAACTAGGACATTTCACAGGCAGGATTTTGTAGCCAGGTCTTCCTTCTTCCACTACACCGTACTTCCTTGGACTGTCTGGAATGTCCTAAAGTCAGTAGGCATAGTAAAGGGCATTAATCCCACCAACTACCCAGATACTGAAAAATTTTCAGAGTTACAAATATTGTCTTTCCATGTAGGAATGTAAACAGTTCACCTTTGGTAAGGCCCTTATGACTTCTCTTTGCTGTTTACTTTTTCATGCTTCTTCTCATTCTTGTGTTTGAAAGTCAAATTTTCTTTTCAGCTCTGGTCTTTTCATCAAGAATGATTGAAAGTCCTCTGTTTCATTGAAAGACCATTATTTCCCCTGAAGTATTATACTCAATTTTGCTGGGTAGGTGATTCTTGGTTTGAGTCCTAGTTCCTTTGACTTCTGGAATATCCTATTCCACACCCTTCATAGAAGCTGCTAGATCTTGAGTTATCCTGATTGTATTTCCACAATACTGGAATTGTTTCTTTCTAGCTGCTTGCAATATTTTCTCCTTGACCTGGGAATTCTGAAATTTGGCCACAATGTTCCTAGGAGTTTCTCTTTTTGGATCTCTTTCAGGTGGTGATCGATGGATTCTTTCAATACTTATTTTGCCCTCTGATTCTAGAATGTCAGGGCAGTTTTCCTCGATAATTTCATGGAAGATGATGTCTAGGCTCTTTTTTTGATCATGACTTTCAGGTAGTCCCATAATTTTTAAATTGTCTCTTCTGGATCTATTTTCCAGGTCAGTTGTTTTTCCAATGAGATATTTCACATTCTCTTCCATTTTTTCATTCTTTTGGTTTTGTTTGGTGATTTCTTGGTTTCTCGTAAAGTCATTAGACTCCATCTGTTCCATTCTAATTTTGAGAGAACTATTATCTTCAGTGAGCTTTTGAACCTCTTTTTCCATTTGGCTAATTCTGCTTTTGAAAGCATTCTTCTCCTCATTGACTTTTTGAATCTCTTTTGCCAATTGAGGTAGCCTATTTTTCAAGGTGTTATTTTCTTCAGCATTTTTTTGGGTCTCCTTTACCAAGGTATTGACCCGTTTTTCATGCTTTTCTTGGATCTCTCTCATTTCTCTTCCCAGTTTGTCCTCCACCTGTCTAACTTGCTTTTCAAAATCCTTTTTGAGCTCTTCCATGGCCTGAGCCCACTGGACATCCCTCTCGATGTCTGGGATACAGAGGCCCCACCCTCCACATCTTTCTCTGATGGTAAGAATATTTCCTCGTCATCAGAATTGAAAGGCAGGAACATCTGCACCCCATCAAAGTAGCTCTCTATGGTCTTATTTTGCTTCCTTTTTCTGGGCATTTTCCCAGCTAGTTACTTGACTTCTGAGATTCCTCTGCACCTCTGCCTAGATCCGCCCAGCTAGTGCTTGGGGTCTGAGATTCAAATGGGCTTTCCGCGGCAGGTGTGGCTGCTATTAAATGTGAGCTTAAGTTCTGGTGCTTGGGTGGGGGCAGGGCCATCTCCCAGGCTCAGTTCCCTCAGGGGCTTTATGTAGAGACCTGAACTTCTGCCTGCCTGCTTGGGCCGCCGCCGCTGCCTCTGCCTCCGCTGCTTCCTCCCGAGGGGGCCCGAACCACAGAGACACCCTGCTCCCCTCTCGGCCAGCCTAGACATCTCTCACTGACCTGTAGCGTCTGTGGGTGGAGGGACCTTCATGGCCACTGGAGATTCCGTCCCTGAAGCCTGCTCGGATCTGCTCCTCTAGGGCCGTGGCCAGGGTAGCACAGGGGTGGACTCTGCTTTCTGGAGTGCGATGGACCTTTGGGGTCAGCTTTCCAGTGCTCTCTGGAACAGAAATCTTTTCCACTGTGTTTCTGCACTCCTTGCAGTGCTCCAGAATTCATGGGGAGTTCTTCTTGCAGGAAATATATGGGCTGTGGGTTCAGAGCTAGCATACATGAGTCTTTCTACTCCGCCATCTTGGCTTCACCCCCTGAAAACTTCAGATTTTAAGAAGCAGACATGGAGAGGGAAACCACTGGGAGATAGCTGATGCACAGACAAGTCAGACCAAGATAGAAGATAAGAGAGAAAGTTTCATGTGTGTTGAAAAGCCAAAAATTGAATGTAGCTGAATGGAGTATGTAGAAAGGGGTAAAACATAAGGCAATTAGAAAGATAGGAAACAGAATGTGAAGAGATTGAAATGTCAAATGAGTTTATAGTTGATTCTTGAGGCAGCAGGAAATTGGTAGAGTTTATTGCGTTGTAATGCAGCATGATCAGACCTATGCTTTAGGAAATCAATTTGCGGATGACTGATCTGAGTGGAAAAAAAGACTTCTGTCCACAAGAGCAATTAGGAGGTTAAAGCAGTAGTTCAGTTGACAGGTGATAAGGGCCTGAAATGAAGTGGTGGTTGTGTGAGTAGAGATATAATGAGAAAAGAAGTGATGCGGTTTAGTCACTTATTGGCTACATGGGGTAAGTAAGAGGAATAAATGATAACACTGTGTTATGTTCTTGGATAGCAGGAAGGAAGGTGATGCCCTCTGCAATAACAGGAAAGCTCAAGAGAGGGATAAGCTTAAGAGGGAAAATAATAAACACTGTTTTAGACATGTTGAATGTGATATGCCTATAGGACATTGCAATGTCCAATAAGCAGTTGGTGACTTGTGATTGGAGTTCAGGAAAGAGACTAGGAATGGATATACAGTTTGGAGAATCATCTGCCTACAGATGACTGAACTCAAGGCAGTTGGTAAATTCTCAAGTGATAGAATATGGACTACATTATAGAGAGAAAAGAAAAGAGGGTCCAAATCAAAGGCTTGGAGGACACCTGCCATTAGTATTGGTGAGATGGAAAATTGCCAGCAAAAGAAGATTGAGAACAAGTGTTAAGACAAGTAAGAGAATGATGGGAAAGCAGTGCCATGGAAGTCTTTGCGGGAAAGATTGTCTAGGAATACAAGATTGTTAAAGTCGTCTTTGTTACAGAGGTATTAAGTAGGAGGAGGTTTGAGAAGAGACCACACAATGTGGCAATGGAGAATTACTGGTAACTTTCACTAGAACACTTTCAGTTGAATGATAAAGTGAGAAGCCAGACTCAGAGGGTTTAGGAGAAAGTCAGAGGAGAAAAAATTGAAGCAGATAGCCTAGATAGTTTTTCAAAGAGATGAACTGAGGAGAGATCGAATTTGGGGGTGTTAGGTCAATAAATTAATGCTAATTAGTTGAGAGTTACAATATGTAATTTGGCTGACAGGTGGCACTACTATTGAACCATCAACTCCATGAATACAGCACAGAATAGTCTATACCTGGGAGGAGGCTTTTCCCCATGGCTGCAATCTCCTTCCCTTCTCACCAGGGTGTACTATAACTAAACAGTTCTCTTCCACCAGCTTGCTCTATTTCAAGTTTACTTAACCCAGGTGCTATAGACATCTAAATGTATGATCTAGAATATACTCAAAATTACCAATGTAGGAAATTTCTTCTTTTCTACTAAAATGAAATATTTTCCATGTTTCAACTCTTCCCTTCTCCTTCATTACCGATGATTCAAAGCATTCAGCAGTTCATGATTAGTGAACTTGTAATTTATTGAAACACAATACACTCTATTAAGGGTAGCATGGCAAAAAAGACTAGAAAGGATTATTAAATAGCAAGATGCAGAATTCACCGCTGTAGAATAAATTTTCTTTTCTACCACCATATGTCTTCACAGTGAGTAGAAGATGAAAAAGGACAGAGAAGGGATTTGACAAATTTGTGGGCCTTCAGTGACTTTGTTGGCATATATTCTAAAGAAATAATTGGACAGGGAATTGCTGTAATTTGCACAACTTGATTTCACCATGACTATGTTTCATGATGTGCTCATGCCTCAAAGCCAATCTGTTTTGTTCCTCCTCCACTTCTCCTCCATCTGTTCTATGGCACCTTTGCTTTAGAGCTCTCTAACAATACAAGAACCTTCCTTTAATCTCTCTTTGCTACCTTTCCACTCAACTGAACTATTGTTCAATTGGTTTGGAAAGAAAATCCAAAATGGATGGGTAACTCTTTTCCACTTAAAGTCAATGAAAACTGTGTAGAGTGTGGGGCCAAACCCATATAACCACATGCCACAAAGTCTCACCCTCTTCTTTGCTTTTCCTACAGACTTACTGCTTCCTGAACTCCTTTATTGATAAACCCTGTCATACTTTGATCCTGAAAGAATGCCTCATGTAATCACCAGGTATAATAAAGACATGAGAAATGACTGCTAAGAGTAGTTAAGACCAGATTACAGCAAAAGATCCAATCACAGACAAGACAGGCACAAAATTTGCATCTTATGTTCACCACCTGTCGTTTAATATTCCTCTGGCAAGATATTTAGGAAGTTTGAGAAGACAGATGCCTTGTGCCCAACTGTTTTATAATAAAGAACTATTTTTTAATTATTTCTAAAAGCTTTCCAAGGCAGGGAATCCTTTTCATTTATGTGTATGTGTCCCTAGCGCCTAACACTATTCCTTATATGTGCAAGTTATTGTTATTGTTGAGGCATTTCAGTCTTTGTCCAACTCTTTGTGAACCCATTTTGGCTTTTTTTGACAAGATACTGGAGTCGTATGCCATTTCCTTTTACAGCTCATTTTACAGATGAGGAAAGTGAGACAGCCAAGGCTAAATGACTTGTCCAAGGTCATAAAGCTAAGTCTGAGAACAAATTTGAATTCAGGTCTTCCTGACTCTAGACCTAGCATTCTATCCACTGTGCCACCTGACTGTCCCACTGTATGTGCATAATGGATGTTGGACAAATATTTATTTAATTGAAATTAATAAATACTTCTGACATATATTTTAGCTAAAAACCAGCATCAAATGTCTACAGAAAGAAATTTAAATAATGATTCAGTTTTTGTAAACTACTTAAACTAATTTTTACTTTAATTATGAAGTGATCGATTGATTTCAGGTCCCTAGTAATGAAATATTACTTAAATCACAATTATATTTGAATTTCATAAGTCATATTTCATTCCGAGATCCCATCTTCATTATTCAGTATTTTCAAATGAAAATAACAAGGAGGAAAGATTTAAACAAATATTTTTGGGAAAAGTGAAGCAATCATTTGTCACTCCCTGTTCCCTTTCTTTATCAACTTATCGTCCTTCTCATTTCTCACCCCTTATTTAGTCAGTGTGCTGCAAAGGAAATAATCAGATGACTTTTGAGATATGGTTTTGCCACTTCTTTCACAATGGGCAACTAAACTCAACACATTTATTAACTGTTCTTCACTGTTGTGGATTATCTTTATCCTTGGGAAGTGCATATAGCAATGTGCCTCTATTTATAGGAAATATTTATGTAATTAGGAAGACTCCAATATTAGAACACCTTTATCATTATTTTGCATTACATAGATTCTCATAGGAAAGTAATCAAACTGATTATAAAAATAATTTATATTAAAATTGAAATAGTCCCTTAAATATAATTGTCAGTTGAAAAATACATATAAATAATAAAAATGGAGATATAACAGACCAATCACATGACTGAAAATGAAATTCCAAACCTGTCAAAATTCTAAGGCAAAACAGCTATGAATAGCATGCTGTATTTCTTAGGGGAGGTAGTATGGTACATGAACAAGAAAACTCTATTTGATGTCAAGGGATCTGAATTTGAATCTTGTGTCTTCCTCTCTTTATTTTTGTGACATGAAACAATCCGAAGCCTCTCTAAGTCTGTTTTATCATCATTAAAAAGAAGTAGTTGGATTAGAAAACCTCAGAGGTCTCAACCAGCTTTAAAATCTGTGATCTGAGGAGTATACCCATAAACACTGGTAATAAACATTTTTCTAGGTACCTTATTTACTGAGTCTCAGTGGACTTAAGATGTCCACCACTAATCACATTAACTTCCTTGATCTATATTTAATGTCTTACTATTAACTAATTTCCAAAATTGTGAATCTCCACATCATTTCACCTCTCATTCTTTTTTTCACCCATATCCTTTGTTTCCAAACTACCACACAATATTTTTTTTTCTAGATATCATTTTCTGGTTATGTTGAAGTTCTCCTAAGTCTGCTATATCTTAACAAGTCTGTTAGGGAAGCATTTATCAAGTTGGTTTGTTCACCACTAGCATTTGAATAAGCAATCAGTTGCCGGATTATAAAGCCTTCTGAGCTACCGGTTTTTTTGGTTTTGAAGGAATCCTCTGAAAATGGCAGTCACATCAAATGATGTTTAGAAGTATAAATGTAACTTTTAATCTGATACAGAAACATAAGCAGACAGGCTTTATTCCTTAGGCTGGAGACAAGGGCTTGTGCCAACAGCCATTGTAAACGCATTTAGTGATGGTAAGTTTAAACATGTGGCATGTTTCACACAGCTTTTCAATCTTCTTCTTTGTGGGTTTCTAGAAGGTGAATGACAGGTACAGAATGTGGTTTTGGCTGCCAGAAAAATTGTGGGTGATTTAAGACATTTTCCCTGGGTTCTGGACATCCTGTGAGGTTTATAAATGACCCCAAAAGAAGCTGACATAGGACAAAGCTGCATTGTACAATTTTGCCCAATACTGGACAGGTTACAGTGGCCTCTTGAAAAGGAAAAAAAATCCAGTACCGTTTAGAGAGCAGCCTGGATTAGGGTGGCCAGATCACTTTTTCTCTCTCAAAACTCAGTTGAGCAATGACAGGGCTTCTCCTTCAGATTTGATTCAGTACTTAATTCAATTCATTTAATTCAAATGCCATAGGGGTCAGCTCAGCCAATGATTTCTCCCTTCTTCCTTCTCCACCCTTTCACATACATGCTTTAAATCTATTTCTAGGCTCAATGGGATTTAATTGATCCTCTTGCAGTTTAATTTGACATGTTTTTTAGATATTTCTACATACAACGTAAGATGTTAACAACTAATGGTGAGAAAAAAGATGAATTAGAAACAATCTTTGCCCATCTGAACTTTACAATCCTAGTTTCACCCTAGTATCTGAATCTTGTCATACAAAATTGAATAATATTACTATATTATTGGGGCTAAATATTTTTATTCCAGAAAAGTTGTAGAAAAGTAAGAGTCAGATATGCAGTCATATGCAGTGGCCTAAAATAATCTTGGGACAGCTAGGTGGCTGGATAGAGTGGATACAGTAGATAGAGTATCAATGGATTCAAGAGGACCTGAGTTCAAATCTAGCCTCAGGCACTTATGAGCTATGTGACCCTGATTAAGCCACTTTACCCTGTTTGCCTCAAATTCTTCACCTATGAAACAAGCTGGAGAAGGCATGGCAAGCCATTACCAAGAAAATACCAAATGAGGTCACAAAAAGACACAAGTGAACAACAAAGCTAATTTTAGACAAAATTGTGTAGTAAGCATTTGCATTTCATGATCCTGCTTCCACTTTGCAATGTTGCTTCCACTTTCCACTAATTTCCCTTATTTTGATCCCTGTTTGCTTAGGTCTTTCTATTATAACTACACAGCCATTCATTCTTCGCTCTCAAAATGTAGCCCCCTTCTCAAAATGTAGCCATTCCCCAATTTCTTCAGGTCTTTTCACTGATCTCTACTATCATGATAAATAGAAACATATATAGAACTTTAGAGCTGAAGTTGAATAAAATTCTGAAGTTATCTCCAATAACCCATACCTGTAAAATGATCCCTTCTGCAACTGACTTAGTATCCGGTCATCCAGTCTTTGCTTGCAAACCTTTAGTGAAGGAAAATGTGCTACTTCTACGGCCCATTCTACAGTTAGAAAGCTCAAATGATTGCATTTATTATTATTAATTTGTTTTTAGTTTTCAATATTCATTACCACAAGATTTTGAGTCCCAAATTTTCTCCCCATCTCTTACCTCCCCCTACCCCAAGATGGCAAGCATTCTGATTACCCCTTTCCCCAGTCTGCCCTCCCTTCTATCACCACACTCTCCTTATCCCTTCCCCCTTACTTTCTTCTAGGGCAAGATAGATTTCTATACTCCATTGCCTGAATATCTTATTTCCCAGTTGCATGTAAAACAATTTTTAACATTTGTGTATAAAATTCAAAATTCTCTCCTTTTTTCCTTCCCTACCCCCCTTTTAGAGAAGGCAAGCAATTCAACATAGGTTGTGCATGTGTAATTATGCAAAGCACTTCCACAATAGTTATATTGTGAAAGACTAACTATGTTTCTCTACATTCTGTCTCATCCCCCACTTATTCTATTTTTCTCCTTTGCCCCTGTTCCTTTCCAAAGTGTTTGCTTCTGAATACCGCCTCCCCCAATCTGCTCTCTCTTCTATAATCCTCTCCCCTTTATCACCTTCCCCCTTTCCTATAGGGTAAGATACCCTATTGAGTGTGTATATAATTCCTTCCTTAAGTCAAATCCAATGAGAGTAAGGTTCATTCATTCCCTCTCACTTCCTCTCTTGCCCTCCATTGTGAACCCTTTTCCTTGCCTCTTTTAAGTGAGATAAGTTACTCTATTATCTCTCTCCCTTTCTCCTCCCAGTGTATTCCTCTTTCATCCACTAATTTTATATTTTAGATATCCCTTCATATTCAACTCATATGTCCCCTCTACACTCTCTCTCTCTCTCTCTCTCTCTCTCTCTCTCTCTCTCTCTCTCTCTCTCTCTCTCTCTCTCTCTTTTTCTATCTAATCTCCTCCAACTACCCTAATACTGAGAAAGGTCTCATGAGTGATAAATATCTTCTTTCCATCTAGGAATGTAAACAGTTTAACTTTAGTAAGTCCCTTATGATTTCTCTTTCCTGTTTACTTTTTCATGCTTCTCCTGATTCTTGTATTTGGAAATTAAAATTTCAATTCAACTTTGGTATTTTCAGCAAGAATGTTTGGAAGTCCTCTATTTCATTGAATGTCCATTTTCCCCCCTGAAGGGCTATACTCAGTTTTGCTGGGTAGGTGATTCTTGGTTTTAATCCTAGCTCCTCTAACTCCCAGAATATCATATTCCAAGTCCTTCAGTACCTTAATGTAAAAACTGCTACATCTTGTGTTATCCTGACTGTATTTCCACAATACTTGAATTGTTTCTTTCTGGTTGCTTAAAATATTGTCTCCTTGGGAACTTTCAAAATCGGCTACAATATTCCTAGGAGTTTTTCTTTTTGGATCTCTTTCAGGAGGTGACTGGTGGATTCTTTCAATTTCTATTTTACCCTCTGGTTCTAGAATATCAGGGCAGTTTTCCTTGATAATTTCTCAGAAGATGATGTCTAGGCTCAATTTTTTGATCAAGACTTTCAGGTAGTCCAATAAGTTTTAGATTATCAGTCCTGGAACTATTTTCCAGATCAGTTGCTTTTTTCCAGTGAGGTATTTCACATTATCTTCTATTTTTTTTTCATTTTTTTTGGATCTGTTTTATAATTTCTTGATTTCTCATAAAGTCATTTACTCCATTCTAATTTTGAAGGAATTATTTTTTTCAGTGAGCTCTTGGATCTCCTTTTCCATTTGCTCAATTCTGCTTTTTCAAGCATTCTTCTCCTCATTGACATTTTGAACTTCTTTTGCCATTTGGGTTAGTCTATTTTTTAAGGTGTTATTTTCTTCAGTATTTTGGGGCTTTCCTTTCGCAAGGTCTTGACTCATTTTTCATGATTTTCTTGTATCGCTCACTTTTCTCCTCCCAATTTTTCCTCTACTTCTCTTACTTGATTTTCAAAATCCTTTTTGAGCTCTTCCATGGCCTGTATTTTTTCTTGGAGGCTTTTGATGTAGGAACTTTGACTTTGTTGTCTTCTTCTGGTTGTATGTTTTGATCTTCTTTGTCACCAAAGTAAAATTCTATAGTCTGAGATTTCTTATGCTGTCTGCTCATCTTCCTAGTCAAATACTTGACTTTTTAACTCTTTGTCAAGGTAAGACTCTTATTCTAGTGGGAGTTGGGGTAGAGGTGAGTGTACTATCCTAGGCTTCAGGGGTTTTGTATCAGCACTAGATCTCTCACTCTCTGTGGAACCAGAGCTCCAGAAGCAGCTGCTTCTGCTGCTGCCACCACCACCACCACCTCCTCAGACCTGGGACTGGGGCCAGAACCCCAGTCAGACTTCAGTAGGACTAAAATTCTCTTTCATCTAGGTCCCAAAGAATTTTCCCACTGAACTTCTATGCTGTCTTTGGCATTTGTGGGTTGAGAATTCTGGAAACCACCACAGTTGCCAGTGATTCAGTTCCCTGAGCCCTGCTCTAGCCCATCTGTGCCAGCGTGGCAGACTGTGCTCCCCTCCCAACCTAGTGCAATTTACCCTCCCTGTCGACCTTCCAAGTTGTCTTTGGCTGGGGATTTGCTTTACTCTGTCATTCCGTGGGTTCTGTAGCTCTAGAATTTGTTTAGAGTAATTTTTTAACAAGTATTTGGAGAGTTTGGGGGAGAGCTCAAGCAAGTCCTTGCTTTTACTGCACCATCTTGGCTCCACCGATTGTATTTTATTTTTCCTTGAATCAATCTTAAATTCAAGTATCTGAGAATTTCATATCTTATTCTTTTTTTTTCCCTCTGGGATTGAGCAGAACACATTTATTCCTTCTTCCACATGAAGATAAAGGGTATCTCAAGGAATCATCCCAGTGAAATGCAAAGCTTTGCAGGAGATGGGACATTTTGTTTGGGTTTTTTTTTTTGACTCACATTATCCTTGTGAAAGATGAGACAAGATTGCCAAGTTACGTGGTTTAATTGACAGTATCTGGAGAAGATTCCTAAAACCATGGTAGACCAATGGGTGAGGCATTTTTTGATGGAACGATCTTTGGTAACATCTAAATTAATATTTAGACACCTACTAGTTTTATGTATGTGTAGAGTTAGCTAATCCTTTACTTTCCCTTCTTTCCTTCCTTCCTTCTTCCCTTCCTTCCTTCCTTCCTTCCTTCCTTCCTTCCTTCCTTCCTGCCTTCCTTCCTTCCTTCCTTCCTTTTTTCCTGCCTTGCTCACTGCTTCATTCATTCGATAAACACTTATTAAGCAGTTAGTATGTAAAATATATTGTTCTTGGTTCCAGTGATGATCAATAGGCAAAGAAGAGTCATTAACTCTTTACCTACTTTAAAAGTTTAAAGACTTTTAAAAGTTTAACAAAGTATTCTCCTTACCACTGACCAGTGAGTAGTGCAAGTAGTACTTTTACAGGTAAGGAAACTGAAGGCCAGAAGGTTTCAATGGTTTTGTCTGCTCTCAGAATAAATATAGTACAGAATCAGGATTCAGACGTAGTCTATGGTCTCTAAGGCTAAAGAATTTTTTTCTATTAAATTGTATTAGCTGAATCCTCATGATGCTAATAAAACAATCAATATTTATGGTTTTCAAAACATTTAGATATCTCATTTGATTTTAACCCAGTAGAAAGAGATAAGATATTCACAGAGAAAATAAACACTGGCAAATGCTAAGAGAAGTACAAAGTGCTATAATGTTCAATAAGAGACAAATGAATCTCTTCCAGCTTAGGCAAGGTTAATCAGCAAAGGCTTCAGGGAAGGTCATTTTACTAGTCTTTAAATAATAGATAGTCTGTCAACAGGCAGTGATCATAAGCTTTGTTTGAGGGATAACAGTTAATCCAATTTGACTAAATCAAAGAGCAGGTAAACAGAAATAAATTGAAATAAGGCTGGTTGGACAATTTGGGATAATTTCATAGCATTTTCTATTTTATCTGTTGGCAATGGGGAGCCACTGAAGGCTGGTTTTATTTGTTTGTTTTTGAGTAGTGGAGTGAAGTAATCGCATATTTTCTTGCGTGAGAAAGAACAACCATGTGGGGATAAGTAAAAATGGATTACAAGGGGAAGAGACAAGAGAACTGTATGCCTATGAATAATCTTTCTATTGGTGCACAGGAAAGATGTAAAACAAGTTTTTCCATTACTAATATGCTTTTTAAGTTTTGTTTTTGTTCAGTTGTCTGAGTTTACTAACAAAATACAGGATGAAAATAACAGAACATAAAGAACTAAATTTGGAATCCTAGAACCTGAAGTCATCTCCCCCAGGTCTGTCTTTCTACCTACTCCTCTGCTTTAGCAAATCTCTAAGCTTCAACTGCCTCGCATAGAAAATTAGGAAACTGGAATAGATGACCTCTGTTGGCCCTTCCAGCCATAGACCCACTGCTCTTTGATTTCCTGCATGCATTTCCTGTTATTGTTTCAGCATTTCATGTTTATTAAGTTATAGAGCCATGTGTGTGTATGTTTATTTTGTTGTTCAATTGCTCAGTCATATGTAATTCTTCATGATCCCATGTACCATCCTGTCTATGGGTTTTCCTTGCCAAAGATACTGGAGTGATTTACTATTTCCTTTTTCAGTAGATTTAGGCAAACACAGGGTAAGTGACTTGCCCAAGGTAACACAGCTAATAAGTGTCTGAGGCCGGATTTTAATTCAGGTCTTCCTGACTCCAGGCCCAGCACTCTTTTCACTGAGCCATCTAGCTTCCATACATGCATATACATAAGCACGTACCTCAACATGTTTGTTTGTACAGTTTTCTACATGATATATTATTTCCTTGAATTCTCCAGGCTTTTTACTGTGGTCACTATCTGTTTAGTTTGAAACACTGTTGGAGAAAGATTTAATAAGTTCTCTCTACATAGTAGAATAATGCTTTAGTTCAGTCTGGTTTTGCATTTCCTAGGTTAGTAACTGGATGAATGCTGCTATGCTCTGTGATACATTGGCTTTCAAATCATTCCTCCATGGAAGGTGTAGTTCTTGTTTTCTATTGTTCAACACAGTTTGGATTCAATCTACTTCTGATACTACTTCACTCATCATTTAGCATTTAAAAATTGACAACTATACGTTTTCAGCCATTGTAAAAGTACATTTATAAAGTTGTAAAAGTAAGTTTATAAAGGAGTGAAGTTAGTGCATTTTAGAAGGGGTCTGAAATGAAATCTACTAATTCAAAAATAATGAACTTAATTCATCGGTTTATTCACATTCAACCCATGCCAGCCCGGGTTTTAGAGATATGAATACACACATACATACGCAAACACAAATGAGAGAATCTGTTCCTGCCCTCAAGGAATAATTCTCTAGGTGAAAAATGCAACAGTCACCATTTTGTGTATTCTAAAGCAGTGATTGACAATACAGCACCATAATGCAGGGGTTCTTCAATTAAAATCTGACAGCTAATACTGGTAGCTAATCTATGAAACTAACAGGTTGAGGATCCCAATTAGCCCAAGGAGAAAGAGAGGAGGGAGAGTATGGACTGTTGTCTACTAAGACAACATTAAATTCAATTAAATAAGAATGACTAGCTGAAAATTGAGAGAATATCAAAGAAATGTAGGTGCAAATCAAGGCAATTGCTGGTCTCAGGGTGAGAGCAAGGAATAACTACTGGATACACTGTAATTATATCAAGAAAAAAGAAGTTACCCAGTGTACTGGCTAAACAATTTATGGCAAACTTATGGGAGAACTTGAGTTTCATGGGATGGGTAAGAATTGGTAAGTTGTGATCTACATCATGGAAGAAATAACCATATCAAAAAGATTAGACACATCTGATTATTTAATTTGAACCATAATATTTCTGAGTAAATTTGACTATAAAGGGAGATAGGAAAACTAATGGAAGTGGCTGGCCAGACTGCAGCACTGGGGTCTTGACCCACATTTTAAGAAGTGCTGAAGGGGTCCAAGGAGGAAAAATTTTAAGGAGCCCTGGGCTAGAGGACTTGGGAAGTGTTTGTCTTATAGAGGTTCTTTATAGATAATACCACAAAGAGATTATGCTTCTCTCAGTTAGTATTCAGGCCCAAATTAGAGTAAAAGTCAGTCTTGATTTTTAATGGCCTTTACCCATAATACAAGTATCAATGAGTTTAATGTTTTCCAGACTTTAATTCTGATCTTTTCAGTTGGTTTTGGTTTAAACAGACATTGCAGAGAATGAGAAAGCCCTACTATGGAGTCAACCAATATACTTGATTTCTGGATTTTCTGCTCTGATAAAAACAATGAAGTAACTGACATTTAGCCCTCTTTTCTTAAACCCCAACTCCATTCAATACTGCTGAACTTTCCTCCCTAGCATGCAGAGTATCTATTTCGTGTCTCTTGCTCTTAACCTCTTATCCACTAGGTACCTGCTAGTGTTTAAGGTGTTATCTATCACAGAGATATTTGAATTTTTAAGGCTCAAAGACAGAAAGCACATAAAAACCCAAGTGGTAGGAAGACATCTTGGATTTCTAAGTTAACCTACTAGTATTGCTTTCTCTAAAACATAATGCTTGACTCATAAGCACTGTCAAAATTTTTCTCCAAAAATTCTTAAAGACCAGTGCTCTTTTTAGTTAGGCAACTTGTGTAACAGTGGATAATAGGACTCCTAGCAGACTGAACCCCATTATATAAACAATTCGGTTATAGAGGGGGAAAGGTATATTTAATGAGCAAAAGAAAGCATATGCCCTTTTAAGAACTGATCTTTTTCCCCCTATGTTTCATACCAATATAACTTTACAATGAGTTCCACCACCCCTAGTACAACATTCCCTTGTAACAAATGAGCACAGTTAATCAAAACAAACCAACACATTGACTATATCCGAAAATGAATGCCTCATACTATACCAATAATCCACCACCTTGAGGCATTGAGGGAAGAAGGATGCTCCATCATCAGTCCTCCAAAGTCATATTGATTAGGGTTTTAATGTTTTCCAGTGCTGTTTCACATTAGATTATAGGTGTTACAATGTACATCAATCTGCTGCTTCTGCTTGCTCTGCCCTTCTCTGGTCCATACATATTTCCACAAGGTTTTCTGCATAATTCATCTTTGCAGATGATATTTTATTATAACCTGTTTAGTTAGGTTATAATAAAATATTATCCAAGTGTCTAACCTATGGCACTCACTTTCCTTCAGGTGCCAAGGTACAGGAAAAAGTATCACTCAAGGACATTTTTGATTTTTCAAATCAATTTTCAAGGACATTTCTAGATCAGAAAGAAATAAAAATCTATTAAAAATTACTTTGATGAATTGAGAAATTAAAATTACATTTTAATTTTTAAAAACCCAGCTTTCTCTCCCTCCCATATCTCATCCCTGCTCAATTGAGTAAGAAAACCTAAATCCGTTACATCCATGTACAGTTAAACAAAACAAATTTCTACATTGTCCATGTCAAAAAATATCTCAGTCTGTACTCTGAATCTATTACCAGTCTGTCAGGAGGTGGGCAGGATGTTTTGTCTTGAGTCCTTTGGAATCTGTGTGGATCATTTTGTCAATTAGAGTCTATAAGCATTTGAAAATTGTTTCTTTTTACAATATTACTGTTAATATACAAATTGTTCTCCTGGGTCTGCTCACTTCATTCCCCATCAGATTATTCAAGTCTCCCCAACATTTCCTCCTATACATTTTCTCTAAAATCACCCCCTTCCTTATTTCTCACCACATGGTAGAATCCCATTATATGTAATTTATTCAGTCATTCCTCAAGATAAGTAAGAATATAATACTAAAGAATAGTAGACACAAGTATTTTTGGAAACAGGATGGAAATATTAATGAACCTCTTGGTCCTACCTTATCACAGGCTAACTATATTGGCTTTGTATCTCTAAGACAAGGCTTTGTAAACATTTTTTGTGTATCAAGGCTCTCTTTGGAAGTGCATTGAAGCCCATGGAGACTTTCTCTGGATAATGTTTTAAGTGTAAAAAAATGAAATGCCTGAGACTTCAAAGAAAACTAATTGTATTGAAATAAAGATGATTTATTTTTCCTATTCAGGATCATGAACCCACTGATATCTATCTATGGACACTAGATCCATCATAACTCAATTTAATAACCCTTACTCTGAAGTGAACAAGAGGGTAAAAATTTCATAATTAAAATACTTCATGTCAGATATACTCTATATACTCATAGCATTCACTTTTTCACCTCCTGCTCACTTCTCAACCTTTAGCAGTCTAGTTTTCAATCCTGTCATTGAAACTGCTTTCTTTCAGGTTTGCAATATTCCTTAACTGCTCAGTCAGATTATCTCCTCTTGGATGTTATATTTCTTGACCTCTTTACAGCTGTTTATATTGTACACCACACATTACTCCTGAACACTTTCTCTTCCTTTGACATCTGTACCACTATACTCTTTTGCTTCTCTTTCAGCCTGTATAATGACTTCTCAATTTCCTTTTCATGGCCATAAGTCATTTTCCATCCTTTCAGTATGGTAATATTTCAAAGTTTGATCCTGATCCCCCTTTTCTCCTCTGTCTATACTCCCTTGGTAGGATTATCTGTTCCCACAGGATGAATTATTACCTTTAAGTAGATGCTTCCTCTATCTATATCCAGCCCTAGTCTCTGTTGTTAAATCTAATCCCACATTACCGTCTCTAGATACACTTCATGGGTGTCCCATAAGTATTTAAAACTAAATATATTCAAAACGGAGTCTTTTAATTCCCCTTATTCCAGATCTGAAGCTACACAGCCTTTCTCCAAATCCTCTTTGCTCTTTTGAGAGCATTATCACCCTTCTAGTCAATCGAACTAGCAACCTTGAGGAGATCCTTGATTATTTTTTTTCTCTCTGATGTCATATCCAATCAGTTACCTAATCAGATTTATTTACTGTAACTCTACTGCATCTTTTTTTTGACCATTCCCATCTCTCCTGTCACACAATCACTACCCTAGTTAAAGACTTTATCATCTCTCTTGAACTATTATCATAGATTTCTAATTGGTCTCCCTATCACCAGCCTCAATCCTCTCTATTGTCCTCCACATAGATCTCACCATGTCGCTCTTTTGTTCGAACACTTCCATGGTTCCCTGTGGGCAATTCTAGGATAAAATACAAATTCATCAAGCTAATAACTAGGAGGTTATTGCAATAGTCTAGGCAAGGAGTGATAAGGAAATATACTGCCAGATCTAAATAACTGTTGAAACTAAGGTTCTTTGCCTTCATTAGTCCTTAATGTCTGCTAGGAAAGAATAAATTACAGCAATATTTTTGAATTTCACACATCATACATTTTGGCAGTAGAGACTAAGCTTAGTAAATATTTCACATAATGACATGTAATAAAGATGTCTTACTTGAGCTAACAAGTTATTATCCTTCATAATAAAACTGGAGGGTGGGAAACTTCGATTCACGTCTATGTTAATTACTTTCTCTGATTCAGGCATTAGCTTCATTGTTAAGACCTCAGCCATAATGCATAACTTTCATTAACTGAGATCCACAGTAATTCAGATTTTATGAATCTACCACTTAGGTTTGGGTATGTTGAAATATATTTGAAATACATTTTAGTAGAATAATAAGACTGAAGGAGGAATATTTAACACACTCAAATAGAAATGTTCTTTTAAGTAATTTGTTTCCCCCATTGGTTACCATAATTAAGAGATTCATCACCAATCAGGTAATCAGACAAAAATGAGTCTCTCTGCACTAAGCTAGATTAGCCCTCTGAAAGCAGATATACTGGATGATAGTGATGGAAAATAGACAGTTGACATATAGGGTTTATTGATATTTGCTTAATGTCAATTGATGTAGAAGAAAATTTCAAGTGAAGGAGTAGCAGGGAGTTATAGACAAGAGTTGCACAGGATGAAATAGAATGAATGGACTTCCTGACTTCTCATCCAGCACTCTATTGATCGAGCCACTTAACTTCCTGAGCTCGAGAGACAAATTCAATAAGGAAAAAAGTACCACTGGAGGGGTACTTGTATGGATGAGATCACAAGCTCATTTGGATACTTTACTAGGATGTTTATTTGGCAACATGGCAATTAGTTGGTACCTAGAATTTTCATGAAACGGATAAAAATGCTTTTAAAATTTATCAAATTTTATTAAATGTATTAAATTTGATATTATTAAAATAATACTTCAGATATTATCATTCCAACTTTTGCTTCCCTTTTCCTATCAAATTTGGAGCGATCTGGATAAGTTTTTACTGTATATGGTTTGACACATTTTCTATGGAAGAGAATACATTCAGGAAACTTTCCCTACTCTAAATTTGGGAGGGGGGGAGGAAAGTAAAAGTTATTACAAACAATGCTGTCATTGTCATGAAGAACATATTTAGAATATTTTTAGTGCAAGATTGGGTATAATAATTTAGCTGTAGGCAACATTGTTGAGTTGTTAAAATGACACATTGTTAAATTAATTTGTGAAGATTCTAGAAGAAATTTTGTATGTGTGTGTATATGTATGCATATATGTGTGTATATATACATATAAATATATATATATACACAGAGAGAAATTCTCTTTTTAGAGGACCAAGTAATCTCTCTCATTTTGTACTTCTTTCTCTTAAATATATTAATATTTGAGTAATAATATATTATATTAATAATTTATATATAATTTATCTGTAATGCAAACTGAATTAGAAATAGTTTAAGGATTAACTTGTATTTTAGAAATGTCCTTTAATTTTTGAAGTATGCTTCTATGGAAAGAATAGTTCGTCAGTCAATTATGAAGCAGAGCTATTTTAAGCATAGAAATATTTCATGCAAAAAAAATCTATTTAAGGAGTTTAAACAAATAAATATCCCTTTACCTCTCTGGC
This sequence comes from Bettongia penicillata ogilbyi, assembly GCA_023548195.1. NCBI lineage: Eukaryota > Metazoa > Chordata > Mammalia > Diprotodontia > Potoroidae > Bettongia > Bettongia penicillata. Next base: position 2,087,764 of record JAJHZJ010000122.1, read on the forward strand.
TTTATAATTTGTGTGTGTGTGTGTGTGTGTGTGTGTGTGTGTGTGTGTAAGGCCCCTTACATCGGGTAGGTAGATAGATGATACATGGATGGATGGATAGATAGATAGGTGTCATCACATACCTCTGAATTAGACTGAAGGCAAATATGATTTTTACTGAATTAGGATATTTAATGGATATCATGGTGGCCTGTCTTTGTATTTTTTTGCTTTATTCTGTGTTACCTGAAACATGGATTTGACAACAGCTTGCTGTGTGAGCCCGAACATGCCATTTGCCTTTCTGTACCACTTTCCTCAAAGCTAAAATAAAAGAACTGAACCAAAACAAATTCTAGGTTCTCTCACAGTAATTTATTTGCAACTCTCTTTTTTCCTTATTAAATTTGTCTCTCTTGAGCTCAGGAAACTAAGTGGCTCAATCAATAGAGTGCTGGATGAGAAGTCAGGAAAACCTGACTTCAAATCTAACCTCAGATATTTACTAGCTGAAAATGAAATTACTTCAATTCTGTCTACTTCAGATTCTTCAGCTGCACGTTGGTCATCATGATACTACCTATGTCACAAGGTTGTTGGGAGGAACAAATGATAAAATATTTATAAAGCACCTAGCACGGTGCCTGTCACATTGCATCATAATAAGTGCTTTCTCTCCCAGTCACAGCTCATACTTATTTGTTAATTTGTCATATCCATCATGAGGTCCTTGAGAAGAAGGAATTTGGCTCTTTTTCCATCTCTGTATTCCCAGTACTTCTCACAGGGTCCAAAACATAGCAGGTACTTGAAAAACTTTAGCTCAATTGCACTTAATTTTATGAGTCCTATGGTTGATTGGTTGGTCTCTGATGTTTCAGAGATCTCAGTTTCAGAACTCAAAGGAATCTAAGAGATCATCTAGTTCAAATTGCCTCACTTTATAGATGAGAAAACTGAGGCCCAGAGATACCTAATTATTTTCTTGATGCCACAGAGGTAGTAACTATCAGAATCAGAATTTGAACCCAGATCCTATGACTCCAATTGTTGCCCTTTTTCCATTGTACCTTCCTGCCTCCTCTAAAGAGAGGGGATATATACTGAGAGCCAGTAAGGTATAATAGCCAGAGGCTTGACCTTGGAGTTAGGAATGCTTTTCTTTAAGTCTTCATTATGACACATACTAGCTGGGTAACCATGGTATAGTCCCTTCACATCTCAATGCCTTCAGAGGCTATAAGTTACAGACATGTTGCTTCCTTGCATTGGTGGAGGAAGTTTTCGCAACCATGAAATCATAGTTCTAGGTACATTCACACATACGCACGTATAACATCTCTGGTTGAATAATTAACCAACAAGAAATTCTGGGGAGTAATTATTTCATTTTTATTGATATCTCCTGCTTTTACATTGCTTTAATTTCTCTGTATATTCTTATTCTCTATGCAGAAAGCCATATCTAATACAAATAAAAGGAGGGGAATTTCATCAAAATCTAATCAATACATCAGTCAAGTTCAACAATATATTTTGAGTTCTACCGCTATCATCCTCAATCTTTTTTTTTAAAAAGAAAATCGAGTCAATTTCACATTTCTTTTTGGGGGAAAAGCTTGGTTATGATAAACAAGCAAAATTCTGTTTCAACTTTTCTTCTTGCTACCCATGTTCTTTCCATTCCTATAATATATTCATGATGAGATCAGTAATCTCCTCCTCCCTCTGTTCTCCAAAGGAGACTGATTCCTGCCAGGAGGGGACGGAGGAATCTTGGGCCAGAAGTTGATCACTCTCCTTTCCTCAGAGAAAGAATAGGATTAGACCAACCTGATCCCTAAAGCATTATTATTCTAGAAGAAATAAATTTTAGGTTCATACTGTACTTCTGATTGCTGTCCCTTAATGGGATATGTGTGTGCATGCGTGTGTGTGTGTGTGTGTGTATACAGTGGGACATATATAAACAAGGCTTGACTCCCTACCAAAATTCAGTTCCACAACGAACACACATAGAGGGCAGCAAATAAACTTGTTTATCCTAGTTGATAACAAAACAGAAATCAGGAAAAGGTATATACAGGAGAACATACCAGACAATACAGAGTAAATGAGCTCTCCCGCTGGGAGTGACAACTCAATTCAATGGAGACTTAGATCTCACTCAAGGGAAAATCCTCCAAAGTCTCTAATGTATAAGTTGGGAATAGGGATGTGATTGTTATGTCACGTCTTTAAGTCTTTAATTGTCTTCCCCCTAGAGTAATCTTTGCTTTTCATAGACCTAAAGTGAGTCTAGAATTTGATGTCTTCTTTCTCAAAATTGGAATCCAGAAGATAAGGATCTCTCTTCTCCTAAGCTTTTACACAACTCCATCCCTCACAAAGCTATGAAATATTGAGAAATCAGTCTCCACCAATGATGAGAGTCTTATACAAATGTACTTGAAGACACATATTACAGAGATAAAAAGTTCCACTATATTTATATATATTCAAATACACAATTTATTTAGGGATTCCCCACTTGATGAGCATCTGTACTGTTTCCAGGGCTTTGACCTATGCAAAGTTCTGCCATAAATATTTTGTTATAGTCTTAACCTTTCTATATTTGACCTCCTTAGGGCATATGTTTAACAGTGAGATCTCTGGGTCTAAAAGCTTGAAAATGTTAATGACTTTATTAGCTTAATTCAATACTCCTCTCAAGAATTCTTAGATCTATTTACAACTTCACCAGTAGCAAATTAGTTTGCCTTTATTTCCACAAAGCCTCTAATCTATTCATCTTCTGTTATCTTTGACATTTTGTGAGGACTGAAATTAAATCTGAGAGTCACTTTTAGTTGAATTTCTCATATCATTAGTGATTTGGAGCATTTGTTCATATTGCTAGTAGTAGTTTGAAATTCTTTTGAGAACTGTTCATATTCTTTGACAACTTATCTATTAGAAAAGCTTTTGGTGGTGAGTTTGTGTGTGTGTGTGTGTAAGAAATAGTTTCCCATATATCTTGCATATCAGGCTTTTATAAGTAATATTTGATGCAAAGCTCCATCCCCAATCTACCACTCCCCTTCTTAACCTCATTCTAGTAATTTTCAACAAGCATTTATTAAGTACCTACTGTGTGCCAGGAATTGCACAAAGTTCAAGGAATACAAAGACAAACATGAACTAGCTATGGTGTTCATGGCGTTTACCCCCTCATTTAAAAATAAAAAGAAAATACAAAGTCATTTTTGTCTAGGGAGATATTTTATATATAAGGAAACCTAGTCCCAGAGGAGCTATGTGGATAGCCCAAGGGCCATTTTTTTATTCCTTTAAAATGTAGTCATTGTTAGTAAGGTAAATTCTAAATATTGAATGCATTTCTATGTGTGTAACATTTTCTTAAATCAGATCTATAATTTCATTAGAATGGCAATACAAGTCTGTACATTCTCTGCAACTCTGAGTCTTATAAAGTTGCCCAAAACACTGAGAGTGTTGTGTGACTTGCCCAGGATCACACAAGCAATGTGTGTCAGAGATAGGACTTAAAAGTAGGCTCATTCTGACTCCAAGGCCAAATCTGTATTATAACATGCCACATTTTATAATGAACTTAGCAATATAAATGATTTACATCAAAAGCATGTTTTGCCATTAAGGTACACATTGCTTCATCCCCACAAACTCTGAAGAAAAAATAGACTGTTACAATTGGATTAAGGTTATTTAATCCTTGGCCAGGGTTAGGAACAACTACTTAACTACTGGCTCATTAATTTCAATTTTGCAAATGGTTGTAGCATATTTAATAGACTCCACATATTTTTACCACCCATTAGATGACTGGATTGAAATGACTGTTTTTTTTTCCACCTGCCCAGCATGCATTTTATTTTGTAGACAGAGGCTGTGACCAAAGCTGATCTAATGTTATGCTATTTGTACTCTCAGACTGATTCTCTACTGGAAAAAATGTGCATTGTTTGCAAAAACTTTCAGAAAAATTGGAATACTTCTCAAAGGAACACTGGATTATTTATTAAAAAAAAAAAAAGAGCTATAGGAGAAGAAGGGACTGGTTTGCTTGTTTTTACCCAAAGACTTTCTGAACTTCACCAAGTCTCTCAGGCATCTACTCACCTTTGCCAACCCAAATATGGCAGTTGCCCCAAAACCCTGCAGAGAGAAATTAAAATCTGATTTTCTTTCTCTCCTAGTAATTCCGGAAATTAAATTATCCAGAATAAATGGTGCTAAGTGGATGATGTTCTGTGTTCTAGGGACTGCCATCCTAAAGTATTTCCAGACAGTAGAAACCCATTATAACATGGTGGATTACATAGCCATGCCACAGGCCAAGTCACAGTCTTACTCCTCCAACCCAGCTACTACAAATAATAACAATTTTGATTATAACTAGTTCCTTATAACAAGGATTCTTTTTCTATCCTCCAACACGCATACATGAGGGCTATGTTATGTTTACAAGCAGGGATACTTTACAGCAGACTGCTAAGTCCAGGCAGTCTCTGGAATTCAATATAAACAATAGCAACTTCTCCCAGAAAAGAAATGAATTGTCAGGAATTTTGCAGGCCCAGGTGTGTTTTAGGTTAACAGTACTAGACACAGTAACCTTAGGCAACAGACATACCTCACCATGTCAGCCAAGCCCTCTTGCTTTCCATACAGGATTGCCTAAAAGTTGTTTCTATTTTTGAAATGTCTAAGGCTGGATTTGTTTTTTCCTAAAAGAAATATTTAGCATTCTTCAGGACCAAAAATAATAAATCTCAAATCAGAAAATGCTAATGAGCAGACTACATCCACAAAATTAAGAAATCATTTCTAATAGTGACAGTTGATGAGAGGCTGGCACCACAGGATGATAAGAAAACCTCCCTGGATATCAGGAGAGTAGACTTTAGTCACTTTCATACTACTGATCCTTTGACCTTAGCCACGTCTCTTAAACTTGCCGGATTCAGTTTTTCATCTGCAAAATGAAAGTGTTAGGATTTATGATGCTAATAGTCTTATGTAGTTGAGAAGTTCATGGCTTTATGACTCCTAGTTATATAAAAAATAGTTTATATTTATAACACTTTCATCTCTTATGAAACAGGTAGTATAGTGATTATTATCCCCATAGTACATAAAAAGGAAATTAGTTCACCACCTCTTAGTAATATTCTAGGCATTTTCAAGGGATTCAAAACCCTTTAGAATTGTGACCATGGGACTACCTAAAGAGCTTTTATTTTTTTCTCCCAGTAATCACTAAACTAGGTTACTTGTTCTATTGTATTTATCTTTCCATTTGTAGTGGGAAAAGTCTGGGTTATATAATCTCTTAGGTACTTTCTACCTGTAGAGTTCTACAAATTCGATTAGCTCCAACTAAATCCCATGTATAAATGACACTAATAAAGGAGTGAACATTTCCATTTTGAAGATGGGAAAAACTTAAGAACCGTTATAGTTACAGCGACAGTTAACCTTCATAACATCTCAGTTTCTTCATCAAGAAAAATGAGGAGGTTTTACTAGAAGATTTTCAAGTTCTACAAAGATCTTAAAGACTGGGATTGTCAGGATTACATAAGACAACAGTGTCAACCAGAACCTAAATTCAGCATTCCGTGTATTAGCACTTTCTGTAAAGGTTGGGTTCAAAGTCAACTAATAAAGTGAAAATCATGTATAGTTACCTTGAAAATCTATTAAATTTGCTAATTTTCCTTTCCATCAGAAATTTGTTGCCCTTCCACTGCATATGGAAGCAACATGTAGAGGGCAAAAGTCTTCTATTCCCCCAAACCAGTGTTTAGGATTCATATCTTCCACCCATAAATGTTAATTCATTTGCCACTGTAGCGAGAAATGCCATTACTCTGTTATTCAGATAAAACCTAGTTAAAGGGAAAAAATTTTTCCCCCATAACCCAGCTGCTAAATGATCAGAAAGAAAAGGAAATATACATTTTTAAAGTATCTACTGTGTATCAGGTACTTTACAAATATTATCTCATTTGAGCCTCACAGCAACTCTGAGAGGAAGGTGCTATTATATTCTGCATTTTACAACTGAGGAAACTGATATAGACAAAAGTTAAGTGACTTTCCCAAGACCACATAACTAGTGATAGCTTGAGGTTAGATTTGAACTCAGCACTTCCTGACTCTACACCCAGCACTCTAACTGCTTCTTCATAGAGTATGAAGAGCTGAACTCGAGATCAAACTGAAGGCATGACTTTCTTTTCACTGCTACTATTTAAAATAAATGGCAGCATCTTAACCTTTATGTGCTTGCCCTAAAAAAGAAGCATCCACTCCACTCTATCTCTATGAGCATTTCATTCTCAAGTGTTCAGGCTGGATATTTTCACACATCCCAAAGGGTTCAAACCAAGGTTATGGCATCAAGAATGCCCACAATATCCTTGCTGCAACAGAGGTAAACTGTAGCCTCTCTCCAGGAGTGTCCGTCCAGTGATGTGAGTATGCCAAGAGATCAAGGCTGGGTGACAATATTCTTAAGAAAAAGGAATTTAGATGAGTGAGAGTCAGATAGTTCGAACAACATTTGTGAAAGGCCTGGTGGTAGAAACAAAAGAAGGAAAGAAGTAGGAAATCAACAAAGGATAAAATGTCTATGCTTCTGGACCATTGTTCATGGGAGCCATCATTCCGAGCAAAAGTGTACAAAATCAAATTCTTGTAAGTTAAAAGTATATATCAATGACACATATGTATTCTAAAATTCTATGTTTCTTCAAAGCTATTGACTAATGCTTCTTTTTTCCCTGTTCTCCAGTATATCCTCTGGGCAGTGAAACATCTAGGGAAACAGAATCACTGACCTCTTTCAAGGGTGGAATTTTTCATCCCAGTACCTATTTGACTTTACTGATAACAAGTAAGTCCTTTCTTGAAGTCCTATTTGTTTCTAAGTCAACTGAAAATTAAGGTGACTTAAAGAAGAAATCTCAACCTCCTGTTGCTCCATGATATATTTATCATGTCTCCCCTGCCTGTCTTCTAGAATTATGGAGTGCTGTTGAGCTGTGTGAACAATTCCAAACATTGCTCACCTGTGGTTGGCAGTCCTATGTATTAACCAAACAGCCCACAAGGGCATTTTAAACCCTAACAGAGAGGCAGGGGATAGCTTATAAATACCATATATGGGAGGGACTCAGGAAATTACTTATGTAAGCATTTACCAAAAGTTTATAACCCATTTCCTCAATTTAAAAAACATTAGGAGGGGTTAGTTTTTTACTGTAAAATCTGTGAGATTGTACTTTACTAGTATAAAATTTAATAGCTATTCAATAGTGACATGTGATGTCAAAACTGAATGTGAATATGCATTTCCTTTTTGATGTACTGCAGCATTACCAAGAACCCTATTACCTTTACGTTACCAAGAACAAATCTGCTTGGACTTTCTACATTTCTTTAGTTATGACTCCATGCCTTAATACACGTGTCTTGATACTTTCTTAGCTATTGCAGATTTTGATGAAATTTGATTCATTAGTTTTTTTCATTTTTTTACTATTAAAATAGACTTTGCCTACTAGTGTTCTAACACACATCTGCACATAGGAAAAAATTTCTGTGTGCTTCAGATGCCTGAGGCTCAAAATATGGGTTCATTTTTAAATTTTATTTTATTTTCTGTGGCCTTTCTATATTTATACTTTCTATAGCAGCAAAAACACACACAGACATAAACACACATATCCAAGGATTTTCCATTTTTCAATAGTAGTTGCTATCCTGATCATAGAAAAATACCTATAAATGTCAGTTATTGCTCCATAATACTTAATAAGCATCCTATGTGCACTACTACACTGTTTCATAGGAAACCATTTTATTGGGCTAGATTACAGAATCGTAGATTTAGAACCAAAAGGAACTATGGAAGCTAGCAAGTGCAACCACTTCATTTTACAGATAAGGAAACAAAGAAACAAAGAGGATAACTGTGTTGCCCAGGATTATATATTTAGAAAGATAAAAGACTCGAACTCATGTCTTCCTGTCCTAAGCCAGTGCTCTATCCACTGTACCATCTAACTACCTTGATTATAATCAGAAATTGCTAAGTTTTTGTCTTTATAGTTTTAGTCTCGCACCACCATCTGTTTCAATAGGCATTCTCACTAAGAATGTATCACATGTTAGCATGTTGCCCTGATATAGCTTCAAATATGAAACAAGGTCATTGTAGATTTTTTATAAAGAAGAAATATAACAGGTAACGAAAAGGCATAAGTAGGCAGTACTACTCTAACATTGTTGACTTCCTTGTGAGAAGTGTAAAACTTTATCAAGAATGACAGGAAGATGAATTAAGCTGGCATTACAGCAAAAAAGAAAAACGAGTGCTATCCTTCGAATATTATTTCCTCAAATACTAAAAGAACGGCATGGCTGTTCTTAGGATGAGTGCTAGAGGGTACATTGGAGTCTATCTAGCCCAACTCTCATTTAGCAAAAGGACTGCAACATATTGGGTGAATTCTCTGTGGAAATTTTTTAACAAGACGTGGACAAGAAGATATGAGAGAGGCTGTGAGCAGCAGCACTGGAGGAAATGAAATCAAAGATCCAGTGACCAAAGTATCAATGTGGGCATCACGCTGTGCTTGGTAACTCTGTAGAACACAGGAAAGAAGGCATTTCTTTAGTACCATTAAGGAGTAATAAGAAGTAGAATTTATGTAGAGGAGGGTAATTTCTGCATTGGGCAGATGAACACAATACAATTTAATTGGTGTGGAGCAAGCACTGTAACAGTGGAAAACTGGAGGCAAGAGAAGAGATCAAGTTTGTTGAGAGGCACTGAGTAACTGTGGAGGCCTACACAGTGTTAGTTTTGGATTTCCATCAATTTTTAATGCCAGTATTTTTTTGGCTAATGTTAATATGGGTTGGTATCAGTTCCAAGTCATGCTTTATCTCCCTATTGAGTCTTCAGATCCTATCTTGTAATTTTCAAGTGAATTGTATCAGCTGAGTTTCCACTCATTTCCCATCCCTAGAGAATGGTCAGTGACATGGGACATTTGTAACTCAGGCAACTTAATGGCTGTCATCAAAGTCATTTTTCACTGCATTGCTATTTTTCTCCTAAGATCTTATTTTAGGGATATTGCCTATTTTCAAAGGTGGCCAATACAGTACTCAGTTCAATACAGCATACTACCTCTTGATTACTTTTTCTTCACTTGTGTTATTATACAATAGAGTTCCCAATAATTTAGGATATAAAGAATATCCTAGAGTTGAACTCAGTTTTCTGGTTACATAATGGAGGTTATAATTAATTAATACAGTGGTTGATGCTAATGATTCCCAGGGCTGCTAATCAGAATTAAATGTTGTCATGTGGCCAGAGTTTAGAATACTTCTCATAGGAATTAACATATTTCAGGAGGATATGAGTCAGTCTCAAATGAAAATTTTAGTCATCAAGTAGGATAGACAATAGATACATACACACATACATACATACATATGTAGATGATATAGATATTTCATGAATGGATAGATAATAGCTAGATGTATAGGTGATGATGATGATGGTGGTGATGATGGTGAAGATAGAGGCATACAGAATAAACAAATTAAAAATACGTGTTATTTAAACTGAATAGTTTATTCTAATGAACAACAAATAGAATCCAGTTGGAAAACCATATAAATGTTAGCTATTTTGCTTTTGGTTGAGTTTATATAGGTAATTTAACTCAAAGAACAAAAAGTCAAGCCACTGCTTATTTGTTTGTGTATAAGTGATTTTCATATAGCAATTACATTAACAGAGAAGTATCAAGCTTCTTGAGTTTTGGAAATAAGTAAACTGACAAAGCGTTTTTTCCCATTCTCAATGTGAAATGCATATTAGAGTCAAGGAGAATATGTAAAATCTCTTCAGACAAGGATAAAAGAAGACCTGAACAAAGTATTATTTCTGGGCCTACCAGATACTTTTCATTATTTTCTATTTAACCCTTTCCCCACTTTGACTTTTGACACAGTACAGCTGGATTGAGTCTGGGAATAGCTGACAGTCCTGACAAGCACATAGGTGCATCCTCACAATGCCTTCATTAATGGCATTCTCTGATGTTCTGAACACTTTTTTGTTCAAATTAGAAGAATATTACAATTAAAATGTACAATCATGAAAAGCAAAGTTTACTTGTAATAAAACTATTCTGAAAATGGTGGATGCCACAATGCAATTATTAAATATTATGGAGATATGTGTATGGTCAATGTGGATGAGCTTGGGATTAGAATCAGGAGAACCTGAGTTCAAATACCACATATACAATTTATGTGTGTGCTCCTGTGTAATCATTTAACCTCTTGGTGACTCACTAAACTTACAAGAATTTTCTATTATGAATAGAGGGACTATGATCTACATTAGTGGACAGAGATACAGAAGAGAGAATTGTCAATACCAAAAAAAAAAAAAAAATTTGATTATGCCAATAGATACTGAAAAAGAAATTTGCTAAACTCAGACCGAGCAAGCATTTCCTTGGTATAAACCAAGTTACCTTTACCTTGTTTTCACATAGTAACACTAGAGAGTGAGTGGCCAATAATTTTCATTCTGTTTTAGCTCTTCATATCAATACCACATTTGTGTCATACAAAGGATTTAATGGGATTCCTTCTTTGTCTATGTTTTTCAAATAGTTCATATAGTTTATATAGTACTGGAATTAAATATTCCTTAAATGTTTGGCAGAATTCATTTGTGAATCCAACTGGTCTTTGGATTTTATCTTAGGTAGCTCATTGATGAACTGTTTGAGGTCTTTTTCTAAGATGAGGCAATTTAAGTATTCTATTGTTGCTTCTGTTAATCTGGGAAGTTAATTTTTTTGTAAATATTTATGTATTTTAATTATATTGTCAGATTTACTGGCATGTAATTGATCAAAACAATTCTAAAAACTTGCCTTAAATTCATCTTCAGTTGTGGTTCATTAACCCTTTTCATTTTTGATGATGATCATTTGGTTTTCTTGTTTCGGTTTTTAAAATACCAATGTTTTATCTATTTATTGTTTTATTCATAAAATCAAATCATAGTTTCATTTGTTAGTTCATTTTTTTAACTTTCAGTTTTATTAATTTCTCCTTTGATTTTCAAGACTTCCATTTTGGTATCATTTTAGGGATTTTTAATTTGTTATTATTTTCTAGTTATTTTTTCATTCACTAATCTATTGTTTCTCTCTTTTATTAACGTATCCACTTAAAGATATGAATTTTCTCCTAAGTATTGCTTTTGCTGCAACCCATAAATTTATTATGTTGTCTTGTTCTCATTCTCTTTAATGAAATTATTTATGTTGTGTGATTTATGTTTTAGCCTATTCATTAAGACTGATTTTCAGTTTATGCTTCCTTATCCTTTTATTGAACATAAATTTTTATCAAATACCTATTATGTACTTATTATGGTGTGAAAAGGTTACATTTAATATTTTTACTTTCCTGCATTTGGTTTTGAGGTTTTTAATGCCCTAATACATGGTCAATTTTTGTGAAAGTGGCATTTACAGCTCAAAAAAAGGTATACTCCTTTCCATTCCCATTCAGTTTTCAATAGAGATCTATTATATCTAACTTTTCTAAGATTATATTCATCTCCTTAACTTTTTTCTCAATTATATTATGTTTTGGTTTAATTAACTCCCAGAGGGAAAAGTCGAGTTTCTCACTAGTATATTTTTTATTGTCTCTTTCCTCTAGTAAATCATTTAACTTTCCCTTTAGGAATTTTGATGCTATGTCATTTGGTGTATGGATGAAAAATATTGATCTTACTTCATTATCTATGGTGCCTTTTAGCAAGATGTTGTTTTTCCTATTTATTTCTCTTAATTATGTTTATTTTTGTCTATGCTTTGTCTGAGATCATGACTAAGCATAATAGATACTGCAGCAGTCTCTTTTTTAACTCTTTGTGTGTTTCTTTGTTTCAAGTGTGTTTCCTGTAAATATCATTAGATTTCTGGATTCTAATCCATTCTACTATCCACTTCCATTTTGAGTGAGTTCATTCCATTCACATTCATACTTATGATTACCAAACATTCATTTCCCTCCATCTTGTTTTCTGTTTTTTAATCCTCCTTTTGTCTTCTAATCCCGTCACTCCTCTAAAATCTGTTTCGCCTCTCACGACTGCCTTTCTTTGTCTGCCCTTCCTCTTTATTTTATCCTCTTTCCCTCCTACTTCCCTGTGGGATAAGATTATATTGTTCAGTCATTTACTAATTGTTGGGTATTATCTTTTTTTTTACCAGTATTTTACTATCATGAAAATAACTACTACTGTTTATCATCATCATCATCATTATTTGAAGGACCTTTTCCTCTTTCTTTTGTCTCTTTTGGTCATGTATCTAGAATTGGTATAGCTAAGTCAAAGGGCACACAGTGCCTAGTAACTTCTTGTGTATAATTCCAATTTGTTTTCTAGAATAGTTGCAGCCATTTCTAGTTTTTATTAATGTGCCTGTTCACCCAAGGCACCTAAAATTTTTATAACTTTTTTTCTTTTTCATCTTTGTCACTTTGAGTGGGAGGCAGAATCTAACGAACAGTGTGCTTTGCATTTTTAAATTAGTAGTGATTTGAGAATTTTTTTCTTATGGCTGTAGGTAGTCCAGGTTTCTTCCCTTGAGAACAATGTGTTCATATTCATAGACCATTTATCAACAGGCAAATGTCCCTTTTGTTTTTAAATTGAAAATGGTTTCTTAAATATCTTGGAAACAATACCTTCTCAGAGAATATTCTTCAATTTTTACCCAGTTTATCATTTTCTTTTTAATTTTAGCTTTGTTAGATTTATTCTGCAAAGACTCTTAATTTTATATAATTGGAATCTTCAGTTGTATCTGTTGTGATGCTCTCTATTTCTTGTTTGGTCATGAGCTTTTCTCCTAGCCAGAGATTTTCCATTTGGTTTATGGTATGAAATTTTATATCTAGGTCACTTATCTCTGAATCAGGTGTGAGGCATTGAACTAAATCTAATATCTTCCATATTTCTGTCCAGTTTTCTCAGTGCTTTTTGTCAAATGGTAAATCCTAACCCTATTGCCTTGAGACTTTGCATTTATTAGATAGTAAGGTACTCAAGAGGCAAAGAAAGAAGGAAGGAAGGAATGACTGAAAAAAGTAAAGGAGGGAGGGAAGGAGAAATTTCTTACTACTGTGCTATGATCTTTATGAATTTGATACTCACAATAACCCTGTGAGATAGGTGCTATTATCATCCTATTTTACAGTTGAGGAAAAGGAGGCAGATGGAGGTTAAACGATTTGCCCAGGGTCTCACAGCTAGGGAATATATGATGTCAATTTAAACTCAGGTCTTCCTGGCTCCAGACCTACTAACTTATACACTACATCAACACATTGCCTCTGCTGGAGGGAAATTCGGCACAGGAGGAAACATACTCATTATAAGTGAGTATTAAAGTCTAGGTTACAGGGGTAGAATTCTGGAATCTTGACTCTTTCTCTGACAATATAATTATCATTTCAAAAAGCTTCGAATGTGCAGGAAAAACAATTTTCCTCAGTTTGTTGTAGTGGAAAGTATACTAAATCTAGAGTCAGAAAATCCTCCTTCTGCCATTTATTAGCAATGCCTCCTTGGGGAAGTCTCAAGATTTCACTTTGATAGTGTGTAAATGATGATGATGACTGAAATTTCATCCAATTCTTCCATACTTTGATACTTCTTTCTGTGATAAATTTTTTCCCTTTTTGTTTTTTTACTTAAATATAAATTTATTTGTTAAACTTTTTATATTCATTTTCACAAAATTGAGGGTTCCAAATTTTCTCCCCATTTATCCCATCCCCCCACCCTAATACACCGAGCATTCTAATTTCCCCTATCACCCCAATCTGCCCTCTCTTCTATCATCCCTCCCTTCTCTTGTCCCCATCTTCTCTTTTGTCCTGTAGGGCCAGATGACTTTCTATTCCCCATTAACTGTATTTCTTATTTCCTAGTAGCAACAACAATACTAAACAATTGTTCCTAAAACTTTGAGTTCCAAATTCTCCCCATCCCTCCCTCCCCACCCATTCCTTTTGGGAAGGTGGGCAATTCAATATAGGCCATATCTGTGTAGTTTTGCAAATGACTTCGATAACAGTCATGTTGTGTAAGAGTAACTGTATTTCCCTCCATCCTATTCTGCCCCCCATTGCTTCTATTCTCTCTTTTGATCCTGTCCCTCCCCAAGAGTGTTGACTTCAAATTGCTCCCTCCTCCCATTGCCCTCCCTTCCATCATCCCCCCCCCTTGCTTATCTCCTTCTCCCCCACTTTCCTGTATTGTAAGATAGGTTTTCATATCAAAATGAGTGTGCATTTTATTCCTTCCTTTAGTCGAATGTGATGAGGGTAAACTTCTTGTTTTTTTCTCAGCTCTCCTCTTTTTCCCTCCACTAAAAAGTCTCCTGCTTGCCTCTTGAATGAGAGATAATTTACCTCATTCCATTTCACCCTCTCTTCCACTACATTTCTCTCTCACCATTTACCTTAATTTCTTTTAAGATATGATCCCATCCTATTCAATTCACTCTGTGCTCTCTTACTCTGTGTGTGCGTGCTTGTGTGTATGTGTGTGCGCATGCACGCATGTACATGTGTGTATGTGTGCGTGTGTACGTCTGTGTGTGGTCCCACCAACTACCCAGATACTGAAACGTTTTAAGAGTTACAAATATTGTCTTTCCATGTAGGAATGTAAACAGTTCACCTTTGGTAAGTCCCTTATGACTTCTCTTTGCTGTTTGCTTTTTCATGCTTCTTATTCTTCTGTTTGTAAGTCAAATTTTCTTTTCAGCTCTGGTCTTTTCATCAAGAATGCTTGAAAGTCCTCTGTTTCATTGACAAACCAGTTTTTCCCCTGAAGTATTATACTCAGTTTTGCTGGGTAGGTGATTCTTGGTTTGAGTCCTTGTTCCTTTAACTTCTGGAATATCCTATTCCACACCCTTCGATCCCTTAGTGTAGAAGCTGCTAGATCTTGTGTTATCCTGATTGTATTTCCACAATACTGGAATTGTTTCTTTCTAGCTGCTTGCAATATTTTCTCCTTGACCTGGGAATTCTGAAATTTGGCCACAATGTTCCTAGGAGTTTCTCTTTTTGGATCTCTTTCGGGCAGTGATCGATGGATTCCTTCAATACTTATTTTGCCCTCTGGTTCTAGAATCTCAGGGAAGTTTTCCTTGATAATTTCATGAAAGATGATGTCTAGGCTCTTTTTTTGATCGTGGCTTCCAGGTAGTCCCATAATTTTTAAATTGTCTCCCCTGGATCTCTTTTCCAGGTCAGTTATTTTTCCAATGAGATATTTCACATTATCTTCCATTTTTTCATTCTTTTGGTTTTGTTTTGTGATTTCTTGGTTTCTCAGAAAGTCATTAGCCTCCATCTGTTCCATTCTAATTTTTAAAGAACATTTTCTTCAGCGAGCTTTTGAACCTCCTTTTCCATTTGACTAATTCTACTTTTTAAAGCATTCTTCTCCTCATTGGCTTTTTGTCTTTTGCCAATTGAGTTAGCCTATTTTTCAAGGTGTTATTTTCTTCAGCATTTTTTGGGGTCTCCTTTACCAAGGTATTGACCCATTTTTCATGCTTTTCTTGCATCTCTCTCATTTCTCTTCCCAGTTTTTCCTCCACCTGTCTAACTTGATTTTCAAAATCCTTTCTGAGTTCTTCCATGGCCTGAGCTCGTTGGATATCTATTTCAGGTGTTTGGGGTACAGAGGCCTTGGCTTCTATGTCTTTCCCTGATGGTAAGCATTGTTCTTCCTCATCAGAAATGAAAGGAGGAAACATCTGTTCCCCAAGAAAGTAGCCTTCTATGGTCTTATTTTTCTTCCCTTTTCTGGGCATTTTCCCAGCCAGTTACTTGACTTCTGAGATTCCTCTCCACCCCCGCCTAGATCCACCCAGTTAGTGCTTGGGATCTGAGATTCAAATGCTGCTCCCAAGCCTCAGGGCTTTCAGTGGGGGGAGGGGCTGCTATTCAATGTGAGCTTAAGTTCTGGTGCTCAGGTGGGGGCAGGGCCATCTCCCAGGCTCAGTTCCCTCAGGGAGTTTATGCAGAGACCTTCAGTAATGGAGTGGAGTTCCTGTCTGCTCCGGGAAACCCTGGCTGCTGCTGCCCCTGCTGCTGTCTCTGCCACTGCCTCCCGATGGGGCCTGAGTTATGGAGACACCCCGCTCCCTTCTCAGCCAGCCCAGAAGTCTCTCTCACTGACCTGTAGCACCTGTGGGTGGAGGGACCTTCGCGGCCGCCGGAGGTTCCTTCCCTGAAGCCTGCTCGGATCTGCTCCTCTGGGGCCCCGCAGCCATGGCAGGGCAGGGCTGGGCTCTGCTGTCCAGTGCATGATGGACCTGTTGTGGTGGTTTTTCAGGGCTCTCTGGAACAGAAATCTCCTACACTGCATTGCTGCACAGCTTCCACTGCTCAGGATTTGTGGGGAGTTCTTTTTACAGGAAATTTATGGGCTGTGGGTTCGGAGCTAGCATATGTGAGTCTTTCTACTCCGCCATCTTGGCTCCTCCCCTTTCTGTGATAAATTTAACAAACTTGTTTGTTAGGCAATCAATAATCATACATTTATTAAGCACCTACTACATGCCAGATGTTGAAGTTACAAGGAAAAAAATATTTCCTGTTCTCAAGGAATTTACATTCAGTCAGAGGAGACAACACATACACATATATAATAGGGTTTTGCAACATGCTCAAACCATCTATGATGGATACTCCCATGTGGGAGATTCCAGGGACATGTTTCTTGGAGAAGGCATATTGCTTAGACCTATCAGTAGATGACAGAAACTTTTCCAGTGGCTGCATAGGCCAAAGTAGGTTGTTTTCAGAACTATCAAGTTGATGGAACCTGATCCTCTAAGCCAATTGTTATTGAAGAAGATGCATCTATCTTGACTCCCTTCAAGTCACATGGAGAGAGCTGAATTTTACAAGTAACTACTTGCTCTCTTTCAGGTCATATCCAGAGCTGAAAGTCTTATTCACTCATAGCATGGGCTCTTCATAGACTAAATTAGGTAGGGAAGGGCCACCATCCCCTCCCTTTAGACCCTGAAGCCCTGAGAAATAGGCTGAAAGTTTTAGTATTATTTTTTAGTATTATTTTGTCCTTTTAAATTCTGGACATATGACCTTAAGCCATAAAGATTTTGAATCTCAGGATTACAGGAAAAATGTTGTAACCAACTCAGCAGGAAATCCCTGAGAAGTCAATTTCCTAGGATACAAAGTGCAGGGTAGGACTTTGGACTTGGAACTTAGTAGGCTTAATGCTATATAGGAACTGTTGTTAACTAGTGAACCTAATGCTCCTCCTTGGAGACTAAGGGAGAAACTGTGTATATTTGTTCCTATTATACCTTTAAAATAAACTTCCATTCATTTAATTAAATAATTAAATGAAGCAGGAGTGATTGGACCTCCCAAATTGTTGAAACATAGTAAGTGGGGGAGGGGGAGCTAATAGCAGAGAGGAGACCCTCTAACTTCTGTAAGATTGCTAGAAAACCATGGAGGAAGTATTAAATATAGCACACTTGGCCTTCAGTGAATTGAGCCTAGAGCAATCACTATTACACATACAAATATAAACAGAATAAATACAAAATAAATATATGATATTTTAGGGAGGGAGCCTCTTACCTATTGGGGGTGGGCAGTAAACAGGGATCAAGAAAAGTTTCAAATTAAAAACAGACCAAGGAATATCAATATAGGTTTGTTTTTTTTTTTATTTAGATAAATGGCAGTCTTCATACCAAAGAGTTTCCTTTAACCCTCACGCATGTAGCAATGGAGCACACAAGCTATCTATCACCTACTCTTTCTCTAAGTATGTGACTGGCCCACTTGCTTTTCTACATCAGATGACACTCTTGCCACAAGTTCTCCAAATTAACCTTTTGCCTTTCCAGTAAAACAAAAATTCATTTTTCTCTCTAAGGAATCTTGTAAAATAGTATACATATCATTGTGATTTCTCTGATGATAAAATTGAGACTCAGAAGGATTCAGTCCAAGATGCCACTGATAGTGTGTTGGAACTACAACTTGAATCTAGAACTCCTGATTCCAAGAACAAGCCTCCTTCTTTCTACTATACCATGCTGCCTTTCTTGTACAAACACATTTAATGTCCAAGAAGGGAAACAGGACCATCTTACTCTAAACTTCTAGGCTGGGAAAATGGGTCTTTAAATCATGTGTCCTATTACAATACATACCAACCAACACTTTGGTAAATTCTCAAATTTAAAATGGTTCCTTTCCTATATTTTGACTTTTAGAGGCCACTAGGTTGGATCATGTTGCTAAACCACCAACTGCAAAAACAGCCCATTATTATTTCATGTGGTGCATTGTCTAAATTTATGGGTTTGACTTGTCCAAAAAGAAAGTGCTAAAACAAAGCAAATTTAGTTTTGACTGATTGTGAAATATTTTTGACTGGTTAAAGAGAAGACAGAGAAAGCCATCCGATGTTTTTTAAAGCCCTCATTAATTCAAAGAGCACTTTACATGCCAGTCATAATAGATTTTTAAAAAGCCATATGTTGGATGAGTTTCTTGTTCCACACTGGAAATTCACTCTATATAGGAATAGCAAAATTAGAGCTAGGGGAGTAGAGATATACTTGGCCATTGGGAGAAACATTTCAAATTCTTCAAGTTTCTGTCATTCTGTCTCCATTGACTGCTCTAAATTCTCTTTATTTGGATGTCAATTGGAATTACATCCCAGCTTTTGGACTTACTGTGGTTATAAAATTGAAGCCATCTTAACAAAGCAAATTCAGCGTGCAAAATGGCTTCTTTTCTTAACATTAACATATATATTTTAGTGTTCAAAAGAGCCTTAATTTCCTCACTGTGGGTTCTTCCTGCACTAGCACAGATGGCAACCCCTACTTGCCTTAGCTTGGCAGTTAGTAGCTATTGTCAAAGATTGTCATTACCTGGTCACTGTTTCAAGTAAACAGTTGCTCTCAACCCATCTAAGCTGGTTCACAGATTTACCCTGGAAACAAGAGAACAAAATTGAATAACTTGAGTTGAGAAAGGTGAGGAAGAATGCAGTAAGAACATCCCTGTTTCCCCCTTAATGAATTCAAGGTATCTGGCCCAGATGATGAAAGAGCTAAAAGATGTGTTTGAAGAGCCTCTGTTAGTAATGTTTGAAAAAACATAGAAAATGGGAGAGCTACCACTAAGATAGAGAAGGATGTAAACATTTTCAAAAGAAAAATAATAGTCAACAGATTATAAGCCAGTAAACTTGATTTTGATTCTTCTGAAAATTCTAGAAAAACAGCAGCAAAGAAATAGTGAGTGAATATCTAGAAAGGGAAGCACGGAACCAGAATGGTTACATTAAGAACAGCTAAGTCATGCCAGTCTTTTTTAAACTAGTAGACAGGTAGAATGTTGCAGAAATAATTTACCTCAATTGTAGCAAAGCTTTTATTGAAGTATCTCATAGTACTCTTGTTGCTGTTGTTATATTTGTTCTTTGTTGCCAAAGAAGATCATGCCATCAGAGAAATGATGACATAACTTGCACTTGACTTCGTTTTGAGTAAGGGAGAGCTGTGCAGGTCACCAGCCTCACTTCTCCTCCAGAGCCATCTGAATCCTTTGAGCAGATATTCATCAAGATGACTGGAGATGGCCCAGGATGCAACTGGAGACCTTGGCCCCTTTAGGCCAAATTCTATAAGGTATTCTCTTAGGGTGAGGTAATGCCCATTCAGTGAATAGGCCTGTTTAAGAAATAGTGGAGTGGCCCCTTTAATGAGGCAAAGTGGGAAAGACTGGAAGATACCCTTTGAATAGTAATGCAATTAGATAGATTCAGATCTAGATCTCATGAAACAACCAGTTGCAAAGAGGAGTTCTTAATGGTCTAGTGTCAATGTGGCAGGAGATCTCTGCTACTGCAGAGATTTATCCTTAGCCCTATCCTGTTTTATATTTTATCAATATCTTGGATAAAAGCATATATGGTAAGCCCATTGAATTTACAGATGTTATACACCTGAAAGAGATAGTTGACTGGATGAAAGATTCAGGAACTAAAAGGATCTTGACAGGCAATTATCTTGACAGATAATTGGTCTATATCCATAAGATGAGATTAGTGCCCAAAAGACCAACCTTAGTACTAAAAAATCGCTTCACAAATATAAGATGAGACAAGCATGGATATATAGCAGAAGTTCTGAAAGGGATCTGTGTTTGGGGACTACAAACTCAATATGAGTTGGCAGTATGATGTCAGCTATGTCAGCCAAAAAAAAATTACCAACTTGGGTTGCATTAAGAGCAGCATGGCTACAAAGAGTAGGTCAAATCTCTGATATTCAGTTCTATATATCACACTTTAAGAAGGGCATTGATAAACCAGAGTGTATCTCCTGGAGGGCAATGAGGATTGGTTCATGACTTATGAGCATCAACTGCAGAAAATGGGTATGGTTAGACTAGAAAAAAAGACTTAGGGGGAACATATTATCTATTTTCAAGATCTAAAGGTCTATAGTGTGGATTGGGTGGAAAGGGAAAGTTAGATATCTTTTTTCCCCTCTATTTGGCTCCAGAGGGAAGAACTAGGAACAATGGGTAGCAGTTGCAAAGAGCCAAATGTAGACTTAATGAAAGAAAAAATCTAAGTTATTGAAAAAAAAAAGAATGCTTTGCTTCAAGAGGTAACAAGTTTCTGTTCCCTTCAAGCATTAGCTAGACAACTACTTATCAGGTATGTTATAATGGGGATCCATTTGTGTAAACTGTGTGGATTTATAAGCCACTGGTGACCCTTCCTACTCTCAAATTCTCTGATTCTGTAAGATATCTTTCCAACTTTGTAAAACCTTCCAGACCTTGATCTCTACCAGCATATCCTGTGAAAACCTAGGGTCACTTCTATGGCAGGGTTAAGCCCTGACATTTGATTTCTGTTGAGGAATGTGAAGAGTTGATGGATATACTTTCCTCTTGGAGGCCTCTCAGTATAGTTATAAGGACACATAGTCACTCATCAGAAAATTCAGACTCACTATTATCTCTGTATGACTGGGTAACATTGTGCCCTCCTCTGTGAGACCACATATTCCAATTCAATGAAAATAAAATCATTAGAGTACAGGAAAATTGAAGGCTATTTTTAAAATGCTGACAAAAATGAAAAGATCTGGAGCTTTTCTGTTATCCATATAAAATGTGGTGGGCCCATTATTAGTTAGTGGTGGTATTATTCTCTTATGGTTATAATTCATATTCCTGTTAGTATTCAGGGGGTCCTTAGTCTGGAGCCATTGTTTCAGTATTAACACATGTATAAAGCCCTACTAGAGAATTCAGGCTGTAGATGATAGATAGCCTACCTTCTAAGTATAGGCAAACACGAGAGGAATCCATCATTATCCTTTCTCTTCCCTGATTCTTTCTATAATCCTCTTGGAATTGTTTCTCCTTGGAAGTTCAAGAGGAGAAACAATTAGCAAAAAAAAACTCTTAATTTTACCAACAGGAAACCTTTGCAGAATATAGGGAGGAGTGGCATAATTATCTGAACACTGATCTCATGAGAGCTTAAGAGTCTTCATGAGTAAATAAAAGGGCATATGAATCTTCTTAGTTTTTTGCTTGAATGACCAATACGAGTAACTTACAGATGTTCCACCAGTAGTTGATGGAACTCTGAGGAAGTAGAAGCTCTCTCTCCTCCTCTTTCTGTGTGTCTCTCTCTGTCTCTCTCTCACTCTGTCTGTCTCTCTATCTCTGCAGGGTGGTAGTGTGGAAGGTGTTTAAAATTGTGATTTCACTGGTCTGGGGAACTCTCAGTGAGGAAATACAAAGCAGATTGGCAATAGTTCTGCAATTTATAGTCTTAGAGACTTGTCTGGGGTGCTGATAGGTTACATGAATTATCCAAGGAACCTGGTTAGCGTGCATCAAGGGGTATGCTTAAATTTGGGCTTTTTCTGACTTTTAGAGCATCTTTCTAGCTACTACAACATGTTACCTCAATGGATGAAAAAATAAGGCACCCAGTGGAGTAAAATGTTGCCCTGACCTTAACATGTAAGATATTCCCTATGATCATATCTATAGAAATAACATTTTGACCTAATATATCATAGAATCTGAAGTAAAAATATTTTATTATTTTATTAAAAGCTGCAATTATGAACACAATTACAAGACACTTTTTGCACAAATAAAGTCAGATTTAAATAAGTGGAAAAACATCACTTGTTGTTGTCCTCACCCAAATGTTCTCCATCATGTTTTTCTGCTCTGCTTCCTAGATTTCCTTATAAAAGCAGGTCTTTTTTGGGGGGGGAGGGGAGAAGGGACGAGGTTTCTTTGTTAATTCAGACTGTCTTTTGTATTAGAAACTCACATATTATGTACAAAGAATAGAAAAGGGGATTATATATGAAATTGTGAACTTCTGAGACAGAAAGTTTTGCGTTTTTTAAAGTATATATTAAATTTAACAGTAACAAAAAAAGCTGCAATTATTTATCAAATTGCTTTACTATTCAATGACACTGCGTGTTGATACAATGTAAAGAAGAGAGGGAAAAGATTTATTACACTACCTATTGCCTCCTTTGCTAGCTGTAGGATAATACCTTAGCATATATGCTCCAGTATAGTTTAAAATATCTCATTCAACATAAAATACTGCATAAATCATCCTTCTAGAATTACACAAGTTTTTCCTTTGACAGCTTTTGACAGCAATAGCTTTTTTATAGCTGCGATCCACACCATAGGGCAAAGAAAAACAGGCTATTCTTTGCCTCCTGAGTCAGCCGCAGGACATTGCTTCTTCAATCAAGTGCAGTACGCTGTGTGAAAGGAATTATTACTAATTGATACATATTATTGGTTAATATGTGAAATACCCCATGGAACTGAAAACGCATTTGTGAAACATAAGAGTCCTGACCATGACAATGAAAACAGTTACTACTTAGATTTTTTTTTCTTTTTTCTGGGACCAGTTAGTACTGATGTTTGTGTTGAACACAGTATTTATGTCTGCATGTTAATACTGACAAGAATCCCTATTTACCCTTTTGACATCAAACATAATCCTGCCATTCAGATCTTGAGACTTTTATGAATAACTGTTCCTGCTCCTTTAACTGCATGTAATTTGGCAGGCCTCATTCCCATAAATGCCATGGCCATGTTTTATGGGATTTTAAAAAGGTATAGAGAAAGTATTTTGGATGGAGGTCAGCCTACTGTATGAAAGTTGGACGGGGACCTGAGCTAAGCAGCTGATGCCAAGAGAAAATCAAAAAATGATTCATGGCGTGTTTACACCATGCCGGGGTTGGCAAACTGTGGGAGACAGCCTTCTGCCAGCAGACTGGAACTAAATTCTTAGACATCACCACGTTGCCAAAAAATTTCATCATGGGGTTTCCTAAAGAAACCTTGAATTGGATTCTAGTATCTTACATCTGAAAGACTAGTTTGTGTCAGGCCCCATGGGGTCTCCTCAGATACCTTTTTCTAATTGAGGCACCATTTTTTTTCCCTGCTGACAAGGGGTAACATTGACTCATGGGTGTCATAAGTGAATGAAAGATTTAAGGCAAGGCAAGAGTACCTGTTAATGTCTTCTGAATATGAATTTATTCTTTCTGCCTGCCTGCTATTTCTATTTCTTTTAAAACGGGCTTCTCTCTGCAACCCTTTCACCCCCATTCTATGGTACAGGGGAGTCAGAGAACTTGGGTTCAAAGCCATCCTCTGATGTTTTCTACTTGTGTGATCGTGGGAATGCCCCTTAACCTTCCAAAGCCTCAGTTCCTCATGTGTGCAATGACAGGGTTCATCTAGATCACCCCTACAGTCCCTTTTATCTCTAGATTATGATCCAATTGAGTTATTTCCCCTTCCCCTACGACTTTATCGGAACTTAAGTTGGAGCCTATTATGTCATATAACTTCAGACATAGTATAGCTACAACCTGGGTTTTGAATATACTGGAACCTGACTGTATTACTTGTCACACTGTGCCTATGCCATAAATTGAAAGTCAAGTTGGTGATAAGTAATGCTTTCGGCATCAGAAGACAAGGGTTAAATTGTATCTCTACTGCTTATTACCTCTAACCTTTGGGGCAAGTCATTTCACATCAGTGGGATTCAGTTTCACCATCTGGAAAATGAAACAGTTGCCCTAGAGAATAAGTAAAATCCCTTCTAGCTCTGAACTTCATGATTTTATGATCTATATAAAGATGTGGCCAAAAGCCCCCAAAGACAGCATTTTCACAGTTTTCAACAATGAAAGCCAACAGAAAAGAAATTTCCTACCAATCTCAATTTCATAGATTCCAATTTTGCTTACTTCCTACAATCCTTTATAAAAGTGCTGACACCTACTTCCCATGGTTGGTTTACAAAGATAAAATGAGATAATATTTGTAATGTAATTTGCAAATCTCAACGTATTATGTAAAGTCTAGTTATCATTATAATTGATGTTATTATTACAAAGGAATAGATAAATAACATATTGTAAATGAGGCTCATATTAAAATTTGTACATTTCTCCCTCAGCACAAATCAAACTGAGAAGAATGTTAGCCAGGCTGGACATGTACTAGTTATCAGTGGAAGGTCCAACATTTGTTGTAGATTAGCTACACATGTATAATTGAGTTGGCTATAACCCTGACTTTTGTTTATGGAATTCCTTATCTGTTTCAGTTTAGCTTATGAGGAGAGACAGATTCATAATCAACAAATATTTATTAGACACACTAGTCTATTTATTGTTCTGAATATGCAACATTTCATCTCCTTATTCTGTATCTTTGTGCAGGCTATTCTCCAGTCTTTCTTCATCTCTGCCTTTTACAGTTCCCAAATCTATTTGGACCTCAGTGTAAATTCAAGTATTTGACCTTCCTTTCCTTCCATATCTTCTAATGCTCCTCCACAAAAAAAAAAATGATTTAGTTTGCATATACTATGTTTCTATTATATGTGAATGGGCTATTTCCCCTGGTAGAATGAAGCTCCTTTGAGAAAAGCAATTGGTTCATTTTTAACTTTCAGTCCTCACCACCGAGTGCAGTGTCTACTATTAAGGAAGTGCTTAATAAATAATTTTTGCATGGTTGATTTTCTCTATGGTCAAAGTACTGTTCCTCGATTCTGAAATTAATCTCTCCTTCCTCAAGTATTCTGAAAGTACTTTGCCTGGATATTTCTTTTGCCCCTATTCAAATTTTACCTTGAACATTCTCTGACCTGCCTACTCAGTTCAGGTCTCAAAGGCTTTCAAGCTGTATTTCCAGGAGGGAGACTTCTCACAGATGCTAGGGTACTCTGTGTGTCCATACTCCTAAAACAATTCCCAAGTGGTGAGTTTTGCTTTAATGACAAATAGCCTGAATTAGTTCAAAGAAAAGACATTGCCTAAGATCAAATAGCTACAAAACACTCCCCCCATAAACCTGGGATGCACTATCGTACAATTATAAAGTATCATGCAAAGAATTTGGACAACTTGGTATATATCTGTGATGAAGTACACCCATAGGGAGCACATGTGACACAGGTAACTCACAGCCCAGTACTGCAGGGCTTTAATATTCCTCCTCTACTCATGATATCCTCACACTGCCACCCATTTGGCTCAGTTCATCTGTTGGACAGGTGGCTCATATAGGTTCCTGGGCTGTTCCTTGCAGTAGCACAGCTCACAATTCCCATTTGAATCTACAGTTGGGTTTTTTTTTCTTCTGACAGGAATCCTCCTTGAAGCTGCATGAGCTTTAAACCACAACTCAGAGTGTCTATATCCCTTGGGAGAGTGTGTATCTCTGATCCCTGATGGATGCAATGTCTCCTAAGGGGTAAGTACCACTGAACTACTTATATACTTGTCCACTCCATGGATTTACTCAAACTGTTCCTTATATCCAGAATGTTTTTCCTCTCCTCTTCTTAAGTCTTATCTATCCTTGAAGACCAAGTGATGTGCTACTGCTTCCCTGATTCTTTTTTCTGATCTTTATATCCAGTGGGGACTTTCTCTCACTCAGTCTTCACAGACTACTGTGTTGATAACCTCATTTATCTTACATAACAGGAAGGTCTGTACAAGAGTCATGCCTGATGGGCAATCAGGGAAAAGTTGTAATCTGCAGCATTGGTTGGAGGAAATATTCCCATTAATGAGAACACAGATCCACATGAGTTGAGTAACCAAGTTGTCCGTGTATGTCTTCAGTCCTCCTAATATACTACAGTCTTCCCGAGAATAGGGGCTCAGATTAAACTTTGTCTTCCATTTAGCACTTTTACACAGATATCTTCACGCACTATGCATTTAGTAAATATTTGATTAATTGAAGTGTCATAGGAAATCATAAAAAGGAAAGGTCATTGTAGGCTAGAGAGTCAATATGTATAGACAAAAAGAGGATGGGCAGGAATTCTAATAGAGAAGGGAACATGGGAGGTCAGAATGTGTGCCTTATTTGTGTAGGGGATAAATAAGTAGACCATTATATTTAGGTAAGGAAGTAATGGGATATAATCATAACCCTTGTGTCAGAAATGACACTGGCATTAATTAATCAATCAAAAAATTAACTGATGAACCACAAGCATTTATTAAGCTCTTACTATTGGCTGGGTATATACTAAGTGCTGGAGATACAAAGAAGAAACCGAAACAGCCCCTGCCTTCAGAGAGCGTATTCTAACCAGTAAAAACAATCTGCAAATTAAAACACATAAGATAAATACAGAGTAGATGTAAGGCAACCTTAGAAAGCATGGCACTAGCAGCTGGATGACCAGAAAAGTTCTCCTGGAGTAAGTGGTACCAGCTCAGCTTGGTAGCAGACTTGAAGTCAGGAACACCGCAGTTAAAACTCTGCTTCAGATACTGTGTACCTGGATGATCAGCATGTCACTTAACCTCTCAGCCTCAGTTGCCTCACTGGTAAAGTAGGACTAATAATAGCCACTACTTCACAGTGTTGTTGCGAGGGTGAAATTAGATATAAAAATATATACACACATCTACATATGTATGTATAAATATATATATATATATATGTATATACATATATATGGGTAACTGCAAATCTGAAAGTTCTATAAAAGCCTGAGTTGTTACTCTTCAGGAAATTACATTCTAGCAGACTATATTCTAGAAGGAAAAATATGTACACACATGTGTAAATAAAAATATATCAAAAGCAAATATTTACATAAATAAAGAATAAAAAGTAAATATGAAGTTATAAGGAATAGCTAGGGAGAAAGGGGAGAAAAGTTTCTGGAGAAATCAGAAAAGGCCTCATATAAGAAGTATCACTTGAGCTTACCTCTAAAGGAGGCTAGAGACTAAAGAAAGTGAAATTGAAGGAAAAAAGTGATAGTCCAGGCATGAGGAGATAGCCTTTATAAATGTATGAATGTAGAGATAGAATGTTGTATATGTGACATTATTAAGTAGACCAGTTTCCTGGATTATGGAAAACATGAAAGAAACATGTAACAAGTCTGAAAAGGCAGGCTATAGTCACACTGCAAGGGCTTTGAATGCCAACAAAGTTTGATCCTAGAAGCAACAGGGAGCCACTGTAGTTTGGTGAACAGGGGCTTAACATGATCAGAGCAGTTCTAATATTACTTTGACATCTATATGCAGTATAGATTGGAGAAAGGATAGATGAGACAGGAGTCAAATTTATATTGCCTCAGTCCCTTGCTCTCACCACTCCTACTATTAAAACAGATTAAAATGTCTCCCCTAGAGAAACCACTGTCTCTATCAGCACCAAGTTGCCAATCTGAAAACATATTATTCATAAACCATCAGATGAAAGTTTTATTAAGAGAAAAAAATCAGTAAATATTTATCCTACAAAAGACAACAATAAATTAATATTCCATGATTCTCAAATATCCCATAGCAATTCACAGTTTCTAAATTATAAAATTCATACTTAGATCTTCCAGGATGATCCCACAAAGCCTCCTAAACTGTTTTATCTCTAAACTCAACTGGCATAACTCTGTATTGCCATGGTCTGCTTTCTTTCCTCTGTGGATATAGTTAGGAACACTGTACCTTACTGGCGGGATTTCCTATCTCCTGATCCAGTATCATTTCCAGCTGCTGTCTTTACTAAACCACCAAGATGCCTATATCCTTATACAATCTAGAACTCAGTAAGAGAAACCTTGAGTTCTTCTTTTCATCTGGTCGTTGATAATAGAATCATAGAAATTTAAAAGCAAAACAATCTCAGAGTTCATCAAATTAAATTCAAATCCTTTATCTTACTCAGTATTATCTAATACCTGGAAGCAACCTATTTTTTTCACATAAATATGAAAAATTTTCACACAAATATGGTTGGGTATTATGTTTGTAATTAAAATTTTAAGCATAGAGAATTTTCTGTCATGCAAAAACAAGTTGGTGAGAGAAGATGTTGAGGTCATTGCTAGTGGTGGGGAAAAATCTTCTGACACAAGAGAAAAGATGAAGACAGCAGCTATTAACCACAGAGATGGGGGCATGGCTATAGAGTTCAGATTACAGATCAGTAACTCAGCTGTACACCCCTTTTCTCAAAACAACTCTGGGAGGTCATCAGTACAAGCATTATTATCATCATCATTCCCATTTTATGGATAAAGAAAGTGAAACTCATAGAAGTGAATCAGATCATTCTTGGTTACACAGAAAATAAGATTCTTAGGCAGAATTTAAACCAAGATCCAGGTCTTTTTTTCAAAATAGCGTACTGTCTTTCCACACCAGAACAATCTCAAATGTCTCCAAGATTGATCAAACCCCAGATTAAAATATTATAGGATTTAGATACCAAAGGGGATGTAGAGATTATCATGTCCAACTCTCTCATTATATAAAGGAGGAAATTGAGGCCTACGGAGATTCAATGACCTGCCTTAACTCAGATAGTAAAGTGTCAGATGTAGGATTTGAACCTATGTGCCATGACTCAAAATCTATTGCTCATTCTACTGTATCCCATTGCCTCTGAACTTGGGTAGCAGAAAAAAAGGGACACTATCAATCATCTTATGCGTTCAGAATGGTATCACTTTTAGGTGGAGTATTTGCTCATGCAATTACACTTTATCATTGCTGTTGTAAACTAAGAGTAATAGAAGTGGAGAAAAAAAAACATTTTGAATATGCAGCTGCCTTACAAAATGAGAGAAGCCTCCCATCACCACTAACAACAGGGATGTTTTTTCTGGTCTAAGAACAGGCTATACATATTTCAGCAGTTACAAAGTTTAAATCCTCCACATGCTTTTGGACATACAAACTATTGTGCTTGGGAGCAGGAGGTACATACAACTATTTAAAGAGTACTTTATCCTTTCTATATGCTTCTGAGTTTGGAAGGAGTTTTATTTGAATTAGCTCTTTCAAAGTACACCCTCGAGGGTAGATGTCATAAAGTGAATGCTAAGTTTTATTGACTATTCTGATCGTCAACTTGTCTGAACTATACTTCCATGCAAGCAAAAACCTAAATTTAGCAACATTAGCTCTTCAGTGAAAAATAATTTGCCAGGACTGGCTCATCCCTCTCCTTCATAGAAAATGTCTATGCATGAGCCAAAAATATTGGGAATTTTAAGGCATCCCCCAGCGAAAGTGGTCTTACCTCTGGATTTTGTCATCCTGATTCATTTAACGATATCAATGAAAGTCATTTATCCAGAATGCTATAGGATATCTAGCACAAAGCTCAAAAATGGCAAACACAAAATAAACTGATCCTATTACAACATCTAAAAGTTTTCTGAAATCACCAGGGAGGAAGAGCATGTTAGAATGACAGATACTGACATAGCTTTCCCTTCTTGTATTGCCTGTTTTTTAAGTCAGAGACTTTGATCAATATACATCTCATTCTAAAGTTATAGGATCAATGACCTAGAGTTTCATGGAACCTCAGAGGTCATCTCCTCCGGCTTCCTTCCACAGCAAATGAGGAAGCAGGATCTCAGAGAGATGAAATGAGTTTTCCAGTCTCATGGGTCATAAGTTATAGGATCAGCATTACAGCTCAAGTCTTGGAATTGACTTCAACTTTATCACAATTGAAGCTGTTACCCTTGTTATTTAAAACCAGAAGCAAAGAAAGAACTAAAATTGTGCGGGGGAAGAATTATGTCAAATGTAACAATACCTTACTTAAATCACACACATCCCACTACCAGCTCCATTTAACTCCAACATCTCATATTGGAAAACTACTGTCATCTCAACTGATTTGAAAGAAGTCTCTGAAAGCATGGCTGAAATCTGGTATGCAACAAGACCACATTGATACTCCAATTCTGGTCCCAAGAACTCTCCATAGAGCAAGTATTGATAATCTAGAGATATTTTAATTCTTCAGGAGACCACAGATAAGACCTTATAGAACCATTTATTATTGTTCTATCTGGCCAGTCCTCCTCCTCTTTCAACCATGTACTCATCTGCAACGCACTTTACACTATTTCTCACATTCAAAACAGTTGCCACTGCTTATTTAGCTGAAATTTCTTTATCGATTTTGATTAATTTTATTAATTTAGGTAGAGAATGGCAATATGGCTGTGGACTGTGATTCGTAGTTTGCTATGCAACCTTCCTTCTAAGTCCATCATGATCACTCTCATCATTTCTGCTGATTTATGACTTAAGGTCCTATGCTGCATGAAGGAGATAGGGAAAACTTGTGAGAGCATGGCCTTTTGTATTCCAAATTCAAGAGAGAAGATATGTGGTTCCACACACAGTTTAAGGAAGGGAGAGAAAGATTCTAGGAAGAAGCCAACATGTCTACATGTGGAATCTGAGCAGTTGATGATAGTTAATTCCTGAGCATAAAGTACTAACAGATAAATGCTGGCCAACAGTATATGAAACAACATTTTGCTCCTCCTTTCTACCACTTTGTTATTTTTACTATGGCAATAAAAGGAGGTTGCACGGAACAGAGGATAATTTGGGCAGGGAGGGGGGAGTTGATCACTTTAACTCAATTAAAAATATTAATTCATATGTTCAAGGTACTGTTAATCATAAGATACAAAACAGTTCCTTTCCCCTAAAAACTTATTTTCTAATGGGTGAGTTGTCCTGTACACAGCTAAGCAATGCCAGTTAATTTTAGGCAGTGAAGTGGTGCAATGGATATAGGACTTACCCTTGAGTCTGAAAGATCTGAGTTCAAATTCAATTTCAATCATTAGATGTAGGACTATGAAATTAAGCTCTGCTTGTTTCAGTTTCCTTAACTGTAAAATAACGATAATAATAGCACTTGTTTCACAGGGTTGGTATGTGGATCAAATGAGAAAATATTTGTATAGCATTCAGCACAGTGTGTAACATACAGCAGGTGCTATATAAATGCATATTCCCTTCCCACTTTTCCTCAGAGATGGTCAAAAACAAGCTGACAGACTGGATGCTGGAGGACCACAAATAGTAGGAGCACTAATAACACTTGTGGAGAGAGTATCCCACAGAAAAGTTCAAGCAACATTGGACTGAAAAAAATAAAAACAAAAACAAAGCAGCAATGTAGAAGAACAGGAAGGTAAGATGTTAGTGATAACCTTTTGTTGGTTGGTGGACAGGGATGAGGAGGGAAGTCAGAAACGATATTGACAGGTAGTGAGAAGTAAAAAGGAGAAGAGGTGAAAGGAATAAGTAATCAACCCCCTTCACAAGCTTAGCAGTGAAAAGAAGAGATGTACAACATTAATACTTTGAGGCTATGTGATCAAAATAATTGAACACTTAATTACCAGTCTTTTTTGATAAGTATATTTTAATTAGATTGGTTTCCAAAATAAAAATCACAAAATTATAGAAGCTAAGATTTTGGCAGGGCTTTAGAGACAGTCTAGTCTAATGTTCATTTGCACCACATTTGCTCAACAATATCTCCAAAAAGTACTCAGTCATCCCTGATGTTTCCTATGGAAGCTCATTACATATTTTTATGAATTCTTTTAAACTGTAGAGAGGTTTTTTTTTGGTTGTTGTCGCTGTCACCATCATGGTTGTTATATCTCCATTTCAACTTCTACTCATTCTGCTTTCTGGCACCAAGTAGAACAAAGCTAATTCTTCCATTTCACAGTATTTCTGATATTTTAAAATAGATATAAAGTCTCTATCATAACATGAGTTTCTCTTTATCAGACTAATAGTTAATTCTTCTAATTAACCCTTTTTGGCATGCTATCTAATCATCTCACCATTTTGATGGCCCTTGCAAACACTCCAGTTTTTTTAATATCTTTCCTAAAATGTCCTCTTGAGAACTGAACAAAATAGATCTGGTATAACCAAAGTAGAGTACAATGAGGATTTCACTTAACATTTTCTCTTTTAATGGGTCTGAAAGTTGATTTTTTTTTTTTTTTTTACGAAAACTGTTTCCTAGTTAAGCTTCTCATCTTATGACCAGGTGAAATTGAACTCCAAAACCAAATTTAGGACTTTTTAGTTATAACTATTAAATTTCCCTTTATTAGATGGATCTAATATAGCATGATGTACTGTAAAAATCTTTCCATATTCTGATTCTCTCATTCAATGTGTTTGTTAGACTGAAGGCATACTTGCCAAGATTCAACATGGGGAAATTTCTAAAGTTATATAATGCCCTTCCGGTCATGTCTGTGTATTTTTGGTTTCACTATATAACTATATAGAAGTATTATGCTTTTTTCAACATGAAGATCTCAGTTAAATTCTGTATTACCATTATTGTTCTGAATAAAAATAGAATCTGACAAATAATATGTGATTAGTAATACTGTTTTACCCCAAACTGAGATTGTCATTTAACTTATTCTAGCTCAGAGATGTTCTTCCCCAGAAAGATTGACATAATTTTTTTTCTTAACTTAACCAGCTAAAAATTGTCCTATCTCAATTAGTCCTTCCCAGCTCACTTGTTGTTTTAGTACTTGTTGTTTTAGGCCATTCAAAAGGCTACCTTGTGGTCAAAATATGGTTTTTTTATCTAAAATTAATCAAAAGATCTATTCCTCTATCACAGAAATGGCAAATATTCTTTTCTCAAACTTCTATTATATTTCAAACTTCTGAAACTAGCCTTAAAATTCTAATGGTGAGGTGTGGTTTGTGATATTAGAGGGAGTAACTATACGAACAAGATTGATCATCCACTAAAATCTGAAAGTATGAAAGTATTCCAAACAGTCAGAATTTATACAGGGATATGCTTCATCTTTTAAGGGTAGTGACACATTTTTCCACAAAAAACATTCATAATTTGAAGCACACTTTAACAAAATCTGAATTTTCTGACAGGTCTTCTCTGTCTAAAGGTCACAAAAGTTCCAATATATCTAAATGACTAAAATTCTTGGGCTAACAAGACATGTAGCCCTCAGCATTATAACAAGAAGGCTACAGTTAGCTCCCTATACACAAATTGGTTTAAAAACAATCCTACAGAATAGGGAAATGCTGAAAGAGATGGGGCAGAATGAGATCATAGGGAAAGCACTAGAATTAATCAGGAGTCTGAGATTTAAGTGTCACTTTATTAGCCATGAGATCATAAGCAAATCACTTAACCTTTCAGAGATTCAGTTTAATCCCTATAAAATGGAGAAAATAGCTATACAACCTACTTCACATTGTTATAGTGAGGAAATTGATTCTTGAACCTTAAAAATTTCTATATAATTACAATCTATATATTTATCATGGTGTTCTCTTGTCTGCTAATACTATAGGAGAGCATGAGTGGCTTTTCTTGATTAAAGTGGAATTATTGTTATAGCCAGCTTCATCATGTATCAAATATGTTGACGCAGAGTAGTATGGAACTATTGCTAAAATGGTCAAGCAGCATTAGGTGGCACTCTTTAATACTAGAGTTGGCCAAGCAGAGAATGTCATAGATATTGAAATTAATCCATGAGTTTTCAGGTAGTTTCTTAATTTATATTGACTTTGTTGGCATGCTAAAATTGGAGGAAAGGTTGGAGGAGATAATATACAAAACAAATCTCTAAAGAGAACATAGTATATTATAAGACAAAGCAGACAGACACTTTAGCGATCATCTGGTGACTTTAAAACAAACACATAAAGGTGGAGAGCTGGAGTGGGATGGAGAGACAAGATTTCCTTTTAATCCTAAGCACTGCCTTAATTATGGAATAATAGTGACCTGATCTATGATAGATTTTGCATAACAATTAGCTGCTCATGTCACTATGCTGTGAGCATCTAAGCAAAACTGTCTGCTTGAAGAAAATAGTTACCTCATGAATTTTTGATGTGGGACACAAATAAATGAGGATGAAACATTGAAACAGTGTGGGCTCACTGCCTGATTTTTATTACGCTCACCCTAATTTCTTTTCAGTTAAGGGAATCTGAGTTATGGCTTAGTTTTAAGGCTGCCTTTAATCTTTAATCTAATTAGTGCTGTGTGAACTTTGCAAACTACACTTGATAAGCTGATTTAATTAAAAGAGTTGAAGGCCTTCATTGTTAAAGGGAAATCTAGATTCAGCTTCTATTGAGGTCAACAGCCTAAGTTTGTGATTTCCTTCTGGCCCCGTCCAGATGTTTCTCTCAAAAGCACAGTTTCCCCAAAGTTGCTGTGGCTGATGCTCTACATAAAAGAATCTCTGGTTTAAGAAGCAGTAAGCTAAAACCCGGAGTTCTTTTTTCCCCCATACTTAATAGTATTAATACTTAATAGTATTTTTTTCAATTATTTTTAAAGATAGTTCTCATCATTCACTTTTATAAGATTTTGAGTTCCACGTTTTTCTTTCTCCCTCTTTTCCCTCCTCTCTGACAACAAGCAATCTGATATAGGTTATACATGTACAATCATATTAATCATATTTCCACATTAGTCATGTTGTAAAAGAGAATCAGAATGATAGGGAAAAACTGTGAGGAAGAAAAACAAAAAACAAAAGTGAAAATAGTATGCTTTGATTTGCATTCAGGCTCTATAGTTCTCTTCCCTTATGCAGATAGCATTTTCCATCATGAGTCTTCTGTAATTGACTTGGATCTTTGTATTGCTGGAAAGAGCTAAGGCCATTATAGTTGGTAATTACACAATGTTGTCCTGGTTCTGCTCACTTCACTCAGCATCAGTTCATGTGAGTCTTTTCAGTAAAACCTTAAGTTCTATGTGTTGAAACAAACACTAAAAAGCAGTAAAATTCAAACTATGCATCTCATTTTTTTTGTATCTAGTTTCTATATCTAGCAATGTAAATATGTGAAAGTAATTCAAACAACATAAACATTTATTAAACATCTGTATTTTATCTCAGTCCTTAACCTATTTTTTTTTTTGTGGAGCCCTTGTGCAGTTGGATGAAACTTACACATCCCTTATCAGAATACTGTTTTAAATTGAATAAAATAAAAACATAGGATTACAAAGGAAATCAATTATACTTAAATACAGTTATAAAATATACATATACATACATACATACACACACATATACTTTATAGCACTCAAGAACCTCTGAATGTGTCAAGCACCAAGCTAGACATAAGGGATACAATGATAAAAATGAAACATGCCCTGGTTCCCAGGTTAATACTACTAGATAATTGAAAGTATCCTTCCTAGAAACTAGTAATATGGATGCCTCAGAGAATACTGGAAAGAAATAAAAAGGCTGCTCAGCCATCAACATGGTGATGATTAGGGAATATTCCATCAACCTTCCCACGTAGATCTATACTATAGGCTTTAAAAAGTACATTTCTCACTTTCAGAATGAAATCTATAAATTTGCCATGAAACAGATGGAAACTCCAGATGTACACATTGACCCCAGACTTAACAAAGCTGTCTAGACCAAAAGAGTAAGGAATATCTCATCTCTTAATCAGGTATGTTTGTCTAAAATGCTGGCAGAATGAAGATTCACTAAATGAACCATGCCTTTGAACCTGTTAACACTTTTAGAAGTTCATCAACAGTGAGGTTGAAAAATAATTGAACTTGATTATTAAAATAAAATTATGCAATAGCTAAATGACAATGTTTGTAACAGGAAACTCTTTGGGGTCTTCCAGTCTATGAGGTGAAGCTATAAAGTTAAAATAGGTGATTCAGAGGAAAATCTCATTATACTCTAACGTGAACTAATTTTTAAAGAGCAAAAAAAAATGTAGTTATTTTTTCCAGATTATGGAAAGCTAATCTTATAGAAGGAATACACAATAGGGTATATAGTTTGGAGAAGTCTGGGTATTTATTTAAAATAAAAGGGTAATGATTTAGTTAATCTAGGTTAAATCACCTTATCTCACTTACTAGAGATATATATTCCCTTAGAATTTTAGAAGGCTGGGGCCACATATGACATCAGAAATCACCTAGGCAAAAATAAGGGAGCTGAGCATAAACATCACATGATTTACTCAAGTTAACTAAATAGACAATGGTAGACCCAGAACTAGAAATCCTGAGTAAGACTTGCAGTGGCAGTCTCAAAGATACTTTCAATGAGGAAAATTAAAAGACCTAACTACTCCTCTGAACATTTCGCAGAAAAGTTGCTTTAAAAGCATTTGTGTCTACTCTTGGCTATGTTCCCAAAAGGGAGAATATAAAGACAATGAAAAATTCAAAAGATTAATGGATATCAGGGATAGAGGTGAAGAGTGAGGGAATGGGGTGGCAACAGTAATATCAGGCAACTCAATTTAAATTGGACTTTGAGAAAGAAATTTATCCACAAAATAGTCAAGTAAGGTCTCAGAAGCCAAAACAAAGTAAGAAAGAAAAAAAAGATGAGGGGGGATTGCAGAGAGTCTGCTGGGGGAGAATGATGGTTGACTGGCCTGGGATCCTCTTCCCAATGGAGGCCTCAGGAGGAACTCACCAAAGGCCTAAGGAAGAAAGTCTGGGAGAGGAAAGTTCCAGGTTGAGAAGGCCTCAGGGAAAGATGGTTATTCCAGAATGAGGAGGTCCCAGGTGCTGAGGGAGCTTCCAAGGTAAGACTGCAGCTGAGCAAGCTATTAGATTTCAGAAAGTCAAAAGTACAGCCAGGAGGCCCCAGGAGGAAGTATTAGAACACTCACTCTCATTTCAAGCTGAAACTTGCCTCTTGGCTGTTTCTACCAATTGCTTCTAATCTAGAGCCAGGCAGAGCAAGTCAAATCTCTTTTCTGAACGACAATACTTGTAAAATTTGAAAAGAGCTATTAAATCCCCCCTGAAGCTTCCCTTCTCCCGGTCATACTTCACCCAGTACTCATAGATCAGGGACTCCAGTCTTCATCATCCTTGTTACTTTCCCTTGATATAATTCATCCTCTCATTACCTGTACTAAAATGTGGCACTCATAATTGAGCAAAAGTCTATGAATGAGGGATTACACTAGTACAGAGTGCCATGGAATGATTTTAAATTTAAATTTGCATTAAAGTTGAAATTTACATTAATTGTTTTGGGCTATCATATTACACTGATGGCCTATATTTAGCTTTTACTTTAATAAAATTATGGTCTTTTCTCCTAAAGTGTTGTCTATCCACATATTATTGTCCCACCTTTACTCTATCCTTCTTTCTTTGCTTTTGCATAATTAATATAAGCTTTGGATCTTTCTTCAACATTATTATCGATAAACTATTTGCTTCCAGAATCATTATTCTAAACTCAGATTGTGCTGCAGATTGACGTTAGTTAACTAGAAGGTTGTTGCAAAAAAAAAAAAAAAAAGAAATTAATTATTCAAATTTCAATTCAATATCATTTAAAAGCACATTTCATGGTCCTCTTGGTTGTGGGGGGGGGAGAGGGGGGAGGGAGATCAGTAGGCACTCATTTAGTCACTTCTGAACGTGTGCCTGATTGTACATCTACCTTTCTGTCAAAGCAATTCAATTTGGAGGATCAATTTTCCTTCTTGCCATTAAGATGGTGTGGTTTGGAAAAGCACCTTTTTCAGACAGCTTGATTTCATTTCCAACTAAAATAATGGTTGAACACTCCCGTAATGGAGGTGATTTCTGTGGCTCTGGGAATGTCGGCCTAAAGTCTCCAAATTGCATTCACTTCCCTCGATTGAAAGTTGTAGCCTCAGGGCGCTTACTCAGAGAGGCTGTTGTTGTACATTAAGTTTGACAATTGAACTCAGGCAAATTAAATAGGAAACAAAAACATTATGATGGCTTTCTCATAGGAAAATTCCAGATGAATTGTATATAATGGACAATTACATGCCGTTTAAACATGGTTCTTAGACCTTTTCTTCCAAATATAGGACCGGGCTGTAACGTAAGTCATTGCTATATGCCTTAATACAGCCATGCTTTCCTCTTTATCTTGAGAAATTATTCACTTTTCCTCCTTCCTAACTCACTGCTCTTCAGTTAACCCCATCATAGGATATACAAGGAAGCCCTTTCAGTTTTGTTCATGTGCTTAACAAATGCTCTTTGTGACAGCTCTGTTTAGGGTAGCCTAATAAAATTTGCCACTCAGTTTAAACAATAAGTGAATGGCTCTGATGTAAAAGCAGGGTAATAATACCATAAAACTCTTTCCTGATGACTAGATAGTCACTGGCTCACATCTTTTAAGGTTATTGACTCCAAATCTCCATCTCTACCATAAATAAAGGAAAAGTACTCTAGTTGGTTACGCTGTAAAGAACTGAGTATGGGCTAAAGCTGTTGGTCAGTCATTTCAGTCCTGTCTGACTTTTCATGACCCCCATTTGGGGGTTTTCTTCACAAAGATACTGAAGTGATTTGCCGTTTTCTTCTCCAGATCGTTTTACAGATGAGGAAACTGAGGTTTACCCAAGGTCACAGAGCTAGTAAGTGCCTGAGGCCAGATATGAACTGTCTTCAGAGGAGTATTCCTGACTCTAGACCCTGGTAACCTAGCCATCATGCCATTTAACTGGGCTAAGGGCTTAAAGTAAGTGCAAGTAGTAAGAAACCACGAATCAGGAAAGAGATCCGGGCATATGGATGGTCATCTTTAAGAACCACAGGTATGGGAAGGGTAGTAAGCAACTGTCATTTTGTAGCAAACATCACCATTAGCATTTATTTAGTGCTTACTGTAGACCCAGGACACCCAGGTCTATCAGTCTCCTGAACAAATGCTCTGATGAATGTTTCCAAAACAAAAACAAAGATCCAGTAAATCCACTAAAAGGGAAAGCTGTATCCAAACAAAACTCTTACAACTATTCCTTTATGTTACACTTTTTTTGAAAGAAGAAAGTAGCCAAGTGATTAGGAACATTGATTTTAACAGAGGTATATAGGAGTTTCTCCTCTGAGAGCTATTCTGTCTCTGACATCCCCTTAGGACTTGGTCTCTTGGCTTACCTTCTGGCTTCCTGAATCCTACAGAAAGCATATTCTCTCACTCTAGGAATCAGTAGAATGTAAATTCTTTGAGGGCAGAGACTGGTGTTTTATTTTGTTTTGTATCCTTAATTAACATCCAGCACATTAATAAGTGTTCATTCAATGGGATAGCATTTAAAAACACAGAAATAATGAAGTAGCTTTCTT
Source organism: Bettongia penicillata ogilbyi (assembly GCA_023548195.1). Lineage (NCBI taxonomy): Eukaryota > Metazoa > Chordata > Mammalia > Diprotodontia > Potoroidae > Bettongia > Bettongia penicillata. Next base: position 2,127,520 of record JAJHZJ010000122.1, read on the forward strand.
AAACTTAGTCATTCTTACTTTTGCCTTGTGACAAGCCAATGGACAGAATAATCTGTCACAAATTTCCACCCCTCCCCCATTCCTGCTTCTCCTGTTATAATTTGCCAGACAATCCAGTACCAGTGCCTGAAAGCAGTACTCCTAAACAAATGAGAGAGGAGAAAACAATTGGGACAAATGAACAAGAACAGTATTCATCTCACATGGGATAATATATGAAACACATTAGAGATGTATCAGTATAATTATTTTAAAAAGATTTATTAACAGGGGACTGTTAATGAGAAGGATCCATTGAGCACGTATATGGTATATACATGTATATGCAGAAAGACATTGTCAGACAAATATGTTCATTTAATCCAACAAACTTTTCTGAAGCATTTACTAGACACTAGGCCCACTTGCAAAGGCAAAAATGAAATAAGTTCTATGAGCAAGGAGCTTACTTGTGGTGGAGAAGCTGTATGGCAGATAAAGTAATTTAAAGAAGGAGAGATCATTTAAAAATCCAAGAGGCTAAGTGCAGATTTTATAGAGGAAATGACACCTGGGCTAAGCCTTACTACACAGTAAATATTACATAAGGCAAAAATGAGTAGGGGGAGCATTCCAGGTGTGGACAAAGCAGGTGCAAATGCAAATGTAGGAGGTCAAATACTGAACACAGAAAATAGCAGGCTGTTCAGTTTGACAGGAATGTGGAATACAGGAGGGGGAATAATATGAGCTAAGATTGAAAAAGGAGATTGGAGTCTGATTGTGTAAGGTCAAGCTGAGAAGTTTCTATTTTATACTATCGGACTAAAGAATATGGAACCAGGGAATAATATGGAAGATAATTTTGGCAGTTGTAGGGAGTATGAATTGGCACAGTAAGACTAGTTAGAGGTTTTTACAGTAGTTCATTTGACAGGTGATGAAGACTTGAATTACAATGGTAGCTTCACTGAAAAATCTGAATATCATCCATCAAAAAATCCAGCTTATCTCCAATTCCAAATTTTAAATGACCTCAGCATCATTCTCCATTCCCTCCTCTGTTCCAATCTCAGGAGATAAGGTAGTCCTTTTCCTTCCCAATGCCATTCTCTCCATGTGTGCCCCTGACCCCATCCCCTGATGTTTCCTCTAGGGGCTTGTCTCCTCAATCATCCCTTCTCCTTGATTTTTAAACATCTTGTTTATTACAGGCTCCTTCCTTATGGTATATAAATATGTTCAAATATCCTTCATCCTTAAAACCAAATAGATTCCTTCAATGGGCAGTCTTAGAGTAATAACTCATTTCACTCATCATTCACCAATTGCCAAATCTAGTCAATTCTACCTTCATGGAATCTCTCCCATCTATCCCCATCTCTCTACTGGTACTTTAGTTACACTCATACTTTCTGGACCATTCCAAATATCTCCTCAGTGGTCTCCCTATATCAAGCTTGTCTCCTCTTCAATCTAGCTTCCACCCAGCTATCAAATTAATAGTCCTAGGGCAAATGAATGGTCATATCACCCTTCTGGTCTTGAGACTTCAGTGGCTCCCAACAGCCTGTAGAAAAAATACAAGCTCCTTGGTATGATATTTAAAACCCTTCAGAGTCTGACTACAGTCTGTTTTTCCTCGCTGATTATATATTACTTCCTCTCATGCATTTGACATTCCCATTTGAATTATAGATATCCCTTCTACACCCAGACTTTTCCCAACATAGTCTTGATATATCATAGGTTGGCATAAAAAATTAAATGGGAATTTTAGGGGGAGTTTTGCAGAAGCTGTAGACAACATGCAAAAGCCAACAGATGACACAGAAAAAAATTAGAAATGCAGAAATGCATAAAATATATGTATAGAATTGCATAATATCAACATTTTTTATTATCATAACAATTCAGACTTCTTCTCTGGTATGAAGGGAGGGTAAAAAAAAAAAATTGTGGATTTTCCCAATTGTGGAGGTGCTGGGTCCCTAACCCCGATGATATGGAAGGGATAACTGTACTTTCTATGTCCCAAATGATAAAATTCAATCTTCTTCCTCTGTTCTTTGAACCTGTTGAGCCCCACAGTTGCCAAGCTTTTCCTTGGCTACTTCTGTTCAAATTTTTAGCTTTCTTCAAGATCTAGATCAGGGGTTCTTAAACTTTTTCGCTTGTGATTCCTTTTCCCCTGAGAAATTTTTATACAACCCTGGATATATAAGTATATAAAATAGGTATACAAATCAAACATTTAGGGATAATAAATCATAAAGAAATTTATTTTAGAACAATTCTTTGGTAAATACATAGAATTTGCCATTTATTAAAGACAAAAACAAATTTGCATACTAATAAGATAGATGTACTTATTTATTTTTTACGTAAAGAGTTAAATCTTGGCAGAATATTTGATATTGCAGGATGTAAAGCAACTTCAATGTTTTTCAGAGTTAACTGACATTTTGATTTTATAGTCATCAATGCTGTGTTCAGAATCAAAGCTGCAGTACTCTTGGGCAAGAGCTTCCAGAAACACCTCAGATTCATTACATATTTGATTTTGAATTAATTTTTGGCCATTGAACTTTCAAAAACCTTTTCTGTTGCCAAATTTTCCACAACCCAAACAGTCAGTTATATGACACTATGGGTTTGTGACCCACAGTTTAAGGACCGTTGAAGGAGATCTCACCTTCTTAAAGTTTTTCCTGATTCTTCTATTTGTTATCTCTTCATTATTGCATATCCTATTTTACTTATCTTTGAACAAGCTGTATGTCTCCAGCAGAATAGAATGTAAGTTTTGTGAGGAAGAGTTGAACTGTTTTGACTTCGTATCCCTAGCACCTACTATAGCATCTGCCCACATTGTAAGATCTGAATAAATGCTTTTTTATTTGCTTTATTGATTAGGTAGAAGAGGATAGATATAGAGAAATTAAGAAAGTAACATCAACAGAAAATGAGAGGAAAAAGTGAAAGATACCTTGAAAGTTATGCAATTATTTGAATTAAAGTATACTGGTTCTCTTAAAACAGACTGAGAATTTGGCAGGAGGGCTAAGTTTAAAAGTAAAGTGTTATATTCTTTTGGATTTAAGATGCCAATGGTATCCAGGTAGGTGTATATATCAGGCAGTTGGTAATGAGAGACTAGGATTCACATAGATGTATAAAAAGATTTAGAAATCATCATCACACAGGTAAAAATTGAACCTGTAGAAGTGGGTACAATATAGGGTGAAAAGAGTTTGGATCCCAAGCATTGATTTAAATAGCAGCTATATTTAGGGGACATGATGGATTATGAATTTAGAAAGGATGCCAGAATATACTAGTTTGATATAAAGAAGTAAAATTGGGAGAGAGCAGTTATTCAAATCAAAGGAAGAAAGACTATTCCAGCAATATACATGGTCAACAAAATTACATTATTTCCCTCAAAGATCGGAGTATCTATTGGCAATAATATCTATTGAATTTATATGACAATATTAATAGCCTAAACTTTTAGATTTCAAATTGTAGTCCTAGGATAGATTTTTCATCAGTTAAATGAATGAACTGAAGGACTCTGCTTACTATATGAAAACTGGAAGATGCCTGGTAAAGTGGCCCATCCTACTGGAGGAGTCTGAGGCTGACAGATTGCTTGCGATCAAGGCTTTTTAGTTACATAGTTAAAGATGACTAGGTGTCCAAACTAAGTTTTGAACAAATACGATAAATCCTTAAGGGCAGGGAACCAGGAGGCAAAGGCAGAGTTGAAGAGGGGGAGGAAGGAGGCCCAGGTCAAAAATGGAACTGGTCAAAGTTTTATGCTAATCATCAGTGAGACTGGGCCTGGGACTGCTAAATTTCTAACTTGCATGAAATAGGAAAACAAAAACTTTTAAGAAATGAGATTATGATCTTAAATTGTATTATAAAGCAAAGATCATTAAAACTACTTGGTGCTGGCTAAGAAATAGAATGGTGAATCAGTGGAGTAGGTTAGGTACACAAAAGACAGTAGTCAGTGATTATAAGCCACTGTTTGATAAACCCAAAGGCTCTTGCTTCTGGAGTAGGAACTCACTATTGAGAAAACTGGAAAATAGTAGAGCAGGTAGACATAGACCAACATCTTATAGTATATACCAAGGTATAGACAAAATGAGTGCAAACTGGGAGAGCAAAGGAGAGTTTACCAGTCAGATTTATGGAGAACAGAAGAATTTATGACCAAACAAGAGATGGAGAAAATTAGAAAATGCAAAATTAATCATTTTGATTACATTAAATTGAAAGGTTTTTGTGCAAACAAAGTCAATGCAATCAAGATTAGAAGGGAAGTAGAAAATTGGGAAACAATTTTTATAACCAGTGTCTCTGATAAAGGTCTCATTTCTTTTTTTAATACTTTTATTTATTTGTTTTTAGATTTCCACATTCATTTCCACAAAATTTTGAGTTCCAATTTTTCTCCCCATCTCTCCCCTGCCCCCACCCCATAATATCTTGCATTCTGATTACCCCTTCCCTCAGTGTGCCCTCCCTTCTATCACACCCAATCCTTCCATTATCCCCATCTTCTCTCTTTTCTTGTAGAGCAAGATAAATTTCTATACCCTATTACCTGTATTTCTTATTTCCCAGTTATATGCAATAACAATTCTCAATATTCATTCCGAATACTTTGAATTCCAACTTCTCTCCCTCCATCCCTTCCCACCCATCCCCACTGAGAAGGCAAGCAATTCAATACAGGCTATATATGTATCATTTTGCAAAAGACTTCCACAATAGTCATGTTGTGTAAGAGTAACTATATTGCCCTCCATTCTACCCTGTCCCCCCTTTTTTTCTATTCTTCCATTTGACCTTGTCCCTTCCCAAACGTGTTTACTTCTTGTTACTCTCCCATCTGCCCTCCCTTCTATCATCCTCCTCACCTCACTTGTCCCCTTTTCCCCTACTTTCCTGTAGTGTAAGATAGATTTTCATACCAAATTTAGTGAGCATGTTATTCCCTCCTTAAGCCATAGGTGAAGAGAGTAGGCTTCACTTTTCCCCTCTCACCTCCTGCCTTTTCTCTTCCATTGAAAAAGATTTTTCTTATCTCTTTTATGAGTGATAGTCTGCCACATTCCATTTCTCCCTTTCTCCTCCCAATATTTTCTTCTCTCACCCCTTAATTTAATTTTATTTTTTTATGGAAATCATCTCTCTGATTCAACTCAACCTCTTCTCTGTGTGTGTGTGTGTGTGTGTGTGTGTGTGTGTGTGTGTAATCCCTCTACCTACCCAAATACTGAGAAATGTCTCAAGAGTTGCAAGTATTATCTTTCCATGTAGGAATGCAAACAGTTCAACTTTAGAAAATCCTTTATGATTCTTTTTCCTGTTTAACTTTTCATGCTTCTCTTGATTCTTGTGTTTGAAAGTCCAATTTTCTATTCAGTTCTGGTCCTTTCATCATGAATGCTTAAAAGTCCTCTGTATCACTGAATGATCATTTTTCCCTTGAAGAAAGTTTTGGTTTTGCTGGGTAGGTGATTCTTGGTATTAATCCCAATTCCTATGACTTCTGGAATATCCTCTTCGAAGTCCTTTGATCCCTTAATGTTGAAGCTGCCAGATCCTGTGTTATCCTGATTGTATTTAAACAATACTCAAGTTGTTTTCTTTCTTGCTGCTTGCAATATTTACTCCTTGACTTGGGAACTCTGAAATCTGGCCACAATATTCCTAGGAGTTTCTCTTTTTGGATCTCTTTCAAGAGATGATCAGTGGATTCTTTCAACATTTATTTTGCCTTCTGGTTCTAGAATATCAGGGCAGTTTTCCTTGATAATTTCATGAAAGATAATGTCTAGTCTCTTTTTGTGATCATGACTTTCAGGTAGTCCCACAACTTTTAAATTCTCTCTCCTGGATCTATTTTTCAGGTCAGTTGTTTTTCCAATAAGATATTTCACATTATCTTCTATTTTTTCAATCTTTTGGTTTTGTTTTGTAACTTATTGGTTTACCATATAGTCATTAGCTTCTCTGAACTCCACCCTCATTTTTAAAGAACTATTTTGTTCAGTGAACTTTTCAACCTCCTTTTCCATTTGGCTAATTCTACTTTTTAAAGACTTCTTCTCCTCATTGGCTTTTTGGACCACTTTCTAAAGGTGTTATTTTCCTCAGCATTTTTTGGTTCTCCTTTAGCAAACTGCTGGCTCATTTTTCAAGCTCTTCTATGACCTAAGTCTATTTCATATTCATTTTGGAGGTACTGGAAGCAGAGATTTTGACTTCCTCTGACAGATTCAGATCAGCTGCTCAATTCCCCCAGAGGCTTTAAGCTGAGTTGCTTGGACAATGGACCCAGGCTACTCCAGAAGCCTATGTCCAATGGCCCGCTCCCCTCTCTCCAACTAGGAAACTCCTCCCACACTGACCTTTGAAGATTTCTTTGTCACTTGTGGATTGAGGAATCTGGGACCCTCTCTGCTGGGGATTCTGCCCTAGAGGCCTATTCTGGTCCTGTTCCTCCCCATGCCACACGGCCAGGGCTGGGCTCTGCTCTACTCAGCATCCGGTGGGATAGACCTTTCCTGTCAGCCTTCTAGGTTACCTTTGGCTGGAAATCTCTTTCACTCTGTTGTTCTGTGGCTTCTGCTGCCCAGGAATTTATTGAGTCGTTTTTTTACAGGTATTTTGTGGGCTGTGGGGGAAGCGCCAGAGTATATACATCTTTCTATTCTGCCATCTTAGCTCCCCCCCCCCCAGATCTCATTTCTAAAATATATAGCAAACTGAGTCTAATTTGATAAGAATGCAAGTCATTTTCCAATTGATAAAAAATCAAAGAATATGAATAAGAGGTTTTCAGAGGAAGAATTTAAAGCTGTCTATAGTCACAAGAAAAAATGCTCTAAGTCACTGTTGATTAGAGAAATACAAATGTAAACAGTTCTGAGGTACCACATCACATCTATCAAACTGGCTAACAAAATAAAGGTACAAAATGATAAATGTTGGACATGTGGAAAAATTGGAACACTAATGCACTGCTGGTGGAATTGTGAACTTACCTGGCCATGCTGCAGAGCAATTTGTAACTATGAGCCAAGGGCTATAAAACTGTGCATACCCTTTGATCCAGCAATATCATTTCTAGGTCTGTATCCTAAATAGATAATAAAAACAGGGGGAAAAAAACCCACATGTATGAAAATATTTATAGCCACTCTTTTGTAGTGACCAAGAATTGGAAATTGAAGGGGTACCCATTAATTGGGGAGTGGCTGAACAAATTGTGGTATATGAATGTCATGGAATACTATTGTTTCATAAGAAATGATAAGCAGGCAGACCAGAAAAACTTGGAAAGACTTACTGATCAAAGTGAGCAGAACCAGAGAAAAATGTTTTACACAGTAATAGCAACACTGTGTGATTACTGACTTTGATAGACTTATCTCTACATAGCAGTGCAAGGAACTAAGACAATTCCAAAAGACTCATGATGGAAAATGCTATCCACATCCAGGAAAAAAGGATTACAGAGTCTGAAAGCAGATTGAAATAAACTATTTGCTCTCTCTCTTTTTTGTTTCTGCTTTCTCATGGTTTCTCCTACTGGTTCTAATTCTTCTTTACAACATGACTAATGTGAAAATATGTTTACTATGAATGTATATGTAGAACCTACATCAGGTCACATGCTATCTTGGGTTAAGGGGAGGGAAAGGATGGGGGGGGAATTTGGAACTCAAAATCTTATGAGAGTGAATGGTAAAAACTAAAAATAAATTAATTAACTTTTTTAAAATAAATTACAAAAAAAATGAGATTATTCCAGATGATCTTAACAATTGGGCAAAGGGGACATATAAGAGAATGCATTTAAAATGCTAAGGCCTGTTTCTAATTCCAATATATTTCTGGTTCAACCTGACCTGCCATAAAACTAACATTGAAATCATTGTGACAAGACTCAATATTTGTTACCTCTACACATCTTACCTTTCATGAAAGAGAGATAACAACTGACTTTTTTTAAAAAAGAAAACATCCAATTTTTTTCCTTAACTGTTAACTTGAATAAAATCAAGAAAAAAATCATCTGATTTATCCAAAATTAATAGTCCAATATAGAGGTCTGTTATCTATCTGTATCCTTTTTTATCTTCTCCAAGGTTGGTCACCACTCCATTCTTTGATGTTGTTTTCTTTAAGGTTTCACGACACTGTTCTTTGTGGTTCCTCTACTGTTTAATGACTCCTTAATCTCATTTGCTGAGTCAACCTCCAGATCAAGCTGATGTCGAGTATTCCCTAAGGCTATATCCTGGGCTGCTTCTCTTTTCCTTCTATGCAATCTCACTTGGTAACTTCATCAGCTCTTATGTGTTCAATTATCATTTCTATACACCTGATTGTCTGATGAATTTATCCAGTCCTAATCACTTTTTTGATCATCTCATATCACCAACTATTTCTAAAACAACTCAAAGTAGATATTCTGTAGAAATTTCAAGTGCAACATTTTGAACAATACAGAATTCCTTACTTTCACCTACAATCCCTGTGCCCTTCCCCAACTTGTGAATTTTCCTATTACTAGTTTTAAAATTTATTTTAATATATCATTTATCTTTCAGTTTTCAACATTCACTTCCATAATAATTTGAATTCTAAATTTTTCCCCATATCTCCCATCCCCCAACCAAGAACAGTGTACACCCCATTCACCCCTTCCCCCAGTCAGTCCTCCCTTCTATCATCGCCCCCCCTTCGATCCCCCTACCCTCTATCTTCCTGTTGAGTAAAATAGGTTTCTATACCCCACTGCCTGTACATCTTATTTCCCAGTTGCATGCAAAATAAACTTTTAACATTCATTTTTAAAGCTTTGAGTTTCACATTCTCTTCCTTTCTCCCTCCCCACTCACCATCATTGAGGAAGCAAGCAATTTGATATATGTGTAACCATGCAAAACACCTCCATAACTGTTATGTTGCAAAAGACTAACCACATTTCACTCTGTCCTGTCCTGCCCTCCATTTATTCCATTCTCTCCCTTGACCTGGCCCCCTCACAATAGTGTTTGCTTCTGATTACCCCTTCCCTCCATCTGCTGTCCTTTCTATTGTCTTCACTCTCCTATCCCATTCCCCCTGTCCTCCTGCAGGGCAAAATAGATTTCCATACTTAATTGAGTGTGTGCTAAATCCCATGAGAATAAGGTTCACTTATTCCCTTTCATCTTCTCCCTCTTCCCCTCCATTGTAAAAACTCTTTCCTCTTTTCTGTGAGATGATTTGCTACATTCTACCTCTCCCTCTCTCTTTCTCCTAGTACATTCCACTCAATAATAAATTTTATTTTTTAGTTATTCTCCTTTCACATAAATATGTGTGTATGCATGTATTATATACATATATATGTATGTATGTATACACATGCACACATATACATACCTACATATATACATACACATATATACATATGCCTATATATGTGTGTGTACATATATATTTATATAAACACATATGTATGTACATATTTTCCCTCTAACTCCTCTAATACTGAGAAAGTTCTCGTAAATTACAAATAGCATCTTTCCATGTAGGAATGCAAATAGTTCAAGTTTAGTGAGTTCTTTATTGATTCTCTTTCTTGTTTACCTTTTCATGTTTCTCTCGATTCTTGTAGATGAAAGTCAGATTTTCTATTCAGCTCTGGTCTTTTCAACAAGAATGCTTAGAAATCCTCTATGTCATTGAAATTCCATTCTTTTCCCCTGAAGTATTATGCTCAAATTTGCCAGATAGGTGATTCTTGATTTTAATCCTGCCTCCTTTGACCTCTGAAGCATCATATTCCAAGCCCTTTGATCCCGTAGTGTAGAAGATGCTAAATCCTGTGTTTACCTGATAATACTTCCACAATACTTGACTTGCTTCTTTCTAGCTGCTTGTAATATTTTCTCCTTGACATGAGAACTCTGGAATTTGACTACTATATTCCTAGGAGTTTTCCTCTTGGGTCTCTTTCAGGAGGTGATTCTTTCCATTTCTTTCCATTTCTCTTTTGTCCTCTAGTTCTAGAATATCAGGGGAGTTTTTCTTGATAATTTTTTGGAAGATGATATCTAGGTCTTTTTTTGATGTGGCTTTCAGGTAGACCAATAATTTTAACATTATCTCTCCTGGATCTATTTTCCAAGTCAGTTATTTCACAATGAGATAGTTCACATTTTCTTCTATAGGTTCCATTCTTTTGGCACTGTTTTATAATTTCTTGATTTTTCTTAAAGTCATTAGCTTCCATTTGTTCCATTGTAATTTTTAAAGAACTATTTCCTTCAGAGAGCTTTTGAAAATCCTTTTCCATTTGACCAATTCTGATTTTTAAGGCATTCTTTTCCTCATAGGTTTTTTGGACTCCTTTTTCTTTTCGGCTTAGTCTATTTTTAAAGATGTTATTTTCTTCAGCATTTTTGAGGGTCTCTATTAGCAAGCTGACTCATTTTTCATGATTTTCTTGCATCACTCTCATTTCTCTTCCCAATTTTTCTCCAATACTCTTACTTGATTTTCAAAATCCTTTTTGAGTCCTTCCATGGCCTGAGATACTTTTTTAGAGGCTTTGGAGGTAGATCTTTGACCTTGCTGTCTTTTTCTGGTTGTATGCTTTGATCTTCTACCTCTGAAAGGATACAAGAAAATACCTTTTCACCAAGAAATTATCCTTCTATAGTCTTGTTTTTCCTTTTTGGGGGCATTTTCCCAGACAATTACTTGATTTTTGAATCCTTTGTCAAATGGAGACAGTTTCAGAGGTTTTGTGCAGCTGTTCTCTAAAGATATCTGAAGGTACCTAGACATTCTCAGTTTCTGCAAAGTGGCCTAATCAAGAGACAGATGTTTACTTCTTTCCTGGCTTGCACCCTGGTCTGTGAGCAACCATAAGCACTCTTTTCTGCCCTGGAATTGTAAGATTCCCTCTCCACAGCTGTCACCAGTTCTATCATGCCAGTACTCCTCACCCTAGGACTGACACTCAGGACTAAGAACTAGATCACCTGCTTGATTCCCCCAGCATCTGTAGGTCAAGAGCTCCAGAAGTTGCCCACTGTTGCTCTGGTTGCACTGGGGCTGTGGCCAGACTAAGTTCCACTCTTACCAAGATGAGAGAGCTTTCTCATTGACATTTGAAGCTGTCTTTTGTGCTTGTGAGGCGAGAAATTTGGAAACTGTAGCAGTTGCTATGATTCAGCACCATGAAGCCTGCTCCAGTCCCATCTGCACCAGCAAGGCCCATGCTCAGTTGCCCTCTGCTCCAAGCCTAGTGCAATAGACCCTTCCTGTCAACCTTCCAGGTTGTCTTGGGTTGAAAATCTTTTTCTTTCTGTGGATTCTGCTGCTCTAGAATTTGTTTCAAGTTATGCTTTTACAGGTATTTTAAGGGCTTTGGGGAAAAGCTTGAGCAGGTCCAGGCATCTACTCCACCATCTTGGCTCTGCCTATTTTCCTATTACAATTAAGAGAACCACCATTTTCCGAGTTGCCCAGTCTTAGACACTTGTTGTCAACTCTGACTTATCATGCACACCATATAGCCATTGTGATACCAAAATTAGTCATTTCTAGCTTCACAAGATTGATCCCACTATATTCCTCTCTATTTCCAAGTCTACTACCCTAGTTCAGTCTCTCATCATCTCATTCCTACACAACTGCAAAACTTTTTGGTTGATCTCCTTGCTTCAAGTCTCTCCCAACTCTAGTCCATCCTCCATTCAGCAGCATAGTTATATAACCTAAAAAAAAATAAAGGTCTCATTATGTCACATCCAGTCATTTAGTAGACTCCAGCAGCTCCATATTTCTTAAAAAGATAAAATAGAAAATTTTGTGTTGAGGTTTAAATCCCTTCACCCTTCCTAACTCTCCAGTATAAGAAAATCTTACATTTTATATCCCTCCTTGTCTTCTGCAATTCATCACCACTGGCCTCCTCACATAACACTCTTATCCATTCTACAATTTTATTTACTCCACCATGGCCAGACCTTTCTTTCCCCTCACCTCCACCTCTTCACCTCGTAGCTTCTCTGGATTCCTTTGAGACTCAGCACACATCCTATTTTCTGCAGAAGATTTTTTTGGGAAATCCTTTAAGTGGGTATGGGGGACAGGAAGGAAAAGAAGGATAGTGAGGATTAAAGCATATATGTTAAGGGGGAAAAAACCTACTTGTCATAATGTTAATTATAGATGTAGAGCTAAAATTAAAAAGAAACCTGTTGGTTTGGCTAATCTAAAATTAAGATTACATAGCTGGACTAGTTTGCAAGAACTGTTTTCTATTTATGCTTTATTATCTTGAAGTTATTAAAGTTGATTCACAACAGTAAAACTAAGTTTTGGATTAGCTCATATAAATTGTTGATTGCAACATAAAACTAAGTTCCTGAATGATCAGCCTCAGTGGTTTATTGTTCATGCAGTATGGTTATCAATTAATTTCCTTAACTAAAGGGGAAATATGATTTTGTTTGGGTAGATGCTTTCTCTAGGTATACAGAGAGTAAACCCTCTGTGCCTCTGAGTCCCTGAAATTTTTGCTCATGTCTTTCTATAAAACCTTCACAAAGGAGACATCCAATAAACTACAGGTCTTCCTCACATTTGTTATGTATCAATGAGCACCAATAAAACACTGAGGTTCTACATCTGTTTATTCTCTTTAATTATATGACCATTTTGACCACCTTTCTATTTATATATGCCCTTGATAATACAATTCACATCACTTTTGCCACACAAGTTATTATTTTTGCAGCCTACTTATTCCCATCATAATTTTTCCCCAGTGTCATTTGAGTTGCTGGGAATTATGATTCATTTGGTATTATGATGTAACATGACTCACAGTCACATATCATCATGAGAAGAGTATAGGCATTAAAAAGATAGATTTTTAAGCAACAAGTAGTTTAGGACCTGGAAAAAATCACCAGATTTCCCAAATGTGAACTAAATTAATGGTCTGCATTTAACAATGTACATAACCCTATGTCTATCTGTAGAACCTGTCCAAAGTCTCTATCTGTGCATGTGTATGTTTCATCTCTCTCTTCTGTTACTAAGACCTATGATTTTATTGACATAGGGAATTTCTGGTCATGAACTTCTCTACACATACAGAGAGCACCATGACTGCAGACACTTGGAGGTTAAATGAGCTGCTCAGGATTGCACAATCTGTTTGTGGTAGAGGCAGGACTTAAATTAAGAGATAGATGGAAGAAAAAAAAAGTGAGGGAACAAAGGAAGAAAGGAAGGAATGAAGGAAGAGAGGGAGGGAGAGAGGAAGGAAAAAGTGAAAAAAGACTAGTGCCAGTTCTTTGGAAATAATTTTTTGAATGTGGGTGGCTTAACTATTTCCTAAGCTTAACTTTCATCATTTTTAAAATAGAAGCAATAGTAGTATAGTATCCATACCCCACTTGAGTTTTGTTGTGCTCTTTAAGTAAGATAATAATAACAACGAGAATTTATATAGCATTTTAATGTTTGCAAAGAACTTTATATAGGCTTTCTCATTTAATCCTTACAAACTTGCATTTTACTAGCTAGTGTATTTAAAATATTATTGAGCTATAAAATACTATACAAATTTCAGCAATTACTTAAACTAAATTCTGTTGATATCTTTTGTCTGCATTGCTTGATTTCTTCACAGCATTACTTTTCCTTCCACCTCAAAAAGAGGAAGGGGTGAGAAGGGGTATGAAGAACAGGAGAAAAATTTCTGCAAAACATATCAATACATAAAACTGTCTGATAATATATGTAATGTTCCATACCCAGGGATCTCCAACCTCTTCAAAATAGGTTAGGTGCCTTCTAATTGCTTTTTCTCTGGAGCCATGAATATTCATTGTAACTCTGAAACATGTGTATATTCATCCTTCATTGCCAAAGAAGACCATGCCATCAGAGAAATATAGCTTGTACCTGACTTTGTTTTCAGAGAAATATAGCTTGTACCTGACTTTGTTTGGAGTGAGGGAGGGCTATGCAGGTCACCAGCCTCATTTTTCCTCCGGAGTTGTCTGAATCCAATGACCAGATATTCATCAGGATGACTGGAGATGACCCAGGATGAGGCCATTGAGGTTAAGTGACTTGCCCAAGGTCACACAGCTAGTTAGTGAGTGTCAAGTCTGAGGTGAGATTTGAACTCAGGTCCTCCTGACTCCTGCACTGGTGCTCTATCCACTACACCACTTAGCTGCTCCAATTCTGAAACAAGGTACATTTAATCCAAAGTAAACATGACTCCTCCCTTTAACCACTTCATGCCCTGCCCACATCTCAGGGGACCCAGCCTTTTTTGGAGGATTCTGCACATTATGTAGGAAAAATAATTGTGAGGTAAAACATCACTCTGATTTGCACAGTGGATAGAGCACCAGGCCAGGAGAAAGGAAGACCTGAGTTCAAATCTGCCCTCAGATGTTTACTAGCTGTGTGACCCTGGGCAAGTTGCTTAATCCTGTTTGCCTCAGTCTCCTCATCTGTAAAAGGAACTAGAAAAGGTCCAGTTTCTTTGCCAAGAAAACCCTCAAATGGAGTTATGAAGAATAGGACATGATTGAAACAACTAAAAAACAAACCATCAATATAAACCGTCTTCCAGGAATAATGACAAATACTGTTGCAAATAGCCAGAGAATAAGGAAGGGAAGGAGTGAGGGTGATGCAAGAGAAACATTTAAAAAATGATATAAAGAGCTTACTGCAGGAAACAGAAAAAAAAACAGATAAAATAATTATAGAAAAATTCAAGGAAGAAAACAAATCCTTAAAACAGAATTGGCCAAATGGAAAAGGAGCTTCAAAAACTCGCTGAAAGAAATAATTCCTTAAACATTAACATTGGGCAAGTGGAAATGAGTGACTTTATCAAACATTAAGGAACAATAAAACAAAATCAAAAGAATGGAAAATTTAAGAAAATGTGATATATCTCATTGGAAAAAAAAAACATTGGAAAATAGATCCAGGAAAGATCATTTAATAATTATTGGACTACCTGAAAACCATGATCCAAAAAAACCTTGAACATTAGAATTCAAAAAGGTTATCAAGAAAATCTGCCCTAATTTCGTAGAATCATAGAGTAAAAGAGATACTGAAAGAATCCACTCTTCTCCTGCTAAAAGAGATCACAAAATGAAAACTGACACATGTTAAAGCAACCAGGTCAAGAAGAAATACTGCAAGCAATAAGACAGAAACAATTTAATTATTTACTATTACATGACATTTTAGCGGCTTATACATTAAAAGATCACAAACCTTGGATGATATTCCAGAAGACAAAGGATCAAGGATGACAACAAAGAATTACCTGTTCAGTGAAACTGAGTATAAGTGAAACTGAGTATAACCCTTCAGAAGAAAAATGTATATTCAATGGAATAGAGCACTTTCAAACATTTCTGATGAAAAGACCATAGCTGAACAGAAGATTTGATTTTCAAATAGACTCAAGAGGAACATAAAAAGGTAAACAGGCAAAAAAAAAGCCATAAGGAATGTGACAAGGTTAAACTGTTTACATTCCTATTTGGGAAAATGACATTGTTAACTCATAAGAACTTTATCACTATCAGAGCAGTTAGAAATATACATAAAAAGATGGCATGGCTGTAAGTTGACTGTGACAGGATGATATAAAAAATAACAACAAAATTAAGGGATGAAAAAGAGGAATGTACTGGGAGAACAAGGAAAGGAGATGTAGAATGGGATGTTTTCTTACATGAAAAGACACAAAAGACTTATTACAATGCGAGGAAAAATGGGGTGTGAAAGTTTATGGGCAACACTTGAATCTTACTCTTATCTGAATTGCCTCAAAAAAGAAATAGCATACACAGACAGTTAAATATAGAATTTTATATTACCCTAAAAGGACTTACAAAGGGAGAAGGATAAAAGAAGGGGTGGGAGTAGGGTGGTAGCTGACATAAAGGAAAGCCTATTGAGGGAGACAGGGGTCAGAAGAAACAATAACAAAAAAAAAACTTGTAAGGAGGGACAGAATGAAAGAAGAGAGAGAAGGATAAATAAGAAAAATAGGATGGAGAGAAATACACAGCTAGTAATCATCATTGTGAATGGGATGAACCAACAAATAAAACAGAAGCAGATATTAGATGGTATTAAAATTCATAATCTTACTGTTTTTACAAGAAACAAATCTGAAGTAGAGGGACACCTAGTGTAAAGGTAGGGGCTAGAGCAGAATCTATGACATTACAGATGAAGTAAAAAAAAAAATCAGGGACCTCAGTAATGATCTCAGACAAAGCAAAAATAAAAATGGACCTAATTAAGAGAGAGAAGGAAATAAATTACATCTTGCTAAAAGGTACCATATAGATAATGAAGTAAAATGAATACTAAACATATATGCATCAAGTGGTATAGCATCCAGATTTTAGAAGAAGTTAAACTATAAAAAACTATATTAGTAAGGGACCTCAACTTTCCCTTCTCAGAACTAGATAAATCTAATTTAAAAATGAAGAAGAAATAAGTGACAGAAGTGAATAGGGTTTTAGAAAATTTAGATATGATAGATCCATGGAGAAAACTGAATGGGAATACAAAGGAATATATCTTTTTCTCAGTGCTACATGGCAGCTACACAATAATGACCATGTCTTAGGTCATAAAACTTCACAATCAAATGCATAAAAATAAGAATATTAATTGCATCATTTTCAGATCATAATAGAATAAAACTACATTCATTAAAGGGCTATGGAAGCAGATAAAAAATCAGAAACTAAATAATTTAAACCTAAAGATTGAGGAGCTCAAAAATAAATCAGAGAAACAACAAATGATTTCATTAAAGAGAATGACAATAATGAAAAAACACACCAAAACTGATGGGATGTAGCAAAAGCAGTATCTTTAAATGCTTAAATCAATAAAACAAAGAAAGAGTAGATCAGTTTATTGGGCAGATAACTAAAAATCCCCAATTAAACATCAAATTGGAAATGCTGAAAATCAAAGAACAAAATAATTTAATTGAAAATAGGAAGACTCTTTAATAAATAAAACTAGGAGTTTTTTTATGCAAAAGCAACAAAATAGATAAACCATTTGTTAAATTTTAAAAAAGAAAACCAAATTACCAGTATCAAAAATGAAAAGGAACAATTCACCACCAATGAAGAGAAAATTAAAGCAATTATTGAAATCTATTTTGTCTAATTATATATCAATAAATCTGACTAAGCAAAATGGATGAATATTTACATGAATATAAATGGCTCAGATTAATGGAATAGGAAATAAAATACTTAAATAACTCCATTAAAAAAAAAAAAGAAATTGAGAAGTTATCAGTGGACTCCTCAAGAAAAAAATTTCCAGGGCCAGATGGATTCACATTTAAAAAAACAATTAATTACAATACTATATAAACTATTTTGGAAAATAGGCAAAGAGTCCTAACAAATTCTTTTTAAGTCACAAATTTGATGCTGATATCTAAGTTAGGAACAACAAAAATGCAGGGCGAAAAACACTACAGACCAGTTTCCTTAATGACTGTCGATGCAAAAAATTTAAATTAAACATTAGCAAGGAGGTTACAGCAACATACCAGTAGGATCATGGACTATGACCAAGGGAATTTATGCCAGAAATGTAGGACTGAGTAAATATTAAATTATTGGCATAGTTAACCATATCAACAAAAACATATGATTATCTTACCAGATGCAGAAAGATTTTGACAAAATACAGTATCCATTCCTATACAAAAACAAACAAACAAACAACCCACTATAGAGCATAGGAATAAATGGAACTTTCCTTAAAATTATAAGTACTATCTAAAACCAATAGCAAGCACTGTCTATAATGGAACTAAGCTAGAGCTTTTCCAAAAAATCAGGAGTGAAGTTAAGATGCCCATTATCACCACTAGTATTCAATATTGTACTAGAAATGCTAACTGGGGCAGCTAGGTGGTGCAGTGGATAGAGCACCAGTGCAGCAGTCAGGAGAACCTGAGTTCAAATCTCACCTCAGAAACTTGACACTCACTAGCTCTGTGACCTTGGGCAAGTCACATAACTCCAATTGTCTCATCCTGGTTCATCTCCAGTCATCCTGATAAATATCTGGTCACTGGATTCAGATGGCTCTGGAGGAGAAGTGAGGCTGGTGACCTGCACAGCCCTCCCTCACTCAAAACAAAGTCAAGTGCAAGCCATGTGACTATTTCTCTGATGGCATGGTCTTCTTCGGTAATGAAGGACAAACATACACAGAAATGCTAGCTATAAAAGAAAGAAATTGAAGAAACTAGAATAGGCAATGAGGAAACAAAACTATTACTCTTTTCATATAATATGATAGTATGCTTTAAAAATCAACTAAAAACTAATTAATAATTAATACCTTTAGCCAAGTTGCAGGCTATAAAATAAACCTCATATAAATCACTGGCATTTTTATATATTACTAGCAAAATTCAGTAGCAAGAAATAGAAAGAGAAATACCATTTAAAGTAACTCTAGACAACACAAAATACTTAGGACTCTATCTACCAAGACAAACTCAGGAACTTTATGGAGAAAAATACAAAAAAAAAATTTTCAAACAAAAAAGGTAATATATAGCAATTAGAAAAATATTAATTGCTCAAAAGTGGGATGCACCAATATAATAAAAACAACAATTATACCTAAGTTATTTTATTTATTCAGTGCCATACAAAGCTAACAAAATTATTTCAAAGAACTTAAAAAATAATAATAAAATTCATCTTCAAGAATGAAAGGTCAAGAATATAAAGGAAATCAATGAAAAAAATGTGAAATATTGTCTTGCCTTACTAGATCTCAAACTGTATTATTAAGTGGTAATCATCAAAACAATCTGGTACTGGCTAAAAAAAAGAGTGGTAGATCACTAAAATAAATGAGGTACACAGTACACATTGGTCAATGACAATAGTAATTTAGTGTTTGATAAACCCAAACTTTTGTTTTTTGGTGTTTTTTTTTTATACTTTAATATTATTTTGTAGTTTTTTTTTCAATTACACATAAAAATAGTTTTTGACATTCATTTTTATAAGACTTTGAGTTACAAATTTTCTACTTCCCTTCCTTCCCTCTTCCCCAGGACAGCAAACAATCTGGTGTACATTATACATGTACAATCATGTTAAGCATATTTCTACATTAGTCATGTTGTGAAAGAAGGATCAAAACAAAAGGGAAAAATCATGAAAAACAAAAAAAGTGAAAATAATATGCCTCAATCAGCATCCAGACTCCAGAGTTCTTTCTCTGGGTGAGGACAGCATTTTCCATCGTGAGACTTTTGGAATTGTTTAGCATCATTGTATTGCTGAGAAGAGCTGCCATTCATAGTAGAACATTGTACAATGTTACTGTTACTATATACAATCTTCTTCTGGTTCTGCTGACTTCACATACCATCAGTTCATGCAAATCTTTCCAGGTTTTTATGAAATACATTATAGTAAGAAAAAAAAGAAACATATTACTTGAATATAAAATTTTAAATATAAAATAAGAAAATTGTCATGTGCAAAGCAGAATGTAGGAGAGCATTTAAAATATATATAGCAAAAAAATTCCATTTCAAGAAAATCCATGTTAAATACTATGAGTTGCATTGAGACCTGTCCATCTTTTCTTTTCTTCCTTGTAGGTTTTCTTTTGTTCTCTGCTGTGCACTTTTTACTTTGTTCTTTTTTTCCCTTCCTCTCTTTCCCCACCCCAGGTCACAATTAAGCATGGATATATTTATATATAAATCTAAACATACACACATACATATTTTCTTCCTAACATATTTTACTCCTAAATTTCATTTTTATGCTTGTGCATATCACTTATTTCCTATCCCTCCTGAGTCCTCTACTTTACTTCTACCCTCTACCTTGTCCTCCTATTAATCTACCCCCCTCCAATGATCCCTTCCTCATCCTCCCATTCCCATAAATCTAAACACCCTTTTTTGCCTCTTTCACCTATTCTCACACCCTCCCCTCTAAAGATCCCTCCCTTATCCTCTCATTCCCATTAATCTAAACACTCTTCTATCTCCCTCTTTAATCTAATCCCTCTCTGCTCTGAAGATCTCTCCCTTACTCTCTCCTCCCATCCCCTTAGGTTTTTCTTTCTAAATTTAGGAGACTTTTATACTCCTCTAGATTTAGATGTATTGTTCCTTCCTGAACCCATTCCCAGTGAAACTAGGTTTCCAAAACTAACAGCCCTCCTCCTCCATTTAATTCCTCTGTAGAGGTTCTTCCTCTTGCACCTCATTTGTATAATTACTCTTTTTAGTTGTTTCTGAATGGTTTTACTTTTTGAAGTCATATCAAGCTCAGGTCTACTCCAATCTTTCTTAGGATTGCCCAATTAGTAATAACAATCTTACACATATGCTTTACATTTTACATGCATAAAAGGTAAAGAGTCTATCCTTGTTTAGTACTTTGTAATTGGTGTTTGTTATGTACCTTATGTTTCTCTTGGTTCTTGTATGTCAAATCTTCTATCAAGTTCAGATTTTTTTTTCAACAAAGTCCTGAAAGTTTGACAATTCATTAAAGGCTCATTTTTTTTTCATTCAGAATTATGCTTAGCTTTGCTGAGTATGATATTTTTGACCAGAACCCTAACTCTTTTTCTCTTCAATATATAGTGTTCCAAGACTTGCTATCTTTAATGTTGCCAACACTAGGTCTTGTGTGATTCTAATTGTGGCACCATTATATGTAAATTGTTTTTTCTTCTTGCTCATAATATTTGGTCCTTGATCTGGGGGTCTGGGAATTTGACTAAAATATTCCTGTGAATTTTCCTTGTAGGATCTCTTTTAGATGGTGATCAATGGATTTTTTTTCTAGTTCTACTTTCTCCTTTTGTTCTAATGCTTCAGGACAATTTTCATTAGTCATTTCTTATATTATTGTATTAAGATTTTTTTTTTTTAATCACAGCTTTTAGGTAGTCTGATTATGCTTGTTTTTTTCTCCTGTTCTCCAGCTCAGTAGTTTTTCTTAAGAGATGTTTCACATTCTCTTCTATTTTTTCATTGTTTAGATTTTGTTTTATTATTGCTTAATCTTTTATAATGTCACTGGTTTCCCCTTGCCCAATTTTGATTTTCAAGGATTCATTTTCTTCCTTAAAATTCATCTCCTTTTCTAATTGGCTGACTTTCTTTTCATAATCTTTTTTTTTTTACTTGGATTGTTCTTATTTTTTTTTTTTAGTTTTTTCTCAATCTCTCTCATTGGATTTTTAAAGTCCATCTTCTGTGGATTCTTTTTGGGAAGGTGACCATTTGACATTACTTTTTGGAGTAGAAGAAGATTTCATTATTTCAGTCTCCTCTGAAGATGAATCCTAGTTTTCTCTGTTCCCATAGTAATCCTTTATGGTTAAATTCTCTCTCCTTTGCCTGTGCATTTTTTTTGTAGTAGCTTAATTTTTGTAATCACCTCTAGTCCTGGGGTATGGGGCATAGTGCGTCTGGCCTCAGATCCTCCTTGAGTTCTCCCCTCTGGCCTGGAACCCAAACCAAGACCTCCAGGCTCCTTTAAGTGTCCACAGCCAGTACAGTCCCTGCCCCACTGCTTCTGCACACACTTCATGGGGCATGTGCTGATTCTTTCTTTTTCTACCCCTCTCAATTCTCTCCTCTAACCATGTCTCAGCAGCACAGCTGGGTCTGTTTTTCCTTGTCAACTTCCAATAAAATTCCACCTTCTTCATAAGGCTTTTCCCTCTCCCCTTACTATAATTGCCTTCTCTCTGATACTGCTTTCCATCCATTTTGCATATATCTTGTATGTAACTAACCCTTTTTAAGGTCAAGGGCAGGGATTTTGCCTTTCTCTATATTCTCAGAACTCACCACAGTCCTGAAAACAAACACAATGAATGCTTTCTGACTGAATTACCAAATCCAAAAGCCTATCATCATTTATAATCCTCCTTGATCTTTCTACAACATTTTTTCATGTCTAAATCCTTTGTATTTTCATTCTTTCTTAGATTCCATAACACTGTCATCTCCTGGTGCTCCTATCTGATCACACCTCAAGTCTTCTTTGCTGGTTACACTTGCTCCTTCTGCTCCTTTCCACCTACATGTTTTCAAACATGTTTAGATCTCTTACTGATTGCAGTCTCTCTTGGCATTCTTGTGGCTTCATCTCTTTGAAGATAGCTTCAAACATATAAACATAGTCACCCCTGATCTTCCACCTTTCCCATGTTTCCAGCTGCCTAATGGATATTTATACCTGACTGCTAAAACTTAATAATCATTATAACTCAGATTTAATTAGGACATTAAGTTTTATGAAGTGCTTTCCTTATAATAATCCTGTAAGTTAGGTAATAGAAGTACAATCTTCATTTTACAAATCTGGAACTAGTCAGTATATCCAAAAAA
This sequence comes from Bettongia penicillata ogilbyi, assembly GCA_023548195.1. Lineage (NCBI taxonomy): Eukaryota > Metazoa > Chordata > Mammalia > Diprotodontia > Potoroidae > Bettongia > Bettongia penicillata. The sequence continues at coordinate 2,150,036 of JAJHZJ010000122.1, forward strand.
GAACTCATCATCTTTGCTCAAACCTGTCTCTCCTCTCAAGTTCACTACAGATATCAAAACCATCTTGTCATTAAGGCCCATAGCCCCAAAGTCATCTTTGCATAATCTCTCTCTTTCATCTTTGTCATCTAATCAGTTGTCAAATTCTATCAACTTTCACACCACAACCCTCTTCTTCTATTCTCTCCTATCTACTCATATAACTACTATCTTAATTTATGCCCTAATTGCCTCCCACCTAAACTCATATAATACTTTTCTGAATAGTTTCTCTTCCTCAAATTTCTCCCCTCCTTAATGCAGCCTTCACATTTCTCCTAGAAAAGTCTTCCTAATTCAGATTTTTACAAATCCTACTCAAAAATCTTTAGTCACTCTCCACTGAGCATGGGATGAAATACAAATTTTTGTAAGTTGGGTTCCATTCATGTTCATGTTTTTTCACCTTCAGGAATTCCATATTATCCTGCCTTCCCTGACACACTACTCTTCTGTCTCAGGTTACCAAAAATCTTGATTCAATACAAAGTAGATAGATAAAGACTTTCTTGGTATCAGTAGTACCTAAAGTACCCACTGGAACCTAGGGGAGAAAGATTGCTGTAGAGCTTATAGGATTTTCCTTTTGGCTGATTGCCTTCTTTTTCATACCAGGAAGAATACAACTCAGTTTGAAAGCAATATAAGACTAATTATTCATATGAAGACACAACATGCTCTGCTTCTTTATGTAAAAAGTGCCTGGGATTTTTTTTTTTTTTGTCTAGTGTACCTTGAAATGATTTTGATAATTACACAAGACATCTTTCATTGAGAAAATGTGGGTTTAATATTAAGCCTGTGTCTTCATTGATCTCTACTGGAGAACTAAACCACATAATATACATATGGAGTAGACATGGATGTTTGTTGTCGCTTTATTTCTTTTCTTTAATGTATTAGCATACCAAGCTTACTTTTGCTGCTGAAAGACTAGTCTGCCTCAGAGCTGGGGAGAGTGGAACCAATTCCAAACACCCAACATTCAAAGCAAAAATAATTCTTGTTTTCTTTTGGGGTTAGGGCTATGTTTACTTTTTTAAGATGGCTATAAGATGTTGTGAATGGTGTATGAATCTGACAGCTCATCACAGACATTCCACTCCTATCTACCATCCACAGACACTCTCAAAATTAAGTCAAAACCAAAGAGAGACCACAGGAACCTGGTAGGCACAGGGTTCTTTTCTGTGCTCAGGACCACCAACAGGACACTTGACAAAGAGTCAATACATGAAAAGGGGATGTTTTGTTAAGGGCATTAAGACTGGAGTGACAGCCGAAGCAAAACAGTCTGTCTTAATAACTAAAACAGGGCAGAAAGGTTGAAGCTAGTAATGGACAACAGCCATCATTTCTGATCCTGAGAATCTCGAGACCTTTTCATTGCCCAAGTCGATATTGTTTTGTGGTGTGTTTTCTTCTTTAATTTTGTATCAATAAAAACTGGTTAACTTCATGGTTAAAGGCTTTCCTATTAAATGTATTTTTTTCTGAATGCTTTGAAATTAAACTTCCAATTGTACATTTTTAAAAATGTACCCAGGATAGTTTTTGTTTTTCTAGTACATAGTGTAAGAATATATTTTAAGAAATGAAAGGAAAAATGGTATGCATTTTCTGGCCATTTATAAGATGAACTGCAACAATGATTCTGTACAGCACTGGAACATTTTTTATTAGATGCAATGGAATTCCATTGGAAACTATATTTTTTCATTTGTTCATTCCTTGAGAACTACAGTGTTCAATGACATGAAAATGAAACGCCCCCTTGAAAAATTTTAGCATTGTTTCATTTCTGCCCTGTAGAGAACAAATGAAATTTATATTTCTCAATATTTTATTATTTTAAATGTAGTATGCATTCAGAGAGTCATGTGCAGAACAGTCAAGATTGCAGTTTGATGGAGGAAGTAACAGAGGGCTCACCCATGAATTTAGATTTTGACTTTACATATCCAAATATGCCACTGCCTACATCTACATGAATCTCATATGAGAATTATAACAAGAAAATTATGTTTAATTGTATTGATGTAATTTAAAATAGTATTCCTTGACATACAATAGTCTGTATTATAATTTCTGCCTTGTTAAATTATAATTCCATGACCTTGCACTATTTTTGCTTATGCCTAGAATTCCCTCCTGCTAAAATTTTTCCTAGAATAGCCAGTTTCCTTTGAAGGTTAGCTAAGTTGTTATATCTGTCTGTTTATTTATCCAACTATCAATCTATGCCTATTTGTCATTTATCTAAAGGGAAAGGGAAAGGGAAAGGAAGAGGAGAGGAGAGGGGAGGGGAGGAGAGGAAAAGAGGAATAAGTTCTCTCAGGAATCTAGATAAATCACAGTCTAGATCAAGGTAGAGAAAAACTAAACATATTTGAGAGTAAGAGTCTCAAAATATATGTATTTTCTAGATCTATGGTAAAGATCTAGAAAACTATACGTAGGCTAAGTAGACCAAAAAGAGAAATCAGATTGATGGTTAATGAGATTTTAAAAGGGATTGAAATTATATGAAGCTAATTCTGTTTGTATCATTTAACTTGGCAAAAATAGGAGAGTGTAAGAAAACTATAGTCCAGTACTAAAAGAATAATAAATTGAATAAAACAATAAAAAAATTACTGATTATGATCAAGTTTAATTTTATGCTAATAATTCAAGGATGGTTTAATATTATTCATAAATAATCATGGTTATAGCAATGATATCCATCACATACGGCATAGGAGTGTCATTATGTGGATCAAAGAAAGGCAGGATAGATATATCTAGATATATGACCTATTTTCCCCACACGTTTTTCCAAGGAATAATATGCCCCCTCCTGCCCCCCACCAGGAGAGTGGCAAAGCTTGGTCACTGTACTCTCTTTACAGAGTAAGGTATTGGGCTAGAGTTTTAGATGGATGGATGGATGGATGGACACAGACAGACAGATAGGTGGATAGATAACATACATGTTTACATTTACATGTGCTCCTTTAAATATTATTGTTAGTTAATGGGATATAGTTTTCAAGTTCAAGTTAAACTTCTTATCTCTATTCATTTATGAAAAAAGGCTAACCCAAGCTTCATGTTTAAGGTTGGACTCCCTTCCCATCAAATACCAATTTCATAATGAACATGTATAGCAACTAGCAAAGGAACCCTATATCTAAGTTAATAGCAAAGCAGAGAAGAAAGAAAGCATATGTAGCAAAAAAAAATATGTACCAGACAATGCAGAGTAAGGAAATCTTCCACTGGGAGCAAGATAACCTAGCTCAACTAAGAGAGATTTGTGGATCTCACTCAAAGGGAAAATTCGCTGAAGTCTCAAGTGTAACAAGTTGAGGATGGGCGCATGATGAAGAACGCCAGCTTCTCTGAGGTCAGCTTCTTCCCCGAGCCTTATTTTCCCTTTAGCAGCTTAAAGTGGGCTTGGCATTGTCTGTTTTCTCTTGAAGCTGGACTACAGAAACACTTGAAGCTCAAAATGACTTGAAGATAATGAAAGCAAGTTCAAAGACTTGAAGAAACTCTAGAACTTGAAAGAGCAAACTTCTCTTCTTACCCATGCCCATCAACTCCTCCATCTACCTCATACAGGTACAGGGCATGGATCTTCACTAATGAAGACAAAATCCAATACCAATGGATTTGGGGGCTCCAGTTACACACTATATCAGATGCCAGCTCAGCAAACCTAAATCAGCTGTTTCTACCAGCCCCTCAACCAATCCTCATTGCCCAATTACCAACTGTCCATCATGATCCCTATATCTTTTCCTGGAGATATAGCAGAACCCCAATCCACTCTATGCCTGAAATTATTACTCCCCCAAATCCTCTGGTCCTAATCACCAACCATGCTACTTTCCCTAAGTATTACATGATGTTTCCAACTAGCATCAACTGAATATCAATATGAATTACTCTTTATGTGTTGTCTCTTCAAGTTTGAATGTGAGTTGTACCCTCTATACTTGTAAGGCACAGTAAGTAGTTACATAGCAAGCACTTAATAAATATCGTTTTATGTTTCCTTTTTCATTCCATATTACCCCTTCAAAATGCAATCATATAATTATATCATTAGAGCTAAATAAACTTTTATTTATGTTTTCAAAAACAGTAAAATCTATCAATTATCCAAAAGCATTTATTGTGCATCTAGCATGTGCCAGGTCACTATATACTATGAATATACAACAAAAATGAAACAGTACTTGCTTTCAAGAAGTTTACATGTTTGTCAGGGAGCAACAGTACATCTGAAAAATATATGCAAGGTAAATACAAAATAATTGGGAGATTAGGTCACATCAGTGACTAAGGGCATCAGGAAAGTCCTCATGCAGAAAGTAGTATTTGAACTGAGCTTAGAAAAAAAATTCAAGGATTGATTCACAGAGGCAGATGTAAAGGAGGAACACCATTCAGGAATGGGAGACAGATTATACATAGGCATTAAAAGAGGAGATAGGATATTCTGTGTAACTGGTAGCTTGGAGTGCATATTGGCTGAACTGTAAAATTCACATGGAGAGGTAGTAATGGTGGGTTATGAAGGTCTTTAAAAGACCAGCATGTAGTTTATATTATCTTAGACATAATAGAAAGACAGTGGAGCTTTTTGATAAGATAATGACATGACCAGAGCTGTACTTCACCAAGGTCACTTCAGTGACTATGTACCAAATGGATTGTAGAGGAGATATCTGAGGCAGAGAGACCAATGCAAAGGTGAACTACAAATAGTCCAGGTGACAGGTCACAAAATCCTGAACTAGTATAATGGGTCTGCAAGTGAAGAGATGTTATAGGGGTGTAACTGACAAGACCTGGCAAACGATATGGAGCAAAGAACTGAGTTTAACCTAAACTAGAACAATGATGGTATCCGTGTTAGAAACAATAAAGTCAGGAAGAGAAGTTGGTATAGAGGAAAGTTGATGAGTTCTGTTTTGGACTTAGTGATTTTAAGATGCCTAGAATAATCCTCTCCAAATTGTGGATCATTTACTACTATCAGTAAAGAGTTTTTGAACATGCACCATAATATATGTTAAACATGTAAAATCAAAAGAAATATAAAATAATGAACTAGATAATATTTTAAAATGTATACTTATGCTATTTTTCACATTAAAACATCATTCATTATAATATTTCATGAGATCATTATAATTGACTGTTTTATTATTTCTGAAAAATATACTGGAGGATAGGTCATATTAATACATAATTAATAATACATATTAATACATAATAATACATAATTTTGTTAACCTAGCAAGCTAAGCAGGCTGATTTTAATACTAAAAAATTACTCTTCTTCATTTTTTTCATTAGTCTTCCCTTTTCCCTAATCCTATTCCCTGCCCTCCTCTTGAATTTTCTTTTCCTTCCCTCCAGTTTTACAATTATGGATAAGCTTTGGTATTCCAGTCCTTCTCCTCTTTTATCTCTTGTGCTCTCCACCAATACGTTAAAAAAAAGTTTACCACTATATGTAATAGATTCTGATAAGATGTGATGGTGGAAAATTCTGAGAGGCATTTATTCTTTTTTCTTCTCAGTGCTTCTCAAGAAGAGTACATGAACTGCCTGCTTTCTAGTTCTCCTAAAATAATGCTGGTTTATTTTGAAATCATTAGATTTCAAAAGATTGTTCAGGAAGTAATTGTGAATTATATAGTTAATTATAGTCCTAGCATTGAAGTGATTTCACCGTATTTTACATTTTTTTTCCTGAGACCAGACCTGAACCATAATGTATGTGGTATTCCTCTGTGCTCAAAAAAAAGTTGATTTTTTTTCTATAGTAATAAACAGAAAGAGATATTTTAAACAACCCCAAAGTGCTGGAATTTTTTGAAAGGGAAAGAAGAGGAATCAATAGATTTTCTCACTGGAAAAATAGTAATACTAAATGATTGACCTTCACTAAATTTATTTAACATATTTTAAGTCAATTCAATAAACTTCATTAAACATGTCATTAGAGCATAAGTTTAAAGCCAAAAGACCATAGTCCAATTCTTTAATTTTCAGATGAGAAAATGAGGAACTGAACTTGAAAGAGGTCATGATTCCCTTAAGGTAATCAAATACAAATATCTATGTATCTATGTATGTATGTATCTATCTATCTATTGCTTGAAAATGGACCCAAGATCTCTGAATCCAAATCTAGCACTTTTCTCCACTGTACAATTTTCCCTCTTACTTTTCAAAGAGATGAATCTCCATGCCTTAGGTCTTAAAAATCTTTCAGGTAATAAAGTAAGAACCAACTCAATACTTATAAAGTAGAGAAAATTGCATTATTCATTTTAGTAGAATGAACAAAGACATAGTAAATAAGTTTTAATAGGAAATGCACATAATCAAATCAAATAAAATTAAGGCCTTGCTATCAAGTATAGGGGTTTGGAGGACACTAGCTTCAGAACATGCAAGGGCCTTAGAAATCACCAGCTGATGATCTCTTTTACCAATTTTTTTTTACAAAAGAGGAAACCGAGGACAAGAAAGTCTATGTGACTGTCCAAGCTTACATAGTATCAGGACCAGGATCCAAATTCAATTCTTATTACTCAAAATCCAATTCTCTTTCTACTATAACACAGGGTTTCCAATATGCTGTCTCTTTCAAAAAATGTCATTGACATATTAAGTTTTTCCCAAAAAGCTATTAATACAAACCAGCAAACAGCAGCCGAATGTAAAATTGTACTGTATCCAAATTCAAAACGCCTTGTGCAATTCTAGCTGATTCCCATAAGGATTGTTTTGTGGATTTTTTGAGGTAAAGATTAAGATTTACTATAGATATTGGGACTTGAGTCTGGAAAGATAAAGACTGATTTTTAAAAAGAAAGCTTGATAAAAAAAAATCTATAAAATCTCTTGAGGCATTGATAAAGTATGAAACAGAACATACTGTCCATGTTAATAAGAAGTAGACAGGAATATAGTATAGGAATCATGATGAAGTTCACCAAATTACACAATATGGAGCAAATAGATATCATTTCTATAACTGAGGTGGCTTTAGGACAAGTAAAAGTGAACTTTACATGGTGAAAAATACTCTCAAAGGTGTCATCACCACAGTAGGTAGTATTGACAGAAACTACATACAACCCAACTCCAAGGATTCTCATTTCAACTTCACTCCCACTGGTGAGTCAGATTCTGAGAACTCAGTTGCCAATGAATATTCCTCAGAATCCCAGAATATACTTAAGAGGCTTGCGTAACTCTACTGCCATAAGCTCAAGTAATGACTATTCTCTTACCCTCAGACAATCTTGATCAACTTTTTAGAAAACACTATTTACTATGGCAGAGCAGAAGCAATTAGTATAAGATATTTTCCCAAAATGTCTGTGACATACTCACACACAAATATACAAAATCCTGGAGAACATGGGCTGAATTTGGGAGAGTACATATGGCAAAATGGTGAACCATACTTCTCATGGCTGGAAGTCCTCTTCTTTCATTTGTGGGGTGTTCAAGATGTACCTCTTAAGGACAATGAATCTATTTTTATGTTTGCTTGCTGACAGCTAAAGCAGGGATGTCATTTATAGCCCCATTGGGAATATGGAAAGTTCGATGTCCTTTGCACCCCTTCAAAGGGATGCAAATGTTCTCCTCTGGTCAAAACAAGAAGGGAAAGGAAGAGAGACCTGACTAGTACCAAAGTTGAGGTATTTCCTTCTTTTCCTCTCAAGGGACTGAGAGAGTACTCGATGTTTACTGTAATTTCTCAAATCCTCAATTCCAGATAATTCACAAGACCCAGAGGGGGTATTGGAATTATCCAGCCAACTGGAATGCACTTCTAATGTGCCATCACTTCACTTTTAGTTTTAAAGATTTTTTACATCTAGTCTTAGAGACAATGATTTGAGAGATTGATAAGAGATTTGTTCTTGGCTGGTTAAGGTATCAAGGCTAAAATAGGGTACAATGGTTTTGACCTACCCTCTTGTGTAAGTTATCAAATAATTGGATGTTTATAAAAAACCCATAAACTAAAAGAAGCCAGGACCAATGTAAACTTCAGAGAAGACAATCATGTTCTTCCTCTGTAGAAGCCTTGGTGCTATTAGCAGAAGAACCCCTCAGTTATCTGCATTATAATGAGTAGTGTGCTGGACCTGCAGTCAGTAAGTCCTGAGTTCAAACCCAGCCTTAGATATTTAAGATCCTGGGCACATCGCTTTACCACTGTTTGCTTTATTTTTTTTTCAAAATATAAAATGGGAATAATAATGGTACCTACTTCGTAACATTGTATAGGACAAATGAGATAATATTTGTAAGAAGTACTTAGCACACACTATATAAATGCTTCTTCCTTTCCCTACCTTCTTCCGTTCACAGTAAGTGCACATCTTTGTGAAAATATAAATGGGTAAATTTAGAAATGGAACTTAAAATGGAAACCATGACAGCATTCTGGTTTTATACATACTCATAAATATATCAAGGGATTATAACCTAGAAGATGTTGGAAATTTACATGCTTTGCTATATCAGTAAAGATGAGGAGCAATGTAGGGTATTGTAGGGGATTAGAGTAGAGGAGAAGAAGAGATATGAAAGAGATTTATTTGCCCTATTTAAGGGTCCTGGGGAATTTATTCCTGGTAAACTCATTATCTTATTGCAAATGTCCTCGTGAGTTCATCATTCAAAGTTTGGTTTATCTTATAAGACTCCAAGCAGTGTCCTGGGAAGCAAATTTCTACAGTGATATTTTAAATTTTTCATTTGTGAATGGAAAATAACATTGCTCATGGCTCTGGTTTTGAACTTCATACCCTCTTGAGAGAAGTGACAAGTCTAAAAAATTTAATTAAGTATTCCCATGTTTCCAATGGGAATGTTTCTGTGATGGAAGCAGAAGGACAAGTCTATTTTTTGCAATGAACTGTAGTTCAAGAAGGCATTCTAAATTGGTAGATCACCCTGGGATTCATGCAATCCAAATCCAAAGCACCAGGATGAGTCTAGTTCCTGTTCTATACCATGGATGATATCTATAGTAGTAAAAGCTACTCTAGGGTAAGAATATCCTCCTCTTACCATTCCTCTGCCACAGATAGTCTCAGGGGTTTTATGTATACTAAAGAAAATGACTTTAGATACATTTGCCAAATTTGGATTTTTATTCTCATCTATCTACTTTAGCAACAATAATGGCCACAGAGCACTTAATATTCTCTGTCTAAAATTATTTCATTATTTAAAGGTCTTTTAAAATTATGCTTAAAATACTTACTTAAAATTAGATATAGATGTTAAACTTGGATTGCCATCTATTTTAGGCTAAAATAAAATTATTTTAATTATACAAATATAAATAACTATTATAAAAATTATTTACAGCTATCAACTAATTGTGACTTTGGGAGGGAATATATGGATTTCTATTCTTTCAATTATTCCCTGCTAGCCATGTGTCCCTATCTTCTTATGGAATTTTTGTATTGTATATTTATTTATTTTGTTAAATATTTCCTGATTACATTTCAGTCTGGTTCAGACCTTATTCAGTGTTTTGCTGGCCTTGTGTGGCCTTCAGGTAGTAAGTTCAACATTATGTAAAACATATTTCCATAGGGCAAAATTCCCCCTCTTTCAAGTAGAATGATAGATGTAGAACTGTGTAGAAACTTACAAACCCCTGGATTAAATCCTATCACTTTATCTATGAAGAAATTGAGGATAAGAGAAATTAAGTCACTTGCTGAATATTATAAAACTATATCTGGGGTAGGATATGAATTCAAGTCTTACAGATCAGAAGTCTAGAACTCTATCAACTGAGCAACCTGCAGAGAATTATTTAAAACTGTTCAGAATCATTAGGGCCATTAGTTCTGTACTCCTTGGCAACAAAAGTAAGACCCTTTCCAAGTGGGAGGTAAATCTTGCTTACAAAATAAATTTTCCAAAGTTAAAATGTCTCGTGTATACCTTCTAATAGATATGCTGCTTTGTTTTTTCTTTTTCGGTTCTATTCAGTAATATCTTGACACTTTCATTTCTAGGCTACTCTTTCAAAATACATTGATTTTTTTTTCAAAATCCTGAATGGCCCTAAGTATAGAAATTGATGCTTTCTAGTTCCATTCTGAAATTTTTGTGCAACTTTTGGCTACAAATCTCAACTCTTCAATTTCAGCATAATATTAGATGAGTCTTCAAAGTGGCTAGGAGAGTATCGAAAGACTTTCCCTTAACAACTATTTCCCTCCACACATACGGAGGCCACTATCTCACCTAGAGATCACTGGTTACTCTTAAATTCTGACCTTTATCATGAGTGAAGAGGTGATTGGATAATTACCTATGGTCAAAATAGTCAATCTAGATAATTCAAACCACAGAATGAACTATTCCTTCAAGTTATATGTTTGGGCTATTGGCACAACTTCAGTTAACTGGAGAATTGGCAATTACACCCTTTACTTTTGCTCTGAGACCTAACCTGGTTCTAGAGACTTGGATAAACAAATGTTCACATCCATGTAACTCACTGAGTTCTGGCTCAGCGCTGGGTGGTGCCCAGATGTCAGCTTTCCGATGAAGAGAATGAAGTAGGGCTATCACAGAGGTCAAAACAATTCTTTTAGCATTGTACTTTCTGAAAATATGGTGCATATTTTTAAAAGCATATTTATTTTGCTCAAGCAATGAATTAATTTTCTTAGAAATAGCTAGTAGTGGGCTCTGAAAGTTCTTTAGATCAATGCAAACCAGGCATTTTCAATTCTTAGCCTAGACTGGAAGGAAAAGCTCTGAAGTCTCCTTTGCAGGTGTGAGGCCCTGGCAGCTGAATGAAAACCACAGCTTTGCCCTCCTGATACTTGGGCAGTTGGGCTGCTCACTTTCATTTCTGTTTGAAAAGGCAAGAAAAATTAAAAGCAAATGCCCACCTGTTGGCAAAGCAGTTTACGTCTCTGTCAAATAAGTGGGAGCCTTTTTCTACATATTTTACCACAAAGACTTCCCAAGAAAAGGTAGACTATCCTTTTTTTATTCCAATATCCCAAGAAATCTTGGGATTATAAATATTAAACTGGGAAGGAATTTAGAGATCATCTATTCCAACCTCCTTAGTCTGGGAATGAGGAAAATGAAGCATAGAGATGTTAAATAATTTGCCCAGTGTCACACAGTTTATAAGCATTCTGAAGCAGGACCTAAATGGAGATCCAGCAATCCATCTTCTCCCTAGCATCAATTTCTATGTTGACCAAAGATTTCAGTGATTTGTCTTACAGGATTGGTGATGAGTTATGCAAAGCTTCTCTTTAAAAGTCATTTAGTTTTCCATTTAGATGGGTAAAAGGAGCCAAGGGACAGGTGGATTCATTCACCAACCTTCATCAATAAGTATACTACATCTTAACAATCACTGCAGAGCCTGGGTATGTGTCCATAATCTGGTGGCCTGAATGATTTTTTTTTTTAACAGTCTTTGGTTTGCTTTTTTTTTTCAATGGTTAGGTTTGGGGGTTTAGGTTCAGTTTTTGGTCTGGAAAACCTGTCCTTTAAGAAAGCTCTTAGTTGAGCTTCCTTGAAAGTCTCAGTGGCCTGAAGTATTCACTGACTTTGGAAAACTTTGTGAAGAGGCTATAAATCAGACTGAATACCTTTTGTCACGGAACTAAATCTCGTATGTTGATGTAAGAGGAATATCAAGTGTGCTCCAAATGTAATTGGCTCAGTGCTTTTATTGCTACACCTAGATATGGGCTATCTGCCAGGGCAACAGAGTCTTTAGAGAACAATTTCTATAACATTCACATTACTAATTGTTCAGGAGACTTACTTCTTTCTTAAGCCAGCCACTTCTAAGCCCTTTGTAGGTGAAACCTTCCATGCAAGCCAAGGATTTGTCCAATTTCCATTAAGTTAAATGTTTTTCCCCAGATGATTAAATCTTAATCCAATTATAAAGCCATTTTGCTCTACTGAATTCATTAGAGAAATGTTTACCAGCAGGAGTGCTTTCTGCCAGGGGTAGCAATAGCTTCCTTAATGGTGTGTGTCTATAAATGGAATAATTTAAATGTATCAAATTGAGAAGAAACACTATTAATTTAAACACAGTTTTAAAAGTGTAACCCCAATGCCAAGACTGAGTGGGCAAAGTTAGACATACTTTTCTTGATTTCCAAAAAAAATCTGAACTTCAAAACAAAGCCATGCAAACTGAATTTTACAGGGCTCTTAACATTTCTCAAATAATAAATAGTAAAACTTCTGGAGGGATAGATCATAAAACCTTCTACAATGTATTGTAGAACTCCCAGTAAAAATATAAAATTTATAAAAACTGACAATTCAATCCCATTTTATTAGCCTGTCAAGTCATTGAGGGTTTGAGATCTGACGAAATGTAAGAGATTTTCCTGTAAGATCTTAGAGAATATTATAGTGTTGTAAAAGAAAAGCTCAGTGCCCAAGATTGCTGGGAAAGTATACTATAGGCATCTGTGCAGCAATCCAAGTGAACTTTTCTGAATCAATGGTGGTTAATAATTTGTGGGCTATTAATGGAGGTTGCTGAATTACCTCATCTCTTTCTTGGCCCTTTCACTCATGTAAATAGGGGGAAAAAATAACCCTTACGGAACAACTTTGCATAACATATCACCCATCTTGCAAGACAAATCATAAAAGTCTGTAGTGAGCATCAAACTTAGGCTTTTTGTTTGGTACCCAGACAGATAGTGGAGAGAAGGAAAGAACTTCCCAGATGGGTGTTAATAGGTGGTTGCTTGGTTTGGAATCAGCTAATCCTATAGGTAGAATAGGAATATCTTGACTTTCTGTGGATAAGCATTGTATATATTGACAAGTCAATACAACTAAAATATATCAGCAAAATATAAGAATGTCTTCTAATACAATTTCTATATTTTTCTGCTTTGTACCCTACTGTTACCTCAAATTTGATATCTTCAAAATTGTATACTTGAAAAACCTATCTTCAGCAAACAGGTTCCCCTTTTCCAAGTTGCCTGTCTCTGTGTGTGATACTAACCTTTTCTTTTCATTCACTCACTATCAAAATGTTGTCATTTTAATTTATTCCTTTTCATCGTCCTTGGCTAGTCAGTTACCAAGATCTTTTACTACTTTCTTTACAATATTCCTTTTTCCTTCTTCGTTACCAGTGTTGCAACCTTAGTTCAGACTGCTATTACTTCACTTCTAGATTACTACAACAATCTAGCTGGTCTCCTATACTCCAAGATCTTCTGTCTTTAATGTGTCTTACATACTGTTACTAAGATAATCTTTGTGAAATATCATTTTCATGTCAGGAGCCTTCTGAAGAATTTGTAAAAGCTTTCTATTTCTTACTGAATCGTTTCTACAACTGTGTCTATCTTTCAGAACCTGATTGTACTCTACCTACATAAAAATGTGTTAGCATTCATGTGATTTTCTATAGTTCACAAAGCACCTTGCACGTGTTCTCTCATTTGATCAACGTAACGGCCCTTTTAGGTAAATGTCATTATTACAGCATTTTTAACATGATAAAAGGATTAGAGAGGCTAAGAGTTGTACAGCTAGTATATATCTGAGGCAGGATTCTATTTCAATTCTTTTTCAAGTCTAGCTTGAAGCAACCTTTTAAACCCTGCTCTCCTACAAGAAAGCCTTCCATACTATAAGAAGAGAAAAGTGAGACACATGGCATACTGGAGAGGTCATAGGACTTATAGTCAGGGAAAAAATGAATTTAAATTTCATGTTATATATTTAAAAGTTATGTGTCCTTGGGCAAATTACTTAACTTCTTCCGTGCCCTAATTTCTTCAACAATAAAATGAGTGTGTTGGATTTGATAGCCCTTTAAACTGCGATTCTCTGATCCATTTAGACACAGTCTTACCTAGGAATTTTTGAAACTTTAGCAATAGGTGGCAAGGAACTTTCATGCTGGCATTATAGAGTAGTGAATCTGTGAGATAACACTGTGAGAAGTCAGGACTGGAGCTCACCAGTACAGATCATTTGGTAATTTCCAATTCAATGTAAGAAAATAAAATTAAACTCCAAAGATTTACAAGACTCTGTGCTGAGGAGCAGGAACAAAAAGACAGGGAAAAGTAGTCCCTGACCTGAGCGACTGGCATTCTACTGAACTAATACAATGTAGAAACAAGTATAAGCATCAGCTGAGGAAAGAAAGGACCTTAAGAGCTAGGTATCAGAAAAACTTCTTTTAAGAGACAGAGGAACTTCGACTTCAGACAAGCTAGGGATTCTGAGAAACAGAGATGAGAATCAAGAGAATTCTAGGTATGGCAAACAGTCATTATGAAAACATAAATAGAGGAGATGGAATTAAATATGATAGACTTTTGGCAATTTTTGAATGGAAATAGAAGGGAGAATATATGTGTATATAACATATATATAATTTCAGGTATATACTGCGTTATTACAAAATTGACCACATATTAGAGTATAACAGGCATACACAAAAGTTCAGAAAGAAACAAACATTAAGTTTATCTTTTGCTTATTAAAATGCCACAAAAATGTTAAAAATGAGTTCTTAAAGAAAATATTAAAAATGAATTAAATACCAAATGACTTAATACTAAAGAAGGGCAAGACAAAGAATAAATAACATAAACAATCTGTTTTCATTAAAAACAATGACAAGAATTATTTTAAAAGGATTGCATGAAATTTTATACCAATAATACTAACAGGTTCAATCAAATGAAAGAATATTTACAAAAAAATAATAAAATGCCTACCTTAACAGAACAAGGATTAAGTAAACTTATTTTAGATAAAAAGAACCAACACTAATCTATCTCAATAAGATAGAAAGATGAAAAAACACCAAGGATCATAAGGATTTCTAAGTTAATTTTATCAAACATCTAAAAAAAGGTGATTTCATTATTACACAGATTGAGAAAATAGGAAAAGACAGGCTTCTACTAAATTCCTTCTGTATTGAAAATATTGTTTTGATGCTTAAATTTAGGAGAATGAAAACAAAGAAAGAATATTGTAGACCAATCCCCCTGTTGTATATGGATGCAAAAATTGTAAATAAAATATTAGCAAGGCGTTAATGTGCCAACATATAACAAAGATTATACTTTAGATCTAGTTTGTACTTATATTAGAAATGCAAGTTGATTCAATATCAGTAAAAAATAAAATAAAATAATTGACAATATTCATAACCCAAACCATATGATTAAATTCAATATATGAAGAAAAAGGTTTCAATGATATTAAAATACATGTCTGTCTTTAAAAAAATTAGGAAGCTCAGGAATAAACTCCTTTTTTGAAAATATGATAACTAATATCTACCTAAAAGTAGAATCAGTATTATCTGATAGTCTTCTAGAGTAGAATGAGAGGTGGGGACGGAGGTGATATGAAAGCAGTCTTCAGGCTATTAAAGTCAGTTAAAGAGGTATGAGATTTGTTGTGTTTGATCCCAGAGTACCTATTTAGGAGTCATAGATGTAATTCCCAAAGGGGCGAATATCAATGAAAATACTTAAACAGTAATAAAAACTTTGAGAGCATTTGTAGAATGAGCTGTCTTTGGAGGCAATGAGTTCATCCAGGTCTTTAAAAAGCAGGTGGTGGATTAGTACTTATCAGGTATGCTGTAGTGGGCATTCTGGCCACTGAGGTGCCACTGTCTCTAAATTCTGTGATTCTGGGTTTGCATTATTACACAAGATAAGTTGGAGAAAAATGGGCAATTTAATCAATACCTCTAATTTGATTCTTCATCTTTTCCTTTACTCTAAAACTACCTATGAGCTTTGAAAGAAGTTAGAAATGGATTTCCTTTTTGCCCTTCAGAAATATATATATATATATATATATACATACATACATACATACATATACATACATACATACACACACACACATATATTAGGTAGCTTCCAGGGAGGGAAGGTATCTTAGCAACCTTTGCCACACAAGGTAATATGAAAGCACCTCTTTATCTGCCTGTCTCTTTGGCCCATTAAATACCTGGGCTGCTGTGCTTCTCCAGGGAGTTGGAGTGTTTGTGGACCATTGCCTTGGACTGATTGTAGTCATTGAAATACAGGGGTTGCTTTCACCAGTCTGGTTCTCCCTGACTGCTTCTTTAGTCTGTTGTGGATCCTTGAGACAGATTTCCATAGTAATTCCTAGCCTGACTTTATAGTGACCCCTCTCCTGCCTTCTCAGTCCCAGTGTTTATCTTCTACTTTCCCTAATGACATGGATCAGTGGCAGTAATTAAGGGATGAATCTTTCTTCTTGCTAATCCTTTATTAACTTCACTGTAAATAGATAAATGGCTTCACTCTACACAGATGACTGGGTTCTCTCTTTCTCTGAAATAACAAATGCTGTTTTGTTTCTTAATGTTGCTACCACTTAGGCTACCTTTAAAGTTCTGGTTTAAATCTGGTTCAAGCCTAAGCACAGGGGAAAGAGGCATGCTGGCATAGAAATTCTCTCCATGGTTCCTGTCAAATCTGCTTATACAAATCATCCTTAATACAAAAATGTAGAAAGGATGTAAGACATTCAGATTATTTTCTACAATAAGCAGCATGGAATAGAGGAAAGTGCTGGATTTAATCATAAGAGTTGGTTTCAAATTCTGGAACTATCCCTTACCAGGTTGTCTCTGGGCCTCAGTTTCCTCATCTCTAAAATGGACATGTTAGATTACTACAGGGGTGGGAAAGCTTAGGTCTCAAAACCACATGTGGCCCTTTACATCCTCAAGTGAGGCTCTTTGACTGAATCCAAGCTTCACAGAACAAATCCTCTTAATAAAAGGATTGGCTCTGTAAAACTTGGACTCAGTCAAAAGACTGCACCCAAGTACCTAGAAGGTCACATGTGCTCTTGAGGTCACAGGTTCCCTACCCCTGGGCTAGATTATCTCTAAGGTCTCTACCAACTTTAACTTCTTATGACTTAATGAGAGGTATAGGGATAAAATGTCTCATTTTTATTGTGAATCAATTTCAGAAAAGTATTTGAAAGTAAAATCCAAGGAAGAAGACAATACTAAAATTCATGGTCTTAAATGTCTATACACAAAAGCTCAACATTTTTAACCAAAGAGAGAAATTTGAAGTCCTAACACAAAGAGTTAACCTTGTAGGTATCACAGAGAGGACAAAACTACTGAACAGTCTGTGAACAATAAATGAGTACACCTTATTCAAAAGAAACAGGAAAGGCAAAATTGAGTGATGGGCTAGCATATTGATAAGGTGTACTAATATGGTGAAATCCATGAATCACATGGGAGAGGTGTGGCACAGAATATTTAGCGGAGATCAATAGAAGGAAAGACAGAGCAATTTTCAGGTTAATTACACTAGAGACTACCTGAATAGAAAGAAAAAATAAATGAGTTTAGGAAACATTATGATCTTGACATAGAATAGAAAGATAATCATAAGGAACTTCAACTATCCAGCCATTTTCTGGACCTCTCTATCAAAAGCAAAATCATTAATAACTTCTTGGTTTGTTTTTATGGTCATCCCATCCTCACAAATGTAGCAAAAGAAACAAAGAAAATTTTATACTGGACCTGAGTGTCCCTAACAGAGAAGGAGCTCATGGCCAGAGTAGAAATAAACACTCTCTCTTAAAGTTTGGGATAAAGCAAAAGAAAGAAAGCAACCATCTGATACTCACCAAAGATTTTGTGAAAGCAGATTTCAAGGATTGAGGGAATGATTATCATGATACCATAATCTAGAATTCTGTAAGGGAAGCTAGCCCCAAAGGGATGAGAAACTCTTAATATTGAAACGCGAAGGCACAGAAGAAAACAATTCTAGGGAGGAGATGGACAAAACAGCAAACATTATCTGAAGAAGCTGGTATGAATGAGCAGGAAACTCAATAACTTACTTAAAACTTTTGAAGAAAAGTACAGAAGATGGAAGCAAAGGCAAACAGCAAAAGAAAAAGGTTAAACAATGAATAGGATTTCCATTTTGGCTGAATGGGACAATGGAGACAATTATAGGTGAGGTACCTGGAAGGAACATAAGTCTTCAAAGACAGGCAGCTAGACGGTGCAGTGGATAGAGCACCAGTGCAGGAGTCAGGAGGACTTGAGTTCAAATCTCACCTCAGACACTTGACACTCACTAGCTGTGTGACCTTGGGCAAGTCACTTAACCCCAATTGCCTCATCCTGGGTCATCTCCAGTCATTCTGTTGAATATCTGGTCACTGGATTCAGATGGCTCTGGAGGAGAATTGAGGCTGGTGACCTGCACAGCCCTCCCTCACTCAAAACAAAGTCAAGTACAAGTCATGTCATCATTTCTCTGATGGCATGGTCTTCTTCAGTGACAAAGGACAAACACACACACACACACATTTTCAAGGGATCATGAATCAGTTAGTGTCTTACTCTCAGGTGTGCAAGCAAGCAGATGTCTATCCCTACAGTTTCATGGATGCACAAATGAATGATATAGGTGTAGGTGTATAATGGGATGCGTACTTTGATCAAAAGTCTAGATGTCTGGGTCTATGCCTGAATACCTAATGATTGTTGCTGGACAGATTCACAAGAATTTAGTGGGAGGAAGACCTTAGGGGGTACTCAATCAGCAGGTAGTCTAGACTGTGACTCCTCCATTATTGACCACAAGGACACTGTGATTAACAAAATTTGATAACTTTCTATACCTAAATTAGGTGAAGTTTATTAAGCTTATGCAAATTAGGAGATCTTGCATTCCCTTCCTAATTGAAGTTGAGTAAACCAATATTGGGTATATAGGGACTTCTCAATATATAGGATGATTAATCAGAGGTTGAACAAACATGGAATCACCTTTGTCTGATAGGGACTATCAAGAGGTCAATCCTCACAATTTCTAACAGAGAAGAAGCAGAGCTGCTTAATTCTTGACTTCTGTTTTCTCTGCTGAGAAGAACGACCTTTGCACAGAAAATGAAAGAATGAAAGGAGTAAACAGGGAGTTGATAACGAAGATAATTAAGGACAGAGTTAAGAAAATTAGTTACCACTAATGCATCCAAGTTACTTTGTCCAGGTCAGTTTCATCCCTTGGTCACTAAAAGATGGTGGATGTGATCCCTGAGTCATCCACAGTTATATTTGAAAGATCACAGAAAAGAAGAAGGGAAAGATTTTTACCACAAGGCTAAAGAAAGAAATATGTGCTCATTTTAAGGGGGGAAGAAATAAAAAAAACAAAATCTGAAAATTATAGGCAATGGAGCTTGCCTTCAACAGCTGGTAAAATTCTCAAATGGATCATCAATTAAGTAAACATATAGAAAAGGAAAAAAATGATTGCAAAGAAGCAAAAAGCTTCTTCAAGAGATTATGTCAGGCAAACTTTATTTTCTGTCTGCTTTTTTTTACTAGCATTAATTAAATAGATCAGGGGGATGCTTATATATCATTTAAATAGATTTTAACAAAATATTTCCAATACTATTATTATGGAGAAGATCTGAGTTATTCATTAGATGATAATACAATTAAACAGATTCAGAAGTGAATGAATAGTGGAAATCAAAAGGTGGATGTTAATTATTAATTATCTGATGGGCAGGAGCTCTCCTGTGAAGTATCCCAGGCAACACTGTCTTATTTAACATTTTTGTTGACAGACTTGCTGAGTCATAGAGAGAAAATTCACTAAATCTGCTGATGAGAAAAGCTGGGATAGATAGCTAACACAGCAAGGATGGATAATGCTGGATAACTAAAGGTATTTAAAAATACGAAATCATTAACATTGGAACAAACAAATGGAACAAACAAATAATATGGAGTTTCATGAAATGAATGATTAGCAAAGCATTTATTAAGCACTTACTATGTGCAAAACACTGCTCTTAGGACTGGGGATACAAATAAAAAGGAAAGACACTGCTCTCAAAGAAATTATATTCCATTTCAGGGAGACAACATATATAGGAGGATTTACTTGCAGAGTAGATGGCAAGTGTAGTGACAAAGAAGAAGCTAAAGTTTGATGATTTTCATCTTTCTTGTATTAAAAATTCCATTAATAACTAGCTATTCATCCAAGTGGTATGAGTATGACTGGGGGAAAGAGGCTTAAGGAGCATGGCCTCCTGCTGTGGATAAGGAAAGAAGAAATAAGCTATAGGATTGGAGTGGAGAAGGAATTCGGCACTCCTTCTCACAAAGGGAGGGAATCGGGGTGGGGGAGGTATAATCATCAACCAACTAGGAAAAGGATAAGGAATGCTGTCCAGAAAGTTGGCAGGGGGAGGGATCCTTCTCATGGTACTTGTGCATGCTGAACCCACACAATAGGACCTAGACCCTGGAGGAGGGTTGGGGAGAAGACAGTCCATATACATGACTCCTACTTGACTTGAGGGCTGGGATCTTGGCCCAGTGAAGAGGAAACCTAGAACAGGAGAAAAGTCAAAAGGAATAAATTAGAAATTTTTTCATTTGGGTCTGAACATTTAATTTTACAATTAGAATGGTAGGTATATTTAGACAGCATTCTTTCTGAGGGAAAAAACTTCAAGTATTTGCATACCACAAAGTCAATATAATGAAGTGATAGCTCTGCTGTATTCTGTCGTATATTCTGTCAGATCACCTTAGCAGTATCATATCCGGTTATAGGCACCACAATGGAAGAAGGGAGTTGAAAAGTAAAGAGCATCTAGAGCAGCTAGATACATAGTGAGTGTTAAGCTGGTTAAAGTTCATTGCCAGAAATAACTTTTGAGCAACAACTGATATAAAATACAGCACCAATGACATGTAAAACTAGAAAAGGATGTGAGGTGAGCCATGCAATGAGAGCTAGCAATAAAACAGAGCCTGCAATAGGCTCCATCAAATATTAAGGAAACAAACAAAGGAGGCTTGCCAGTCCTTAGTGTGTACTTTACAATTAGAATGGTACGTATATTTAGACAGCATTCTTTCTGAGGGAAAAAAAACTTCAAGTATTTGCATACCACAAAGTCAATATAATGAAGTGTACCTAAATTTATAGGAAAAGATGGGCAAGAAAGATAAGAAGAAGACAAGGAAGATCTCCATCACTCCCAAAGGATATGCCATAATAGAATATGATCTATAAACATGGGAAATATTCCTTAGCTAGTGCTCAGTATACACAGCATCCTTAGGCACAAAAAATTTCAGCTCTATTTGCAACTTAATTTTTAAAAGTTTTGGCCTTAGACAAAATATAGCATTTAAAAATTTTTAATTGAATTTTTTGTCCAAGATCTAGAATTTATTATTTTAAGAGTAAGTATTAGCTGCATATTGATCCCTCTACTGTAGATTTTTTCATAAATGTATGTGTGGGGGAAAAAGGCATGAAGATTGCCACACCCCAAGTCCAAACATGTCCCCTAAGCCTCTAAGTAATAATTGTGCTTTCATTTAACCACAGATTCCTTGGAATTCTTAAACTAACCTCCTCTTACATTCCCTCTCTGAGTGACCTCTACTCAAAATGAAGTGTGATGAGATATAATATGAATTCATGTGGCTATTATGCCCTGAGTCCTAACCTAAGATTGCAGACACATAAATAATTTTTTTTCCAATGGCTTAGAAGTTGGAATTTATGAGATAATATATCAGCATCTAATCCAATTCAATTTTACCCTATGCAAATAATAGCTAAATTCCCACCTTCAGAGCTAAATCACCATCCCTACTTTTGAAAGGTAATTCCAAAGCAATTTTAGAGTGCTATAGATTTTAATAGTGGACTGAGAGTATTTTTTCCACAATAATGGGTGTGGGTTGCTCTAGCCACTGGAGGATATTGAATTGTAGAGGCCACAGATGCATGTTCTCAGTCTTCCTCAGAAACAGTCATTTGGGGTTTCCATACGTTAAATTTTCTTCAAATTGCCTAATAATAGTAATATTGAACTAACTCAGTAATCACGTTAATTTTTTTCACTTTTTTTCTGATTCCTAAAACCTCTACTTCATGATCTATTACTATAGGAATGAGTCCAGCTGGATTTGTGACAGTAACTTGACTCTGGACTCATTGATTTAATGAAACTCAACAGAGATTAAGACAGAAGTGCTTCTTTCTAGAACATAATGATGGGCACTGGTAAACTCTTCTACTGCTTCCATCCAAATAGATCAATTGTCACCTTTATCCAGGAGCTTTAATGATGCCTTCAGCAAGCTTCAAGTTAGCCACTATAATGTTATTTATGAGGGCACATAGATATTTGAGAATGCAGGTTCAGCCAGGCAGCTCAAAGCCCTTTTATTAAGTGCTTACTACATACAAACAACTGTGTTAAATGTTGAGAATATTTTTAAAAAGGCAAAAATTGGTCCCTGCTCTCAAGGATTACACATTCTAATGGGATGGAGGGGTAACTCCAAGCCATCTCAGATATACAGGTCCAATTATGTTTGATTAGTTCTAATGCAGGATTTGATCCATTTTGCATGAGGCTTAAAATGGAAGACAGATGTGATTCAATAGTCGCACTACTGACATTTTACATGGATTTTTCCATTGTGTGAAGTGTTGTGGAAATTTTATTACATGTTAAATAATATTATTGTGTGACCTATAGGAAGAAAATGTAACTGCTTCTTTAGAGAGAGTGGATAGAATAAGGAGGAGAGGAAAGAGGACTTTCTCTTAAATGAGTCACCGAGTTTTCCTCCCAGGGAACTTGACACAGAACCTTTGTGGGGTGACAGCCAAAATCTTACATCATTAAGTTGCTCCAGATTGTTGCAAAGGTGTTGTTTTACTAGTATAATTGAAGCTTTCTACTGCTGTGTGCATTGGTTTTATAAATAAATTGCATATTAGCTCTGTATTTCTTTTCTCTTTGACAAGGTTCATTTGACATCATTATTTGCTAGCAATTGTCATTGCAAGTCTCACTTAGCAAGCTGACTTTACAACAGGTTCTGTCATGCTGGGTTTCTTAGACTATTTTTTATTTGGTTAGGTTTTTGGTGGGTTTCTTTTTAATTTGTGCTGAATTCGATGACCACATTTTCCCATCCCTACTGACCTTCATTCTTCCCAATGTAGCATATTCTGAAAACATAAATATTTCCTTTGTGGCCCACTTTTAGACCAATTAAGGTATTGACTTATAATCTCCTTAACCACCCAAGTGGTCTAGACAACAGAAGGGAGAATTGGGGTGGTCTAGTTTGAAAGAATCCTACACAGTTGAGTTACTATGATTAGGCTGGATTTCCTCCACCCTTCCTCCTCCATTCTTCTATTTTCTTATATCACTTTGCTCCATGAAATAACTTCATAGTGAAACTGTCACATGTTCCATATAAGTAGAACTGCAAAAACTTAATTTCTCTTGTTTAAGCAACTCTTAGTACTATGCATTTTTCACTCCTAAAATTCTACTTTTACAGTAATAGGGGAATGATTTCATTAAAAGAGTTAAAGGATCAGCAAATAGGGCAAAGACTGAGACAACTTTTTTTTTTCTGTTTCTCTACAAAGGCTAATGTTTCCCATTTTTAAGGGGGAAATTGCAAAAAAAAATGTTTTCAAAATGTTATTAATTTAGCTTTATTATATACACAGCTGGACCATGTGCCTCCCACCTACACATAGGATTAAGGAAAAATGCTTTATACTTTTAAAGTCTGAGAAGTGAAATGGTCCTT
The DNA here is from genome assembly GCA_023548195.1 of Bettongia penicillata ogilbyi. NCBI lineage: Eukaryota > Metazoa > Chordata > Mammalia > Diprotodontia > Potoroidae > Bettongia > Bettongia penicillata. Next base: position 2,173,827 of record JAJHZJ010000122.1, read on the forward strand.
CACTACTACAATGGAGAGAAATTGCTCTCTAGAGAAATAACTGGACATTGACTGGTATATTTATTTTATAGCTTCAAGCCATTTACATACTTTGATCAAAATAAGATACATAGGATAATTCTGATCTATCCCAAATGGCTAGGAAATAGCAGGTTTTGATATTCTATTCTTGTTAGTTGAGAATTGCACTAAATATCAAATAAGTAAAATCTGAGAAAATACAGCTAATGGAAATTATGCATGATGTAATTTAATAATTTAATGTACCACAGAGAAAAAAATCAGTATTCCTGAACTTATCTTTTGCCTCCATCTTCTCCATTTAAGAGAATCATCTTCTGACTGGGAAGGATAAACTAAATGGGTTTTACTGAGCCACCAAGTCAGGTTACACATGGCTCAGGGCAATTAGAGTCAAAGTTTTATGAAGTGACAGTTTAAAAAAATAACATTTTTTTTAACTGACCCTGTGATACCATTAGTCTAGGAAATTCCTGATGAGAAGACTTCTCTTCCTGCACAGTTCAGGACCTGTTCTACAACATACTGGTTTAGTGTTACCTGTTTTCCACTGAGAAATTAAACTACTCATTCAGGGTCACATAAGTAAATGCATCATAAGCAGGAAGACTTGAACCCATTTTTTTTCTTGACTTTGAGGCCAGCTCCCTGTCCATTCCATCACACTAATTCTTGAGAGTAAAGTACTGCCTAACAGTTCTATATGAGTTTAAGTCTCCTAATCCAGGCAAATAGCAACATAAATGGGACAAGAATTCAGAGAACTGTAGTCAGAGACAGTGTGTTGTAACCAAGAATAAAAGGTAGAAAAGCCTGTAGATGGGCAAATATCCCAACTTTTCAAAAGGACAAGAATAGAGTTCTTGCGTTATTGACCAGCAATGTGATGTTTCCTTCACTCCCCTCTTCTTTCCAAATCTTGTTATTAAACTGATGATTTGTGAGACTATAGAAAGAAGTATAAAAATTACTAGAAGCCATTATAACTTCACTAATGTGGAAAATCATTTCATTTAGAAAATAACATAGCTAATCTATATTTAGTTTATAATAAGAAATTTGACAAAACTTTTCATGGTCAACTTGTGGACAAGAAAGGAAAATATAGGCTAGATGATAGTACAATTAGGTGTAGACTTGAGGTAAGTAGAAAGTACTTTAAATGCAAAAAAAAAAAGGATTTTGGATTTTATCCTAAAATTAGTAGGACACCACAGGAAATGACCATTCAGGAGAGTGACATGGTAAGCCATATTTTTATTATCCTTTTTAATAATATTTTATTTTTTCCAATTACATGTAAAGACAACTTTTAACATTCATTTTCAAAAAATTTTGAGTTCTGTATTTTTCCCCTCACTCACTCACTTCCCTATATCACAACTATTTGGCAAATGTTCACAAAATGAGTTGGAGAGGTAAAGAGAATGATTAAGAAATTATTGCAATATTTTAGGTGATGGGTTATAAGGGCTTTAACAAGGATGGTAGCCATGTGTGAGAAGGAAGTGGAAAGAAAAGATATCATAGAAAAAGAAATGACAATAGAGATAATTGATTAGGTTATGTAGCATAGGGGAAAATTGAGAGTTGAAGGATGACCCTAAGGTTGTGAACCTCCGAGCAGAAGGGTAGTGGTACCTTTAACAAAAATAGGGAAGTTAAAAAGAGGGACGGGTATTTGGGAAAATATAATAAGTTCTATTCTGAATGTGCTGAAATTCACAATGACAAGGAGACTTAAAACTAAACTATTTACGGTTCAATTGAAGGAACTGAGTATATTTAGCTTAGAAAAAGAGATGATTTAAGGTGAGTTATAGGTGTCTGAAGAACTATCACATGTGGGACACATATACATAAATGTGTGTGTATGTATTCAAGTATATGTGTGTATACACACATGCATATATTCAAGTATGTACATATATACCTATCTTATGTTCATTTTTCACATAATCCTTCAAATATTTGAAGAGAACTCTATACAGAGAGGCAATGTGACATAGTAGATAGAGAGAAAGCTTTGAAACTAGGAAGACCTGGGTCTGAGTCATACCTCTGATACATGCTATTTAACTCCTGATTCCTAGTGTTACAGACAACTTTCTAAGAATATAAACTGTTAATTATAATAACGAAAAAGAGGAGGTGGAGAATTTCAGTTTATGTGTAATATGTCTCTTAGTGAAAAACAAGAAGACAGAATGTAAAGTAAAATATCCAAATTTACTGGCTGTTTGGAGTCCAGATAACCATGGGAGTTTACTGTATCCACTCTTCATATTATTTGAAAACCATGAACACAACCTTCCCAAGTCTTAGCTTCATGAAGCTGGCGGGCAAGGCAGAGAGGAGGATAGATGTCAAATGTTTAATATATTAAGAATTAGGCTTTTGAGTAATCAGTTAACCTAAGTTTTCCAGTGAGTCTTTCAATTTCACTGCATAAGGAAAGAATGTCTTTTGAAAGTATTGGAGGTAGCCACCAAATGAACATGTCTGGACAATTATGAGGAAAGCTGTCACGGTGGCACAGAAAGAAAGCTTTATAGCAGCATCCGAGCATTACTGTCAATAGCCACGCCAGAGCCAATGCAGGAAATCCATTCCTCAATCAGATGAAGTCATTGGCTTAGCATCTGAGAAAATAATGAATTCTATTATATTTGGGTTATTTCAATAGTTGAAACTTTCAACACTTGTATTGATCCAGTTATTGAATTTCACAGATATTTATGGGGAAGGTGGATTAGATGCTTGAGGTATTCAATTATACTTCTGATTTTCATTCATGACAACTTTTTTTTGACCTACATAAAGCTTTCAAGGAGTTTCTTCTTGCCACAAACATAGGCCAATTAAATCGAATGACAACTACTGTGTCTGTTTCATTTGAGTAAGTTGGGATGAATTTCCTGAAATATTATTATTCTTGGACTAGCTTGCTAGGCCTGTGGTGCCAAAGCTTATTTATTTTTTAAGATGTCTGTGTAGTATTGATACCCTGTCTAATTTGTGAGGATTTCTTAGGTCCTATTTTGTTTGTGGTTTTATTATTTTATTGCCTATAATCTCTACATAACAAGATTTCACAAAATTGGACTCCCCAAATTTGGAATTTGAAATTCTTTCAACAGGAAATAATGTACAATTTATTTATGAAAATACTTTCTTTATAATGAAAATCATATTTATGTTGTAAATAAGATGGTAAGGGGCCACAATTAACTTACTTATTAGAAGTTTTTAAAACCTTTGTTTTTTAGAACTTTGGAATTTTGTATTATGTATGATTGCTGAAAATGAGCCAAATACCAAGCAATCCTTAGAGAGCTGTACTGGAGGGAAAGGGGGATGGGCATGGCATTGTTGTCAGTTTTTATAGTATTTAGTTGAAAATGAATTGAATTTATTTCTAAATAGTTTCATATTCGTCAACTGACTCACATCAGCCTTCCATCTCACTAGTTTGAGCATGGGAACTGTCTCTATGTATATGTCTAGAGCAGTTTTCTAAAGAGGTAGAAAAGGGAGTGTCAATTCCAACAGAATCTTCAGTCATTTTGGAGGTTAAAAAGATTCTACCTTAAATTTATGCAAGGTCAATAATTCAATTTCCATAAATTTTGCTTCTGTCTGAGTAAAAAGAGACCATGTTTCCTTTTAAAATCAGACTCAAATCTCAGGTGCTTATTATTATTGTCATTGGTTGGGCAATATGTAGTTTGTTGTTACAATTTTTTTAAGGTTAGTCTCCCTAGCTTTCCCAGGTTAGAAGTTCAATGGCCGCTTTCCTGCTTGACCTCACCAGTTACTAATTACTTGTTCCATTTCTAACCCAGATCAGTACATCACTCTTTAGTCAATCTGATAGACCTCTACCCCTACATGCTTACTGAATTGGTGCTAGATATAGTGTGGACACCCAATTGGATTAGCCCACTATAGCTTAGAACTCCTGAGTTCAAGTAATCAATTGTCTTCCAAGAATCATGGAAATGTGCTACCATACTTGGCAAAATAATTTTTTTATGGTGAAAGTATTTTATCATTTGCATGTTACATGAAGCAGTAGAATACAACTTCCTCAACTGTGCATAGGTGTATTTTTAAAATACAAATTATTCACACACAAATAAATGGCAATTTTTTGCTCAGGCTCTAAAAAAGTATCTGAATGTCTTCTTCCCATTCACCATTTCAGAGGATTTCATGCTTTCATCCATGAGGAAATGGAAGGTAAAACCAATAAAAATGAATCATCTGGAACTTATGGAAATGATTGTTGAAAACTAAAAACAAATAAATTGATAAATTCGGAAAAAATAAACCTCTGTATAGAAAAGGGGAAAAATGAATCATCTGTTTTGAAACCTACCTGTATCCCTCATATTCTCTATTGCTTAACATGTAATAAAATTTCACAGATCTGATCCACCTTTGATCTCTTAAGTGTTCATCTCCATGTATGTAGTGATCTAGCAGGCTAAGGTGTTACAAAGTGAATAATATATAATTAAGGTCTTTAAGAAAAGTTAGAATAGGAAGAAATAAGTCACTGAAGTCAGGTAGAAGGCACAACATGAGGTAAACACGTTCTGGCATAGTTCAATCACTGTGTGACCTTGAACAATTAACATAATTTTTATGACTTAGTCTTGTCACTTAAGAAATAGTTGCTCAGCAAGATGGCATAGCAAAAGCAGGAATTTCCCTGAGCTCTCCCACAAAGCCCTCCAAATACCTGTAAAAATGACTCTATCCAAATTATAGAGCTACAGAACCCACAAAAAGACACAGTGAAACAAATCCCCAGCCCAAGACAACCTATAAAGTCAACAGGAAGGGTTTTCTGCACCAGGCAAGGAGTGGAGCCCAGTCCTACATGGCTGCACTGGCAGCCAGAGCAGGCCTCAGTAGACTGAATTATTGGCAGCTGTGGTGGTTTTCAGGCTTCTCAACCCATAAACACCAAAAATGTCAGTGAGAAAACTCTGTAGGACTTGGGATGAAAGAGGACCTCAGGGTCTGGCAAGGTCCAACTAAAGCCCCATGGCAGTTGATACTAAAACAAGACATTGTTCTTGGAGCTCCAAAGATAAATGCTCAGGTTTCCCAGAAGTAACACTGATCCGTGGAATTGGATATAAGATGGAGATTTGCTAAGGGCATATCCATAAGTCCCTGATTCTCCTGATCCTACAAAATTATTTATTGTATAAAATCTACTAACCTAGCTCAAAAAAACTGCACTTAACAAAAGTGGAAAGAAATATGGAGATTAAAACAGTCACCAGTAGCAGGATTTGTCTGTGCCTGAGCTAGATCAGCTCTGTGGCACCCAAAAAGAAATGAGAAATCAGCCTTCTCAGTTGTTCAGTGACAGTTTTTCCCATTAGTGCCTAGTCTCTGCTTCCTCTAGTTCGGCATCTTCACAGCCTAGAAAAACTTGTATGAGGAATTTGATTCCTTCATAGTATTATTTCCCCTTTTGGTAACTTTATGAATCTGTACTGCCCTTGTCTGAGCAGTGCGGTACTCCCTGAAGCTTTCATAATCCTATTTCGTCATTTGTGCATCAGGAGAGAAAATAACTCATTGACTTGGATGGAACCCATCATTTCAACATCTATCTAGAAAGTTTTTTTTATATAAATGGGACAGGGCAAATAAAAGGTGCAAGATGATGCATTTTTTACATTAAAAATATAAATATATGCTCCTATGAGGGAAGCAAGATAGCACAATGAACAGTGTTCGGGTGGAGCTCAACAGAAGGAAAAAGAGAAGCAACACTGGCTTGTGAATATTCTATAGGACAGGAGGAAGAAAGAAATTAGCAATGTGAAAAGCGAAACATGTCTGTCATGGAGAAATTATCATCATCATCATCATCATCATCTTCTTTGTCTTTTCTTTCTCTCTCTTTCTCTCTCTCTCTCTCTCTCTCTCTCTCTCTCTCTCTCTCTCTCTCTCTCTCTTTCTCTCTGCCCCTTTCTCTCTATCCCTTTCTGTCTCCCTCTCTTTCTTTCTCTCTTTTTCTTTCTCTCTATCTCTCAGAGACTCTCTCTTTCTTTGTATCTCTTTTTGTCTCTGTCTCTCTATTTCTCTATCTCTCCATAAAACAAATTAGCTAGTTGATACTACTTTGGTTTGCCTTAATGGCAATTTAATTTAATCCTCAAAATGATGAAGAATTCTAATTCTAAACCACCTAATTGATAAACATGAAAGATTTGCATACTGAAGTATAACTGAGAGAGAATTAGTGAGAGGAGAGGGCAAAGTCAGGATTAATCTGACATGTATCCTAGATTTGAGGAGAACAGAAAGAAGAGGTAGGATGCCATGGCTTAAAATTCTAAAGTAGAGATTAGGCAAAGAGGAATGAAAACCCCTCAAGAAAGTAAATCAGAATGCATAAACAGAAAAAAAAAATCATTATGCTAATGGAGAAACTGACTAAAAAGACATGTATGGGCATATAAGGTACCTAGCCAGAGACTCCTTGTTCTGTGGATTTGAAACCTGGCAGGGTAGCAGATGCAACTGGAGCAATCCAAGAGTCCAGCTTCTGCTCTCTATAAAATGAGGCATTAGGAGGAGTTTGGTTGTCTGCCTTACCACCCTCTAATCAGAGGAGAAAGGAAGCTGAGGGAGGCAGTATCAGTAAAACTTTTAGTGCTTTTACTCTACCCTTGTCCTTACTCTTTACTTCTAGTGGAGAGGGCCAAGGTCTCCCAGTGCACCCTAAGTCATCTCCAGTCATGGACGAACACACACTTCAGTTACCAGGAAGGTGCTGAGTTTAGAAGTGATGAATTTATCTTGGGAGGGGCACCTTGTTCCTGGAGTTGAAATCAGACAGGGCAGCAAATGTGAAGTGAAATGAGCTGAGAGTCTAGCATATTTTCAGTATGTAACATCACAATTTTCTTTTTGCCCAACGTCTGCTTGAAGTAAATTGCAGAAATGTTTTCTTTTAAGTTTTTGATAGAACATTCTTCATCGACAATTCTCTTGGTTAACCTTTTGTTTACTTTTGGGGAAATTGCCTATTTGTAATGTAGGAAAATCAAAATATAAAATGAATTAAAGCCACCCCTTTTCTTTTCATCATTCTACTCTCTAGAACCTTTCTTTGTATTATAGAATAAAATACCATTTTTTCTGATGCTTTTTTTGTCTTGATGTCAGTCAGTTCAACTCTGACCTCACTGAAACTGCCCTTGTCACAAAGGAAAGCAACGAATCGAGAACACCTGACACAATGACCTCCTCAGCGTTTAATCTCTGCAATTTATTTTGCTTATATTAATCTGAAACTGGTCTGGTCCCCCTAGGTCCCCATTCCTCCAAGTACCCTGCCCAGTTCAGAACCTATTCCATTTATGTTTTGTTATTGTTCTGTCTCTCTCTGTTATTTTACTCTTTCCTATTCCAGCTCTGAAAAAAAAAAAAGTGCAGTACCTAATTCTTTTGACCTTACCCCCTCATCCATTCTTATATGTCAGGGACATTGATTTGTACTTCCCCTGTCTAAGATCTATTTGCTTTTACTCTACCTTTGTCCTTAACTCTTTACTCTTAGAATTCTTACAGGGGTAGGGAACCTGTAGCCTCCAGGCCACATGTGGCTCTCTAGGTCCTCAAGTTCAGCAATTTAACAGACTCTTCTGTGAACAAATTCACATTTGTTCTGTGAAGTTTGGTTTCAGTAAAAGAGTCACACTTGAGGATCTAGAGGGTCTGGAAGTTTCAGGTTCCTCATCCCTGCTCAAAAATCTACTTCCAGGAATTGTTGTGTTCGTCCTTCATTGCCAAAGCCCATGCCATCAGAGAAATGATGACATGACTTGCACTTGACTTTGTTTTGAGTGAGGGAGGGCTGTGCAGGTCACCAGCCTCACTTCTCCTCCAGAGCCAACTGAATCCAGTGACCAGATGTTCATCAGGATGACTGATGATGACCCTGGATGCACTGGGAGACCTTGGCTTTGTAGGTAGTCACTTAGGGTGAGGCAATGCCCATTCATTGAACAAGCCTGTTTAAGAAGTAGCCAGGTCATGGCCCCTTTAATGAGGTCAAGAAAGACTTCAGGCTGGGAGGAAAATAGCAACAGTTAGTACTGATAATCATTCAAAAGCTAGGAGGGTCCAGAGAAGGTCTTACACAGGGGCCATTGGAGGGGAGGGGAGGAGAAAAGAGGTAAGGGAAGGAAAGGGAAGGGGCCAGTAAAACCCAAGTCAACTGGGTATCTTTTGGTCATCCAAATTTACCTTCCTTTGGAGAGGAGAAGGAAGGGGAGGGGGAGGCAGGCAGGAGAGGAGGAGGTGACTTAGCCAGCTAATTGTCTAAAGAGGAAGACAGTCCAAGTCCTAGTCCAAGAAGGCCATCTTGTCCTGTGTATTTTCTCTTATTGTTTATTTCTCTTTTCGTACCAATCTCATTGTCCCTTTGAATTTTTGACTGTTCAATTTCCTCTGAGTAGTGCTTTGCCAGAGTTTCAGCAACTTCCTACTCCCAATAGAAGTTAGTGCTAAGAAACATGAACTCATCTTGTAGAAATTTATCAAATCCCCCCCAAATCCCACTCAAGTATATATTTTTTTGCAGCACACCCCTCCCACCCCTTTCTGTTGCTTGATGCTGCTTGCTTTCTGCTAGCCATATCTAACGCCTACCACCTGGGTAAAGAACCAACAAAGGAGAATGAGAAGCAGTCAGAAAAAAGCAGAACGAGAATAGAATGGTGTCACAGAAACCTAGAGGAGAAAACACTGAGGACTCAAGTATGATTGACAGTGTCAAGAGTTACAGCAAAGTCAAGAAGGATGAAGATTTGGCTTTGTAAATTGAGCTGATTGGTAACTGGAGAGGGCAGATACAATTGAATGAAAAGTCTGGAAACTAAACTGTACAATTTAAGAAAAGAGTGAAAAGGAAGTAGAGGAATCAAGTGTAGGTGAACTTCTTAAAGAGTTTAGCCACAAGAGGTAGGAGAAATACAGGTAATAGCTATCAGGATGGCAAATAAAATGAGAAGAAATGAGTATGTTTGTAGGTTTTGGGGAAAGAGCTCATAAAATGGGGGATATTGAAGATAAGTAAGGAAGTAGAAATGAAAGAAAGGGTAACATTCTAAAGAAGACAGGATGGAATGGGATCATTTTGGGGTATAGAGGGGTATGCGTTGTCAAGGAGAAGGATCACTCCTTCATGTGACAAGGGTGAAGATAGTAGGAGAAGGCGTTTGTGTGATACAAGGTAGGGAGGAGGACAGAAAAGGGAGCTCTTGTTGAATGACTTCAATTTTTTCAATGAATATGACTCAAAATCATCAGCTGAGAGGATTATGGGTAGGGAAAGTCACCAGAGGTTTAAGGAGGAACGAAAAACTTTGGAGGTCATGGTAAGAATGAAGGACACAGTTTGGGTTTGCAAAAGGCAAAGAGAGAGGCAGACTAACAGATTGTGACCTGATGATGGAATTTTAGAATTCATGAACGTGGAAGTATACTTGTGAGGGATTGGAAGACCTAACATGGGACCATATTTCTGAAGCACTGACATAGGATAGGGAGTAGGACATACGAAATGAGGAATCTGAGGCACTAGGAACAGTGTCATGTGCTATAGAAGGTCAAATAGAATTAAATTTGAGAAATGCTTCTTAAATTTGACAAATTCAGGGTTACTTAGCAGAAAATGATTTTAGTAGACTGGGTACAGAAAACCTGATTGTAAGAGGTTGGAGGCTGAAAACTGAGTGCATGCAAGCAAGAAGATAGTCCACTCTTTCCAGAGGTTTATGTGTAACAAGGAAAAGAAACACCACAATAGTTTGGGACTATAGCTTGGTCAAGGAAAAGGATTTTTTTGTTTTTTGGTTTGTTGTTTTAGGATTAAGAGGATCTTGGTGTATTTACGTGCAGAACTGTTCATTTGTTTGCACTTGTTCTGCTTTTCATAACCCCAGGTGCAAAAAAGCTCTAACTGAAAGAAAATTCTGGTATACCAATGAAAGCCTGAATTATTAAACGTTTAAAGAAATTACTTTCAATTTCAAATAATTAACAGAACTGGAAAAACCAAGGATCCCTTTCTCTCATCCCATATAACCGATCACTCGCTAATTCTTGCTATTTGTAGCTCTACAGTGTCTCACATCTGACTGCTCTCTACTCAGACTTGCACCCCCTTTGTTAAGGCCCTGATCAGCCTCTCACTTAAACTATTGCAAATCCTCCAAGTTGGTATCCCCACGTCAGGCTCTCCCCACTCTGCTCTGTCTTCCACATAGCTGCCAAAGTAATTTTCCAAAGTGGAGGTCTGAACAAGTAATACCCTTCCTCAATCAACTCCACTGGTTCTCTATTACCTCTGAGAGAAATAAAAATGCCTATCTTTAGCTTATAAAGCCATTCAGAGCCTGTCATTGACCTTCCCAGACTCATTATATAGGATTTCTTTTCTACATATTTTACATATATGTATATGTCTATAAATGCTTATATTATATGTATGTATGTAGATATGTATGTTTCATTCTTGTTAGTTTTATCCCAAGTGCCTAGCATGGTTCCCAGAAAGGCATGGGCGCTTAATACATTTTTATTTATTACTTAGGAGAAATCCTCATATATTTTATTTGTTGAATAGATAAAAATAACTTTCCATCAAAATAGGAAGCTACCTCTGATATCAGATCTGGTTTTATCATCACAGTGCTTTAATGGAGGCTTCTTAAGAACAGAAAACCTCTCTAGCAATCTGGCCTTTAGCTTTCCTGAGCTGATCTCACTGGCACAGTGGCTCATAGAGCACAGGAGCATAAGACAGCTGCTTCAAGAACATATCAGGAGACGGTTAGTGCCGATGGAAGAAGACAACCACCTGGGATGTATTAAGTCTGTCTCTGGCTCTCTGCGAGGTAAGCCAGGGCAGGGAGCCGGAGAACAGAAGACAGAGAATACCAGAGGAGAGACTTGGCCCAAAGAGAAGGCAAGACTCCAGGGAACCACTAGGCACTAGGGAATAGAGGCCTCTGAATTTGAAGCTACATTTCTAGTTTGAACCCAGAAAAGAATGATTTATGTTCATGGCCTGGGAAGTATCCCACTAGATGATGCAATCTAATTAGAAAATGTGTACCTGAGGCCAGCTCTAGGGCAGATCTTTCACAAATGACATGGATAAGAACAACATAAACTCCCAGCCCTATCTAAGTACGGAACCCAGGAGCTAATTAAAGGGGTCTTTCAATGTGTTGAGCCTAGAGGAAAAACTAACATGTGGGGACAGTTCTGTTGGAGGTTTGCCCTATAGTAGCAACATGCCTAGAAGATACTGAAACAGGAACTGGAAAGGTTTAATCCCATAGTAAGGTGAAATGGAGAAGTTAGTCTCCTGCCCCCTTAGGGCAATATTGGCTAAGCTTCTATGAACTCTGAACTATGTGGAAGCCTTCGGTCAGTTTTGCACAGGGGGCTAGTGGTATCCCAGTGAACTGTTAAACAACATATAGTCAGAATCATTCCTTACCTCATAGGATAATCTGGGTCAGGGGTGAAGAAATCTGTGGCCTCAAGGCCATATGTGACCTTCTAAGTCCTTGGATGTGGCCTTTTGACTGAGCTGAAGTTTTACGGAACAAATTCTGTTACTAAAGGAATTCTGTGAAGTTTGGATTAAGTCAAAGGACTGCACTTGGGGACCTAGAGGGCTACATGTGATCTCTAGGCCAGAGGCTCTCTCCTTCCGGTCTGAGCCCTCTTCTGAGACCTACATGAGGAAAATATCCACAATTGCACAAAAGGGAAAGAGTATTACATAAACTGCACAGCCCTCCCTCACTCAAAACAAAGTCAAGTGCAAGTCCTGTCATTATTTCTCTGATGGCATGGTCTTCTTTGGCAACCAAGGACAAACACACACACACACACACACACACACACACACACACACACACACGGAGAAGGAAATATCAAGAGCAGGGAAAAGTAAAGAGGTGGTCAGCCCACCTCTTGTTTGAACAGCTCCATGTGGGAGAACCTGTAACCTCAGTTTTAATTGTTAGGAAGGTCCTGACATAAAATTTAAATTTGTCTCTTTCATTCGTTGCTCTCCATGTAGGGGCAAACAAAATGAGGTAAATCCCTCTCATACAATACAGTCCTTCAAAAATGCACATTAGAAAGTGTAAGTTCCAAATCACTAGAATCAGAATGAGATTTCTGAATTCTTTGATTTCTGCTTCACCATGCTAACCTCCAAAATGTCACTTGGACAGTTCTGATCTGTAACCTCAAGACAATTTAGAGGTTCTAATCTCGATGAGGATAGTCAGGAACTGGGACTGGTTTCTCTCTGGAGAAAATGTAGGAAACGGCCAGAAGCACAGCAGCACCTGGATAGTAAATTGGCATGAGGGAGCCTAGCTCAGGAGCACAAGAACAGCACCAGAGGAACGAAATTCCATAAGTTATGGCTATCTTGAGGCTCCTCAAATCATGAGGCCTGCAGTGAATGCCCCAACTGACCCTTCAGAAATGAGAGCTGCTTTAGATTTACCATCTAGATGGAGGGAGATGAGAAACAGCAAGAGCATAGTTTTAATGTTTGGGGGCAGCTTACTGGAGAACTTTTTCCTTTTGGAGAGTTATTTTTGAATGGTAAGTCAGGGCCAGCCTCTTGGGACTATAAGCAAATGGAAATCTCCATAATATGCCCCCAAATGCTCGTTTTTCTCCACCAATGATGAAATAGATTTTTCCTTTGCTAGCATTTCAGTAGATTGTTTTTCCCTATTTATCTATATGTCAGCTTTAAAGGATGTTTTACTTTTTGTTTAGACATTTTAAAATTAGAATAGACTAGAAATGAAATAATTTAGTTCCTTTTAGAAAACACAACATTTTTCACCTCACGAACTGACATTATTTTTCCTTACTTTCTTTTCTTCCTTTTTACTAAATAAATTTAGGGCTAAAATTTAGCCTGATTTTTTTTTCAATCTGGAGAAATTCTTTTCACCTTATAAAATTTAGCACATATAACTCTTAACTTGAGATCTTGCTCTTTTGACATTAATACCATTATGTTATTTTAAAAATATAGAAATTACTGTTATACATATGGGCAGCTAGGTGGTACAGTAGATAGAGTGCTGGGCCTGGAGTCAGGAAAAAGATTGGTGAATTTCAATCTGGCCTCAGATACTTACTGGCTGTGTGACCCTGGGCAAGTCACTTAACTCTTTTTACCTTAGTTTCTCATCTGTTAAATGAGCTGGAAGGAAATGGCAAACCTCTCTAGTATCTTTGCCAAGAAAACCTAAGATAGGGGTTATAAAGAGTTGTAGACATGACTAAAATGACTGAACAGCAAATATTATATGTATCAATATAGCGAGAACACTAGACAGGATATCTGAGTTTAAATCGTAAATCTGTTCAATTCTAGCTATATGAACAAAAGTGAATTGCCATTTAATATATCTGGTACTCAGTTTCACCATCTCATGGTTGAGTTATGATTAAAGATCCCTTCCAACTCTAAATTCTATGACAATCGAGATGCTACTGAAAAGGAAATGAGGAAGTTGTTGCTTAGTCCTTTAGGTAGTGTCCCATTCTCTATCACTCTATTTGAAATTTTCTTGACAAGGATACTGGTGTAGTTTGCCATTTCCTTCTCCAACTCGTTTTACAGTTGAGAAACTGGGGCAAACAGGGTTAAGTGATTTACGCAGGGTCACACAAGTACTAAGTGTTTTAAGTCTGGATTTAAACTCATGAAGATGAGCTTTCCAGATTCCAAGGCCAGTACTCTATCCACTATGCCACATAACTCTCATGAGGAAGACCTAAGTTCAAACATCATCTCAGCTACTACTAGCTCTGTGACTCTCTGCATCTCACCTCTTTCTGCAGTTTCTTCATTTGTAAAATGGAGAAAATAATAGCACCTACCTCCCAAAGTTGCTGTAAAGATAAAATGAAAATATTTTTAAAGTGCTTTGAGAACCTTAAATCATATTATAAATGCTAGTTATTTTTTGTCACCAAGTGAGCCAGAAAAAAATCCAACATATAAACTAAAATGGCTTCTCTTGAAATTCAAGCAGTAATAGACTCCTTAAGGAGTTTGCCTCAGTCTCCCTAATTCTCAATTAAGAACATCAAGCAAGAACTCCTCAAACCTTGAGGTAGAGTTCTAAGGAGAGACTTAATGAGGAGTTTCAGCTAAAGCTATCTGGTAAGAGTGGAAAGGAAATTTGATGCCAGAGGAAAATGGAAGGTCAAAGTAGGGCCCTAGCTAATCAATACAACATAATCTTTCTGGCTAAACTTCCCCCCCTTATAACCAAAGAAACACAATATGAAAATAAACAAACTTTCAAAGAATCTCCATTTTTTATAATCTTTACAATAATTCACTATTTCCATGAAATACTAAACAAACTTGGAGAGTCAAAAAGGAAGCGTTTTTACTACTGTAGCTCTCAGAACACTGAAATTGGCATTATTTTGTGCTATTTATCCAAAGGCCCCTAGTTCATAGTTAGCCTCTCTTTTTCCCATAATTAAACAAATTCAGTCACCTTTCTCCACAAGTGACATCGCTAGCTCCACAACTAGTCGATCAATCAAAGATCAAGCTGTATTCATGACATTCTACTGGGAGCGAGGAAGCTAAAAAAGGAGTAAAAAGCAAGCAGCAGAGCTAACTTCAAAGGGTCCATTAGGAAAGAAAGTAAACATGTGAAGAAGTAAAGTATAATTACAAAAAAAAACAAAAAAAAACCGATGCATTGTATAGGTAGATTGTAAGGAATTGCCAGTTGTATAGAAAGAAAGTGCTCTGAGCTGGGAAAATACAACAGCAAAAATAAAATAAGGTAAAATAAAATAGAAACCAAAAACCTCAAACATTTATTCAACAACTTGCAACTCCATGTTAGGTTCTGGGGAAGATACAAGGTAAAGGATGAAAGTCTACCTGCCTGCCCAGTTGGAGTTTAAAGGTTACCAAAGGTTACCAAGGGATGAGACAAGTACAGAAAAACATAATATACATTTATATGATAAAAAGGCAGTGTGGTCCCATGAATAGAGAGCCCCACTTAAAGTCAGGTGGTTTCAAGTCATACTTCTGATAAATATTGGTGATGTGGCTGTGGGCAAGTCATTTATCTGAAAGAAAATTCTCTAAGACCATAAATTGCTAACAAGATGCCATCCTATAGTGGTAGATGGAATTTCTTCATCAGGGAGTTAGCTATACGAATGAAATCACAAGTTCAATCTCTATTCCAATTCTATTAAATAAATACCTTAATAAGGTTGTGTTTTTTTTGTTATCGGATTGTTTTGGGGTTTTACATTTTTAAAAATTTTATTTAGATTATTTGTCATTTTTAGTGTATTTAGCTGAAATATTGTTTTTAGTTTGCAACATTCACTTCCACAAGATTTTCAATTCTAAATTTTTTCCTCATCAATAAGTTGTTTTAAAAAAAATTCTGTGAGGTCTAAGAGGATTGGGGATGAAGAGAGAGACTAGCAAAAACTTTACGGAGGAGCTGGTATTTGAGTTAGGCTTTAAAAAAAAATAAGAATTAAGCAAAGAACAAGAAAAAGGAAAGAAAAGGGCAAACCAAGTCTTGGGTGCTAGAGAGCCCAGCAAGAAGCAAGGCAGGGTCTAGGCTGGCTGGAGTATACATTGAGGAAGGGAAGTTTTTGCTTCTTCTCCACTCTCAGCATCTAGTCAGGTGACAAATCTCATTTTTATTCTAACTCGATAGCACTTTTTGTTCCCCATTTACAATACTGAAACCCTAGTTCAGGCCTCCCGTATTTCCTACTAGACTATTAAAAACTACCACTCCACCGGTCTTCTACCTCTAGACTCTTTCCTTCTCAGTCCGTTCTCCACACAGCAGCTGGAATAGTCTTCCTAAGAAACAAATCTGACCATGTCACTCTGCTGCTCAGCTCTGCCAGAATAAAATCTTCTCAGTCTCCTCAGACTAGATTTTAAGTCTTGTCCCACAAGTGGGCTCAAACTTTTCTTTCCAAACTTTAAAAAAAAACAACAAATCTTTATACATTCTATATTCTAGGCAAATGTTGACTGGAGGTTCCTTGAGTACCCCCTATCTCCTTGCATTTGCAAGTTGCCTTCTATGCCTGAATTGCATTTAATCATCATGGCTAACTTCCAAAATCTTGGTCTTCTTTCAATATTCAGCTTGCCTATTATCTCTGTGAAACCTGCCCAGATACCACTTCCCCCAAAGTTGTTAAGAGTTCTCTCTCTCCTTAAATTATCTTATATTTCCATTTAATAGTTTTCTAATAATTTTAACAGCTTCTTGGTTCATTCTTCATAATCTGTTGACTCTAGTGGCATCCATGATTTTACATTTATATAAATGAATATAAAACTGGGTAACGTGCTAGAGTGAACATTTCATTCCTTCCCTCTTCACTAAGGGCCTCCTCTCAACTCTGGACCCATACATGCAGAAAGACTACCTGACCCCCTAAAAGAAGGATCAGACTCCTTTTCTCATCTTTGGTTGATTACAGTTCTACCCAGAAATCTTAAGGAAAAATAGTTATAACTTGGGTTTAGATCATATCTAGACACTCTTCATAATGGGGATTCAGTGGGCAAATATGGGACAGCTACTTATTTCCTACACAAGAAAGAACTTCTTAATTAAAAAGACTCTCATAATCATTTATTAATGAAGGCTTAAAACAAACAGCAAAAATAACTATTGTTGTATTCTCCTGGAAGTTTGAGACTCGAAACAATGAAGGCACAAAGCATTTGGTGGAACTGTCAAATGAGCATCTGCTGTTGTTGTTTTACCCAATCAATCCCCCCAGCTCTGGGTTTTTTGCTTGTGTTAGTTGGGTTTGGCTTTTTGTTTTGTTTTGTAATACAAGCCAGGACTTGAGCCCTTCCTCCTGTTGGTGGTATCCTCTCCAATACTAAATGTACTGTCAGTCAGCTCCAGCAAAGACATATAGTACCTCCAGAAGACCTACCGAACTCAAAAGAGAGCTTCCCTAGCTGGGCACATCAAATCCAGGAGTTCGATTTGGTCACCATGCAAAGAAAGACAAAACAGAAGAGGGACCTAAGTTCTAATACTGAGTCTCAGGTTGGCACAACCAGAACACCTGGTCTGTCTTCCATGTGCTCACTGCTGCGTTGGACTCAAAGATGCTATATGATTAGGGAAGGAGAGGAGCAGCCTCTCCTATCATCCCTCAGAAGAAAGGCTCAAATGGTGCTGATATGATCTGTTATGGAGAAGAGAAAGAGTAAGCAAGGATGGGTCATTCCTGAATAAAGATCCACTGAGTGAGGTGCTCTTCCCGACCAGACCTATGAAGAGATTCTGTATCAAAGAACTCAAGTCCTTTGGTACTGAACTATTTCCCCAGAATTCTACGGAGTATAATCACCGATGTGCTAGTAAATGCCTAACAGCTAACTCTCCAGAAACAAAAGAAATTTACACACAACCTACTTTGAGGCTTAATCTGAGTTATTAATATTTTCTCCAACAATTTCTTAAGTCTAAGAACAGGGGCGAGAAACCTGCTGCTTCGAGACCACAAGTGGCCCTCTATATCCCCAAGTGTGGCTCTTTGACTAAATCCAAACTTCACAGAACAAATCCTAAGGCCACGGGATCTCCACCACTGGGGCAATCAATAGAACAATAAATTGAATTCTAATCTGCAGTATTTACTTGTTTCTAAAAAGCGTAACAATCAACTATTGCAAAGTAGTACAAGCTGCCTCCACCATAAGAGTTGTAAGCAGGTCCAGAATTCTCTTAGTTCAAGTTCAATATTGGGATAAAATGAGGTACCTGTGAGTCACTGAACACTGAACAAAAGAGGAGGTTTACTTTGCCCACATACAGCAAACATGGTTATGTGGCCATATTTAGTTTCTCAGGACACGATGCCCTTTATCACCATCTAGAAATGTATCTGGTCGGTCCTTAGTGTATTGCAAGTGGCATGGCCCTCAGGCACCCACCATGTATGAGAGGCCCCGGGCCCAGGAAGTTATATCAGAGGAGCTGGGGCCAATCAGGTTTCATGACAGGAGGACGCTTCGCCAAGGAAACCATGAGGAAAACTCTGTGAAGGTTGTGTGTGGAGAGAAAGCTGTAAGGCGAATTATATCAGGAAGCTGCTAGCTCACCACAACACACCTGAGCGTAATCCAGTCCAGCCCCAGAAGCATATCTGTCATTTCCATATTGTATCCCCTAAAGAGAACACAATATCCTTAAGGATGGGAACTTTGTCTTTTACATTTGTGTATTCTGAGGGACAGTATTGTTGATTAGAGGGAGGGGAGAATATTTACTGTTCTTGTTATATCATTGAAATAAATATGCTTTTGAAAAACAAATTCATATAATTTGGTTAAATGGAACTGGAATACTAGTCACTAGAATCTAAAATTGAGAAGATCATATTGGAATGGAAGCTTGAGTTGCATTAGAGACACACTAATGCTTTAGGGGTACCCCTGGAATCCAGCGGTGAGAGTAGAGCCAACTTCTATCAGAAATTGAAGTCAGACTGTTTTTGTCCAGTCATTTCAGTTGTGTCTGACTCTTCAACATCCCATTTGGAGTTTTCTTGGGAAAGGTACGTAGTGGTTTGCCATTTTACAGCTCATTTTACGGATGAAAAACTGAGGCAAACATGGTTAAGTCACTTCTCCAGGGTCACACAAGCAAGGAAGTGCTTTAGTTCAGATGTGAACACAGGCAAGTGAATCTTGCTGACTCCAGGCCAAGCACTCTACCCACTGTACCAATCAGCTGCCCTGAGGTCACGTCAGTAATAAAATAACTTTGTTTCTCCCATGTAGAAAAGCTCTTTTCAAATAGCTTTTTCTTTTGAGATTATTTGTATCAGATATTAAAGCTTTAAGATCAATTCTGCTTATGTAGTAATCCGCATCTCCTCCACCTTTTCTAAATATTTCATCTCCCTATATACCCTCTCTATGCCAAGCGATAAATATACATTTTTGAGGGTCTGCAAAGTGCATGGAACCGTGCTACTCTTAACCATGTCTTCCTATCGTATATTTTCTCATCCCTTAGCTTCAGAGCTATCCCTATTGCGTCTCTGCACTCTCCTTCACTATCTACTCTTTGTCTTTCAAGCATCTCAAGGAGGAAATTCCTCAAGGTTCTGTCCTTAGTCATTTCCTCTTCTGCCTCTACACTCATTCTTTGGCAAATTCATTCATGACTATTGCTTCAGTTCCCACTTCTATGTAAACAACCTGCTAATCTATGTCAACAATACCGACCTTTGCTCCAGTCCCATTACCTCCATTTGCCTGTGGTTACTCCCATTATTGGAAGTCCCAATGAAACCTCACGTTCAGAATATCCAAAACTGAGTTATCTTTTCCTCTTCCCTGCTCTTCCTTCCAAGTTCATCATCTCTTTCCGTGTTAACACCATTTACTTAGTCTCCCAGGTGAAAACCACTGTGTTGTGATAAGTACTCATTCTCCCTTGCCTCTCCAATCCAGTTAATTATCGGATTTTATTGAGTCCATCTCCGTAACATTTCTCATCTTCGTCTTGTCTTCTCTCTTCCTACCACCACTGGAACACAAGCTGTAACCATTCTCCTAAATTATTGTAATAGCCTCCCAACAATCTTTATGCCTATATTCTCTTCCCTTTTTAGTTCATAAATCGTAGCATTGACTAATTTTTATTTGCAAATTAAGTCATGTTATTGTTCTCAAAAATCTTCAATAGTGATTTGAAAACAGTGGCTCCCTATCACCTATTAGTAGAGTGCAAACTCCTCTGGATAGTATCCAATGCTTTCCATAAACTACTACTACCCTTTCTTTTTAGCCTTAGTTACATAATTCCATTCAGGAAGCATACTCTACATACAAGGCATTCTTCCTAGCCTTCAGTATACAGAAACAGAAATATATACTTCTCATCCTTAAGGATGTTATGGCCTCCTTAGGGCATACAATATGGAATCTAATGCTTATGTATCTGACACTGAATTGGATTACATTAAGGAGTGTTGTGGTAAGACAGCAGTTTCCAGCTCTTCTTACTCTCCATACATAATCCCCAAAGAACTTCCTTGAGCGCCATCTTTCCTAAAGGTTTTCTTGGTGAAGCTTCTTCCTCTTGTGAAATCTGATTGCTCCCCTTGGGACCGTAGGATAAGCCTTAAAACAGTTTCTACATAGTAGAAATTAGTCCCAGCAATTTCACATCCGGAGGGCATCATTGCTGGGTAAGTCCCTGCCTCAGCTGGCAATGGTTGAGTCTCAAAGGCTGCTTCTCACTTTTTCAGCCTTCAAAGTTGGACCACAGGACTGAAAACCCATCATCCACTCAAATCCCAGGCCTTTCAAAGATCACAAAGGTTTAGTTATCTCTGATATCCTTTACTGAAAGTGAAAGGACAAATGTCAAGGCAAAGAACCGAGGTCTATGTTCACAGGCTGTTCATGCTGCCCTCTGCTGGGGAGGAACAAAAGCCTCTCCACAGCATTTTCTCTCTTCTCTTACCAGAATGCTAACAAGCAGAAAGAGGACAAAATAAGGAGATGGAATGGGTTCTGGTTGACTAATGCCATTAGAATTCACTCCAGCTCAAGCTATTCAGCCAATCAAAGAGTTACCTCTTCACCACGTGGTTAGCAGACTAGAACCAGTTAAAGAATGTCAGCACATGCTCCAAAGTTGTCATGAGGATTACATAAGCCCTCTTTTCCACTGAGGCTGCATATGAGCATCTTACAAAAATACAGAGAGAAATGTCCCTTGACTAGTGTTTCAAGTATTCAAATAATACTGTCTTAAAGAATTATGTTAGAAGCAGCATCTAGAGAGTCAGATGACAACTCTTTGTGATAAATTAGTTTGACTCTGAAGCTCTAGAATTATTAAATAGCTTTCTTTGTGCTTCCGTATTTGTGTCTATCGTATTTTAGAAAGTGCATGCACAAAGCAGAGTGCATCCAAACAAAGAAAGCTGATGAGGATGGTGAACAGAAGAGAGAAATTGCCCTACAAAAATACCCTGAAAGACCTGGGAGTAATTAGCCTGAAGAAGAAAAAGCTTACTGAAGAAAAATTAGCTTTCTTCAAACATTTGAAGTGCTGCCATGTTAAAGGGAATTAGCAATGTTTGGTCTCAAGAGACAGAATTAGGTTCAGTGGGTTTATCCCAGGATCAGAGACTTAGAGCTGGAAAGGAGCTTAGACAACATCCAGTCTAAACTTTTCTGGAATTTTTAGGAAGACAAATTTTAACTCAGCATAAGAAAAAAGCTAAAAACAAAAAGATAAGAACTATACAAGAGTGAAATGGCTTGTCTGAGGAAGTGGTAGATTAGCCCTCTGTGGTGATTTTCAATCACAGGCAGAATAACCACATGCTAGGGATTCTACACAGGGGATGCCCTTCAGAAACGTATTATACCAGATCACCTCTGAAATCTATTCCAACTTGATTCGATAATTGTGTTTAACCTGTATCGTGTGTGTGTATATGTCCTTGAGGAAGACACTTATGGTAGAATGTAAGCTGCTTGAGGTCTTGGGCACAGAGACCACAGAAAGCTTGGCTAACAATAGTTTTGTATCAGAACGTTGGTTAGAGCTGCATCTTTGCAAATAATTTGAGTAGTCAACCAGAACCTACCATGCTGACATCATAGTTCTAATTAGGTGAGAGAACAGATTCACTAATATTGACATATTCTGACAATTATAATTCTTAAAACTCAGCTTTGCTAGACTGGTCATGGATAAGAGTCTTCAAATATGGATTTAAAAAGCAAATGTTATTGTCCCAGTAGAATCCAGAGATGAACAGAAATTTTTAAAATCTATGTAAATAATGTGGAATGGCCACTCCAGTTTTAGGAAGAATATTAAGAGGATGGTTCTAAAACAGAAGAAAAGCATAGATATTTTGAAAAGAGATGAAATGGCAAAAAATACCTCAGTATAATAAATATACTGAACAAGTTATCTCTTTGTCTCTATCATAGAAAGTTTATCAATCCAAGAATGCCTTTACCTGTCACTTGAAATACTTGTCAATGGATCATAAGGAAAGTGATCTTTTAACTCTCTTATAACATAACTATAATCTTATCTGTTACCAAAATGTTATGCATACTTTTGGAAGTCATCATTCTTCCATCTTCATAAAGGTATAAAAACACTCCTAATGATCTATAACAAGGACACATGCAATTCCATTTCCAGTGAAGCCAGTGGCCAAAAAGTTAAGTGAGGTGTTTCCAGATTTTAGTTAAGTTACGCAATGCGATACAGACAGGTGCTGCTAGAAACACCTCAGACTCGTTACACTTTTAATTTTTAGTTTTTGATTGTTTCACATTCAGAAACCTTTTACTGTTGCCAAACTTTTCACAACCCTATATGGAGTCCAGACCCACAGTTTAAGATGCATTAACAGGTTAGAAATTATGGTCTCTGATTTGAGATGAGAAGGCTTTTGAAGAGAGAAGAAGGAGGAACTATAGAGAAGAGGTTCTAATGGCAGTGTAACCCTAGTCCAACATCCATTGGTATGAGACTTTCTCCTTATTGGTGATGATAAATGTCCCGTCTTGCATGAGGGATAGGGCAGAGTTGGCAGAATTGAAAAGCTCTGGTCTTTTTCAAGCCTCCTTCAGGACTCTACAAACTTTGAGTTGAATTTTTGGCTTCCAGCTTTGAAAGGAAAGATGGAAAAGTCAAACCTACTTCAGGCTGCTGAAAGAAAAGACTCAGAGAAGACATGAGAGGAGCTAGAAGTCTCTACCATGCCCCTATTGCCAGTTTACTAAACTAGAAACTTCAGGGAACTTCTTCTTGAATGAGATCTAGAACATTCTCTTGGTTGAACTGAGTTACCTCACTCCCAATGGGAGAGCTTCATTACTCTGTATTGTCTGGTACATATTCTTCTATATATACTTTCTCTGATTTCTACTACTGATTTGGATAAATGGCTTTTTTGTTTATTTGTTTTATAATTACTGTGTTTTCATTGTGGAAAAAAGCATTAGATATAAAGCTTAGAGACTTCCTTCCCTCTCTCAGCACCAATATTGAAACAGCAACCAGAAGTTAGCTTGAGCTTGAATGTAACATCTCCTAGCCTAACATCATTTAAGGGAGCCCTCCAGTTCTAACTTTGTGCTTCCTCTCCTTGAAGGAACTAAGGTCTCCTTCCCTTTGGAGAAGGGGATGAGGAAAAGAAGCTAGAGATGCCCCTTCTGCCTCCTTTCAAGCCACACTACACCCCCATGCCACAAGTGGAGGATAGCCCTCACAACACATAGGGTCTCAATTCAGCACTGGGACACCAATAGAACCAGCATGTTTCTGGGGTTCCTCACAAACAGGAAAGGAGACCCAGGCTAAAGAGTAGAGGAAGAGCAATAGACTACTCTGAACATAGATTGAATCATTGCATAATTGAAAATGTCTATCTTCATTCTGACCATTTGCCATTCACTTCTCACTCCGTGTTTTTTGGTGAAGATTGTTTTCTATATTTTCTCTACTATTTATTCCAACAGAAGACCCAAATCTGTGGGATGTGCATGGATAATATTTTATTCCTTTCCTTACTATTTTAAGCTCAATTAAAGGTTGGTTTGTTTCTTTTAATGTATGTCCTTTTTCTGGTCCCCTAGTAATGTACAACTGAGCTTAGGTGACTGTAAGGATTTTCAGCCAAGTTGGGACAGGGGATCAAGCTAAATCAAGTACATTAATCATTAGATACAATTCATATCTAATTAAGTAGTTCATGTAAGTCCATAATTGAGTAGAATATTTGGTATATATCCCAGAATTATTAGAAAGTATTCTATATTTAAAAATCCCCACTGAATGAAAATTTTCCTCATCCATCAATAACTGATTCTCACTCGGGTGGGAATTTTTTTCTTAAAAACCATTAAGTGTAAGCTGCTAAAATAGGAACTTAATCTTATTTCTTCTGGTATGGTCCTTGATGGGGGTAGACAACTACAGTCTTGTCTATGAGAGTCTACCCTAGCCTTTAAGATATCTATTAGTTTGATTTTTAGCTCTTTTCTTGAAGTTACCAAATTCCAGTTGCTTTAATTTTCACATGAAAAGTCTTAATGTCCAACACTCAAGTCCCCTTTGGAGTTTTCCACTGAACATTTTTCAAATCCTAATTTTATTTTTTTTATTTTTTTATTTTATCCAGACAGGTTTTATTGAGCTGCTGACCAAAACAGTGGCCCAGTGTGGGATTTAAATATATATATATATATATATATATATATATGCATATATAAGTAATTTATTATGAACAAATGTAGGACTTATCTAGGAAACATTTTCCAAAGTGAATTTTGCTTCTTTTTTTCCAAAACTCAAAGGTTCAGCTGAAATTGAAGCAAAGGAAACAGCTTTGCTCATCTGTGGAGCCCAACAGGATGGCACAGCTTGAGTAATTCACTACTCACATGCCATTCCCTGACATTTTTACCTGCCTCTTACCAAATGGATGCTTTACTACAATCCTGGTTAAGAGCAACTGAGGGGGCAAGGCTACAAGACAAGAAGTTTAAAGACATTATCCTCTCAGCTCTAACCACTCCTCAGTTTGAAACCTGCCACCTCCCCCAATAGTAGGTAAAAGCTCAGTGACCTTCGTCTGTTCAAGCTGACCTTCCCAGCAGCAGAAGGGCAAGAGGCTGAGCAGTGGTATCAAATTCTCACCTCATGGCTCAAGGCTTCCCACCCTCTACCACCATCGGTAGTGGGCAAAGGCTCAGTTAGCCTCCACCATCTTGTGGAGGTCACGTTTCCTCTTGACCACAGGGCCTTGGTGGTGAAAGGCCTCCAGTAACTCATGAGACAGCTTTTCTGGCATCAGCATTCAACAGGGCTTCTTCTCCCAGCATTCTTGTATCATCCATTTCATGTCCAAGAATTGCTGGCACCTGTCAGTCAGAGGGCCTGGGACCTGATAAAAGCAGCCACCTGTAAGGGAGCTGACTAGCCTGAGGACAGGCTGACCGTTCTGTACGGCCTGGTAGAAGATGGTGTAGGGGTTGCATTCAATGGTCTCCTGCTCCTTAGCTTTGGCTTCACAGCATTTTTTTAAACTGCTTTTTCTCGAGGGTTTCCAACAACTCCGTCATCAGGGATCTGGCCAGTATTTTGGAGTAGAATAAGGTAGTAGTTTTTATCAAGTTGGGGTTCTTTGTAATTAGCATCATAGTGGCTCCATCTCACTTGTGTCAATCCTGGTAGAGCCCTGAGAATTAGCCACATCCTGGGCCCCAAGCTCCAGAGGCAGCAGGCCACCACAGTGGTAGCCCCTAATTTTCTTCTTAAAGAGGCCAGAATTAAACACACTATCATGCCATTCCTACTTTCAATGAATCTATATTGAATTCTAATAGTAATGAGTAATTCTTGTTTTTTAAATGCTTGTGGTCCAGTGTTCTATGGAATAATATTTCCTAGATGTTTGTGTATAATATTCCATGGAAACTTGTTGCCCAACTCACATTTTTTCTACCTTGATCTTTATTTTCCTGTGTTATTCTCTATCTGTCCTATTGAATTTTAACATACTCAACCACAAAAGTCACGGTAGATTCAGAGTCTCTCTTTGTCTAACCACGCCCTTGCTCAATACATATCTTATTTAATCATCTGCTCACTTAACGACAATGTTCTCTATTTTGCCTTGCAGGTCAATGATGGAAATTCTGTAAAGAATTATTTATACTCATGTATAAAATTAATCTAATGATTGGTACTCCTTGTCTTTTGCAGGGCTATGTGCCAGCATGACTCACAAGTTATTGATTTTATATATGTGGGAGGCTGGCATCTTTCTTCCTTTTCTTCAGAATTCCTTATATTCCAAGGCTATAGATAGGGGACTACAAAATAAAATTCAATTAGTTCTTAGTTTATACAGATGACAATATATAAGAATGATATTAATGTCAAAGAAGAAAGGGAATGTACACTTTCCACAGATAATCCAAATCTTTCCAAAGGACTGTATTTTGGGAAAGTAGTCCAAAAGCTGGTGATAGTCATGAAATGGTGTATTTTATTTGTTGTAAATTACAAGTTAAGCAATTAAGCCATTTTACACTCTGCCATGAATTTTTATGTCACAAGAGAAGATTAATGGGTGTTAGACCGTACCAAAAGGAGATCTTACTGCCTGAGTAAATATTACCTCAAGTTCGTAAAATCACCAAACTACTTCTTCGTCTGCCTCCTTTCAGTAAAAATGTACTTGTTTTCTTTTCTTTTTGAAGTTCCTTTAAAAAAAAACCCTTAAAACCCAGTCATTTTATTCAGCATCCCTATAATTTTGGTTTATCTGATGTCTGCTTTATTACAAGGCATATTCTGCATCAGCAAAAGCTTTAATATCTGAACACCCCAGCTAACCTAAACCCACTAAATCACTAGCACACTGCAAAATACATGCCACCATCACCCTTATGAAGCACTCACAATACCACTAAACCATATTAAAAGCCCTGAAGAAATTAGACTGGAAAATCTTGATGAATGATACAAAGTAGGGATTCTAGAAAATAGCAGTGGGCAGCTGTAGCTCTGATGAGATGTGCAGAACCAAAGACAATTAAATGTTGAGAAGTATCTTGGGGGGGGCTTCTCTGTCTACCTAATTTGGGCTAATAAAAAAAGTGAAGAGAAAAGAAAAATTATAAAACAGTAACTGGATGTATAGCCCCAATGTATACTGTAAGCTATTCTGTGTGGGTTAAATCAAAGAAAGAGACATGAGTTGTATATATAGAATGCTATTTATTTGAACCTTCTACATGCAGTCTTCTGCTATGTCCTACTGTCTCTGAACATTTCCCAGGGACAAGACTGAAAATTAGCTTTCAATTTATTGCCTATCAATAGAGCACTCGATTTGTTTGTTTTTCTAAGTCTGTTCCTTTTAAGACTATCAGTTGCGCAGTTGCAGTGGCTTTAAATACACATGGGAACTAGTCCCAGTATCTGTAGATCATTGGCATGTTAGATTATACTGGCTACAAGGGGCCATGATATTTAAATCAGGTATGTACCCACTGAACTCGAACCAAATCTAACTTAGTGCACTTGAACCATAACACTGAGGACTTTGGCCTAGAGCCTTGAACAGAAAAGAAGGCTCAGCCAAGTTGAGAGGGAGGTGTGGAAAGAAGTGTAACTTAAGTGAGGGCAGGTGACATGAAAATGGCTCTTATTCTATCATGGCTTACTTCTCTGTTTTTCAGTCTCTCCCAAAGATTATTGTGGAGCCCTGCGGCTGAATTTCTCCATGGTGCTTCAGCGACCTGTTATTACAGACATCAGACCAGAACGTGACGATACAGGATGGAAGAAGGTGAACTCTCACAAATGGAAGTAAACAAGGCCGAGCGAAGGGTTGGAAGTCTGCCTGAAAAAATCCTGTAAGGATGGGATGGAAAGGGCCAAATTAAGGACAAAAGAGAGATATATAGGCCCTGAAAGTCTTAAAGGGCAGCACAAAACGATTTGTTATTGTCAGAAAGTGAAGGGGGGAAAGAAACCTCAAAAGAATCTAAGGGTAAAGAAACTTGGGTGGGAGGGAGAGAAGTAACAAGTGCCGCAGCCCTCTTCCCCCTCTCCTGCATTCCAATAGCAGAAACTTTGCCTGGTATTATGACTACTATTTGTTTCATGCCGGCTGTTCTTGGCACTGCCTTGCGCATCCAAAGATATGTTGCCTGCCCTAAGGGCTCATAGTGTAAGTTACACAGACAATGAGCTAGAGAGAAAAAAATTGTCCTTGAGAGGAATGGCATTTAGAGAGGGGGAGGAATTCCACCAGAGGCAAGGAAATCCCCTCCAATTCCAAGACTAGAGCAAGTATCTCTCATGTCTATCTATTAAGGCAGTCATGGTCGCGAACACTTTAGCTGAGACTGCACAATGGTTTTCATTATAATCTCCTATTTTCAGACACATTCTCTGAAAAAATAAACCTTACTGGCTGGGATTGTTTAAGCCCAAAGGGAATTTTTTTTCTTGGAAAGCATTTTTTTCCCCTGTATCACAAAACTTAAGTTTACTTTTCTTACAAAATTTTGGTATTCTCTTCAATGATTTTAATTCTGTGTGTGTCTTCACTTAAAAATTATCTTTATTTTTACATTTTCCCTTCTTTATTTATTATAAACCAAAACATATCCTTTTTTGGCTCTTTTTTCTCATTTTCTCTTCCATACTTTCCTTAATTCAATTGTAGTTATTCTTTAAAACTTCCAGTTTCTCAGATTACTGAAATATAGTCACTTCCATCATACTGGATTAATTACATTAATGGGAAACATTAATGAAATGGTCAAATTGAACTCTCTGTTTGTGGTTTTGTCCTTTGGGTGCTTTTCTCTAAAGCACTGATGCTGTAAGGTACAAAAATAGGGGCATTATACATTGGAATAAATGAATCAAGTTACTTCTGTAATGAATGAGGGGAACTGAAACAGACAATAATGTTTCCTATCATGGAGGAATAATGCCCCAAGTAGAAATGTTTAACCAAAGAAATATATAAACTCAGTCTTTATAATCTCCATTCCAGAAAGGTCTCCCATAGAGAGTGCCATAAAAATAATTCTCATCATTTAAATAGTAATTGTATATTGAGGCCAACATTTCTTATAGTCATTGAACTTTTCTACATATTTTCTAAGTAACACTAGGCAATTTACCTAACCTATATGTGCCTTAATTTCCTCACCTGTAAAATGAGAGTTAAATTTCTCTCAGGTCCCTATTAGCTCTAAATCAAAACCCTATAAAATAATGCCTTGCTACAGTTTTTGTCACAATCATTAGAGAGATGAACAAATTATTCCTTTGTTATCCTATGATCTATTTACTGAAGTTGCTTTTTTCATTGATGTTACTCTCCCCTGCCCTATTACAGACTAGTCATTTTACAAACTGTTTATTTTTCTTGCATCCCTCTAAGAATATACAACGAATTCTTCATGATAGAGCTTTCCTAAGCAACACAAATCTTTGTTTATCCCAGATGTTTGGAGGAAGAAGTATTATGGCTATTTGGATAGTCTAATAATATTCTAGTTAATATGTCATTTACCAAATTACTTAAAAATCATTAGAATACATGAATACACATAACCTGTCTTCCTTTGACTCCAATAAATTAGAAGACACACTGAGATTTTACAGAGTCTCAAAGTGATCTTTACGAATATTAACTATAAAAGTCTAGTCAATTCTACCACCTCTTTCTTGAAGTCTTTCCTAATCCTCTCATCCAAAAGAACTTTCCCTCTTCCTTTGGCTCCCTTTTGTAACAGCCCTATGGACTTATACTTTTCTGATTTATATTTTTCTGTATTCCTCTCTTCTCTCTTAGAATGCTGCTACTGTGTCTTTTTCATTTGAAGATCCCATGCAACACTTGACTCATAAACCTATACATTTAATAAATATATGTTGAAATTCCCTGGCATGATAAAAAAGTTATCATTTAAACTTCATCATACCTGAATATGAGCATGTGACTAAAGTAGTGGGTTGTGCAAAACAAAGATATATGCAGCTGTATGCTAGTAAATGTTTAACAACTGGGTCACTAAAAAAAAAAAAAGTATACCAAACATACTTTTGGGTTAAATCTGCATTATTTTTTTCTCTATTACTTTCTTAGGTCTAGACCAGAGATTCTTAAATGGGGGAGAGGGAGTCATGGCAACAGTAAAAGTTTTCTGAATGTGCAATGACCAAAACTTAATTCAAAATCAAATGCATAATGAACCTGAGGTGTTTCTTTCACCTCTTGTGTATGTTGCATCATGATTTCTCTGCAGCCTTGTTTCTGAATATAGCATTGCTGATTATAAAATCAAAGTATTTATCAGCTGAAAAATGTTGAAGATGCTCTACATCCTGCAGTATCAAATATTCAGCCAAGATTTAATTCTTTATGCAAACATAAACAAGCACATCCATCTCATTAGTATGCAAATTTGCTTTCATCTTTAATAAATGGTAAAATTATATGTATACCAAAGAATTGTTTTAAAATAAATTTCCTTATGATTTACTATCAGTGAATGTTTGATTTCTATGCCTATTTACCTATATACCTGAGGTTATTTAAAAATTTATCAGGCAAAAAGGGATTGTGAATAGAAAAAGTTTAAGAAGCCCTGGTCTAGACAATCAGCAAAACAGTAAGTCAAGCCCTCATTCGTACCATTTGCAGATTTCTGAGACAGACCAAGTGGGCTCCATCAGACTTCTCTCATGTTTGAGTTCGAGGGCTCTTCAGGAACCATATTCTCTGAGAGGCAGAAAAGAGATACTAACAATGAAGAACAGGATTGAATGCTGACCTGCTTTCTACTTCTAGCACTTGGAAAATTTTTCAATTGTACCAACTTGAGTATAGCTGACAGGAATCACCAGAATAACCAAGCTTCTAATTATCGTTGAGTTGAAAAACTAAATGACTGACTTTGAATATTAATCTTCATTCCTGCTTCTTCTTGCCCCCTTAGATTCCTTTCCACAAAGTTCTGGCCAGCCAATCCTACAAAGAGAGATGAGACTCCATACTGCATTCAACGTCAGGAGCACAACCTGGATTTTGTTAAGGAAATTATAACTATGGCCATGAAGGTAGAATAAATATAAACCAAATTCAGTCAAGTTCTTCATGTGAAAAAACTTTGGACTACATGTTTGAGGAAATCAAACATGCTTAGAAGTTGATATATCTATATTTCTATCTACTTCTATTCTCTCTCTTTCTGTGTGTGTGTGTGTGTGTTTGACATACATAGACATATGTACTAATCCTGAGAAACCCAATTATTAAGCCATTTCATTGTTTTAATAAGTTATTTTAACTTCCACAAATTACACTTATCTGAGGGTTTTGAATTCCTGATAGATGTCATACTACCTCTCCCCTTAGGGTTGTAGGGATGATCCTGCAGGATTGGGGTTTTTCAATACTATTAATCATAAGCCCCAAGTAAGGGTTTTCTCTATCAATTATTAGATTTCATTCATTTTTATGGAAGTATATTTTCTAAAATAGTAAGAAGAGTTCTTTTTTAAAATTCCCACAAAATGGAGCACGCTCTCCTTTTGCACACTGAAATATAGAGAGCTGATGTGGTCAAACACTATACTAATCCAAAAGCTTTGGATTATTTGAAGATATTTTCTCTCTTCATATATTGCTCATAAAGGTCCCACAAAGTGTAGTTGTCTGTTAAGTTCTGAGGGTTTGTACCTTGGTAGAGTTTATAGCAATACTTCTTTGTATATACATGCTTTCCAAATCTGCCTTTCTTTGGTCTGTCTAGTTTGACAGATCTCAGATTCTAGATGGATGCATCATTGCTATTGATGTAGTATCTCTGAAGATGGTGGAAAATGCTTGGATAAGGTTTAGATTGAACTCAACTGACTGACAGGTAGCTAAGTAAAAAGGTAGTAAGAGACACCTAGTTGTCCTCAATGAGTTCCAGTCACTAAGTTAATTATAAGATCATCCCAGAGTACTAAAGAAACAGATGTGGCCACCAAGTCACAAATAAATTCCTGAAAAATCATGGAAAATGAGAGAGCTACTAAAAGACTAGAGGTGGGAAATGCCTCCATTTTCAAAAAGGAAACCAAGCTTGGTATACCATGCCTATAAACGCTACTGTCTGGGAAGCCTGATCTGGGGGATCTTGGGTGTAGGAGTTCCAAGTTTCAGTGGGCAAAACATATCAGATAATCATATAAAGTTTGGTGTTATTGTGATGTTTCCCTAGAAACATGCAGCTACCAGATTGCCCAAGGAGAAGCAAACCACCCCAGGTCAGAAAACAGTGCAGGTCAAAATTCACTTTCTGCTCACTAGACAAGATTGGAAGAGTCAATCTTTTAACAAAAAGCAAACTTTTTTTAAAAGAAGAGATACAATCTCAAATGATTCTCTACTTAACTTGTCTTTGATTTCTGGAACAATTCTAGAATATATCATCAAGGGGATCATTTGTCGGCATTTAGGAAAAAAGGAAATCAACAAAATCAATAAATGGGCATTTCCTAAGTTGTTGTTATGTGCAAGTCTCTGGATTTAAGATACAAATTTTAAAATTACATAGCCTCTGTCCTCAAGGAATATGTATTCTCACTGGGAGGCAAAGCATGATCACAAATAAGTACAATCAGGATATGCATTAAAATATTATAAACACACACATCATACATTGAATGGTGGAGCAAGCAACCACTGGGAGAATCAGGAAAGCTCTCTTGAGGGAAGTGGCCCCTGAGCTGAACCTTGAAGACAGTTAGAGGTCCCTGCTGGTGGAGGTGAGGAGGAAAAGGCCAACTATCCAAAAGCACAGGGCCAGGACTAGGAATATTTTATACAAGGAACAGAAAGTAGACCCAACATGGCTGAAGAGAAGAATGTAGGAAAGCACGTACTATACAATTTGCCTGAAAAGAAAGATTGGAGCAAGTCTGTGAAAGGCCTCAAAAGTAAAATATAGAGGTTACATTTTATCCCAAAATATCTTGTGATCTACAAAAGTTTCCTGAAGAGAGGAGTGACGTTGCATGGTTATAAGTTTGACAAAATGGATAGAGAACTTAATATAGACTAAGAAAGACTTGAGTTTTAATCTCAACTCAGACAAGATGGCTAGATGATCCTTTGCAAAACACAAGTTTTCTCAACCTCAGTTTCCTCATCTGTAAAATTTCAATGATAATTAGTAATAATACTATCTTTATTTCAGGATTATTGTAAAGATCAAATGAGACCATAGATATACATTAATGACACAGATTGTAGGCACATAGGTAATGAGAGTTTGAGAACATGGATTTAAATTGAGGATGCAATAGAAAATGAACGTATTCTCTACAAACACAGAAAAATCAAGATCATAAATTATATGATATTTCTAGCTTAGAACATGATTAAGAACTTAGATGAAAAAGATCATTTACTAAACAGTCAGATCTGGAAAGGTATCATTTTTCCTCAAGGAACTTGAGTTTCCTTTGCCAAAGTCCTTGACCTTTACCAAAATAAAGAACAGGAAGTAACAACCCATTTGTAATGATACCTATATTTAGCTAATTTTCCAGTTAATAATCACTTATTGTTATATTTATATGTCTCATAGGTGAAAATGAAACTTGATATTTTTCCCACTTGGATCCATAAGCTGTTTGCTGGGATCATAAATTTAGAGATGGAAGTCCCCACAAGATTAGTTTTATCCAACACCTTCATTTTACAGATAAAGATACTGAAGATAAACAAGTTGTTCTTTTTCCAAGATCCCACAGATAGAAAGTAATTTGCAGATCTAGAATTCAAACCCAGGTCCTTTGGTTGCAATTACAGTGTTTCTACGGTAACATAACATGATTTCTCCTCATTATCCAACAACCAAACTGAAAAAAAAAAAAAATTTCTGAAAAGTCACTCACTTGTTTTCCCATACTTAGAATTCCACATTGCTCTTTAATTCTCCGAAGGGCTTTTTCCTACATGCAAATTATTGGAGCTCTCTATGAGTGTCCAATAGTCTTTCTTCACTATCTTTAAGCATAATTTCCACTACTATTCTTTCATTCCTTTTCAAACTTCCCATGACTCTCCCTCCCTGTGCTTCCTCAACAAAACTTCCCTCTTCCTTATGTTCTATCACTCAGGTGTTCTGCCACTTTTTCCTACTTTATCAATGTTTCACATGATGACGTGGTCTTAGTTTTCACAAGGGCTAACCCCTAAGCTTGGTCAAATAATTTCAATTCATCCTGTGTCCTCCAACTGATTGACCCTTTGTCATCTCTTTTCTTTCACTTACTTTGTAATCTCTTCCCCTCTGATTCATTTCCTACTTCCTGCAATCATGCTCCTCTCTCCTCTGTCTTGAAAAAAAAAACTCACTTGATCCTTCCATCCTTGCTGTCATCCTCTGCCCTTTGTAAATAAACTCCTCAAAAAGGTGGTCTTCAATAGTATCTCCACTCTCTCTCTTATCTTTTCTTAACCCCTTACAATCTCATTTCTGACCCTATCATTCCACTGAAACTGCTTTCTCCAAAGTTAATAACAATCTCTTCATTGTCAAATCCAATGGTTTTTCCTCAGACTTCATTCTCTTTGACCTCTCTGCAGCATTTGACACTGCTGATCATTTTCCTTCTTCGATAATTGATTTTCTCTAGGTTTTCTGGACACTGTTCTCTCCTGTTTTTCCTTTCTATCTGACTCTTTCTCTGTCTCCTTTGCTGGATCTTCCTGAAGATGGTGCCCTCTAACTATAGGTGTCCTTCAGAGTTTTGTCCTGGGCTGTGTCCTCATCACCCTCTAAACTGTTTTACTTGGTGATCTCATCAAATCCCATGTATTTAATTACCATCTCTATGTTGATCATTTTCAAATCTGCATTTCCTGTCTCAATGGCTCCTACTGATTTCCAATCATGCGCATTCAACTGCCTTCAGACATTGCAAACTGGGTGTTCAGTAAACATCTGAAACTCAATATGCCTAAAATATAACTTATTGTCTTTCCCCAAAAAACACTCTCTCCCACCTCCTAACATCCCTTGTATTGTCAAGTGTTACAATACCCTGTAATTTCTTTAGACTCACAACCTAAGATTCATCTTGGATTCTTCATTATCTATCTCTTACAGATTCCCCGCTCCCATATTCAATCTGTTGCTAAGACCTGCTGATTTCACTTTTGCAACATCTCTCAAATATACCTTCTTCTCTTCTCTGACATTGCCACCACTTTAACTCAGGTCCTCATCACTTCACACCTGGACTATTATAATAGCCTGCTGCCAGGTCTGTCTGCATCAAATGATTTTCTTAAAACACAGGACCCCTGAGTAATCCCTTCCCTTCGACTCAATAAACTCCAATGACTTCCTATTGCCTCTAGAAGCAAATACAAAATGCTCTCTTTGACATTCAAAGCAGGTAATAATCTAGCTCCTTCCTACCTTTCCAGTGTTTTTACACCTTACTCCCCAAAATGTAGTCATTGATAAAAAAAAACATTGACCTCTTGGTTGTTCCCCAAATAAGACCCTACATCTCTTGTCTCTGGACATTTCCTCTTGTTTTTCTCCATGCTTGAAACATGCTCCCCTGCTCCATTCTGACTACCAACCTCCCTGACTTCCTTTGAGAAATTGACATAATAAGCATAAGTGCAATTATTGCACTTTGTACATGATATGATTGATGGTTTACTTAAAGAACACCGGAAAGTAAACTAAAATACTTTAATAGAAACAGTTAATAACTACAAAAATATTTAAGCCACAAAATAATTCCACATCAATCATCAGCATTTTTTTTACATATTACCAACAAAAGCCAACAGGAAAAGATAAAGAAATATCATTAAAAATAACTATATAAAGTATAAAATGTTTGTGTTTGTGATCTCCAACACATAACCAGGCATTATATGAATACAATTATAAAACACTTTTTACACAAATATAGGCAACTAAATAATTGGAGAAATATTAATTGTTCATAAATGGAAGAAGCCAATATAATAAAGTTAAAATAGAACCTAAATTAATTTACTTGCTCAGCATCATATTACACAATCTGTCAAAGAATTACTTTATAGGGCAAAAAAAAAAAGACAATTTATCTGGACACCTAGAACTCAAAATAATTTTTAAAAATACATATAACACACACACAGACACAAGACCTAACATTCATAGAGTATTTGAAGAGGCCAACCTAACTGATAAATTTTATGTGTATTCTAACTGCTCCTCTGACCAGGCATTTATTCCTCCATCCCTCTTCTCAAACCTCCCTATTGCCTGAAACACAACAATATTGAAATTATGCCAATTAATAGCCCTACAATGGCCTGTATGAGTCCAAGTGAGTCAATCAATGAAGTAAATTTCATTATTGTCTTATTTTAAGAAATTGCCATAGCTATTCCAGCCTTCAGCAATCACTACCCTGATCAGTCAGCAGCCATCAACACTGAAACAAGAGCATCCATCAGCAAAAAGATTAAAACTTATTGATGACTCAGATGATGGTTAACTTTTTTTAGTAATAAATTAGTAATTTATTATTAGTATAATTATTAGTAATAATTTAGTAATAAATAACAATTTTTAATAATAAAGTATTTTTGGTTGTTATAATATTATCCAAGGCTTAATAAACTGCAGTTGAGCACAAACATAACACTCATGTTTTACTAGGAAATGAAAAAATGGAATGACTTGTTGTATTGCAATATTTACTTTATTGTGGTGGTCTGGAACTGAACCTGCAATACCTCTGAGGTATGTCTGGATTTTATTTTTGTAAGCCATATATTGAAGTCAGCTATCTAACCTGTTCTGCTGTTCTACCTTTTACATTTTAAGGGTAACATCATCCCATTTACATTCACAGTCATGAAGGTTAATTGAGTATTTCCCTCCATCCTTTTTACTTATTTTTTCTTTCATTTTTTCCAACTCTTTAAGAATTTGTTTTTCTTAAGATTAGTCTCTACTTTATTCTCTTCTTCCCTTCCTTTCTCCTTTTTCCTTCCTGTTTCCCTGCTGAGTGAAATGTGTGCCTAATTTTGTGTCTATAAGTGTACTCTCCCCTCCTTTGGCTGGGTCAGATGTGTGTACAGTTGACATGTTGCCTGTTTTTCTCACCCTATTCTGTACCTCCCTGCATACAGAATTCTACTTTGGGTCTATAATTATGTGACATAATTCCCCCCAACTTTCTTCTCCCTCTTTCCTGACTGTGTATTTGTAACTTTCCATTCTTCAAGATCCTAAAAAATAAAACACAGAACTTCTTCCTTTCTAGTTAGACTCCCTTTTGATCCCAGAAAATGATACAATTTGAAGAGGAAATAGCATCCCCCCATATTAAAATGTGAATAGTTTGTACTAATTTAAATACTTATGATTGGCCGCTTGACTTTATCTTTTTAATGTTTCTCTTGACCTTTATTTTTATACTTGAAAATCTCTCCACAGCTGTGCACTTCTGGTCAGGAATCCTCAGAAGGTCCCCATTTAATTAAAAACTGATATTTTTTTCTTGTAAGCTTATATTCAGTTTTTTTGGGTATGTTGTTCTTGGTTATAAACCTGTAACTTTTGCCTTCTAGAATATTATATTAAAACTCTGCTTCTTCATGTGGTAGCCTCAAATCTTATACGAATCTGACCATGTCTCCTCAGTTCAATTTTTTTCTTGATGCTTGCAGTATTTTTTCTTTGACCTGGCTGCTCTGAATTTCATTAGTTATTATTATTCATGCATATGGAGAGAGCTATAATTATATATTTTTACTATTAATTATAATGTTCTTGGAATTTTTCATGTACTGATTTCCTTCAGGGAGTAACTGGTGGCTTCTTTTTATTTTCACCTTGTCCATCAGTTTTTAGAGATCTGTGTGGTTTTCTTATGGGATTTGTGGAAATATGATATATAGGTTCTTTCTTATGGATTGTGGATTATGTCTATTGGATAGCCTAATGGTTCTTAAGTTCTCTCTTCCTGATCTGTTTTCAAGGTCAGTTGTGTTTGCAATGAGACTCCTTATATTTGTCAGGCTTTTGACTTTTAATATTCTCTTTAATCTGGAGTTATTATCTTCTATTTGATCTATTCTAATGTCAAGGATTGTTTATTCTCCCTTGGGCATGGTTTTTACCTCTTGTTCCAAGATGTCAATTCTCTTCCTAAATCTTTTTCTAATAGCTTTCATTTAATTTCTATTTTTTATTCATTTAACTCTCATTTAGTTTTAAAGACCATTTTTCATCTTTTAAGAACTTTTTCTCATCTCTTTAAGGAATTCTCACTTAACTTGTGTCCCAGCTGTATTCTTCTTTATTTGTCAGTGTTTTGGAGTCATTATCTTCTTCTGGGTTTATATATTGAGCATCTTTGTCACTATAATAGTTCTTTAATTTTGGGTTTTCTTTTGTTTTTGTTTTTGTCTGTCCATTCTTTTAGTGGACTTCCTGGCTTCAGATGATATATTAGAGTCAGGCTCTATGCACTTCAAGCAAGAACATCTGGGCTGGACTTTTGTCCTGTTAGGTAATTTAGCTGCATTTTGCAGGTACTGAGTGATATCTTAATGCTTGATCAACAAGATAACTCAGGTTGGACATCTTCAAGCTTTCAGTGTTACCAAAGTAGTCTGATCCAGGGAAAAATCCGATCACTGCCCTCTGAGTCTGAACTTTATAAGTTCTATATTATTCTATATTATAACTTTATAAGTTCTAGACCTATATTGGACTTTACATTGCATTCTGTGGACTTGGCCCTATTTGGAAGGTCCAGTAGGTTGCAGCTGTACTCAATTATTGTCACCTAGTGGAGAGCTCTGCAAATTCAAAATGACAGTACTGCAAACTTCCCTTTGGCCTAAAATTCTTGATCTAATCACTTTGCTCTAGGCTTCAAAATGAACTAGGGTCTGGAAGTAAGACCTATCCTATCCTCCTAGCTCAAAGCTACAAGCTGCTACTAGTTTCTGAACTTCCTATTTTATGGGCCCAGAAAAACTCTTCACCCTAGAATGTTACCCTCTGGCTCTGGTCTTCTCCTCTGGGTCCTAGAATTGAGTAGTTAACAATAGACCAGCCCAAGTGGCATCTCTTCCCACACTGTGCACAAGGGGAGACCCCTCTATGTCCGATTTAGGAACTCTTCCATGTCCTGCTGCCTGACTTCAGTCCTCTTTTCAAGTCTGTTTGTATTGGAATACTCTTTGAAAAGAAGAAACTGGCCTAGATTAACAGAAGAGGAAATGGAATACTTAAAAAAAAAAACTATCTTAGAAAAAGAAATTTAATGAGCCATAAATGAGCTCCCTAAGAAAAATCTCTAGGACCAGATGCAACCATGAGTGAATTCTACAAATATTTAAAGAATAATTAATTCCAATGCTATTTAAACAATTTGGAAAAATAAGCAAAGAAAGAGTCCTATCTAATTCCTTTCAACACAAGTTTGGTGCTGATAACTAAACTAAGAAGAGCAAAAAGAGAAGGAAAAACTGCATACCAATTTCCTGAATGAATACTAATGCAAAAAAATTTGAAATAAAATACTGCAACATATCCCAAGGATTATACCAGGTGGGATTTATACCGGGAATGAAGGGTTGGTTCAGTATTAGAAAAACTACCAGCATGATTGATCATATCAATAACAATATCAACAGGAACCATATGATTATCTCAAAAGATACAGAGTAATCTTTTAACAAGATACAAATAATTCCTATTCAAAACACTAGAAAGCATAGGAATAAATGGAGCTTTTCTTAAAATTATAAGTAGTATCTATCAAAAACCATCAGCAAAATTTATCTGTACAGAGAATGAGTTAGAAGCCTTCCCCAAAAGATCAAGGGTGATGCAAGGATGCCCATCATCATCACCATTACTCAGTATTCTACTAAAAACACTAACTATAGGAAAAAAAGAAGAAAGAAACTGATGGAAGTAGAAGAGGCAGGGAGAAAGCAAACTATCACTTTTGGCAGATAATATAGTGGTATGCTTTAAAAAAAATCATAAAGATTCAATTAAAATAATTAATGGAAACAATAACTTCATAAAAGTTGCAAGATATAAAATAAACTCTCATAAATATCAGTATTTCCATATATTACCAACAAAGTCCAGCAGCAAGACATGGAAAGAGGAATTCCATTTAAAACAACTTCAGAAAATATAAACTTCTGGGGAGTCTATCTGTAAATGTAAATCCAGGAACTATATTCACAAAATTATGAAACATTTTTCATACAAATAAAGTCAGTTCTAAACAATTAGAGAACAATTAATTGCTCAAGGGGAGACTGAGTCAATATAATAAAAATGACAATTATACTTAAATTAACTTACTTATTCAGGGGCATCTCAATCAAACTACCATTTTACAGATCTAGAAAAAAGCAATAACAAAATTCTTTTGGAAGAATAAATAGGAAACTGGGGAAAATATTTTAACAAGTTTCTCTGAAAAAGATTTCAATTCTCAAATGTATAGAGAATTAAGTCAAATTTATAAGAATTCATTTTATCCCTCAATTGATAAACAGTCAAAGGATATGAACAGGCAGTTTTCAGAGGAAGAAATCAAAGCTATAAGTCATATGAGAAGAAATGCTCTAAAGTACGGTTAATTAAAGAAATAAAAATTAAAACAATTCTGAGGTACCATCTCATACCTATCAGATTGGCTAATTTGACAAAACATGAAAATAATTAATGTTGGACAGGATGTGGAAAAATTGGGACATTAACGTATTGTTGACAAAATTGTTTACTTCTCAACCATTCTTGAGAGCATTTGGAATTATGCCCAAAGGAATGTACCAACAAAACCTCTATTAGATTTGTTCTCCAAAGAAATCAAAGAAAACGAAAAAGGACTTATGTACAAAAGCATTTATAGTAGCTCTTTTTGTGATGGCAAAGAATCGAAAATTGAGGGAATGCTCATCAATTGGGCAATGGCTAAACAAATTGTGGTATATAATTATGATGGAATCTGTTGTGCTATAAAAATGATAAGCAAGATGCTTCCAGAAAAAAACGAACTGAAGCAAAATGCAGTGAGCAGAAGCAGGAGAATATTGTAAACACAGCAATATTGTATGATGATCAGATGTGAATTACATAGCTATTCTAAGCAATAAAATAACCCAAGAAAATTGTAAAGGACTTGTGATGAAAAATGCTATCCATCTCCAGAGAAAGAAATGAAGTTTGCATACAGAGCAAAGCATACTTAATTTTTTTTCTTTAAAAAAGAAGAGTGTAAGAAGATAGAAAACAGAGGCAATATTTGGAGGTTCAAGTTTAGCCACAATGATGAAAGAAATATAGGACAAGTTAATAGGGATGGAAGGATCAAACAAAGTTTTGTTTGAGAATAGAGAGATGTGGACATGTTTGTAGGCAACAGGGAACGAGCCAGTAGACAGGGAGAGGCTGAAAAATAAGTGATAGAGTAGGGATAACAGACAAGGGAAATTTCTTGGGATTGCTTAAGCATGTATAGGGTTAACCTTGGTAAGATGTAAGACCATGTCATCATGTGAAACAGAGATGAAAGGAGATAGTGGGAGAAGGCATGTGAGTGATATGAGAACAGTAAGAGGGGAGAAAAGGGAACCCACCCTTTTCAAATTCAAATTCAATTCAAAAGTTGTTGAATAACAACTTTTTTTATATGAGGAAAGGTTCTTAGCTGAAAGAATGGGGGAGAGGGGTACATGGTGGAAGGGGGGGGGGGGTCTGAGAAAGGATGAAAATGTTAGGAGAAGCTGTGTTGAGAGTGGAACAGTAAGTTGATATGGGATATATAGTAATATTGACTAGCAGCCCTGAGGACCCATTTGCATTTGTATAAAATACATTTGTGGTGGACCTAGTCAGGATAGTTATTCTCCACCTTCATTCAGCAGTACATGTGTAGAAGCAAGGGTGGTGGTAAATGGTGAGAGTGATACAAGCCTGAGATTTGACTGGGAATAATCAGCTACATGATAAGGGTGCTAGGGATTCCAGAGAGGAGGACAGTTGAAATGACTCTCCAAAGGGTCAAAATGGGAAAAAGAAGAGAGAGTGTCTACTACAGGGGCAACAGCCGAAAAGAGAATTGAGCAATTTAGGTTTTGGAGGTCATAGTGTTAACTTTGAGTAGAGTTTGGTAAGAAAAGGCAGGAGGAGAGATAAAAAGTCAATAGATTATGGTCAGAAAAGAGGATTTCAGAATTCACGAACATGTCATCGGTACATTTGTGGACGACAGTAAGATCAATGACATGACTATCGGTATGGTTGCATTGGGATGGAAGAATAGATCGTGGTACGCGAGTAGATTGTGGAACTGATGCATTACATTGTCTGAGGATGCCTCCATACATGTATCGAAGTTTCCTAGTATAAG
Organism: Bettongia penicillata ogilbyi; assembly: GCA_023548195.1. Taxonomy (NCBI): domain Eukaryota; kingdom Metazoa; phylum Chordata; class Mammalia; order Diprotodontia; family Potoroidae; genus Bettongia; species Bettongia penicillata. The sequence goes on from JAJHZJ010000122.1 coordinate 2,215,991, forward strand.
TGCAGGAGTTGAAGAAGAGAGAAAAATTGTGATCCATGTACTGAATATTGAGGAAGGAAGGAGAGTAAAGTGATGATGACTGTAGACAACTCCCAGGATTTTGATTGGATGGTAGAGATAAATTGCATGAATCTCAAAGGAAGAGAGGTTACTGAGTCATGGGAATAGGAAATCATTTCAAAGTGATTATGAGGATTGCCCAAACTTCAGTTTTCTCAACTGTAAAATGAGGGAAGTGGACTAAATGATTTCTGAAGGATCTGTTAGCTCTTTGCCCATGATCTACAATGAGAAAATTAAAGTTATTTTTGAGGAGCAAAGAATTTCCCATTCATCAGTAATGTAATGCACACTGAAATGTAAGCCAAAGGTATCTTTGACTGGCTTATTATGATGGAGAGAAGATAAAACCTTTGTTCAATATAATTCAACCAATATTTATTGAGTCCACTAAATACACTGAAAGTCTAACACAGACCTTACAAGGCATTCCAGAGAATACTATGGCATAGTCATTGTATCTCCTTTAAATATCAGTTTCTCTAGTAATTCATCATTTTGGAGTTTTTACATTTGACATTAGAGCTAATAATCACTATACGTATGTACACAGTAACAGAAACTTTCCAGTTCTTAATAATCCCTTAAATCATGTTCACTAACATTAATTATTTTTAATAGAATTGTTTTATAATCACTTAGAAGTCAAAGTCTAGCACAATATTCAGCACTGTTTGTTTTGAGTTTTGTTTCTTTTCCTCTGGACTGAAAGCTCCTAGGGAAACTTCTGAAGGGCAAGGTTTGGAAGACCTTAAGCATATTGTCAAGAGAAATTGTGGGCCCTCCTTGACCAAAAAAAATCAGGCAAAGTTAGAAGCAGTTGTCATTCACAGATCACTACAGGGTTACCACTAGCTTTCTGATTTACTCTTCCATCTTTGAACTATACAGTGTTACTCTTAAATACCTTCCTGAAGAAACCTGATAGGCCCAGCTGTGGTAAATAGGGGACACAAAGATAAAATAAAGGGGTTAATTTTTCAGTGCTGCTGTTCCTCTTACCATTATCCACCGACTCCATACCCCAACTAGCCCAGACAGACCACTGGATACTATCTAAGAAACATATTGCAGGAAACCTAATCTGTCTCTTGATGTTGCTAAACTATATCATAGTACACCAAAAGCCCAAATACAGTCGCCACTCCTACGGCTATGGGAACTTCTGAGTGAGCTCCTTTTAGCAGAGGGAAGAAAAAAAGGGAGTGAGGGATGGGTTTCTTAAGGGCCTAGCATGTGCCATTCACTATGATCAGTGCTTTACAAATATTTCAATTAATTTTTACCACAATCCTCTGAGGTAGATACTATTATTAACCCCATTTTACAGCTGAGGAAACTGAGGCAATCAGAGAAGTAAGTTGCTCAGGGTCATACAGCTAATGTCTGAATCTAGATTTGAACTCAGGACTTCATGACTCCTGGCTCATCATTCTATCCACTGTACCACCTACAATGCTCTATAATGGCGATTGGTAACTGCTACGCAACTTAGATTTTTAAAGAGTTACGTATACTCCAACATTTTTAATGTATTACCCAGGGATACAATTCTCTGTACCTATTCTATATATCTATAGCTATACATATTTATGTTTTTATCAGAAGTAGACTAACCAATATTACTATTGAAGTCAAATGAAAATTCACCTTTGAAGGTTTGAATGAGGTTAGACAGAATAATAAGCCATTCTAGTACCTGGGGCAAATACTACAAAAACGTGTCTTGTGAGACAAATGCCTTCAAATTAACTTTTTAAGGCTAAGCTCAGTTGGGTAGAGAAGAGAAATGATCTCAGATCTCAGAACATAAGGCCCAGTTTTAGTTTAAGATCCTGGGGCACCACTCTATGAGAGAGTAGAGAACACAGAGACTCTAAGGCATCTTTTCTCACCATGTGCAGCAACTATAAGGCCTCTGTTTGGGAGACCACTACCAGAGGAGAGATCAGGCATGGATATACAGAGAAGTCTCCTCTCAGAAGTGGTTTCCTATTTTAACTAATTATTTTTTCTAATTGTGTGCTAAGCTGAGTTCTTTCTACCTGCTGAAGGAGTGCAGATGCTATCTACAGCCTCTAAATTTCACTGCCTTTGGGCAAAATCTTGATTTTCACACTTTAATTAATGTTTTGTGTGATTTCTTACATTTGTAGTATTGCAGAGTAGATAAATAAATCTAGTCAGATTCAAATTTTATAAGCCAATATTAATGGGGAGCAAAACTTTTACCTCTTTATAAGTGTTAAATTACCAACATACATGGCATCATTTTACTGATGTGCATCTATGAGCTTGTTGATGTTTTCATTGATTCTAAAATGTGTGTTCCAGTCACACCTATCAGATTGGCTAACATGACAAAACAGGAAGATGACAAATGTTGGAAAGGATGTAAGAGAGTTGGAACAATAATTCATTGTTGGTGGAGCTGTGAGCTGATCCAACCATTCTGGAGAACAATTTGGAACTATTCCCAAAGGGCTACAAAAATTTACATACCCTTTGACGCAGCAATATTACTTCTAGGACTATATCTTCAAGAGATCATAAAAATGGGAAAGGGTCCCACATGTACAAAAATATTTATTATAGCATCTCTCTTTGTAGTGGCCAAAAATGGGAAATCAAGGGGATGCCCATCAATTGGGGAATGGCTGAACAAGTTATGGTATATGAATGTAATATAATACTATTGTGCTATAAGAAATGATGAGCAGGAAGACTTCAGAGGGGCCTGGAAAGACTTATATGATCTAATGCTGAGTGAAAGGAGCAGAACCAGGAGAACTTTGTACACGGCAACAATCACAGTGTGCGAGGAATTTTTCTGGTAGACTTAGTACTTCATTGCAATGAAAGGACTTAAAAAATTCCCAGTAGACTCTTGAGGCAAAACACCTTCAGACAAAGAACTAGGGAACTGGATCGCAGATTGAAGTAGATCACTTTCTTTTGTATTATGTTTTGTTTTATGGTTTCTCCCATTCACTTTAATTCTTGTATGTAACATGACTAAGGTGAAAATGTATTTAATAGGAATATATGTGTAGAATCTATATAAGATTGTATGCTGTCTCAGGGAGGGAGTGGGGAGAGAAGGGGAGAAAGAGGGGGAGGGAGGGGAAAAAGATCTAAGATATATGGAAGTGATTGTAGAACACTGAAAACAAATAAAATAATTTAATAAAATAAAAACAGTAAAATGTGTGTTCCAGAGAAATGAGGTGAGGAATCTAGTAATAAAGTCACTTTAAAAAAGGTTCTTTGGGTCAACTCCCAGAAATGTTATTGCTTTCTCAACCTTTCAAAGATAGAAAAGTTGGAGTCCAAAGAATTTTCTTTCTGCCTATATCCTCAGAACTATCAATACTCATAAAACCATCAAAATCATGTGTTGTAAATATAAAGGAACCTGTGATAGGTTGAGGAAAAGGAACAGGTTTGCCTTAATTTCTAGAAGTTTCAGCACTTTACTAACATATTTGCCTTGCCAGGATGAAGGATTAATCATTCTGTTGAAGTTAAATTGTATTCCCAATATAATGAAAACCCAGAACTAGTGTTTGGTGTATTGTGTATGTTAACACCCAGTTACTTAGTGAGCAGAGCAGTCATTGGAACAGTAGAAAATATCCCTTGAGGTCAGAGATAAATCTATTAAAAAGTAAACTATTAACTGAAGAGAGGAGGACTGTCTAGACCAGACCTCCCTGGCCTTCATTAAGTTCTCTAACACACACACACACACACACTTAAAAAGAGCTCAGGTTCTGGGTCACTCAGAATTCACCAACTTCAGTTTAACATATTCCCAGAAATAATTTGAAAGACAGAGAGACAACTATTCTTTTAACTCTTACAAGACTTGTACTGAGGAAATGCAGAATCTAATTCTTTCCCTGCCACCATGTTCACTGTGTGCCCACGAGCAAGTCCTGCAATCTTGTTGACTCAGTTTCATCAGTAAAATGAAGAAGTTGGACTGGATCACGGGTGGGAAACCTGTGGCCTCAAGGCCACATGTGGTCCTTGGTTGTGATCTTTTGACTGAGCCCAAGTTTTACAAAACAAATCCTTTTATGAAGGGGATTTATTTGGTGAAGTTTGGATTCAGTCAAAGGGCTGCCCTTGAGAACCTAGAGGGCCACATGTGGTCTCAAGGATGCAAGTTCTCCTCCCCTAAACAGATGGATGATGAATAAGAATCCTTTCAATCCAAGCATTCTATGATTCCTATTTCTTTTGTGTAATTAGCTCTCAATGAATGACATGCACTTGTTCTAGTAATGTGGTAGTTATTCAAAACATTTCTGAAAATCCTCTTAAGGAACTGCCTTGGGAACTAAAATGTGAGCCAACTAAAAAAATAAGTCATGCTTTATTATAGTCACAATTTGGATATCATTTAATGTCACAATAATCACTTGAGACATATGCAGGAGTTTTTAAGCTTGATTAAATAGTTATCTTGTTTTTGTTCAATTAACAAAATAATTCAGTTAACAAGTCAATCAATCCACAAAACACTTTTATTGTTTGCTCTAAAAGAAGTTATATTTCTCTGACTTCAGAGACTCTGTTTTAATGCCTGGTTGAAAAAGCACACAGCAGGTTTTCCCTGCTTCTGGAATTTAAACTAAAAGTTATTGTTAGATGAGGAGTCAATAGTACGTACATTTGATGCATATAACTGACATTCCCTCCCAACAGCCTCCAAGGCTAAATCATTTTGATTTAGCATATCCAAAGACAATTCCTTTTGCATTTTTTCTTAGATTTGATTCATGTGTCAAAGCCAATACTACATGTGCAGTAAATATTTGTCCAACTTCTTGTCACTTTTCCTTTCAATATTTGGCATTTCCTAGCTATTTGGGATTCTTATATTTATCCAATTTAAATATACTTTGCCCATGAGATCTAATAACTGGAGACAACAAATAGTTCTGCCTATACTACTACTGGCTAATGTTGCAAAGTGAATGCTCCCCTGACTACAGTCTTGAATTTGATCCTATTGTAAAAAAGTAGGAACTTGAATGGAGGTAGAAGAAGAAGAAAAGACAGTAAAAACTGTCTACCTGATATTTGCAGGACAGAGACTATTTACAAAAGGGCAATGGTAGGGTTCTTCTCTATTGCTTTTCCTCTACCACCCATAGTATTGATGGACCACCTTCAATTATTTCTGGTAGACAATTAAGGCAGATGAATGAACGGTCTTGACCACATTGGTGAGGTTCCCCTCTGGTAAAAGTGGTTAGGATATAGCCAGAAGAACAATCTCAGAGTGATGTTGGTGAGTTGTGGCCATTAAACATGCCAGTGAGATAGAAAAAGGTAACAAGAGAAGCTTAGGGCACATTGGATGAAATTCCATGATTGAAGCCTCATGACAACTTAGAGCACTTGTGATACCCTTTTCCCTTAGTAAGAGAACTCATGTCTAAAGGTAAGAGGGTAGAGACATCCTGTGTGAATACTGAGTGCAGGTAACGGCCTTGTGGAGAAAAGACATAATCAGAATTTACGAAGAAACTTTCAATAAAATATGCATTATTTGGAACTTCTTGAGAAGAGCAAGGTATTGTGGGAAATAAGAAGTAGAAATGAAGAATGGACTATGAAATTCGAAATGGATAGCCTCTCTAAACAATTGTTTAGCTCCTGAAACAAGCAATACCATTTACTATTCAGCCTTAAAAGGTAATCACTAGGAAAATGTAGACAAAAGTATCTACAAAAGTGTGTGAATAAGCCAAGTAAATAATACTAGAGTCACACCTCTAAAGCGCATACTAATTTTGCTTTTGTGTGAGTTTATGGTACTTTCTTGTGACTTAGCTTGAAGAACAAAATGTTGATTACAAGTTGATATTCCACATATGTAGAATGAAAATTAAAACTGGTATACCGGCTTTCTTACAGAACTTCTATGCACAGGAAGATCTGAGCTAAAACTATCTTAAATTAATGTTTTCTCCTTGGTGATCTATGAAACCTGGATATCATGTAATGGATATAACTGAAGCTGTCTAGCTTAGAATGACCTACCAGAGCTTTTAGCATAGCCTTCAAGGGCGCAAAATAAACTCCAAGCCACAACGAAGAACCAGAATTGAACTGTGGCAGAAGAGATGTAGCTAGGTAAAATGAGAGCAAATAATGAATCCCCCTGAAGTGGCTGCATTATTCAAATTTGCACTGTATATTGAGCTGGAACCAATTACCATGGTTTGCATAATTATAAATTGAAATCGTGTGAATTCAAATGCATGCAACCACTATAGGGTATTCATTATTCACATTAATCAAGACAAGGCCTTGCTGTTTTTATTATCCTTGGGTATCAACAAAACCAGAATGGGGAATTATCACACTCCACTAATCTTGGGAGGCAAAACTTCCTTACTTACTTTAGATCAGGCTCAAGTACTCCCTTCTACATGATGCTTTTTGTGAACTCCCAATTGCTGCCGTCTTCTTGTCCACACCACCTTATATTTCATTTGTATTATTTTCTATATGTTTGCACTAAATACATGTATGAGTGTATAGGTAGTATTTGGGTGTGTTGTGTTCTCTGATAAAATGTAAGTTCTCTGAGAGCAGAAACTACCTTTTTATCTTCTTATTCTCAGCATCTAGTACAGGGTCTGGCATATAATAAGTGCTTAATAAATGCTTTTTGATTGATTCCCTCTTTAGGCTGTGCTAGACTCTGGACTTTCTCCACTATGTCATAGAAACGTCTTCATCCAGGAAGCTCAGTGCATATCTAGGTTTCACTCATTAGAGGTACCCTTAAGCCCTGTGATATCTCTCTCTGATTCAGTGCTTCCTCCTAGAACTTCTATGTTATTTTTTATAATATATTGTGTTTTATTAAATATTTCTCAATTACATGTAAAAGTTTTTTAACACTCATTTCTTAAATTTTAGTCCCAAATTCTCTTCCTGCCTCCTCCACTCCTTTAGAAGGCAAGCAAGATGATATCAACTATAGATGTGAAGCAAACAAAACATATTTCCACATTAGTCATGTTGCAAAAGAAAACACACTTACAAACTAAAGCAAAGGGAAGGAGGAGAAAGTAAAACAAGCATGCTTCAATCTGCGCTCAGAGTTTATCAGTTCTCTCCCTGAAAATGAACCATTTTCTTCATCATGGGTCCTTTGGAATTGTCTTGGATCATCGTCTTAACCAGAACAGTTAAATCTTTCACGGCTGATCTTTCGTATACTATTGCGGTCAACATGAGCAATGTTCTCCTAGTTCTGCATACCTTTACTTCAATTTATATGTCTTTACAGGTTTTTCTGAAACCATCTTACCAATCACTTCTTATAGTGCAATAGTATTCTATCACAGTCATATATTACAAAAAATTGTTCAACCGTTCTTCCATTGATAGGCATCCCCTCAATTTCTAATTCTTTGCTTAACAAAAAGAGTTTCTATAAATATCCTTGTACCCTTTTCTTTGGTATCTTTGGGATACAGAACTAGTAGTGATAAGATTGGGTAAAAGGGTATGCACAGTTTTAAAGACTTTTGGGCATATGAAATCTTCTATTTTGAGAGTATACTAGGGCTAGCCATGTCTCCATGTTGCACTTCTTACTTCCTCGATTTTCTGGCCCATGCCCTACTTTCAAACCCCATCTCACTTTTCAGTTTCCTTTTTATGTGTTATCTTCTCCTATTAGCACATAAGTTCCTTAAGGAGAGACTATTTTTCTTTTGTATTCCCAGATGCCAGGCACATAGTAAGTACATACTGAATACTAATCATGAATTTATTTTTTTGTTGGGGCAGCTAGGTGACAGAGTAGATACAGGAGATGGAATCCTGGGCCTGGAATCAAGAAAACTGATGAATTCAAAACTTGCCTCAGACAAGCTATGTGACCCTAGGTAAGTCATTTAACCCTGTTTGCTTCAATTCTTCATCTGTCTGCAAAAAAGAAAAAAAGAAAGAAAGAAAGAAAGAAACCACGAGCTGGAGAAGGAAACGCCAAGCCATTCCAGTATCCTTTCCAGGAAAACCCCAAAGGGGGTCACAAAGAGTCAGACACAACTGAATAACAACAAAGACAAAGAAGTTAGTTAAAAACCAAACACTTAGTCAACAGTCAGAGTATACAAATCCTGAAGACAAAGTCACAGCAGGGAGTCAAAGCTAGATGTACCTTTAGGAACATAGGGCTTAAGCAAAATCTGTAGTTTAAAGTGGGATATTAGACCAAGGCCAAGTGTACAGTCCAGAAACCATTATCAGAAAAGTAGAAACTTAAAAATTGGTATAGCTCCTATTTCAGGAAGGAACCTTTTAGTTAACATCATACACTATGCTCTTACGGAATTTATAATCTGTGCTGAAGAAGGATTTCCAAATGGGTCTCTCTAGTCAATAACACTATGCTAAAAAGTCATTTCATGGTTTAAGCAGGATGACTGAAACTGAATTAAAGATAAACTTTAAAATGTGTGGAAAAGAGCTTTCATGGTTCTAAGTTACAGTTGTCTATGACAGTCTGAAGCAATGTCACATATTCTAAGGAGGGAGGGGGAGGAATCTTATTGTGTGTGATGTAGGATGCTAGTCTAAATTTATTTTCGGTCAAATAGCTTTCCGATTTTCCTAGCAATTTTTTTCAATTAGAGAGTCATTCCCAGTAGGTTTTTTTGGGCATAGTGAACATAGTTCTACTGTGTCCATTTGCTTCTAGTTTTCATGTTCAGTTAGTATGTTTCACTTTTCCATTTTATTATAGGTAGCATCCTCATTTTTATAAATTTATCAAATTCAACTATGAACAAGAAGATTTTCTGGCTCTCTATTGCCTGTAGGATAATAAAAGCTCCTCTGTGTATAATTTAAAGTACTGCTCTTCATCTCCAACCTATCTTGCCAAACTGATTTTTCTATTACTTCGCTTTAAACATTCTGATTTTCAATAAATACAATATTATTAATTTCTGTTAAAATACAATACTATTAATTTCATTTTTATAATATTCTTTGGTTTTTACCATGGCCAGTACCTTCTAATTATTTACCTTAAAATAAAATAGTCAAGGTATATAGGGATGAGGCTTTGGAATAACGTTTTAAACCCTCTCATGCCTTATACCTGAGTCATATTTTCTAATATATTTCTGCCATTCAAACCTATTTTCACATTTACACTTAAGTCATCAAGTATAAAAGTACATATAGATTTAATTTACAGGATCTTATTGTAATCATTTTGGAATTTCTCCATCTTTCCATCCTCTGCAATAAATTTTTATATAATATATAATAATAAATGTCTAACCTGCAATTATTGTCTTGATGGTCTTTGTGAATATATACCACAAGTATTTTAATTTGAGATGATCAAGTGTCTCATTAAATGACAGTTTGTATTGCTTTGTGGCACACACACATACACACACACCAACTCTGCCAAATTCATTTGTCCTCAAAGACAATCTGTGAGTCATTCTTCCAGTTCCTGAAACTTCCTTGTTTCTTTTTTAAATTATTTTTTTTAATTAATAAGAATTTTTCTCTCCCTCCTAACTACCCTCCCACCAGAAAAAAAAGATAGAAAAATAAGGTCTTTTTAATGAATATGTAGAGTTCATTGAAACAAATTCCCACTGTGGTCATGTGTTTCTATTCCGCAATTTGAATCCATGACCTTCAGAAGGTTTATAGCATTGTTTTTCATTGGTTCTCTGGAATCATGACTGTTCATTATATTGGTTATAGTCCTTAAGTCTTTCAAAATCGTTTATTTTTTAGAGTTATTACCTGCTTATTACCTTCTATCTGCTTATTCATTTTGTTTTTTTCCAAGTATATCAATATTTAATATATTTCAATCTTTCTAGTAGCATGTGCACTTGACATTTAGGCAAGGATGTTACTGAACCAAAAAACAAGTTAAAGTTTATAGACTGTCTAAAGTATAAAAGTGTATGTTAAACATATATAAGACTACATGATAATCAGCACACTTGCCTTCTTTTCTGACACTGGCAAAATCTGTACAGAAGTACAGAAAAATCATCCAAGACTGAAGGACATTTTGTATCCTTGTTCCATGAGTTACCATGGATAAGAATTCCTCACCAAGTAACCAGATTTCTGGTGCCGAGCCTTTCCATGCTTAGACAGGCTGGTACTAAGAAAACACACAAAGGCTGTTTTTAGGCCCATTGGAGACCTTACAACATGGTAGAACTTGCCAGAATTTGCACTCCATTGGCATACCCTGTGAGAACTCATGGACTGCCTCCACACCACAATGAGGCATCAGAGTAGGATTTGGTAGGGAGCAGTTGTGTTTAAACACTTTTTAAATGAGACTCTGTTATGCATGTATTTCATTGTTTTCAACTAATTCAATAAACTCTAAGTCTATTACAGATGGTTTGGTTAGGGAACCTCATAGAAATAATGTGAAAATAACCATAAATCCATTCCTATTCCCACTGCTCCCATTGCATAGATGAGACCTTAATTTGTAGTGCTTGAGTACAAAGCTCTAGGACTCTCTGAATAATCCCACACATTGCAGCCTTCTTGCTGGATGAGTTGGCATCAGTCCCTGCTGTGCCTGTAGGCACTTGGCATCATTGCTCTGAAAAGGACCAGAGGTTTTCCCTCCCGAAGGCCTTCACATCAGAGAGAATGCTGAGTTTTGCTTTGACTTTGTCAGGGTTCTCCCTGACAAAGTTGGCAACAACCTTGGTTCATGGCTGAAACACTAGGTCCATAAATTCAAATCGTAGAAGGTTTTTGCATGTACAAAGGCATTCTTCAGGAAGCCAGCATGCTGATTTTTATTCTTTTCAACAAGAATTTGCTACAAAGGATTCTTTTGGCAGCTAACATCCATAAAAACCTTGAAATCCGAATTGGGCTTCTCACCCTGGCTTTCCTTAATCCCGATGTGTTTCCTTCCAGCATTTGAAGTGCTTGTGTAAGCAAGCTGTATCCACATACCTTCTGTGGAGTCTTACATTTTGCCTCTTGTTCCAAAGTTTTCTCTATAAAAATCTGCTCATTTCTTTTTCCCAAACAGGAAATGTGACTGGGGGAGACAAGCTTTTTGAATTTACTTAGATATTCCTTTCTCTAATATATATGTCACTGATAATGCTTGAGAGAGACAGAACGTCATAGAGGCTGGAGAGATGGCCTCAGAGCCAAGAAGATAGGAGTTCTGACATATACAGGCTAAGTGACCCTGGGCAAGTCACATAATCCCTAAATACCCAGATAGCTTTTTAAGACTACAATTTGCAGAGCATGTGCAAATCTATACTGGTAGAAAGTTTCCTTACCAGGGGTTCTCTACACCAAAGAAATTGTAAATCCAATCCCCAGTACTAATCCCTTCCCTTTTAAAGTGCAATTTTGATGTATTAAATCACCATATAAAATTTGTCAGTAAAAGAAGAGTTAGATTATCCAAGTATATGGAAAACTTGTTGAGTAAAGAGAAATAGGCATTTATTATTATAAGGTCTGGGATCTCTTTTAGGGCTAAGATTTTATGATCCTGATATTAATACTGACATCATCATAAAGTAAGCTATAGTATCATACTAGAAAGGAAGTTGGGCAAACAAGGAAACAATACAAGGGCAAACTTGTTGACTTATAAATGAAACTGACCTAATGGCTTGTTGCTGTCAGAGTTGGACTCTTGCCCACTTTCTCTGTCTCAGATTGTTCCTGATAGTATAAGTTCACAAAACCCTTACACTTTTCACATAAAAAAGAAGAGTTTCCAAATAAAATGTATATATCACTTACAATATTTTGACCTCTCTGTAGGTGAATATGAATTCTATAGAGGATTATTTTGAATTCGTTTTGTAACTGAAACTTCCTTTAGAAAACCTTGACTGGACAAATTCATTCCATTTTCAGAGCCAGTTATTAAAAAAAATCCTTTTCCTTCTAACACCACCCCTATAACTACAAAACATTGCGAAATTCACTTGGGTCATCGTTTGTGTGTGTAGATCCCATATTCCACATCCATGGAAGCAAATATGCTCTTAGTCCAAACTTGGACATATGATTGCGGGCCGAGTTGAATGCACCGAGTGATTTGGTCTAGTTTGCAGGCTCACAGAAGTCAGACAAAACCTATATCTTCACAAAACTCAATATTCAATTAGTTGGCAAATGTCAGTGATGGAATGTACTTGATGAGATGGAAGAAAGATAGAAACCAGATATTCACAAGAGTCATGCAGGAAGATTGATGAAAAGTAAGTTCTCTGCAATAGATCAGTGGTGGTAGACTGAGGCAAACAAGAAATATGAACGTAGCTTTTTACTCTCAAAGGTTATACAGATTCAACAAAAGTTTAAGTCTTGTTATGGAAGCAGTCCCTGCATCCCACTTTACCCATTTGCCCAGGGCAACTCTAGGCTACAGCTGCTGTTTATGGGTGATGAACTTAAATGTTGGGAGCCAGCACTTAAGTGCTGGGCCCCTCACCCTTGAGGTCAACATGCCCTGCTTTGCAAAAAGCAAACATCACAAGAGGTCTTTGTCAATAGATGTTGCAGCCACAAAAGGGCTTGGCCCCCAGTCCCAGGAAATAGCCTCATTGTAAAGATTGCATAATTAGATACTACCCTCGCCCTGGACCCTCCCCATTCTTTTCTATTCCTCTTCCCTGTTTCAATTACTATATAAGCTGTACCCTGAGCTAAATAAACTGAGACTGCCTGTTACCAACTATGCCTCGGTCTCCTTCCTCTCCGTGATCCTGTCCCCGGACCTCGTGGCCTTCCAAGGTCCCCCGGGTCCCCCTCGAGCCCAGCTCCCCCGGCACTCTCCAGCGTCCCTGACCCACGATTGTTGACCTGCGGGACGGGTCAATTGGCGCCCAAACGTGGGGCAGTACGAACACTGGACAGTGACCCGATAGACGCCCCAACTCGTCCGGACCCCTGAGAATTCATTAAGGTAAGTGTTCGCGTCTATCGACACCATGGGATCTCAATTGTCCAAAGAACAGACTTTTGTTAAGGACTTAAAACATAATTTCAAAGAGAGAGGAATAAGGGTTAAGAAGAAAGACTTCTATGATTTTTCTGGCACTCAGCACATATCTGTGGTGTAGTAAAAAGTTGCAGGAATAAGTCTAAAAGAGCAGTCTTGTATGGGAGAAAGTCTAGACAGGGAATCTTATGCAAGGCTTAGTTACACAGAGATAGAAATTAAGCCAGAGTTATAATGTGTACAGAGGATTTCTGACAATTTTTCTCAGTATTTTGGATTCTTTTATTGTCTGTATATGTGTTCTGTCTTTACATGTTCTGTGTGCGTGTGTTTGTGAGTTATTACGGTCAGCTCCATGGTGGCTGGACCTTGGAAAGTTATCTCTTTTCCTCCCCCTCCTCCCTTCTCTCTGATGACTGCAGCATCGGGGAGAAGTATGGGAGAGAGAAAGAGAGGAACTAATCTTATATTATTTAGTTTATGTGATTGCAAGGTGTAGTCTTGGATGGGAAATGCAGGGACATAGTGTCTGTGCAGTTTTAAAGGGGGCTTTAATTAAAGCCCATTGGGAAAACAACATGGATATGAAGTTTAAGGAAAGCATAAAAGTTTTGGGTATTATTTGAAAGTTTTTGGTTAAACTCTCTCTCGCTTCACCCTCCTCACAATTCTGGCCAAATTGTGAGGGTGGAGGGAGACAGAGATCTGGTGCAGGCTGATCAGCATTTTCATTATCTCATGCCTCACCTAAAAGAAAAGTATTTTGTATAATGAGAAGTAACCAAAAGGTAGTTATTCTGGTCACATTTTAAGTGAAACGTGTCACTCCTAATTGGATGTTTAAAACAGATCAGGATTTGTTATATTATTTGGCACTAGGCAAATTGGAAATATGCATAAATCTTAAAGGAACACCTCAGCAGAGATAAAGCTTTTGAAACTCTCCAGCAGAATGGAATAGACTTGGCGCCACTGGGCAGTTGTCCAGAAGTCTCCCTCCCTTCAGCTGAGGAATTCAAAAACTCTCTCATTCAAAGAAGTTCTTAAGGAGTGGACACAGAAGTAAAATTTACTTGAGTAAAGGATGGAACCATTAAGATTTTTGCCCTGCAGTCCCAACTATCATTCAGCTGGGTCTACAGTGAATTGTAACTCTTATCATTCCAGATTAGATCAAAGGAAGAGAATGCTAAAGAATAGTAGGAAATTTAATTTACCCTCCCCAGAGGGTAGGGGTTGGGTCACAGCAGTATGAGATCACAAGCCAACCAGCCCTTACATTTAGTAAGCCCAATCTTCTATTAATAATATTTATATGTGATGGTTTGGAAATGTAATTAGTGACACCTAAGTTTCACTCTTGGTGTTACTGTTGTGTTTCTAAAGTGTTATAGTCTTGTATTGTAAAAATTGAGTAACCCCTGCAATTCAGAAAGTGTTAGAGAAAGTAATTTCTAAATGTGAATATTGTTGAAACTAAAAGATGTTGGGAAAACTGTAAAACCAGTTATGTTATTTTAAATTTTACCAGTCCTGCTAACCTTGTCTTAGAATGTTTTGATTTTTGTAATTGTCACTTAGAAAACCAGGTATTTTCACCTTTGCCTATTACAGAAGTTTCAGCTCAAACAATTTGGCTATCACTTTAGAAGTTGTAAGATTGTTAAGTTATTTGGAGTTACTGTTTTAATGCTAAACCTAAAACTGTTAATTGATTACTGTATGTAGAAAGAAAGGAATTGAATGAAAACTATTTTGATGTGCCCATTCAGAACAGACCTCCTGTATGCTTGAGGGTTGGCCAGCATGGGTGCGGTACTGATCCCCTTTATTTTGTAAAATTGTGAAGGCCTTTAGGAAACCATCCCAGTAGGTAGTCATCAGTCCTGAGAAAGAAACTTTGATTGGCTTATGCAAATTATAAACAATGAATAGGACTTGATTAGAAGTTGTAATATATAGAGAGGATTTTTTGCAATTGGCTTTTACATTTGAACAAGTTTTAAACTTGAAAAGGAAAGATCTTAATGGAATTCCCTTATGCATATGAGTCCTAGTAAATCATTATTGCTTACTTATAGCTCCATGAGAATAGGAATGACTATCTGGCTCTCAGCTGATGAAGGAATTGTTATTAAAGGTGAAAGACGTGAGACCACAAATATTTTTGTTTTTGAGTTTGAATTTGAGTATAGTTGGTTGCATTAAATCAGTATCAGAGGAATACCACAAGCTACTCAAAGGGAATGTTTTCCACCTGACTACTCCTGAGTCTGGCTATGAAACAGATACTATATAATTGGAGAATTTGTATCTGAATTCAAAGTCAAGGATGTTTTATTCTGTCCTATTTGCTATGTCACATGTCCCTGCTTTCTCTTTCTATAGCAAATTTTATGATCAATAAATAGTAAGTGACCAACAAAACACGTGAGCCCCAATCTAAGTAAACTCACCTAAGACTCACCTAAGATGATGTCCCCATTGTTTAAAAGAATTTTATAAGCAGTAGTGTTTTTCTGTAATCAGTCTCTTACTGTTATCAATGTGAGAGTATATATTGCACCTTTTTGACTAAAGAGCATTTTGTGGGATGCATCTAATATTCTGTGATAATTAAGAATTTGGTTTGTTGTAATACTTCCGGCATTCATATCCTAAGGACATTTTCATACCAACTAAGCTTTAATGGATTTTAATTTTAAGGGTTTATTTTTGTTTCAAAGTAAAAAGAGAACTATCATTTTAAAGGTCTTCAGCAAATTTTCTTTATGAAAGTTTAGTGACTGTTAACAACAGGACAAATTTTAAACAGTTTTAAATTTTCATTTTCAAGACAATGTATTGGTAAATTAATATGTAATGGTTTATGAAGCAGGAAAGATCTTGCTCTTTTAATCTGAACTTGTAGTCATTCCTTGGCTTAAGCAAAAGTTAAATTTAGTATTTGAACTTATTAACAACTTAATTTCTAAAAAGTTTTCTTTTTCAGAGTAAATGTAATCAGAGAAGGAGAAACTAGCCTGTGAAACAATGATGTAAGGTGGTAAGGCTTAAGTTTGAAGTCACCTATCATAGATTCTACAAAGGTTACAACTTTATATGACTTTCAGAAATTGATAGGAGTAATTCAGTGGTGTAGGCCACAGTTGGGAGTTACAACTGATCAAATGAAACCATTATATGATTTATTGAAAGGTCCTTCTCAATTAAACTCATGCAGAGAATGGACAGATGAAGCACTGGAATGTTTGAAATTAGTGCAGAAAAAGGTTCTGGGGTGTACTATTAGCAGGATATTAGAATCACAGGACTTGAAAGTAACAATTTTATTCACTGAAAAAATACCCACTGGAGTTTTACATCAAAAACAAGGGATTATTGAGTGGGTACATTTGGCTCAGATAAAGAACAGAGCTTGTGTGCCTTATGCTGTGCTGGTAGCCCAAATCATACATAAGGCAGTGAAGAGAGTAAGGATGTTAATAGGACAGGAACCTCACACAATTTATACTATGTATACAAGTCAACAAATAGAGAACTGCATACAAGAGTTTGTAGAATGGCAGATATTGATTAATCAGAATTTCCAACACGGGTTCCCAATTCCTTCTGGGTGGCAATTTGCCACGTGGCCATGGTCTTGGCCGACAAATGCTCTTCCTCACTGGTAGAGGGAGTTAATGTTTTTACAGATGCAACAAAAAAAAAAAAAAAAAAAAAAAAAAAAAAAAAAAAAAATTTTTTAGGGCATCTATGTATATTCCATCTAAAAAGGAGATGCATAAATTTAAAACAACATTTACTTCTACACAACAAAATGAATTATATGCAGTATTGCAAGCATTATTATATGTGAAAGAACCTTGCAATATCATCACAGACAGAAAGTATACAGCACTATTGATACCTAGATTAGAGTCAGCCTATACTCCTGATAGGGCGGATAGTATTAAACAGATAACTATGGAAGTTCAACTAGCAATAAGGGCCAAAACAACAATATTTTATATCACACACACTTGGTCACATTCTAAATCATGGAGTACCAAAAAGCATTAAACCAGACAATGGTCCAGCTTATGTCAGTAAAGCCATTGAACAGTTCATGGTGGAATTTTCCATTTTATGTGCCACTGGAATCCCCCATAATCCCACTGGTCAAGCTATAGTGGAACGAGCAGATCGCTCCCTGGACACCTACTTGCACAAACAAAAAGGAGTAGTTGGACCAGGAGTTGATGACAAATTTGCAATTGGCTGTTTATACTCCAAATTGATGATAAATTACAATTGGCTGTTTGGCTGTTTATACTCTAAATTATTTAAAATTCTATAATGATGGCTTATTGGTTGCTATGAAATTCTTAACATTTCCTAATAAGGAGTCTGCAAAGAAGGAATCAGCAATAACAAGTGCCCTGAAAGCAGCCAGTAACATGGCACGATGAGAATAAAAATTGATTTGGTCGTCATACAGTGTTAACGTGGGGAAAAGGGTATGTTTGTGTTTTAACAGATGATAATAAAGAAGTTTGGGTTCCAGTGAAAAGAATAAGAGTGATAGAGGACAACTGCCAAGGTGAAGCGGTCACAGGAAGTGAGGAGGTGCTATCGGTGGCAGATGAAAAAACTTCTGGAGAAGCTTAATCAACTAGGTCACGATGACTCCTTTCATTTTTCTCGTACTTATCATGACACTCAAGAACACTGCGTCCATCGACCCAGCACCGAAGGAACAACAGAGATGGGCGTTCGTCAGGAATCCACCATGGTTAAGGGTGATGTCATGGAGTGAGACAATAACCAAATTTATCATCCAAGGCAATATTTCTCACATGTTTAAAGATGATGGACTATACTATGATAATAATGGGACTCTTTTTCAGAGACACTAACTTTTCAGAACTAGTCACAGGTTTCCCACCTTGTCTATAGAAGGGTATTCCTGGGAATTGGAATGGGTTTGGTTTTAAATACTTTAAGGTTCAGCCCGGCATTCCCTTTGCTCTCCCCTCCCCTTGCTACACCGGAATTACCCCCCATAACTCTATTACCCTCGATGTTGGGTCCTCCCTGCCCCCAAATTGCTCTTCCTGGACGAATACCTCTGACCCCCTGTACCCCCCACTAGGGCAAGTTTTTGTTTGTGGGGACAATCTGGCATACACAGCACTCCCCCTCATCCTCCGCTGAGGAACCCCCTGCGGATTCTCATTCCCAGGACGGGTCTTCCAGTAAGGATGAGAATAAGAATGATGATGACCATGCAGATGATGCCCAAATTGCACAAAACACCCCTCCCAAGAAATTTCAAAAGCTTCATTTCAAATCACTCAAAGATTTGCATTCGGCAGATCTTTGTAAACTAGCCATAGGGGCTCCGGCCAATTGGGACTTGGAGGGATATTCTGATCAACAGGAGGCCCCCTCCGGAAAGCAGGGCCCTGATCCATGGGGTGGGTGTGGTACACAATCCCGAAGAAGTATGTTGAGAACACTCCCCTTTTATGTTTGCCCCGGCCCTCATAGAAGCCGTGCCTTGAACACCAAATGTGGAGGCATAACTGATTATTACTGCCGTAGCTGGGACTGTGAAACCACGGGTGACACTTATTGGGGTCCTTCTTCCTCCTGGGACTATATTAGGGTTACTGCTAATTATACCATCAAACTTTTCAAAAGCGTCCCTGTACCCTGCTATGATCAATAATGTGCTTTTGCTGTGACTGTGCCAATGACGGGAATATTGTGGCCCCATGACCTGGATAATCATGCCATTGGCTGCAGAGGTACCCCATGACGGGATTATTGTGGGTCCACCTACCAGAAATACTGGAGGTGGGAGCCACCCACATAGCCTAAGACAGGGGCCCTGCCCACTTTCGGTACCAGGCATGGAGTCAGGCCACATAGCCTAAGACAGGCCTTTCACCTGCATTTCTAAACAAAAAAGGGGGACATGTTGGGAGCCAGCACTTAAGTGCTGGGCCCCTCACCCTTGAGGTCAACATGCCCTGCTTTGCAAAAAGCAAACATCACAAGAGGTCTTTGTCAATAGATGTTGCAGCCACAAAAGGGCTTGGCCCCCAGTCCCAGGAAATAGCCTCATTGTAAAGATTGCATAATTAGATACTACCCTCGCCCTGGACCCTCCCCATTCTTTTCTATTCCTCTTCCCTGTTTCAATTACTATATAAGCTGTACCCTGAGCTAAATAAACTGAGACTGCCTGTTACCAACTATGCCTCGGTCTCCTTCCTCTCCGTGATCCTGTCCCCGGACCTCGTGGCCTTCCAAGGTCCCCCGGGTCCCCCTCGAGCCCAGCTCCCCCGGCACTCTCCAGCGTCCCTGACCCACGATTGTTGACCTGCGGGACGGGTCACTTAAACATGCAGGCATGCGCATGCCTGCATACACACACACACACACACACACCTTTTACTTTTATATTACCTTCATTTTCAAATAAAACTCAAGCCATCCCTTCTAAGCAAGAGAAAAAAGGGGGATCAAAAGGTGTTCAACAAATCATTCAAATCTGACAATATATGTAATATTCTAATACCTACAGTCTACCATCTCTTAAAAAAAAGTAAAGAGTAATATTTTTTCATCCCATCATGGTCAAAATTAAACATTATTATGATACAGAATTCAGGAGGCTGTGTATATTTGTTTCTTTTAGGGGTGGTAGTGTTTTTTGCATCTGCAACATTGAATTCTTTGTTTCCCTATTATTGTTTCCCTAGTTGAGCTTGTTTCACTCCATATCAGTTCATGTAAGTCTTCTTATACTTTATTTCTGTTCATCATTTCTTATGGCACAGTAATAATTCATTCTAGTCATGTAACACAATTTGTATAGACATTACTCAATCAATGGTTATTGAATTTGTCTCTGGTTGTTTGGTGAGGGCAGCTATGAAAACTGGTCCATGTGGGTCTTTTCCTTCTTTGTTCCTCTCTTTGGGGTAAATGTCTACTGATGGAATCTCTGATTCAAAGGGAATAAATGAAAGAGAGAATGAGTAATTGAATCAACAAGAGGGAGAAGGGAATAAAATGACCATTTAAATAGCACCTGCTATGTTTCCAGGCACTGTCCTAAGCACCTTTTATCTCAATGGATCTTCACGACAACCCTGGGAGGTAGATACTGTTATTTTTCCCATTTCACAGTTGAGGAAGTTGAGCATGAAAGGTTAAGAGACTTAACCCAGGGTCACGCAACCAGTCGGTGCTCAAAGCTGGATGTGAACTCAGGACTTCTTGACTCAAGGCCCAACACTCTATCAACTATACCATCTACACTGCTTTATAAAGAAGATTAAGACCTATTTTCCAATTTACAATCATAAAACATTGCCTTGGTCACAGATTTTAAGTGTCCTACACTGGCTACTCTCTCCATCCTGACCGCTTAGTGAACCAGTTAAGCTCTATATTGTCCTACTCTCTAAAATCCTTTATCAGATAGCTAATTATGTCCAGTCAAGACCCAACCTTGGGCCACACCCACCATTCAATACCTTTGCTCCCACACACATGCTGCTGAAGAAAGTTGGAGAAAATAATGCAAATGGTGTGACTGGTTCTACTACAAATTTGTGTTAGGTAACTTTAATTTCTTAACTTAATCCTCATTGCTACTAGGTAACCATACTATATCCACCTTATTAACTCACTCTCCCATGCTCCACAGCAGCTGATCCAAACCTCTTCATGACTCCTCAAGCCTTCCATGGCTCCCCATCTATGTACTCGGTCAGTTGATAACTTTGCCCAATATTTGAAAAAAAAAATAAATGAAGCCATTTAACATGAGCTTCCTTTTTCCTTTCTTCCTTATCTCCCATCACTAAAATGCCTACTGCTCCTCTCTCCTTCATCCCTATTTCTCAAGATGAAGTTGTCTTACTCCTTAAAAAGGTTAACCCCTCTATTGTGATCCCATACTACCCAGTCTCCTTCAAGAGATTACCCTCTTTATCATCCTCCCTCCTTCCCTGATTTCTTAAAAAAATATTTATTTTTAGGATTCTTTTTTTTTTAAATTTTGAGGTTCAAATTCTCTCCCTCCCTCCAACCTCTTCCCCCCACCAACTGAGAAGGGAAGAAATATAATATTGAGTATATATGTGCAATCATGCAAAACATATTTCCATATTAGCCATTTTTTTTAAATGAGAAAATTGTACTTAAATTTGCACTCACAGTTCATCAGTTCTCTTTCTGGAGGTAAATAACACTTTTTCTACATGGGACCTTTGGAATTGTCTTCAATCATTGTATTTATCAGAATAGCCAAATCTTTTAACAGTTGATCCTTATTATAGCATTGCTATGCTGTGAACAGTGAACTTCTGGTTCTTCTCACTTCAATATGCACCAGTTTGTAGATATCTGGCCATGTTTTTCTAAATTCATATCCTTATCATTCCTTATAGCACAAGAGTACACCATAACCATCATATGCCACAACTTGTTCAACCATTCCCCAACTGGTAAGCATCCCCTTGACTTCCAATTCCTTTGCTACCACAAAGAGAGGTGACAAATATTTTTTGTATATATAGGTCTTTTTCTTTTTTCTTTGGTTCCATTGGTTTCAAATGTAGTGGTGGTATTGCTGTGTTGAAGAGTATGTATAATTTTATAGCCCTATGGTCATAGTTCAAATTGGTTGGACCACTTCACATCTCCACCAACCTTTCATTAGTGTACAGATTTTCCTTTCTCCCTCCAGCTTTGTCACTTCTGGTGGGTGTGAAGTGGTACTTCAGGGTTGTTTTAATTTGCATTTCCCTAATCAACAGTGATTTAGAGAATTTTTTTATATGACTATAGAAAACTTGATTTCTTCTTCTGAAAACAGCCTCTATATCCTTTGAACATTTATCAACTGAGGAATTGCTTATTTTTAATAACTGTGAACTGAATATATAGTAGACATCTTTAACTCAATATGTCCAAAATGGAATTCATTATCTCTTCTCCCTTCTGTTTTTTCTGTTTCTGTAGAGGTAACACTATCCTCCCATCTCTTAGACTCACAGCTTAGGAGTCATTCTGACTTTCCCTTATCCTCCATATCCAATCTGTTGCTAAGGTCTGTCCATCTCACCATCGTAACATCTCTCAAGTTTACCCTCTTCTCTCCTCTAACACTGACACTACTGTAATGTAGACCCTTGTCACCTCATGCCTTGATTATTGCATTAACCTGATGATGTGTTTGCCTGCCACAAGTCTCTTCCCACTTCAATCTGTCCTACATTCAGTCACTAAATCGATTTTTCTAAAGAGCAGGTCCGATCATGTCACCTCCCCCTTTATCCTCCCAAATCAATAAACTCCAGTTGCTTCCTATTGTCTACAGAATCAAATACAAAATGCTCTATTTGGCGATTGAAGCCCTTTATAACCTCCCCCCCACTTTCCCAGTCTTCATATACCTTTACTCCCTGACAGGTATACTTTGATCCATCACACTAGCCTCCTGAGTGTTCAACAAACAAGAAATTACATTACTCAGCTCTGGGCTTTTTCTCTGGCTACCTTCCATATGTAGTAGATCATTCTCACTCTTCTGCTCCTACTACTGACTTCTCTATCTTCCCTTAAATCCCAACTAAACCTCTACTTTCTCCATGAAGCCTTCCCCAGTTCCTCAACTCTGGTGCTTAACTCCAGTGCTCTTTCAATTACTTCCTATTAGTCCTGCATATAGTTTGTGCATTTTCATTTGTATGTTTTCACACTCATTAGACTGTAAACTCCTTGAAGGCAGGGATTATCCTTTAAAAGGCCTCTTTTTGTATCCCCAGAACTTAGCACAGTGCCTGGCACATAACAGATATTTAATAAACATTTATTTATTGACGATTTTGACAACAAATATACTGTGACATAATTAATAACATACATAACCATTACATGCTAGATGCTAATTAGGCATCGATAGCAAAAAGTTCATGCCAGTGCTGGTAACTGGTATTGTTTTTTTGAGAGACAAGAAAAGAATTTCAAGGATCAGGTGGGAAAATGATGAGTATGATTCCCTGCTCCAACAGAAACATGAAAAAAAATACTATCATTTCTACCTCTGTGATGGGGAAAGGTATTTTTAATGAAATTCTGCCAAAAAGGTACTAGTTTTTGCCCCTTCACTTTCAGTTTTTATGATACTTTCTAGAGAAGTATAATAGCTTTGGGTCAATGTGAATGCTGAGGATTTGTTGGGAGTTAAAAGAGCAAACAGAAAGAGACCCAGAGTTTTCATCTCTAGTCTCAGAAATGTTGTTATTGTTTATCCTTTATTCCCAAAGAAAACCAGTGATACTGAGGGCATCTGGGTTCTCAAAGTCGGGCTTCCCAGAGTCTTCATCTGGCATGCAAATCTTCTGGCAAAATCTAAACCCCAAAGTAAAACTTCAACTCAGACTATTTATACCTTTTTTAGAGCCAGAGGGCATCACAATCCTTTGACCCAGTGCCTCAATAGAAAAAACAAAAGGTACTTGGGACCCTCCTACAAAATAACTCCCCTAATCAAGCTTCTCACAATAGGCAGGTCCAGCAATGGGTGGGGAAGATCTTCTTTAATCACATTAAAATAATTAACAAACACTGTTTCTAGTTACAAAAACTCTTATTTCTGTACTTTACTCCTTGTAAAGACTCTTGATTGATAAAGGCAAGATTCAGTCAGAGGCACTTGATTATACTAAAACAAAAACAGCAAAAGTTCTTAATTTGATTGCCATCACAAAGTCTCAACATTTTAATCAACTCCGTAAGACTATAAATTGAAGATAAAGTGCTGACCTGCTTTGGTAGAGGGAGTTTTCCAATCTGGGAAATTTCTGTTTCAATGAAGTGACTGGTCTAGTTCCCATCCCAATATTAAACTCAATGAAGGATGCTGATCATAATGTGATATGGGGTGAAGGTGGTGCATACCGGCCTCAGGAGGTGATGGTTTTCCTCTCATTGGAAGTCCTCTAGCAAAGATTTGATCACTATTTGTCATATGTTATAATGGGGATTCTTTTCCAAGAAGGGTAGGAATATATGACTATTGAGATTCCTTCCAATTAGAAAATTCTATGATTGTCTCTCTGAGGCTGGGGAGACCAGCTCAGGCCACTTTTAATTTGTCCTTTAAACTCCTAAAATACTCTGAGCTCTCATCCCCTAAATCCCTAATAAATTATTTTTGTCACCTTAAGACAAATTTATCTAGATAAATAGAGCATAATCTTATCAGGAGATTTGTTTTCAAAGAATTAGTGATTTACAAATATTACTTTTAAGAAAAACAAAATAGAACAAGATCTTCAATGGGCAAATGAAGGAGACAAAAATAGGAGGAGCTCAGTATGGTACTTTGGGCTATACATATCTAAGGAGATAAGGGATGCATGATGGGGCAACAAAGGAGACTGAGAAGGAACCTTGAAACAGGAGACAAAGAACCAAGAGAACAGAGTCATAGAAGACAAGGAAAAAGAGTATCTAGTAATAGGGGATGGTCAAATACATCTTGCTTCAGAGAAAAACAAAGATTGAGAAAATAGCAATTAAAGGATTTTTGGTAACTCTTAGAAAACAGTTTCAGTTGAGTAGAGGGACCAGAAGCCAGAAAACAAAGTTAAAAAATGAGTGGGTAGCAAGAAATGGGGACAAAACTTGACAATAAAGAGAAAATAAATACAAGACAATACTTCAAGGTTATGACAAGATCAAATAAAATTTTTCTTTGTTTTGTTTTCATTTTTTTTAAGGGATGGAATAGACCTTATCCAGTTTATAGCAAGTAGGAATAAATAAAGTAAGATATTTAACCTGAGTAAAATAGAAGAAATTATTTATGACAAATTCCTGGAGGGCATGGATGGGGAATGAGATTAAAGGTATAAATAGATAGTTGGGTTTTGGCAAGGAGAAATAACTCTTCCCCAGTGACAGAAGTAAAGTAGGAAAAGATAAATGAAAATTTGAAGGGTTTTGAGGTATGGAATAGAAATAAAAGTAGTAGCAGGATCAAGAATAGACCTGGGTTGCTTACCTTTTAGTCTAGTGCTTTTTCTTCTATATCTTGTTAACTCTGCAGTAGACTAAATAGAATGTGAAATCCTAGAGATTATCCAGCACTACTCTCTTTTTTCTATTTATATCCCCATTTCCCCAGTGCTTAACCCAGTGTTTGGCACATAGGAAGCAATTAGTACATTTTGTTTTGGTTTGGTTTGCATTGAGTTTATTTCTGGATATCACATTTTAGACAGGTTATTGATATACTGGAGCATCCTAATGAACATTGAATTCAATGGTAAAAAATCAGGCAATACAATGGTTAGATGAAGAAAATGTCAAATTTTAGGGGATTATGTTGGGAAAGTATCATAATTTCTACTTTCAAATAGCTGAAGAACCATCACATAGAACAGAATTATTTTTCTTGGTGAAAATGGAAAAAACTAGAACCAATAGATAAAAGTCAAAAGAAAAGCAATTTTTACTCCAGATAAGTAAGAACATCCCCCAATTTAGAGATATTTAAAAATAGAAATTTACAGATTTATTATTTAGTAAGTTCAATATCACTGGAAATCTCAAGTAAGGTCTAGAAAATTCCTTGTCTAAGATACTATATTCATTGGGAAGGGCACTAAAGTGATAATATTTAGCTTCCTTTCTAATTTTAGAGATCTAATGTTTAAGTTATATTTCTGTCTTCTTCATTTAAGAAACCCAGTCCAGTGGAATTAACAATCAGCATTTTTTATTATATCATGCATAATAACCTAGAAATCATCATTGATAATCCAGGGATCAAAGCTTTCAATACACTAATTTTTAGTAAACTCTATAATGAAATCATTAAAATTATTAAAAAAATATACCCTTTAAGATGTCAAAATATGCCTTTCTTCTTGATGTTTAAAGCATTTCTTCTTGATGTTTAAAGAAACTTTTCTTGCTCCTAAGGATCTTCTCCCCCCTCCCATCAACAAATATGGGCAACACCAAAAGATATTTAAGAGTATACCACTCTAATCTCTGAAAAGTAGGTTTGCATTTTGAGATAGAAGGGTGGGACAGGGGAAGTCAATGGGAGAAATAGGTCAGGTAGAGAGAAAATAAGAAGATTAGGTCTAGACATGTTATTCAAATAACAAAACCTTTGCCATGAGTTTTCTCATCTTTTAAGAGGGGGGCAAAAGTTCATGCATGACTTGAACCAGACTTTAATTTAAAATACACAGTACCACCTAGAAAGAGCAGAAAAAAGTAAGCAAAACAGAGAGGAAAGAAATGAGGATAGAGGAAGGGAGGGAGGAGAAGAAAGTAGGGAGAGAAGGAAAATAAGAGGGAGGAAATGAATAAAAAAGGATCATGTTCATCCTTTGTTGCTGAAGAAGACCATGCCATCAGAGAAATAATGACATGACTTGCACTTGACTTTGTTTTGAGTGAGGAAGGGCTGTGCAGGTCACCAGCTTCACTTCTCCTCCGAGAGTCATCTGAATCTGGTGACCTGATATTCCTCAGAATGGCTAGAGAAGATCCAGGATGCAATGGGAGAGGGAAAAGAGGGAAGGAATGAAGAAAAAAGAGAAGAAAGAAACAAAGGAAGAAAGAAAGAAAAGGGTGAAGGAAGAAAAGAAGGAAAAGAGGGAGGTAGGTGTTCTTCTCTCCGTTTTATAGCTGAGGAAACTGAGACAGACAGAGGTTTAAGGGACTTGCTAAGGATCATACACAGCAAGTGTCTAAAGCTAAATTTCCAGTCTCCAGGCCTATTCTTTTATCTACTCTACCACCCAGCTGCCCTAGATTTACCATCAAATCTTCAAAGTAATTTCCAGAAGCTTGAAAAAAAGATATATCTCTATAAACAAGCCAAGGAACTTGGAAGTCATTTCTAGTCTACACATTAAAAAGAAAATGGCACACTCTCTGGCACACTCCCCCTATCTTTATAGATGCCATTCTCCTCTTCTCACTTTTAGTTTTGTTTCCACTGCTCTCATCCCTAAGATTATCAAATTCTTTCAAGCCTTTATATGAAACTTACACTGCTGCTTGCATTTCATTCTTTAATTTTAGTTCTTTGAAAGAAGTAAAACTTGGTATGTGAAGAGAGAAGAAACATTCTGTCTTTTGATTGGAATCTCTACAAATCCTGAGCATGAAAGTTTTTTTTTTTTTCAGAGAAATGTCAACTGCTATGCTTATTCAGTAGCTAAGCATCAAGTTGAAGGTCCACAGAGCCATTGGGGTGACCTCATTGTTGTATGCCTGTGAAATCTGGATAGCCCACCAGCACTGTGCCAGAAAACTGAATCTCTTCTATTTGAATTGTCTTGGGAAGATTCTGAAGCTCCCCTGGCAGGATAAGATACCAGACACTGAGGTTCTTTCTCAAACTAACTGCCAACCATTCAAATTCTACTGCAGAGAGCACAGCTGTGATAGGCTAGCCATGTTGTTCAAATTCCAAACATATGCTTGCCTAAAAGACTATTTTATGGAGTACTCACATAGTGCAAGAATTTACATGGTGGTTAGAAGAAGTGATACAAGGACACTCCCAAGGTCCATCTGAAGAACTTTGGACTTGATTGTGTTACATGAGAGACACTGGCACAGGACCACCCAATATGGCCTGCTATCAACAGAAAAGCTGCTATGCTCTATGAACTAAGTAGAAATGAAGTAGCTCAAAAGAAACGTGAGATGTGCAGATATAGAGAATCCACCCCAAATGTTCACATGGTCTATGTATGCCTGACCTATGGTAGAGCATTACAAATTCACATTGCTCTGATCAGCCACAGTCAGATGCACTGTAACTTAATTCTAATGATGTCATTTTGGTCCTCCTCAAGAATGAAGGAGAACATCCACCAAGCATCACTGGGGCTAGAACACAGGTTTAAACCTATTCCAGAGTTAATAACCCAGTGGTCCTTCTTGCTGCCGCCTTCTCCTGGTTTTGCCTTCCAACATCCTGACTCAACTTAGGGATTTACTGGAGAAAAGATTTAGATCTTGGAAGATCTTAGAGATCATCTTGGTTATTTCCATTATTTTACAAGTAAACAAACTGAAGCCTAGATAAGTTAAGGGCTTTGTCTAAGATCACACAGATAGTAAACAGTAAGAACAGTTGCCCATATGTCAAATCCACCATCTTTCTACTATGTCTTTATTACCATCGACCTTTTAAACTATTTTTATCTTTGTTTTCTACTGAAAGAACTTCCACTTTTCAAGGGACATTTTGTCTTCATTAAACTGGTGTAGTTTCAGTCACACTGCCTTTTCTTCCATTAGGCAGACCAACCTGAATTTTGCACATATCTAATTAGTACTGGAAGAAACAAAAAAATATGGCTTGATTTCTTTAGGTCATTTCAATATTCCCCTCTTCTGGCATACTTACTGCTACTGAGTTCTCCAGTTCCCTGTGGCTCTTGCTAATAAGTATTTCAGCTACCTGCAGGTCTGACATTTCCAAGACCATGTCAATATCCCAGAGTTCCCTGTCAAGAAGGGTTCTTGAGCAGAGATTTTTTAATGAGCGGATCTTTCCACTCTGAAGGGATTTTCCTCATTTTCAGGGCATTTCCAGCCTTCTTTCTTCATCTCTAGTGTTACTTACTCAGGTGCCTGACCTTCATTTTTCTACTGTGCTAGCCAAAGGAACTACCTTATTAGTGTCCTGATTGGAATGACAGTGTGGGAAATGACTACAAGAGAAAAAGACTTATGGTTACAAAGTTATAGGTACACATAGTTGTACCTCTGACTTTGATACTGAAGATATCATGAGAGCAGGTAGAGATTACCAGCCTTACCATTTGATTTTATGTGTTCAATAAACAATTCCAATCTGAGGTATGGTGTAGGTGCCACTGATATCAATTCTATATAGAGACCACCAGGACTAAGTCAACCAATTGCTCCCTTATGGGGAAAGATTTTTATATCCCTTGAAGGCAAGATGGAAAAGAACTATGCAGCTAGGTTTCTTCTTTGAGAGTAATATGATATAGAGATTCCTATAGAAGGGAAGGGGACAGCCAGACCTCATGACCTTGGTTATGAATTTATAGTTGTCTCACTAAATGACAGCCAACCCAGCTTTAAACAATAACCTTAAGGGGGAACAACAAGGCAAGATCTGGGTAGAAAATGCATTTGCCTGTCTTATCTTTGAATGTTGAGGGAGGAAGTAGAAGTTAATGGGCTCATTTCCTGGGAAATAGAAAATGAAGCAGAAAATCAAAACATTCAACTTTAATTTGCATATATTTGTCTCTTTAAATGTATTCCTCTCTCCTCTACTTCTCTAATCCCTTCAAGATTTATGAATGACTATTAATTGAGGTAGGCAGAAGAGAGTAGAGTGTGAAGAATAACTAGTCGTCCAGTTTGATTAGGACGTAGAGTGAATAAATGAAATCTTATGAAATTAGAGTAGAAGAGTAGTGCAACCCTTGGCTCGAAGGGCCATCTGCACAGCCTATTCCCACTGGTGGGGACTGACTGTTTGGTGCTCTATGCCTGTGTGAATTTTTGGTGAGAGGTAGAGAAAATAGAAATCCTGATGTTTTGACTTTGTAGAATGTAAACCCCTTAAACACAGGAGCTGTTTTTCATTTTCTTTTTATATCACCAGCACCTAGCCTAGCACAATATCTTCATCAAATATAGTGGGAATTTGATAAATACTAAGTACATTCAATACACTAAACAAACTGAGGAAAATATCCATTCAAAATGAAGTCAGAATTTTTCATAGAAAATAATTCTATGGTTAAAATAGTATTTATAATTATATGCCTAGCTATTGAAAATGAATATATAATTGTTGCTCTAACCAGTTTAACCAGAAGAGTTTACAAATGAGAACCCCTACTTTAATGAGTAATCAAATTTTTGATTTGAAGCTAAAAAAATAATCCTTCAACAAATTAATCTCCCTAATGTGTCAACCATGCCAGTCTCTTCTTAAAAACAAACAAACAAAACCAGTGACTCATAGTTGACTCTGAGACAAAATTCAAACTCCTCTGGCTCTTATTTAAAACCCTGCACTCAAGGTTGGAGTCAAGATGGTGGAGTAGAAAGACTCATGTAGGCTAGCTCCGAACTCACAGCCCATAAATTTCCTGTAAGAAGAACTCCCCAAAAATTCTGGATCACTGCAAGGTGTGCAGAAACACAGTGGAAAAGATTTCCGTCCCAGAGAGCCCTGGAGAGCTATCCCCAGGGTTCGTGGCGTCCCGGAAAGCGGAGCCCACCCCAATGCTGCCCTGGTCATGGCCCCAGAGGAGCAGATCCGAGCAGGCTTCAGGGACGGAACCTCCAGCAGCCAGAAAGGTCCCTCCACCCACAGACGCTACAGGTCAGTGAGAGAGACGTCTGAGCTGGCTGACAGGGGAACGGGGTGTCTCCGTGGCTCGGGCCCCCTCGGGAGGAAGCAGTGGGGGCACAGGCAGGGGCAGCGGCAGAGGCAGCAGTGGTGGCCCGGGACTCCCCTAACCGCAGGCAGAAGTTTAGGGCCTTTACCGAAGGTCTCTGCATAAAGACCCTGAGGGAACTGAGCCAGGGAGGCGGCCCTGCCCCCACCCCAGCACCAGAACTTAAGCTCACATTGAATAGCAGCCACAGACGCTACGTATGGAAAGCACATTTGAATCACAGGCCCCAAGCACTAGCTGGGCAGATCTAGGCAGTGGTTGACAGGAATCTCAGAAGTCAAGTAACTGGCTGGGAAAAGGGAAGAAAAATAAGACTATAGAGAGCTTCTTTGGGCAGGTGCAAATGCTCCCGCCTTTCAATTCTGATGACAAGAAAATATTCTTACCATCAGGGAAAGATGTGGAGGGCGGGGCCTCTGTATCCCAGACATCCCAGGGGGATGTCTGGTGGGCTCAGGCCTTGGAAGAGCTCAAAAAGGATTTTGAAAATCAAGTTAGACAGGTGGAGGAAAAACTGGGAAGGGAAATGAGAGAGATGCAAGAAAAGTATGAAAAACGGGTCAATACCTTGGTAAAGGAGACCCAAAAAAATGCTGAAGAAAATAACACCTTGAAAAATAGGCTCACTCAATTGGCAAAAGAGGTTCAAAAAGCCAATGAGGAGAAGAATGCTTTCAAAAGCAGAGGTTCAAAAGGCCAATGAGGAGAAGAATGCTTTCAAAAGAAGAATTAGCCAAATGGAAAAAGAGGTTCAAAAGCTCACTGAAGAGAATAGTTCTCTCAAAATTAAAATGGAACAGATGGAGTCTAATGACTTTCTGAGAAATCAGGAAATCACAAAACAAAACCAAAAGAATGAAAAAATGGAAGAGAATGTGAAATATCTCATGGGAAAAACAACTGACCTGGAAAATAGATCCAGGAGAGACAATTTAAAAATTATGGGACTACCTGAAAGTCATGATCAAAAAAAAGAGCCTAGACATCATCTTTCATGAAATTATCAAGGAAAACTGCCCTGACATTTTACAACCAGAGGGCAAAATAAGTATTGAAAGAATCCATCGATCACCGCCTGAAAGAGATCCAAAAAGAGAAATTCCTAGGAACATTGTGGCCAAATTCCAGAACTCCCAGGTCAAGGAGAAAATCTTGTGAGCAGCTAGAAAGAAACAATTCCAGTATTGTGGAAATACAATCAGGATAACTCAAGATCTAGCAGCTTCTACATTAAGGGATCGAAGGGCATGGAATAGGATATTCCAGAAGGCAAAGGAACTAGGACTCAAACCAAGAATCACCTACCCAGCAAAACTGAGTATAATACTTCAGGAGAAAATATGGTCTTTCAATGAAACAGAGGACTTTCAAGCATCCTTGATAAAAAGACCAGAGCTGAAAAGGAAATTTGACTTTCAAACACAAGAATGAGAAGAAGCATGAAAAAGTAAACAGCAAAGAGAAGTCATAAGGGACTTACCAAAAGTGAACTGTTTACATTCCTACATGGAAAGACAATATTTGTAACTCTTAAAACTTTTCAGTATCTGGGTAGTTGGTAGGATCACACACACACATACACACACACACGTACATGCGTGTACGCACACACACATACACACATGCATGCACATACAGAGACAGAGAGCACAGAGTGAATTGAATAGGATGGGACCATATCTTAAAAGAAATTAAGGTAAATGGTGAGAGAGAAAGGTAAGGGGAGGAAAGAGAGTGAAATGGAATGGGGTAAATTATATCTCATTCAAGAGGCAAGCAGGAGACTTTTTAGTGGAGGGAAAAAGAGGAGAGCTGAGAAAAAAAAACAAGAAGTTTGCCCTCATCACATTCGACTAAAGGAAGGAATAAAATGCACACTCATTTTGGTATGAAAACCTATCTTACAATACAGGAAAGTGGGGGAGAAGGAGATAAGCAAGGGGGGGATGATGGAAGAGAGGGCAAAGGGAGGAGGGAGCAATTTGAAGTCAACACTTGGAGAGGGACAGGATCAAAAGACAGAAGAGAAACAATGAGGGGCAGGATAGGATGGAGGGTAATTCAGTTAGTCTTACACAACACAACTATTATGGAAGTCATTTGCAAAACTACAGAGATAGGGCCTATATTGAATTGCCTGCCTTCCCAAAGGGAATGGGTGGGGAGGGAGGGATGGGGAAGAATTTGGAGCTCAAAGTTTTAGGAACAACTGTTTAGTATTGTTGTTGCTACTAGGAAAGAAGACATACAGTTAATGAGGAATAGAAAGTCATCTGGCCCTACAGGACAAAAGAGAAGATGGGGACAAGAGAAGGGAAGGATGATAGAAGAGAGGGCAGATTGGTGATAGGGAAAATTAGATTGCTTGATGTATTGGGGTGGGGGGAGGGGATAAAGGGGGAGAAAATTTGGAACCCAAAATTTTATAAAAATGAATGTAAAAAGTTAAATAAATAAATTTTTATTAAAACAAATAAACAAAAAAAAAAAAAAACCCTGCACTCCACCTACTCTAGTATGTAGGTGGAAGTAGGGAAGAGGTTATATCTTGTGTTTTGCCAATGAAAGTTATGTGTATCCATGTGAGTTTGTTTAGATGTGGCTCACAGGGAGGCAAGAACTGACATCTCTAGATTCTCCTTCCCCACCCTTCTTCAGTGAAAACTGATTCATGCCAGGAGGGCAAGCAGGTTGAGGCAAGAGGTTGACTACTCTGCTTTCCTCAGAGAGGATACCAGACTCCATCTCAATATTGAATAGATGAAATAATTTTTAAGTCCTACCTGTACTCTTGATCATTCTCCTATAACAGGGAAGGAGTGGCCCAAGCTATACAT
Organism: Bettongia penicillata ogilbyi; assembly: GCA_023548195.1. NCBI lineage: Eukaryota > Metazoa > Chordata > Mammalia > Diprotodontia > Potoroidae > Bettongia > Bettongia penicillata. The sequence continues at coordinate 2,249,416 of JAJHZJ010000122.1, forward strand.
CCAATAATGGATATTCAACAATGAATATAGGCAGAGAATAATGAATAAACTCATTTATCCAAGTTGATAACAAAACAGATTTAAAAAAAAACTATACACAGGATAATATATATTGCATATTATATAATATATGCTACAATACAATTATACATATAAGGCATTTTCATTATTATATACTATATACTATGCATGTATAACAAGCTACATACAAGGTAAATACACTGATAACACGATAATTTATTTCAATGAAGAAAGTACCAGATCTTACCCAAATTGAAATTCCCTAAAGTCTTTAGTGTAATTAGCTCAAAATAGGGACTGAATCCTCTACATGTTGGCTTCTTCCTCGAAGTTTTCTCTCCCTTCAGAGACATGGAGAGAGGCTGGAATTATTTCTTCTCTCACCTGAAAGTCAAAACATCAGGATCTCTATTTTCTCTACCTCTCACCAAAAATTCACACAGGCATAGAGCACCAAACAATCAGTCCCAACCAATGGGAATAGGCTGTGCAGCTCTCCCTTTGAGCCAAGGGTAGCACTACTTTTCTACTCTAATTTCGTAAGATTTCATTTACTCACTCTATGTCCTAATCAAACTGGACGACTAGTTATTCTTCACACTCCACTCTCTTCTGCCTACCTCAATTAATAGTCATTCATAAATCCTGAAACACACTTGCTTTTCATCTCTGTGTCTTGTGATCCTTCTCTGACTTCAAGACTATTTGCCTTACAATCCATATTAATAAATAGAGCAGTAACTAGAAATCCTCCACCTTGGGAAACAGTGGGGTGGCACATGTGGAAAAAAACGGTCTAACTTGTGGACTGTATGTGCTATGTCCAATTGGGCCCAGAGAGAATAGCATATTTCCCAGAGACTTGACGGTCCCTCTCCCATTACCATCACCAAAAGAAATGCTATTGTAGTGAGACCTTGGACAGAAAAGGGTGCAAGGTCCTTTCATAAAGTGAAGGCTGGTAGAGGACAGGGAAAGACAAGGATATAACCTTTATATTGGTTGGTATCCCGTTGGAGATCTTCAAACAACCAAAGGAAGAAAGTGTACTTCCTGGGTGACGATGCTATGAAATAAATGCTGTGGACTATTCTGACTTACACTGATACAGTATATTATGGTTTGCAAAGCACCTTTCTTATAATAATCCAATAAGTTGGATAGTAAGAGAATTAATATCCTTATTTTATAGATGAAACTGAGTTTTGGAGAGTTTAAGTGCTTTTTCCACAGTGGCATAGTTTGTTAGTGTAACAGTTGGATTTGGATCAAAATCTCCTGATCCTAAGTCCAGTACTCTACCAAATATGCCATACTGCCTCTCCATGAAACTTAACATGATCACAACGGCTAATATTACTCTTCATGTACTCAGTTTACGTAATATAGATTTTGTTGATTCCTAAATGATAGATGAATATCAGCTCCATGAAGTCAAGAAATATTTCACTGATTTTTTATTTCTAGAATTACGTATTTGTTTAATTGAAATGAATCTTGTACAGGTAAAATAATAAAAACATAATATTCACAGAAGAAAGGAGGGTAGAAAGGGAGGGAGAAAAATTTGGAACTCAAAAATCTTGTAAGAATGAATGCTAAAAATTGTCTTGACATGAAATTGGGAAAAAATACTATTTAAAAAATTTAAAAAACAATATCCAATGTCATTTCTTTTTCACATTTATTTATAGTATTTTTAATTTATGGAATAAAATAAGCATTGCTGTATCATAGTATAATAAAAAATATGATTGCACATGAAACTGCAAATCAATTATATACAACTTACTATTCCTTTTAAATAAATATTTCTATATATTATTTATATATTTATTTCAATATATAATATATGTGTTATATATACATATATATATAAAGTTATCATGTAAATTTATCTTTCTTCTTCCTTCCTCTACCCCTTGTCCTAGAGATGGCTACCATTAGATACAAATAGGTGTGTGTTGTGTGCATACACACATATATATGCATATATATGTAAATATATATATATAATTATTCTATACAAACTTCTATTTATCAGTTCTTTCTCTGGATGTAGATAGTATCTTTCTTCACATTTCCCATCGTAACAGCAAGACTCCAACATACACAGAAGGGCCAGTTGTACAGGTTCTTAGATCAGTTTTTCTAAAAGGAAAGCAACTTTTGAGGAGTTGACAATCTACTTTAATCAAGCAATCATCATTCACTTAGTTCAGGGGAAAAAGTCAGCACCCCGAATTTCAGAGAAAATGCAAACAGAAATTACAAACAGAAAGACCAACAGACAGGGCTTCAACTGTCTGACCATACACAATACATACATCATTATCAGAGAGAGAAGCACCGACATCCGAGTTTTCAAAGCTGAGGGGTTTCTTAGAGCAGCTACCCAGAGTCTCATCTGGCACATGAACCTTATCCCAAAAAATAAGCCCCAAAGCAAAACCTCACCTCAGAGTATACATACTCTTTTCAAGGCTAGAAGGCATGACTCTTGTGACCCAATGCCTCATTAGAAATTAACAAAAGGTGTCTGAGGCCTATTAACAGGAGGGGAAGATTTTTAACTCTCCCCACCACCATTAACCTTACATTACCCTTACCCCTTTATTGTTAATTTGGATATTTTTAATAGTCAAAATAATTTACTTGCTCAAAATTGTTCTTAAAACAATATTGCTATTACTGCATACAGTCTTGTCTTGGTTATGTTTATTTCATTATTTCATGTAGGTCTTTTCATGTTTTTTTCAAATATCATTGAGCTTATCCTTTCTTTTGGCACAGTAGTATTCTATCATAATTATATGCCATAAATTGTCAAGCCATTCCCCAACTAATGGGCATCTTTGCCACCACAAACAGAAGTGCTATAAACGTTTTAGAAGATATAGGTTCTTCTCATTTTTCCTTAATCATCTTTGGAAATAGATCAAGTAGTGGTATTGCTGAGTGAAAGCATATAGTCAGGAAAAGGATACAAAATATATTTTTAACTTCCAAATTCACTCTTTCTACTTATGTTACTCCTTAGCAAAAGAGAGGGTAAAGTTACTCTTACTTGCTGATTTGAAGTCCACTGATAATACTTTCCTGGAGATTTAAAGAAGTGTTTTAGAGTGACTAATAAGGTACTTTGTTACAGTTATTTTACTTAATCACACTCTATAAGATTTGAATGACTGAAGCAAGTAGGTGGGTTTGGAAGTAACAGAAAGAAATTCTACTTAGGAGAAGAATCATAATTGACTTACAATAAAATATAGGCCCTGGAATGGATTGGGGTTAGAGGGAAATGGAATACTTATTAATTAATGGCAATATACCCTTGACCTCCTATCTGCAACACTCAACCAATCATTTGTGTAGCATGCATATGATTCCTGCCACCTTTATCTTACCAGGCAAATATCTTTAAAGAACCAAGCATGATTTTTTTTTTTTAACTTGCCATCTTGTCTTAAGACTTTACATGGAAAGATTAAAATAGGCATCACAAAAAAGTTTATAATTAATTAAAATTGTGTTTGAAAAGAAAATTAGAGAAAATTGTAAATATATAGAATTCAATAGAAAGAACAATGTGGTATACAAACGCTTGTGTGCCTAATAATGAAATTTATTATCCATTGAGAGTAGTTGGTTCAGAAAAATATACAGGAAAATTAGGCTACCTCCATGGTAATGCCTTCTACATTGAAACTATATCTACTCAATTCAACAAGGAACATTAAACACTTATTCTGTGCAAGACATCATGTCTTACACAGTAACAATAAATTTACTGATACAATAAAAGTGCCAATTAAATAATTCATAGTACTTATGCAAATTGCTAGTCTGATTTCATTGGGGAATAACTACACTATACTTGGCTAAAGACATCTTTAGATTTTATGCATTCTCTTAAAATGAAGTATTTGCTGACCAGCTGGAACCAATCATTACTTAGACTCCCATGGAGTTTGGGGGGAAAATGAAAAACATTTATGGAAAATAATATTACATTACAGATAGGAATAAGATATATATTCTAACTACCCTCCATTCAAGACAGGTAGAAAAAGAGATAATCTCATGTAAATATTATTTCAAGAAACTATTATACTGTAAGTTACCATGTACTGCAATGCACCTAAATATAACTATAGCTGATGTGTAATTCAGAAGGTCTGGATTCAAGCCCTGTCTCATCAAATAACTAACTTTAAATGTCAGATTTTTTACATGTAATATAATTGTGATATATGTCTTTCCGAATTGTTATGAAGAAAGATGGTGAAGTATAGGCAGCAACTCAGCTGAACACTCCCCAAAATTTCTTCTAAATAACTTTTAAGCATGGAGCCAAAATGGCAGAGAAAAGGCAGGGACATCCCTGAGTTCTTCCAAATTCCCTTCCAAACAACATTAAATAATGTCTCAAAACAAATTCTGGAGAGGAAGAACTCACAAAAGGATAGGCTGAAACAATTTTCTAATTTAAGACAACTTACAAGGTTGATAGGAAAGGTCTGTTGTACCAAGATTAAAGTGGATTACAGTCCAGTAGAGGCAACACTCCTGCAAGACTGGAAGAGATCACCACTCAGTAAACAAGCAGCAGATCTTGGAGGCAACTAAATCCGCAGAGGCAGCCGCAAGAATTCTCAGCCCACAGATGGGAAGGGGGTCAGATAACTAGTCAGAAGGTGGTTACAAGGGTACCTTTGCTGGCACTGGGTGTGGGACTCTGTTGTATTGCCTACACATGGATCCAGGTCACAATGTAAGGTCAAGAAGGAGCACAGGCATACTGGAGCTTAAAGTTCCAAGGCTGTAGAGACCTCAGACATATTTCCAGGAAAGAAAAGAGTATATGTGGTCCCTCACAGACCATAACACAGGCAGAGGAATAAATAAACCTCTACTTGGATAATACCAGTGTGGAAGAACTTAACATTTAGAGACCTACCCAGAAGCAGCTCTGAAAATGATACTCAAAAAAAAATTTTTTTAAATACCCTGAAGTTTGGGCTATTATCCCCTCTACCAACTTTAACATAACATTACATGTTAAGAAATGTGGCTGGAAAAAATGAGTAAAGAACAACAATAACAACAAACCTGAACATAGATAGTTACTATGGCAGCAGAGAAAGTTAAAATGCAAATCAGAAGACAACAAAGTCAACAATGTTACATTCAAAGCCTCAAAAAATGTGAATTAATCTTAGACCAAAAAATAATTCCTGGAAAAGCTCAAAAAGGGTTTTAAAAATCAAGTAAAAGAAGTGGAGAGAAAATTAGGAAAAAGAAATGAGAGGGATGCAAGAAAAATCATGAAAAAAATAGTCAACAATTTGCTAAAGAAGGCACAAAAATACTGAAGAAAACAATACCCTTTAAAAAAAACCAGAATAAGTCAAATGTTAAGAGAAACAAAAAGAAATCTACTAAGGAGAAGACCTCAGAAAAGCAGAACTGGCTCAATGGAAAAAGGTATAAAAAAATTCACTGAAAAGAATAACTCCTTAAAAAATGGAATTGTCGATGGAAAAACAGGTACAAAAGCTCACTGAAGAAAATAATTCCTTAAAAAATCATAATTAGGCAAGTGGAAGCTGAATATTCTGTTAGACATCAAGAAACAATAAAATAAATCAAAATAATAGCAAAAATAGAAGAAAATTTGAAATATCTAAATAGAAAAACTGATATAGAAAATAGATCAAGGAGAGATAATTTTAAAATTATTAGACTACCTGAAAGCTATGATCAATAAAAGAGGCTAGACTTCATCTTTCAAGAAATTATCAAGGAAAACTACCCAGATATGTTAGAAGAAAAGTGTAAAATAGAAATTGACAGAATTCACTGTTCAATTCCTGAAAGAGATCCCAAAATGAAAACTCCCATGAATATTTTTTAGCCAAATTACAAAGCTCCCAGTTCAAAGAAAAAAATACTTCAAGCAGCCAAAAAGAAACAATTCAAATATTATGGAACCAGAGTCACAATAACACAAGATTTAGTTACTTCTATATTAAAGGATCAGAGGACTTGGAATATGATATTCCAGAGTATAAAGGGGTTAATATTATAGCCAAGAATCTTATAGCAAGTAGAAGTGAGTATAATCCTTCAGGAGAAAGAAAAATGAATATTTAATGAAATAGAGAATTTTCAAGCATTCTTGATGAAAAGACCAGAGCTAAATAGAAATCTTAATTTTCAAATACAAGACTCTAGAGAAACATGAAATGTAAACCTGAAAGAGAAATCATAAAGAATTCAATAAGGTTAAACTATTTACATTCCTATAGAGGTAGATGATACATGTACCTTCTAAGAAGTGTGTCATTATTAGGGCAGTTAGAAGTATATGTAGAGGGTTTGAGTGTGAGTTGAATATGGTAGGATAATATAAAAAATAAAATTAAGGGAAGCAAAAGAAGAATGCACAGGTAGAGAGGAAAGAGAGAAGCAAAATGATATAAATTATCTCACATAAAAGAGGCATGAAAGAGATTTTGCAGTGGAGGGGAAAATGGGTGATGGAAGGGAGAGCAGCTGAACCTTACAGTGGAATTGTCTCAAAGAGTGAATCGCACATGTGCTCAATTGTATATAGAATCTATTTTATCCTACTTGAGAGTAGGAAGGTAAGGGGATGAGAAAAGGGGGAGAGGGGGCAGAGTTTATACAAGTAGAATAAATTGAGAGGAATTGGTAGTCCAAAGCAAAAACTTTTTTAAAGACTGAAAAGGGTGAAAGGAGAAAGAGCAGGATAAACAACGGGAAAAATAATATGGAGAAAATATACAGTTATTAATCAAAACTGAAAAAAATGACAGTTTCTCTGACAAAGGCCTCTTTTCTCAAATATATCGAGAACTGTGTCATATTTATTAAAATATGATTCCCCAATTGGTCAAAGGATAAGAACAGTTTCAGATGAAGTAATCAAAGCTATTTATACTCCTATCAAAATGCTCTCAATCACTATCAATTAGAGAAATGAAAATTAAAATAATAGTGGGTACCACTCCTAAACCTATCAGATTAACTAATATGACAGAAAAGGAAAAGGAAAATGTTGGAGGGGATATGGGAAAATTGACACACTAATGCATTATTGGTGGAGTTGTGAACTGACTCATTCATTCTGGAGAGCAATGTGGAACTATGTCCAAAAGGCTACAAAGCTTTTCCTGCCTTTTGACCCAGGAATACCACTACTAGGTGTCTATCCCAAAGAGATTAAAAGGGGGGAGGGTAAGGAAATAGAAGTATACAAATATTTATGTGAATTATTTGTTGTAGCAAAAAATTAAAAGTTGAGGGGATGCCCATAAATTAGGGAATTGCTGAACACATTGTGGTATGTGATTGTTATGGAATATCATTAAATTAAAAGATGAGCAGAAAGCTCTCAGAAAAACCTGGGAAGACTTATGTGAACTGATACAAAGTGAAGAGAGCAGAACCAGTAGAACACTGTGCATAGTAATAGCAATACTGTAAAATGAACAACCATGAATGACGTAGCTATTCTTAGCAATACAATGATCCAAGACAATTCCTAAGGACTTATGATGAAAAATGCTCTCCACTGAACTGATGGAGTTTATTTTTTTTTTTTTTGGTCAGCATTTTCTTTCACAACATGAAAATATGGCAGTATTTTTGCATAACTCCACAAGTATAACCTTTATCAAATTGCTCACTATCTCTGGGAGTGGGTAGGGAAGGTAGGAAGAAAGAGAATTTAGAACTCAAAACTTTAAAAAATAAATGCTAAAAATTATTTTTATATGTAATTGTGAAAAAATATGAAATAAATATATATTACAAACAACTTTTAAATAAAGCCTCAAATCAAATTTTGGAACAGTAAATACAACAAAAGGACAAGGTGAGAAATTTTTCTAGCCAAAGACAATTTAGAAGGTTGACAGAGAAGTCTGTGACACTAGGGTGGCGGAAGGGTAGAGTGCATATTGGGGCAACACCAATAGTGGGCCTTGTACTACCTGCAACAGTGACAGTAGCAGTGGCAACAACAGCTTTGGGAGCTCTCAGCCCAGAAAGGATAATTGGGTAAAACAGCTGGTCAGAATGAGAAAACAGGGAGCCCTTTGCTGGTGAACACAATGATTGGCAACTTTATTGTTCTTATGCAGTTTATAGAGTGGAGAGGAATACTTCTGGTCAGTCAGAAGGGAGTAGGATCCCTTATCAAAGGGACCGAGGCAGACCAAATACCATCCAAGGCAGAAAGGTGCACTAATGTTTGTAGGTGCAGGACAGCAAGAGATGTACTCACAGTTCCAGGGACAAAAGTAGCACTGGTACTTGTGGCTGTAGGGGAGCAGGGCCCTCCCTAGGTAAAGACCATAATGTAGACCAGCAAAGTATTGATCACCTCTCTCCCCAGATCACACCACATTAGGAGCACAAAAAACTTACAGACCCCCAGAATTATCTCTGAAAACAGCAGAAAAAAAAGTCAAGTTTGAGACAGTGCCTTTCCAACCCCAGGTGAACACAGCTCAACTTTACATAAATTTCAAAATCAAGAAACGGTCTAGAAAAACCAGTAAACAAAAGGACTTAACTAGGTATATGTGTATATATGTGTATATGTAAAACACACATATATACATACACACACACACACACACATAAAACTACTACAGGAGCAGGGAAGACCAAAATATAAGAGGAAAATGGGAAAAAGAAAGAGAATCATGTAAGAAAATTATGAAAAGAGAATTAACATCTTGGTAAATGAGGGAAAAAAATACTGAAGAAAATAATATTTTAAAAATTATAATTAGCCTAATGGTAAAAAGAGGAATAAAAATTCACTGTACTAAAAACTCCTTAAATAGCAAAATATGCCAAATGGAAATACAAGAATTCATTGAAGAAAAGAACTTTTTTAAAAGGCAGAATTAGCCAAATGGAAAAAGAAGGTACAAATGCTCACTGGAGGAAATAATTTCTTAAAAATTAGAATTGAAACTGGAAGTTAATGATCCTATTAGACGTTAAAAACAGCAAAACAAAATCAAACGAATGAAAAAATAGAAGAAAATGTAAAATATAACATTGGAAAAACAACTCATTTGGAAAATAGATCAATAAAAAATAATTTAAGAAATTTTTGAACTCTCCAAAAGTCATGATTTTTTTTAAAGAGCCTAGACATGATTTTTCAAGAAATTATAAAGGAATACTACCCCAATACCATAGATGTAGAGGATAAAATAGAAATTAAAAGAATCCATCAGTCACCCCCGGGAAGAGATCCCAAAAAGAAAGCTTTAATGAATGTCATCTGTGGTTGTTTGTTCTTCATTCTTGAAGAGCACCAACGAATCAATGCTATCTTGTGGGTAATATCTTGACATGTGTGAATTGGATTTAGCTGAGGCAGAGCTGGGCAAAGTCATCAGCCTCATTCTATCCTCCAGAGTCATTTGAGTCCAGTGGCAAGACAAAAATTAAGACAACTGTGATGGCCCAGACAAGTATGATTCCACAGTTGTGAAGACAGTCAACCAGGTGATGAACTCCTTGAAAAAGTAGGGAGAATATCCTAAGTATAGCAAACTTTCTGTTTAAAAAAATATTTCAGTAATTCTCAATATTGTCTACAGGATAAATTCCTAACTCTGTCATTCAAGTCTCTCCATAATTAATCCTCAATCTGACTTTCCACCATTAAAATTCATTATTCCTCTACATGAAGCCTATACTTCAGCCTAACTGCTTTTCTATCTCTACCGCTTTGCCAAGGTTGTTTTATTAACACTTCTCATATCCAAATTTCTCCCATTTTCCAAGGTCCAGCTCAAAGTCTACCTCCTTTCCAGAGCTTTTATAGATCATCTCAAATAAAAGTGATCTCCACATATTTTTGAACTATAACAGATATTATTTATATCACTCATATAGAACTTAACATACGCTACCTTGAACTACGCTGACATATGTATCTTAGCTCCTCAAGTATATAATAAGATCTTAGAGACAGATTCTATCATATTTCTTTGTGCCAGACAAAACACCTGGGACAGGTGGCTCAAATACTGAAGATGTCTGAGAAAGATTTATGAATTAATGTGGAAGTAAAAAAAAATAGCTCAACAATATTTAGGTAGTCTGAATTTATTCAATGAAGAAAAAGAGAAATACATATTCTTAATAGGTTGTCAGTTTAACAACAACGAAAGTTAGAAAGATCTGACAAAAAGCAAGTGCTTTCAATAAATATATGTGTGAGGGCCCGTGGGGAATCACAGGACTGGACTGTAGTAATTATCCTTCACAGCTTTCATATGGAAACTAGTAGCAAATTTTAGTAAAATTCCTAAGATCAAAATGTAAAGGAATTTTCCTTGGTGAAGTTTTTCAAAAATGTGTTTTTATTCCAAAAAATAGCCAAATTCCAGAGCTCCCAGGTCAAGGAAAAAAATATTGCAAGCAGCCAAAAAGAAACAATTCAAATATCATGTAACTAAAGTCAGGATCAGACAAGACTTAGTAGCTTCCAAATTAAAGGATCAGAGGGCTTGGAATGTGATATTCTGGAAGGCAAAGGAGATAGGATTACAACTGAAGATAGCCTACTCAACAAAACTGACCATAATTCTTTACAGGGAAAAATGGATATTTAATTAAATAGATGACTTCTGAGCACTCATGATGAAAAGAACAGAACTGATGTGTATGTGTGTTGTGTGTGTATACACACACATATACTTTTGTAAGTATGTATAACATTCAAACACAAATATACATTTGTACATTATGTGCAAATATGCATAATGTATGTATAACATTCAAACACAAGACTCAAAAGAGGCATCAAAAGATAAACAAAGAACAGTCATAAGAAACTCAATTAATTTAATCTCTTTACATTCTTCTATGATAAGATGATTCATGTAACTCCTAAGAACTTTATACCATTACTAGGGTAATTCAAAGGTATCTTCATAGACAAGGGGCATGAGTGAGAATTAATAATGTTGGGATGATCTGAAAAAAAATTAAGGAAGAGGAATGCACTGGGAGAAGGAGTAAGGGAGAGGTAGAATGGGGAAATTTTTCTCATATAAAAGAAACATTCAAGGAAAAGGTTTTATAGTGGAGGGAAAAGGGGTAGTGATAGTCAATGCTTGAACCTCACTCTAATTAGAATTTGTTCAAAGAGGAAAATATGTATATATATACTTACATGTACATAAATACATATGTGTGTATATGTATATACAGAAACACATTCTCATTTGGATATGGAAATCTATCTTATTCAACAGAAAAATAAGAGGTAAAGGTTATGGGTTGGGGATGATAAAAATAAGAGAGGCAGTAATTAGAAGCAAAATGGACTTTTGAGGAGGGACAGGTTAAAAAGAATGCCAAAACATCAACACAAAAAATATGATTGAAGAAATACACAGTAAAAATAACTATGAATGTGAATGGGGTAAGCTCACCCATAAAATAGAAGTGGACAGAAAAATGGATTAGAAACCATAATCTGAAAATATGTTTTTTACAGGAGAAACAACTTGAACCTAAAAGATACACACTGAGTGAAAGTAAAAGACTGGAGCAGAAATCTAATATGCTTTAGCTGAAGTAAAAAAAGACAGGACTAGGAATCACGATCTCAGACAAAGCAAGAGCAAAAATAGATTTAATTAAAAGAGATAATCAGGGAAGTCATATTATGCTAAAAGATGCCACAGACAATGAAGTAATAGCAAAAAGTGCTTATTGCAAGTTAGAGCAAGTTTACAGCAATTTTCTAACATAAAGAGCTCACTTTTTAAATATATAGAGGAACTGAGTCAAATATATAAAATAAGAGCCATTCCCCCAATTAATAAATGGTCAAAGAATATGAACAGACAACTGCCAAGAAGAAAAAAATCAAAGTGCTCTATAGGCATATGAAAAAATGCTCTAAATCATATTGATTAGAGAAATGCAAATTAAAACAACTCTGAGGTACCACCGCACACCTATCAGAAATGACAAATATGGGGAGGGATGAGGGAAAAATAGGTATACTAATGAACTGTTGGTGGAGACGTGAAGTGGTCATACCATTCTTCAGAATAATTTGGAGCTATGCCCAAAAAGTTATAAAATTGTGCATACCCTTTCACCCACCAGTTCCACTGCTGGGTCTGTAACCCAAAGAGATCAAAGGAAAAGGACATATATGTACACAAAAATACTTATGTCAGCTCTTTTTGTGGTGGCAAAGAATTGAAAACTGAGAGCAATCTCATCAATTAGGGAACTGGGGGACAAGTTGTGGCATATGATTGTAATGGATTACTACTGTGCTATAAGAAAAGATGAGGGGGCAGTTTCAGAAAAAAAAATGATGTAAAGTGAAATGAGAAGAACCGAAAGATCGTGTGCTTTATATAAATACCAAAAATATCATTATAACAAGATGAGAGTGGAAGACTCAAAAATGTTTGATTGACATTTGTTAATAAAAAATCTCAAGGTCTAACTAGCTGAGTAAATCGAGGTGGGTGAGCCCTAAAGTTAAACTTATGCATAGAGATTGATTATATACTATGTCAACTCATTTCTAGAAACTAACAATCCCCTTGCATTAAAGCAGATAGATATAATCACTGATCCTCCACTACAATTTCAAGAAGATAAATGATTTATCTGATCCAATAAGAAGAGGTGATCTAAAGAAATCAGTTTGTGGGGAGGGGTGACCTTTGACAATCCACTTATTTACAGCATGGATGTTTCATTATTCTGAGAAAAAAGTTGCTTAATTAATTATGCCTTCATTAATTATTAATGTGTTCTAAAATAGCTGTTACTTATTTGTATATAACAGGCTATTGAACTTTGGAACAAAGTCTGCTTTAGTATTTTGTAGTTCTAGCATTCATTTATAAAGGCAAAGTTAGGAAACTAAGATTGACAAACTGAAAAATATGAACTACTTTGTGGTTATGGAAATCTCCTTTACTTAATTACGGGTTAATGATAGAAGATGAAAATGTGTTTCACCAATAAGAAAAGGTGAAGTATCTCACAGAGAGTACTTGCCTTATGCACCCAGAAGGTAGAAAGGTAAATACCCCGCCTTCAGAGCTATGTGCCAAATTTGGTTGACTTAAAGGAAGCTAACAGGCTCTCTACTGCCACCTATTGCTTCTGCTGAAAAGGAATGAAGAGTATATTTTTTTCTTCTGCTGCCACCTGCTACTAAAGATCAGCAGGAGGAGGAGGAGAATAAGGAGGAGGAAGCAGAAAATACATCTTTGCATTGCCACCTATTGTTACCGAGAGGTAGAAAAGAAAAGAATCCCACCAAAGGAGCAGAGTGGGAGGGGTTTTGGCCAAACTTAGGTTAAAGTTCTCTGTCTTTTCCTAAAAGAATGTAACATTGCTTCATCTGAAGTCAAGCCCAACACTGAAAGTGGTGGATAATATAGTTGCTGTCAAGGAGCAAGGCCAGTTGCGTACTGCAACAGCTTAGAATCAGAATATCAGGGAAACAGCCCAGTGGATCGACCCATCCAGGTGAAATGCTGTGTTAATCAGGTGTTGGGACAGCACAGCAAGTATCAGTTCAACTTGTCAATGGAAGCATTTGTTAACATGACATTCTTTGCCCATCAAACAACATTTTCTGTAGAGTTCCTGGAATAGAAATTGAAAATTGACATCTATTGGCTTCCTATAGAACTAGAGTTCCATAGTTGTGATTTACAAACACACACACACACACACACACACACACACACAGAAGTGATTTTCCATCCTTGTGTGTGTTCATTTTCCCCACAGATAATAAATGCATTTTGGAGAATGTGAGTGAGGTTTGCAGATGGAATGATATAAAAATATTATCTGTTTGCTGTGCATTTTCAGCAAATGTTTTGCTTAAGGTTAATTGAGAATTTGTTGATGATTTGTTTATAGGAAACACACTCGTTGGGGCTTATGAGCTATGGTATTAGTAGGAATAATCATGAACAAGAGTTGCCCCACAAAAGTTCAGAACCTGTAGTCTCAAGGTCCTTGGGTTCAGCCTTTGGACTGAGTCCAAGTTTTACAGAACAAATCCTTTTATTAAGGGGATTTGTTCTGCGAAGTTAGGATTCAGCCAAAGGACCACACTTGAGGACCTAGAGGGCCACATGTGGCCTGAGGTCTTAGGTTCCCCATAGTTGCCCTGGGACTTTAAGATTAGTGAACCATGGCAAAAACCAAGAGGGCAGGATAGGGGAGGGGTAGGCAGGAAGGTGTCTGCTACAAATAAATTTGCCTTTTTGTCCAATATATGGAGGAGTTTTCCTGTCACTCTTCTGACACCAAATGGAAGGAATGTACAAATATGTCTTCAGTCAAGTTTAATTTAAGCATCAAGGATAAAATTATCTCTTTGGTGGCAGTTAGGTGCAGAAGAGTGCTGAACCTGGAGTCAAGAAGACCTGAGTTTAAATCTTACCACTGATACTTTGAGCTGTTACTCAAAGTTTTTCTCAGTGTCCTCAACTGCAAAATGGAGATAATAAATGGATTCACCTCTCAGTGTTGTCATAAAAATCAAATAGTATTTATAAAGTGCTTAGCAAAATGCCTGCACATAGTAGGTGCTATATAAATGCTTATTCCTTTGCTTCCTCTTTCACTTACCTTGTCTTAATCTCTACACCTTTAGGATTAGAACAGCTTCTTTTCTCTGTTTCCAATAACTGACAATATTCACCCACAACAGACGGGGGGGAGGTGTTTCCAAAGGAGTAGAAGGGCCTTGATCCAAATCTCCAATAGAGGGGAGAAAGTCTCTGACACCAGAAGGAATTCAGTAGAGGAACCTCAGAAATACTATTTTGAAACTGAAAGATGACATCATTGTGCCTGGGGACTTAATAAGTATAGCTATAAATATGAACATAATGCTATACATAGAAATTAGTAAGTCTGTTTTCATATCATAGCCAACTGGCATCCCAGTTGGATTCCTACTCTGTGCCACTCAGTTTCTCAGACAGAAGGAAGCATTTCTTATTGACCTGGCTAGATGGATTGGGGCTGGATCTAACTTCTGGGGAGGAGGGGGGAATCTCTGAGCCCATCTAATGCACCTCAAGGAAAACAAAGGCTATGTACTATCTCCAAAAGTTTGGTAATTTTCACAATCTTCAGTTTACAATTTTGTGAAAGCAAAGGCCTCTACCTAGTTAACACATATTTTCATTCTCTATGCACAATGAACCAGGAAATCATTGAGGCCTTGAATTTCTAAGAGTTATTCGTGAGGATCCCCTGAATAGATTTTACAAAATTAAAATCATTTGTGGTAGTAGTGAAATTCTTTTTCCAATAACTTTTCTAATACCAGTCCTTGTGGTACATTCCTGGTACAGTGGAGTCTGAGGCTAATGGATTACCTGAGCTTGGGAGTTCTGAGCTACAATAGAGCTATAGATGAAGAGGTATCCACATTAAGTCTCACACCAATACGGTGAGCCTTGGGAATGCAGTTAGAGGGGAGGACAAATATGATAAAGGAGGGGTGAACCAGCCCTGATCAGAAATGGAGCAGGTCCAAGTTTCCAAGCTGCTCAGTAGTAGAATTAGGCTCATGAGTGTCAGCTATCCTTACTGCATGAAAGAGATAGGGATTCTGAAAATTTAAAAAAAAAACTATCCTCTATCAAATGGCTTGCCTATCTTACAAGTAACAAGTTACAGACACAACCCACTATGACCTTGTAGCGTCTGCTCAGCTGCAGAGAAATAGTCCTTACCACTGATAGCCTTGATCCTCTCGTCTAACTATTAACTATTTATTAAAGTTTCCAGTATACATTAGAAAAAAGAGAAAATCCTTAACTACCCTCCACATAATTGGTGTATTCAAAAGATATGGAGTCTCCTTACCTAAGGTAAATACATTTCAGGTGTTGTGACACACTCCTGCTCCATTACCCATAAAAATATTCCCATCAACCATTAACTTGGAGCTTAGGACCTTTGTAGGTATATATAGTTTTGATCAGTACCAAAATTAAAACATCCAAATCTGTAAGAAAATACCATAAAATGCAGTTCATTTGGGAATTAACATAGCTCTAGAACTCAGGGAATAGAAACTCAACTCCACATTATAACCCTAATTACTAGGCTTACTGATAATGCGCAAACCATATATACACAAAGTGTACAAGACACCCAAAATTTCACCCATTTCACAAAACATTCCAAATCTCAGTTCTCTGTCCTGATCTCTGGGAGGTGAAGTAGCTCATATGTTCATTTCAGGAAACTTCACAAAGTGGCCCTACCATTATTTTATACTCACTGGGGTAAGGGACACTGGCACTTTTTTCTAATGCACCATTAGAAATAGAATACCATTTGGTTTCAAGTAGAACCAAACATCTTTTAAACATGCTAATTACCTGCAAGACAATTATGGATTTATAGAGGGATTTGCCAAATCCTTTTGGTAGCAAGTGCTCAGGGATTTTCAGATTCTTGCATCATTCTAGTTTTCTGGGTTTACTGATAACACTTTGCTCCCTCCATCATAAGTGACTGGTCATTCCTCTGTGCTTTAACTGGGTGTAACTGCTAGAGGTTTTTCCAAATACATTATATTGGTTCTTTCGTAAGAGGGGTAATTGGTAGAAACCCTCATTTGCTGAACTGAGACCTCTCCTATGGAGCTACTTATCTACTCCTTGCAAAGATGCACCTAGATAGAGTACTTACTGGGCTTGGATTCATAAAGACCTGAGTTCAAATGTGACTTTAGACACTAGCTGTGGGACCCTGGGAAAGTCACAATCTCTATTTGCCTTATTTTCCTTGACTATAAAGTAAGAATCCTAGTAGCACATATTACAGAAGGTTGTAAGGGTCAAACAAGATGTTATCTATTAAGTCCTTAGCATAGTGCAGGCACATGGTGGGTACTTAATTAAAAAAAAAAAAAAAACTTGTTCTTTTCCCTGCTCCCTTCCCTAAGGGTCATTTTCCTTTTCTGGATGGCATACAGAACTTCTAATAAGCCTCTGTGCTTGGGAACTATCATAAAGATGATTGGCAGCTGGCAATTAAGGAGGAATAGAGTCTAATGGAAAATTCTCCTCCCTTACTTATACTTCTAAAGGATTTAAAAAGAAGAGACTGATTTTTGAGGGGACCCATTTTAAGTGTTTTTTCTCCCCCTTAAACTTCTACTGGCATTTACAGCTTGCAGCATAATCATATGACAGTAGGAGCATATATTTACCTAGGTGAGTTTATGGATAGACACAAAGTCCCCAGTTCCCTCTTTCCATTTTTCTTTTTCTTTTTTCATTGTAGATCACCAAACAATAATCCTGAGAAACAGTTATTTCCAATCTTGGTGGTAACTTAATGGACAAGAGTCCTAGATTGCTAAATTCAGACATGAGCTAACAAGAGGGAGAAGGATTTTCTTAACAACATTTCTCTGAGAAAAATTACAGCATTCACAGGATAATTTCATATCTTGAAAAAAGAAAAAAAAAGCCTTGCCTCAGTTGGACAAGAGATTTGGGTCCTGTGAGTGACTCAGTCAATGCACATTTGAAAACAATGAGAAATATCAGTTAAGCAATCCCATAATATTCTCTTTATGCACTGGGGGAGATTACAATGAATGTCATAACCCGTTTGAAAGTTTTTCATGTTTTCTGTATGTATTCATGCATGCCTTTTCATATTTAGCATTTTACATATTTTCTGTAGTATGGAATAAACAACTGACCTCTATCTAATGTTGGTATCATGCATTGAATAACTTTTAAAGAGGCAGCCTTGTTGTTTACATTTCAGTGGAACCCAGTGCATGTAGTCTATGGAATTTGTATTTTGGAAATTTCTCTGGAGTTACTATAGGGTGGGGGTCAAGTCAGAGAGAGAATACCTAACCCTCTTTGGTGTTGTTTCCCCATTATTGAATCCAATCCATGTAACTCCCGAACAAGAAATCACATGACTTGAATTTCTGGGAGCCAAAATGGCAGAGTGATCAGTAAATGTTCTACCTCTCCCCTTGTTGACCTTGAAAGATGCATAAAATATTTCCCTAGGAAAAATCCTGGAACAGTGGGATCAACTGAAGAAGTAGAGTCTCAACCCATGAGGCTAGGAAAATCGTTAAGGAGGGTTCCTCTTTCTGTGGCTGAAGGGGGCCAGTGCAGGACCAGAACTGTCCCTGACAGCCCCAGCTCAGCAAACCAGGAGGAGATCCTGAGTCCCAGGGGGATGGAGCCTGCAACCACCAACACCAGGACACAAGGGGTGCCTCAGCACCTCAGGGGAATTGTTAAGACACTAGTACAGATGGGTTCACCAACCACTGAGCTTGCCTGTGCTCTAGCTCAGCAGAGGAGACTTCCTGAAACCAACCACCTCTCCCCTACACTTAACACAGCTAGCTCCAGAGTAACTTGGGGAAACCCAGAAAGACTTCTCCTGGCCTCTGCATTCAAACACCAGCCAGCTCAGCACCAAGTAAGTTGCAGCATTTTAGCTTCCAGCTGAAAGAACCAGAGGCCACAACAAACAAATACTTAAGCTCAAGGCCCAAGAACTGTGGGACAAAGTCCATTGTACCCCAGAAGCAGAGATCTACTTTAAAAGCCAGGAAAAGGGTGATCATCATAAGTAAGAAGCAAATCAGAAAAGGAAAGACCATAGATTCTTTCTATGGGGACAAGGACCAAAACAAAAATACCAAAGAGGTAAGCATTGAGACAGTACTCCCATTTGCAACTTTAGAAGAGAATATGAACTGATGTCAAGCCTGAAGATCATTGTTGGAAGAGCTGAGGAAGGATTTTAAAAGCCAGATTAGAAAAATAGAAGAAAAACTGGCCAATGATTTCAAAAATATAAAAAAAGAAATCACAGAAGAATTTTTTTAAAAATTGGACAAATGGAAAAGAAAGTACAAAACCTAACTGGAGAAAATAACTCCTTAAAAAGAACAACTGGACAGATAGAAAAGGAGATGCAAAAGCTAAATGAAGAAAACAATCTGATAAAAATTAGAATTGGGCAAGTAGAAGCTAATGACTATGAGACATCAAGAATCAGTCAAACAGAATCTAAAGAATGAAAAGATAGAAAAGAATGCAAACTATCTAACTGGAAAGCAACTGACCTGGAAAATAAATCCAGGAGAGAAAATCTAAGGATTATTGGTCTACCAGAAATTCATGATGAAAAAAAGAGCCTGGAGAATATCTTCCAAGAAAACATCAAGGAAAATTGCCCAGAAATCCTAGATCCAGAGGGCAAAATAGTCATCAAAAGAATCCATCGTTCACCTCCTGAAAGGGATCCCAAACTAAAAACCAGAAAGAATAGCATTGCCAAATAGCAGAACTATCAAGTGAAGGAGAAAATACTGCAGGCAGCAAAAAGAAACCAGATCAGTCAGGATCACACAGGACCATGCATTTTCTACATTAAAAGATCAAAGGAATTGGAATATGATATTCCGTAAGGTAAAGGAGCTGGGACTACAACCAAGGATCAATTACCAAGCAAAGTTGAACATAATCTTTCAGGCAAGGAGACAGACATTCAATGAAATAAAGGATTTCCAGACCTTCCTGATGAAAAGGCCAGAGCTCAATAGAAAATTTGATCTTCAAACACAAGTCTCAAGAGAGGCATAAAAAGGTAAACAGGGGAAAGGAATTTGTTATTCAATATGAGTAAATTGTTTACATCCCTATAAGGGAAGATGATACTTGTTACTCTTGAGAATTGTAAATTTATCATGTTATATAAAAGAGATATATGTAGATGAAGGGAGAGGGGTATAAAGTAAATGATGTGATGATAAAATGTGATTTAAGGGTGCATAAAATTGTAATGGGAGATTTGAAAAGGAGGAGGCAAAAAAGGAGGAACAGGCACAAAAATATATTACAGTAGAGGAAAAGAGGGGAGGGAGATGAGCATGGTTTGAGATTTGCTCTCATATGATTTGGTTCAAAGAGGGAACAACAAACTCAAGTATAGAAATCCAACTAGTTCTATGAGCAGTAGGAAGGGAAGCAGGAAAGAAAAGGGAGGGGAAGTTAAAAAGGAGGAAAGAAGTAGTAAGGGTAAAGGGGAGTAAAAGGGAGGGGGGCTAAAAGAAAGAAGGGAAGATTGAGGGAGATGGTAGTCAAAAATTAAAAGTCTATTGTGGAGGGAAAGGGTGAAGGGAGAATTAAAAGCACAAATGGGGAAAGAAAATGGAGGGAAAGACACAGCAGTAATCATAACTGTGAATGTGAATAGGATAAACTCTCCCATAAAATAGAGTCAGATAGCAGAATGGATTAAAAACCATAATCCAACAATATGTTGTTTACAAGAGACACATTTGAAATGGGGGGATACACACAGTAAAGGTAAAAGGTTGGAGCAGAATATATTGTGCTTCATCTGATGCAAAAAAGCAGGGGTAGCAATCTTAACCTCAGACAAAGCAAAAGCATAAATAGATCTAATCAAAAGAGATAAGGAAGGAAACTAGATCCCACTAAAAGGCACCATAGACAATAAAACAATATCATTACTAAACATGTATGCTCCAAGTAGTATAGCATCCAAATTCTTAGAGAAGTTAAAGAAGTTACAGGAAGAAATAGACAGCAAAAATATACTAGTGGGGGACCTCAAACTGCCCCCCTCTGAACTTGATAAATCTAACCTAAAAATAAACAAGAAAGAAGTTACAGAGGTGACTAAAACTCTGGATAAGATAGACATGATAGATCTTTGGAGAAAATTGACTGTAACATAGAAAGGAATATACATTTTTCTCAGAAGTACATGTCACATATACAAAAACTGACCAGGGCAGAAAAACCTCATAATCCAGTGCAGAAAGGCAGAGATAGCCAATGCGTCCTTCTCAGACCATAACGAAAATTATATGTAATAAAAGGCCGTGGAAAGATAGATCAAAAATTAACTGGAAACTAAACAATCTAATCCTAAAGAATGAGTGGGTTAAACAAAAATTCATAGAAACAATCATCAACTTCATTCAAGAGAATGACAACAATGAGACAACCCACAAAATCTTATGGTATGTTGCAAAAGCAGCTCTTTGGGGAAGTTTTATATCTTTGAATGCCTACATGAATAAAGTACAGAAAAAGGACATCAATGAATAGGGCATGCAGCTCAAAAAGCTAGAAAAAGAACAAATTGAAAATCCCTAAGTATATACCAAATTAGAAACACTGAAAACCAAAGGAGAGATGAATAAAATTGAAATTAAGAAAACTGTTGAACTAATAAATAAAACTAAGAGTTGGTTTTATGAAAAAGCAATAAAATTGATACATCTTTGGTCAATTTGATTTGAAAAAAAAAAGAAAGAAGAAAACCAAATTACCAATATCAAAAATGAAAAGGGTGAACTAACCTCCAGTGAGGAGGAAATTAAAACAATAATTAGAAATTACTTTGCCCAAATGCATGCCCATAAATTCAACAATCTAAATGAGATGGATGCTTATTTTAAAAAATATAAATTGCCCAGACTAACAGAAGAAGGAGATGAATACTTAAGCAACCTCATCTCAGAAAAGGAATTGAACAAGCTATCAATGAACCCACTAGGAAAATATCTCCAGGGGATGAATTTACAAGTGAGTTCTATCAAACACTTAAAGAACAGTTCATTCCAATACTAAAAAGATTATTTGGGGAAATTGGGAAAGAAGGAGACCTACCAAATTCTTTTTATGATACAAATATGGTTCTGATGTGTGTTCATCCTTTGTTGCCAAAACAACATTTTTCTGTTGTCATCAGAGAAATAATGACATGACTTGCACTTGACTTTGTTTTGAGTGAGGGAGGGCTATGCAGGTCACCAGCCTCACTTCTCCTCCAGAGCCATATGAATCCAGTGACCAGATATTCATCAGGATGACTGGATATGACCCAGGATGAGGCAATTGGGTTAAGTGACTTGCCCAAGGTCACGCAGAAAGTGAGTGTCAAGTGTCTGAGGTGAGATTTGAACACAGGTCCTCCTGACTCTTGCACTGGTACTCCATCCACTGCACTACCTAACTGCCCCATGGTTCTGATACCTAAATCATGAAGAGCCAAAACAGAGAAAAAAAGTATAGACCAATTTCTCTAATGAATATAGATGCAAATAATTCAAATAAGCAAAAAGAATACAGCAACTTATCATGACAATAATACTTAAAGATCAGGTAGATTTATATTAGGAATGCAGGGCTGGTTCAATATTAGGAAAACTATTAGCATTTTGATCATATCAACAACAAAACTAACAGAAACCACATGATTATCTCAGTAGATGCGGAAAAAGCTTTTGACAGAATACAACACTCATTCCTGTTGAAAACACATAGGAATACATGGAACACATAGGAATAAATAGAACTTTCCATAAAATAATAAGAACTACCTAAAACCTTAAACAAGCACTATATGCAATGGGGATAAGCTAGATGCACTTCCTATAAGATCAGAGGTGGAAAAAGAACACCCATTATCACCACTGTTATTCAATATGGTATGAGATAAGTTATTAGCAACGAGAGTAGAAGAAGAAATTGAAGGAATTAGAATAGGCAAAGAATAAACTAAATTATCACTCTTTGCAAATGATATAGTGATATACTTAGAGAATCCTGGAGAATCAAGTAAAAAACTGCTTGAAATAAAAAACGCCAGCAAAATTGCAGGTTACAAAATAAACCCACATAAATCATCTGCATGTCTATATATTTCTAACAAAACCCAACACAGTAAGAGATAGAAAGAGAAATCCCATTTAAAGCTACAGTAGATACTGTAAAATATCTGGGAGTCTACCTGCCAATACAAACCCATGGACAATATGAACACAGTTACAAAACACTTTTCACACAAATAGAGTCAGATCTAAGTGGAAAAACATCAGTTTCTCATGGGTAGGCCACACCTAAAAATGACAATTCTACCTAAATTAATTTACTTATTCAGTGCCATACCAATCAAACTACCAGATGATTATTTTCTAGAGCTAGAAAATATATCAAAATTCATCTGGAAGAACAAAAGTTCTAGAATATCAAGGGAACTAATGCAAAGAAATGCTAGAGAAGGTGGACTAACCCTATCAGATCTCAAATTGTATTATAAAGCAGCAATTATAAAAACCACTTGGTACTAGCTAAGAAACAGAAGGGCAGACCAGTGGAATCAGTTAGGTACTCAAGACACAGTAGTCAAAGAATATAGCGATCTACTGTTTGACAAACCCAATGACTTCAGTGTCTGTGATAAGAACTCATTGATAAAAATTGCTGGGAAAATTGGATAACAGTGTGGCAGAAACTGGGCATAGACCAGTTCCTGGCACCATACACAAGAACAAATTCTAAAAGAGTACATGATCTAGGTATAAAGATTGATATTATAAACAAATTAGTGGAGCAAAGAATAGTGTATTTGTCAGATTTATGGAGAATGGAGAAATTTTTGACTAAATAGGACATATAAAACATTATGAAGTGCAAAATGGATAATTTTTATTACATTAAATTGAAAAGATATTGCATAAATAAACCCAATGCAACCAAGATTAGGAGAGAAGCAGAAAACTGGGAAAGAATTTTTGCAACTAGTATCTGTCATAAAGGCCTAATTTCTAAAATATATAGAGAACTGAGTCAAATGTACAAGAATATGAGTCATTTACCAGTTAATAACTGGTCAAAGGATATGAACAGGCAGCTTTAAGAGGAAGAAATTGAAGCTATCTATAGTCATATGAAGAAATGCTCACAATCACTATTGATTGGAGAGATGCAAATCAAAACTCTGAAGTACCACATCACACCTACTAGATTGGCTAACATGACAAAATAGGAAGATAACAAATGTTGGAGAAGATGTAGGAGAGTTGGAACACTAATTTATTGTTGGTGGAGCTGTGAGCTGATCCAGTCATTCTGGAGAGCAATTTGGAACTATGCCCAAGGGGCTACAAAATTGTGCATACCTTTTGACCCAGCAATACTGCTTCTAGGATTGTATCCCAAAGAGATCATAAAAATGGGGAAGGGTCCCACATGTACAAAATATTTATAGCAGCTCTCTTTGTGGTGGCTAAAAACTGGAAATCTACCCCACATTTATTCTATTCTCTCTTTTGACCTTATCCCTTCCCAAAAGTGTTTACTTCTAATTACTCCCTCCTCTCATTTGCCCTCCCTTCTATCATCCCTCCCATTCCACTTAGATTTTTATATGAACTTGAGTGTCCATGTTATTCTTTCCTTGAGCCAAATGTGATGAGAGTAAGCTTCACTTTTCCCTCTTACCTCCCCCCTTTTTCCCTCCATTGAGAAAGCTTTTTCTTGCCTCTTTTATGAGAGATAATTTGCCCCATTTCACTTCTCCTTTTCTCTTCCCAATATGTTCCTCTCTCCTTAATTTTACTTTTTAGATATCACCCCTTCCTATTCAACTCACCCTGTGCCCTTTGTCTATATATACAATCCTTCCAACTACCCCAATACTGAGAAAAGTTTCAACAGTTACAAATATATTTCCATGTAGGAATGTAAACAGTTCAACTTTAGTAAGTCCCTTATGATTTCTATTTCCTGTTTATCTTTTCATGCTTCTCTTGATTCTTGTGTCTGAAAGTCAAATTTTCTATTCAGCTCTGGTCTTTTCATCAAGAATGCTTGAAAGTCCTCTATTTCATTAAATTATCAATTTTTCCCCTGAAGTGTTATACTCAGTTTTGCTGTGTAGGTAATTCTTAGTTTTAATCCTAGTTCCTTTTACCTCTGAAATATCGTATTCCAAACTTTTTGATGCCTTAATGTAGAAACTACTAGATTTTTGTTATCCTGATTGTGTTTCCACAATACTTGAATTGTTTCTTTCTGGCTGCTTGTAATGTCTTTTCCTTGATGTGGGACCTCTGGAATTTGGCAAAAATATTCCTAGGAGTTTTCCTTTCAGGATCTCTTTCAAGAGGCAATCAATGGTTTCTATCAATATCCATTTTATCCTCTGGTTGTAGAATATCAAGGCAGTTTTCCTTGATAATTTCTTGAATTTCTTGATGATTTCTTTTTTTGATCTTGGCTTTCAGGTAATAATTTTTAAATTCTCTCTCCCAGATTCATTTTGAGATATGTCACATTGTCTGTTATTTGTTCCCCTCCTTTGGTTTTGTTTTATAATTTCTAGATTTTTCATAAAGTCATTAGCTTCCATCAGTTCCATTTTGATCTGTAAGGAATTATTTTCTTCAGTAAGCTTTTGGATCTCCTTTTCCATCTGGCCAATTCTGCTTTTAAATGGCATTGTTCTCTTCATTGGTTTTTTGGATCTCTTTTGCCATTTGGGTTTGTCTATTTTTTAAGGTCTTATTTTCTTCAGCATTTTTTGAGTCCCCTTTTAGCAAGCAGTTGACTCAGTTTTCATAATTTTCTTGCATCACTCATTTCTCTTCTCAGTTTTTCCTCTACTTCTCTTATTTGATTTTCAAAATCTTTTTTGAGCTCTTCTATGGCCTGAGACCAATTCATATTTTTCTTGGAGGTTGGATGGGGGAGCTTTGACTTTGTTGTTTTCTCTCTGCATGTTTTGGTCTTTCTTGTCACAAAAGTAAGATTCTATAGTCTGATTTTTTTCCCCATTTTTGCTCATTTCCCCAGTCATTTACTTCACTTTTGAGCTCTTTGTCAAAGTAGTTTTCTGCTTCCAGTGGGGAGGGGGTGTACTGTCAACTGCTCGATCCCCCCACAATCTGTGGTCTAGAGCTCCAGAAACAGCTGCTGCCCCTGTTGCAACTATGACTTCTCCACCCACTCTGCCTGGGACTGGGGCTGGAGCACTTTCTCACCCAGGTCCAACAGGTTTTTTTCCACTGACCTTCTAATTTGTCTTCAGCTGTTTGGGGTTGTGAAGTCTGGAAATCTTCACAGGTACCAGAGATTCTGTCCTCATGAAGCCTGCTTGGATCCCATCTGTGCCCGTGTGGCCCACTGATGGAATGTACTCTGCTCTCAGACAGGCATGATAGGTGCTTCCTAATGAATTTCCTGGTTGTTTTGGGCTGGTGATTTGCTTCACTCTGTCATTTTGTCAGTTCTGCAGCTCCAGAATTTATCCAGAGTCATTTTTACAGGAATTTGGATGGGTTTAGGGGGAAAGTTCTAGCAAGTTCATGTTTTTACTCCACCATCTTGGCCCTCCCCACATTCTGCTTCTTACTCCTCTCATGGGAGGCACTGTGATGTGTCCTTTGCTGGAAGGTATTAGGACCTTCTTACCCATAGCCAGCACTGGCCACCCATTTACTTCCTCTTCCTCAGACCTGGATCTCTGATGGCCTTTTGTGGGCAATGCATTATACCTACTCAAACAGAGCAATCCTAGTCTTGACATACTCCACTTTGGCAACACACTCATGTTGGCCTAAATCAAAGGGAGCTCCAACTCTCCTACGTTATCTGGGAATGCCCTCTTTCCTCTTTATGATCCTCTTTTTGGACTAGGAACAGATTGTCCAGGCCTCAATAGCACTGGCAAAGTAATCTTAACCTTCTGCCATTTCACTGTGTTCCACATTTCAGCTTGGTCTTCCCAACTTGATCCCCACAAGGCAGCATTATTCATCTTGAGTATGACCTTTTTCAAGTTGCATAGTAAACTTTTAGCATGATCTAATCACTATTTCCATAACCTGTCATCAGATACTTTGATACATGGGAGTAAAGCTGTTCAGTAACCAAACATTCTATCAAATGAAATCATTCCTTGAAGTGGACTTTGGCATCTAGATTTATGCTTGGGAGTGTTTCCCCATCAATCTTGAAAATGGAGGGTTCTCC
Organism: Bettongia penicillata ogilbyi; assembly: GCA_023548195.1. Lineage (NCBI taxonomy): Eukaryota > Metazoa > Chordata > Mammalia > Diprotodontia > Potoroidae > Bettongia > Bettongia penicillata. The sequence continues at coordinate 2,276,370 of JAJHZJ010000122.1, forward strand.
TATATATCTTACAGAACTGTGTCCATCTCTCCTCCCAGCTCAGATTAACAATGTTTCCCAAGGCAATGATACCCTGACTGCAGGACCAAGTCTTGCCCATTTGGGGAAGTGTCTAAATCCTGTGTCTCATCTGAATCATCTTCCTAATATTAAGGATTCCTGTGTCACAGCATGGCAATCTAATCCTATTGCTCTTTTATTCCTCAAAGTAGGTAAGAATTCCAGAAGTACCTTTCATAGAACAGCTAGTCATGGCAATTGTCACCAAAATTTGCTTGATCCTTTGAAGTATTCTAAATTCCTATCCATCTTAACAGAACATGGTACTCATTTTGGTTTGAATCATTATGTTCATTAACTCTATACCTCTTCCTTATTCAATTTCTTATCTTTTGTCTATTACCAAGTATTCAACTAATAGGCCAAGGCCATGTAATGTTTAATGCAAGGTTAATAATGGCATGTGAAGGGAAGAGTTAAAGATCTTCCCAGTCTATTAATAGGCCTCAGATACCTTTTGTTAATTTCTAATGAGGCACTGGGTCACAAGGGTTGTGCCCCCCAGCTCTGAAAGGTGTATAAATCCTCTGAGGTGAGGTTTTACTTTGGGGTTTATGTTTTGGAAGAAGGTTTGTGCGCCAGATAAGTCCCTGGGTAGACAGTAAGGTAGCTCCCTTGTTTTGAAAACCCAGATATTGGTGCTTCTCTCTCTGATAAAGATGTCTGCATTGTCCATGGTAACAGTTAGAAGCCCTCTGTATTGGTCTTTCTGTTTATAATTTCTGCTTGTAATTTCTGTTTGTATTTTCTCTGAAGTTCAGGGTGCTGACTTTCTCCCCTGAACTAAGTGAATGATATATGTGCTTGATTAAAGTAGATTGCTTACCTCTCAAGAGTTGCTTTTGTTTTAGAAAAGCAGATCTAAGAACCTGCAAAGCAGACCCACTTCTACATGGCAGGGTCCTTGCTGTTACAGGCCAGAAAGAAGTAGCCTGTAGAATTGATAGACTGCCTTAGTGGGGCTGGGTACATAAAACTGCCAGGGAAGTTGAGACCAAAATGCAAAGTAAAAGGCTATCTGGAGTATTTCATTATATTCAGTTCAATTCAGCAAACATTTGTGAAGTATGTACTCAGTCAAGACATCTTTCTAGGCTCTTAGAATTCAAAACAAAAATAAAAATAGTCCTACTGTCTAGAATTTTACAAGTGGAGGCACAGAGGATAGATGATACTGCCAAGCAAATAAATACATAGTAAACCAAGTAGTTTCAAGGATAAAATGCAAATAAATCTTGAGATCAGGAAAGGCCGGGTCTGGGAGATTGCATCTGAATTGTGCTTTAGAGAGGCAAAAGTTCAAACATAAGGTATCATTTATTCAAAGTAACTTCTATGCAGCTAGCTGTGGAATACCCAATGAACACAGACTAATGACCCCAAATCACTGTGCCTTTTCTGGAAAGTGGAGAAGTGTGGAGTCTTGTTGCCCTCATCAGAGCGTATCCATCGTGGCATACCCTAAGGGAATGCCCAAATCCAGTTGTAAGTCCTGCAAGAAAGAAATCTGGCTAGGCAAAGCCACACATTGCAATAGGATCAATGAACCTAGGGATATGCTTCTAGTCCCAAAAGGAGAAGAAGGTGTTGAATCAGTCACACTGCCACAAAGTTTTGAAAGTTTCTTCTTCTCACCTCACTATGTCCCCTGCCCAGTGAACTCCCAGGAAAGCATAAATCGGAACTGCTGCTATACCTGGAACACGCTAAGAATAATAGATATAAAATTTGAAAAAAAAAATTCTTCATCTCTAGAGCAGTCGTATGAAGTATTATGCACAAAAGAAACTACCTCCCCCCACCAAATAATAAGACAGAAGGCATAAAAATTCAAACTCTTCTGGTGATGGGGCAGAATTTTAAATAAATCAATGTATTTTCTAGAAGAAAAAATCCAGAATTTTACTTTCAATTTTCAGCAACTAAGAGGGAGGTCCCAGAAACTATAACTTGGCTTGATCAGCAGCATCATTTGCTGTTTACATCCCTTGATTTACAGTCTTTTGTTACATTTGACCATGAAATCAGAGTTTGTCATAGACCAGGAGCTCTTAGCCTTTCTTATTTAATGTATCCTTTGACAATCTGATGAAGCCTCTTGACTCTGTATCAGAATAATTTTTATTGCCTACATTCACAGTTGAAAGAAATAATAAATTTCAGTTAAAGGTTAAAATGCTAACGCATTTGGTTTTCTCCTTCCAAGTTCATAGACCGCCTGAAGTCCATTCACAGACCAACAGATTTTTGGAGCATAAAGTGAGAATCTTTATTTAAATATGTATCATCTAAGAACTTACTTTAAACATGGGAGAGACACTATTTTGGTGACACTGATTTGGTGACACTTCTGCCAAGTTTTGTTGTAGGAATTGTAGATTGAACTTGCATAGTTTTGCTAAATCTAGTTTCCTTAATCTTATTTTTATCATGGGTAGATGAATGAATGAAAAATTATTTCTTATCAGTTTATAATATACTAAATACTGGGATACATATAGAATAATTAAGACAATCCTTCCTCTCAGTAAGTTTGTATTCTGATAGGGAGAGGCAATACATAAAATAAAGGTCAGATATAGGGTGAATGACAAAGTTTAGTGGGCTTTAATCTATATCAAGTCAACAGTTAAAAGTAACTCCTGTGTCCAGTATCCTTCCTCCTGTGTTCTGGTCCGTCAGTCATTTATGGGGTGGCCCCAGTCGCTAGATACTAAGTACAGCACCAGTTGTTGGAATCATTGGAGTGTATGATCATAGGTCTAGAACTAGAGGTTCAAAGGTCATCAATCATACCAATATCAATCGTTCTCCTTTTATATATTATGGAAACTTAAGAGGCCCAGATAGGGTAAGAGATTTGCCCAAAGTCATGCAGCAAGTAGCAGAAGCAGGTCATCTTACCTCAGAGTCAACAGACTTTTCCTTGCACCCTGTGAAATCCTGGTGCTGTCAATTATCATCTTACCATGATGTGAATCCCAATGCCCAGGTCTTCTGAAGATGTAAAGCATTCAAAAATCACTGAGAAAGAACACTGGCTTATCATCCCCCTCTTAACAAAGAAAATATACAAAGTTCCACATTCTACTGTTAACTACTAGGCTTATTAATAACATACAAACCAATCTGAAGTAAGTAGACTCTAGTACCTTTAGAACTGCCTGATGATGTCTAAACTTGATAAGGATGCCCATAGGGATTGGTAAAATCCCATTGTTGTCTAGGACTGCAATTATGAACTCTTCATTTATTACATTTCTGTTTACATGTACCTCCTTGTCCTGCTCCTTGTATGGGAGGAAGGCTGGCCAGAGTACATCAAATTTTCCTATTTTTATAGCTGGGACTCCCAGCCTTCTTGAAAACTCTTAAGGGAACAAATATTTATTTGTAGTGCATTCCTGCATAGACTGATATATATTCCATTAAAATAGATATTTTTCTCCCTATCACTGCTAAGCTTTTTTTTATTTGCTTTTAACACCTGAAAGAAAGCTTCTCTTTGAACTGTGCAGTGATGAGATACACGCTACCTACAAAGACAGGCATTTCCACTTTTAGACAGCTCTAATGTAGAAGTCATTTTTCTAAATCAAGCTTAAAGTGCCTGACACTTTTGAACATTGTTCAAAGTTCTGTTCTCTGGGCTGAGCAACATGAGTATAATCCATTTTTCATATGACAACCTTTCAAATACTTGAAGAAATCTGCCATGTCACTCCTAAATCTTCTCTTCTCCAGCCTGCTAACACCAGTTCCTTCAAGTGGTCCTCAAAGCATTGATTCATCCTTATCCTACAGGGTCAATTATTGCATGCTATGATTTTTTTTTCAGTTCTCAACCTGGCCTTCAAAATTGATTTCTTTCCTCCCTTATCCTGGTCAAGGTTCTATATCTGTTATGTGGCTCATTCAGAGCCCAAGGTTTCAAAGAATCTTTTTACTAAAAATGTATTCCAACACCTCAGCACTTCCTAAAGTTGTTAAAGAGGCAGACAGGTGGCACAATGGATAGAGTGCCAAGCCCAGTCAGGAAGACTTGACTTCAAATTCAACCACATATATTTACTAGCTATATGATTCTGGGCAAGTCACTTAACATTTCTTTGCCTTGTTCCACTGGAGAAAGAAATAGTAAATGTCTGCAGTATCTTGGACAAGAAAACCCCAATGATGTCATGAAGATTCAGTCATGATTGAAACAACTGAACAACCATAGCAAAGATTATTAAAAGCAAGTCAAGAAAGTTCCTGGGGGTCACAGAAACCCTTCACCAAAGTGGCAAAAACTGCTTTTATACTCTTGCCCAAAGGTCCCTCAGCTTGGTCCAATATCAATCTTTCTACCTGAAGGCAGAGTTAACTCCAATAGCTCATAACAATCTCAGCTGGTGTTATAGAAGTGTGGGAAATTAACTCACATTTCCCCATTTCTCATTGGAGTGTATGATCATAGGTCTAGAACTAGAGGTTCAAAGGTCATCAATCATACCAATATCAATCGTTCTCCTTTTATATATTATGGAAACTTAAGAGGCCCAAGAAAGACACTTCTAAATCTCAATGTATCTATAATCTCCTTGAGGTCAGTATTCCCTCCAAAGATGCAGATAGCAGTCTATGTGTGCCTGATAATCCAAAGCAACTCTTGCCCATGTACTCTCATACATCCCAGATGAGGTTCCCCAAATGATCTAGGGGCCTTCTTGATTTTTATCTTTGAGAATCAATGGAATACATGGGCTACCTATCAATGATTCCTCTTTCTTGCTGTGTGAACAACTCTTTTTCTAGTCATACATCTTTATTATGATACCTTTTATCCAACTTTTCTTGAGGAATTTCTCAATTGTGTTCAGTATGTTACAGCCTGCTCATGCTTACCATACACCTCTTTACTACCCTTTTGGTGATACCCAACTCCAATAATTATTTTTTAACCATGAGAAAAATATAGAATTTACTCCAAACTTTCCCTAGGCAGAGTCCATGGGTCAGTCCTATATGTTACTGAAATAATCAAGAGCAGCCACAGATAAATAGCTCCTAATCTCCCCTTTTCTATGCCTTAATATCCATCTGTGTTATCTATCTATATTCTCTAATTATGTGCTCCAACAGACAAAAATGTGACCCTTCTTGCCAATGCCAATATCACTCTCTATGACTTTCATCACATTCCATAATACTTATATTTGGGATGAGATCTTAGAGATTAGCTCACCCCAAACTTTATCTTCAACCACTCTTTATCTCCTGACTCCTTCCCTGTTAACATGATCAGATTTCCCCATCCTTTCACAAAGTGGTTTGACCCTTCCATTTAGTCAAGTTATTGTGCCTGTGATAGCCAAACTGCCAAATTCCTTGGGTTAGAGAGGACCCAAATCTTCCATATTTGCTTCCTCCTTTTCCACATCTTCTACCCCTTAGAAACCATCTGGTTTCTAATCCCATCACTTGACCAAAATATCTCTCTTCATGATTATCAATGATGTCTTTAGTATCAAATTCAATGTTTTTTTTTCTCAGTTCTCATTGTTTTTACCTTCTTGTCTATTATTGATTTCTTTCTTCATTTGTTAATTTTTCTATTCTATTATTTCTTCTTTGAGGGTTGCAAATTCTGCTTTCATAATTCCTATTTCCCTTTGATGCTGTTTAGGACAATCCTGTTGTGCTTCTGTTCTCTTTTTGGGAACCCACAAGGTCTTCTGCCTCATTGTGTTGATTATTTTTCCTTTTTCTTGCAATACTTATTTATAAAAATCTGGACAAATTTAGGTGACCCAATTTCCATATTTCCTTTTGTTATTTGTGCCATTCCTGTTGGTTTTATGGAACTAAGAAAACTAAAATAATGTCCTTTAGATCCATGTGGCTCTTTTTTGCTTTTGAAGGATTGGTAGTACAATGACTAATGGTGCTAAGAATTACATAGTCTTTAAGCTAGCAATAAAATTGATTTTGATTATAAGCACTTTAAATGTGATCTCACTGTTTTTATTTCTAATGCTGAATATTATCAATCATACCATTCTTTCTATAAATGAAATCATAAGAAGGAAATTAGATCTAAGGGAAAGGATGGTTCACAGGTCCTTCTGGGAGAGATAAAGAATAAAATCAGAAAAATTGGCTCTGTCCTATACCCAAAGTTATTGCATGGGATGTTTAGTCATCATATTTTACAGCATTAATAATAAATATTTGTTAAAAGACCATCGTGAAGGTAGTGATGGTTATCCATAAATATAAGTTGTTGAGGATGAAGTGATATAGAAATTCTGCAAAGAACTCGTCAAGACCCTCAAAATTAAATCAACAATCCAGTGTAATATTTTGAAACATCCATATAAAGATGAGAAAAGACAAAAATGGAGAGAAGAATGGGAAACCATTGTTAATGAAGAAGTAATAAGAGATCCCCCACACTTCTAGATTATACAGATGCCTCATATTATGAAGACTTTATTTGAAAAATTGGCAAGCCCTGGACACGACAAACAGCAAATCACACCATCATAAAGAATGAAATAAGTTATATTTAACAAGAAAAGGCTTGATGGTTATGTGAAAATTTATCTCTGAATAAGCAGTCTGTCTGCAATCAACTCTTCAGAGTTAAGATAATTACATTTTTTAAAAAGAAAGAAAAAATGGAGAAAAAAGATATGACATATAATTATAATAACTTAACCCTAAACTATTCAAACAAAAAAATAAAAATCATAACTAAGCAAAGGACAGCAGAAATGATAGCTATACTGAATCTAATTGTATTATCCAGAGGTTTTGCTGTTGTTCAGTCATTCTTCAGTCATGTTCAATTCTCTATGACCCCATACTAAAGCTTTGCCATTTCCTTCTCCAGCTAATTTTATAGATGAAGAAACTGAGGCAAATAGGGCTAAGTGTCTTGCTGAGGGTCACACAGCTAAGTGTCTGAGGCCAGATTTGAACTCAGGAAGATGACTCTTCCAAACTCTGTGCCCTAGGACACTATCTAAGGTTGCAGTACAATCTCATTTACAAAATAGAATGAAAAAGAATGATGACTGATTATGAATAACATCATCTCATAAAACAGACAAAATCATTAGAAGTGAAAAACCAAGATAAAGGATGGTGCATAGAATAGTGTCATTTTAACATCTTCAATGAGTGTATTGTTAGGGAACAAGCAGGTTTTCACAAATGGCATTCAACAATAGACAACATCTTCACCATTTCAGAAAATAATTTTTGATTCAGTAGAACAAAATTCTGCCTTACGTACCCTTTTCCAAAAATATTCCCCGTCAATCCATCAAAATCACTCAAAATCACCTGGAAGATATAACAACAGAAATAGCCCTGCTTGACAGCCCTCTGATAATAAACATCAGGCAAGCCATAAAAGAGGAAGATGTTATGCTTGTCAAATGTATTTGCCATGGTGATGGAGGAGATAGAGCACAGATTCCAAGTCAAAGAGAAATTCCCTGAGGATGAGGTGGTCCTCCAGATTCTCCTCTTTGAAATTGTGCTGTTTGCCTCATGTTTGCCTCAGGACATTGCAAAGCCTCTTGAAAGAGATCTTTAATTACCCAAAACAGTTTGGTCTGCCCATTCACAGAAAAATCAAGTGGACTAAGCATGTCCATTGGCCAGATGTCCATGCACACTAGGATGGACACCCCAGAGAGTTTATCCATCAGTGCACGTACCTAGGACAGATACTACAATTGAGTAATGAGTTGTGCTAAGAGTTTGACAGGAGGAAGAGAGGAGACTGGATTGCTTTCAGAAAATTGCAAAGCTCCTTCACTGAAAGCTTCTCATGAAAACAAAGGTCCATATTTTCAATATAATCCCACTACAAGTACTGCTATATGACAAAGAGATGTGAAATCCAACTACTTGTGACAAATTAAAAATGTGTGTCACACTAAGAGCAATAGAGTCACAAAAGCAGACAAAAAAGGGCTAACATTCTGCCTTAAAGACCTAAAACTAATTTTAAAAAAAAGTCCCATGCATACAGTACTTTAAAGTATTACAAAAAGAAGCATCCTAGTGCAGTGAATGATAGGACTCAGAATTAAAATGCATAAGGTTCAAGGCTTGCCTCTCACACATATCGATTATTTTATGGCAAGCAAACCCTTAACCTTTCAGTGTCCCCAAGGACGTCTCCAAAACTATAAGCCCCAGGACAAGAGCCATTTGTATTATTAGTACTAGCTCACTGGAAGGTCTCTAGAGAGGTGCGTATTTTTTTTTAGGACTGAAAAAATCTTGAATTCACAACAAAATTGTGAAGTAGAAAGTACAAGATTATCTCCATTTTGCTGGTTAGGAAAATGTAGCTCAGAAAATTTACTTGACTTACCTAATGTGACATAGCTGGTATCCAAGGCAGGCTCTGAAACCAAATCTACTAAATCCAAGTTTAGCACCCTCTCTATTACATCACATCACTCTAGATCACCAAAGATAGTCCTAACCAGTCAGTAACAAATAGTAATTAAGCATTAACTATGTGTTAGGCACCGTAGTAAGTTCTGGGGATACAAAGAAATGCAAAAACTCCCTTGCTGCTAGCCCTACTTGGTTTATGGGATACCAGAAGGAAAGTACACTTTCTAAATCACTCAAGGGTATATTTATTACTGGCACATTCACATTTACCACAGCGAGCAGTTGGTAGTGTGGGCAGTGAGATATAGAAGCAAACAATGCAGGTTGGTGAATGCAGTGACCTGGGGGAACAACCTGACAGAGCTCTAGGTAATGCCTATATGGAAAGGTAGAGTTTGCCATAGCGTATACTGAAAGTGGGGAGCACGCATGTGGTCCTGGGGTCAGAGATACAGTCTCTCAATTGAAGGAAAACCATAGAGGGTTTTTAAGGCATTACTATAGGGGAGGGTCAAGTCCTATTAGAGTTAACAGGTAGGGTCCTAATAACTAGTTCCTGGATTGGAGGATCCAGGCATTTCCTAAGGGAATGCTGAGTGTGGGGACACTCTTCTGTACCCTTTTTTCCTGACTGGTATATACTGATATAATTTCCCAACCAAGCATAGAACAGAAGGAAGCCAACTCTTCATGCCATCCATCGAGCTCCAGATTCAGCAGTACTACTTTCTCTCTACTGCCATGCTTTTCTTAGAGGAACCCATGAGCCTCAGCAGAGAGTGGAGAGTTCCAGGGGATCTAATCCACATTCATTGCCCCAAGTGTTAATGGGGAACAAGCAGAGGTTGTGCAACACAGTTCCATGGAAGAGTTAAAGAATAAGAAAAGAAAGCTATGCTAAACAAGCTAAAGTAGTTAACTAAATAAAAGAACAATTTGATATCAAGCTAAGCACAATTTGATATCAAGCTAAGCACATTAACTAAATAAAAGAACAATTTGATATCAAGCTAAGCACATAAGCGTAAGAAAATGAGAGAAATATGAAAATTCTATATTTAAGAGCGTAAGGATTTCTCTCCCTTCCTCCATTGAGGGGGTGAAGGAGAAACAAATAAACTAAAAAAAAGTTAAATTAGCATGAAAGTTTACTAAAATGGTAACAAATCTTCAAGGAGTAATACTGGATAAAAATAATGGTCAACCCAAGAAAGTAACATGTAAAACAGAATCAACTTTACCTAAAATAATTACAGCATTTAGATACAGATTGCAAAATAAAAATGTTTATCCCTTTTGCAGATGGTAATTGAATTTAGGTATAGGATGATGTTTCTCTAGCTCCTGGGATTCCAAGAAACCAGTTGCTCCCCTCAAAAGTGCCAGAAGTTCTCCCTACTAGCCCTTATCACAGTGTCCTGTACACAATATGTGCCTAAGGCATGGTTAGTCAATTTAATTTTGTGATATTGACACCAAAAAAAAGATACAATAATTTTAATAAATTTTCATTTTTTTTCCCATAAATATACCTATCATATATTATTATATACAAATTGCTATATCTGTATATGTGGAAGGGAATGTTTCTGAAATAAAAACTTGGCAACATTTGTGTTTGTGTTTCTGGCATAAAGCATTTTAAAGAGACTATTAAATTCATTTTATTTGTTGTCTCTTTTTATAGTATTCCTCAACACTATTTCCCCAAACCAACTATTCTATCCATTTCTCTTCTTGTCTTCCTTCAGGTTGTCTGCATTTCTTTTCCACTTTCTAGGAATACATTATACCTAGATGCATCAGCAAGGACCCTGGCATAAATAGGAGGGCCTGCAGTACAGGTTCTTCGATCTGCTTTTCTAAAAGGAAAGCAATTTTTGAGGGGTTAACAATCTACTGTAATCAAGCACATATACTGTCACTTAGTTCAGGGGGAAAAGTCAACACCCTGAACTTCAGAGAAAATACAAACAGAAATTATAAACAGAAAGACCAACAGACAGGGCTTCCATATTGTCTGACCATAGACAATAGACATCGTTACCAGAGAGAGAAGCACAAACATCTGGGTTTCAAAGCCTAGGGGCTACCTTAGAGGCTATCCAGAGTCTCATCTGGAACACAAACCTTTTTCCAAAAAATAAACCCCAAAGTTAAACCTCACTTCCAAGTATATATACTCTTTTCAGGGCTGGAGGGCACAACTCTTGTGACCCAGTGCCTCAATAGAAATTAACAAAAGGTGTCTGGGGCCTATTAATGGATGGGGAAGATCTCTAACTCTTTCCACCCACCCACCATTAACCTTACATTGGACCAGTCAGCATTGCTAACTGGAGGTTACAGATAATTAGGGGTGTTGGTTCAGCTCTCTGGAAATCAAACACCATGGAGAAGCCAAGAGCATCCTCAGAGTCTGGCTCATCACCATGAAGCTAGGTAGCAGAAGGGAAAAAGTAATGTCACTCAGTCAATGAACATTTATTAAGCACTGTGCTCAGCATTGGGAATATTAAGAAAGGCAAAAACATCATCCCAACTCTCAAGGAGCTCATATTCTAATGATAGAAACATCATTAATATCTGTGTATACATTGCAATGAAAGGTCATCTAACAGTTACAAGAAGGGGTGAGGAAGGGGTTCCTGCAAAAGGTGGGATTTGAGTTCTGCTTTGAAGGAAGCCAGAATGTAGAGGTGAAAAAGGAGAATATTTCAAGCCTAGGGAACAAGCAGTGAAAATATCCAAAGTTAGGAGTGGTTGGAGAAACTAGGAATTTAGGGTATTTGGGGTAATATAAAATGTGTATTGTATTTCCCTAAAATGAGGCCAGGATGAGGTAGAGAAAACTTAGGCATTAAATTCATTAAGGAAGGAAGGAGAATGGCATGGGGGAAGGGGGTTCACACATAAGAACTCTGTGGATCTGAAATGAATGATAAATTTTCATACTGTGAACATTATTAGAGGAGAAGTCACAAAGTAATGATGATATGGAAGAGTATGGAAGAGACAATGGGGAGCAAAGAGTGGTCAATATCCCCCACCATGACCAGTGAGTGGGAAGGGAGAAGGGAAGGGTGGCCAGGAATACAAAGTTATCAGGAGAAAACTGTATCTCAGTGAATGCCAGAAGACATAAGAGAGAAAGGGAAAAAGGTTTAAAATGAAAGCAAGTTTATTAATTATGAAGTAGGTATTCCAGAGGGCATAATGGAAGGGGTGGATAAATATGGAGGGAGATATTATTGGGGTAGGAGAATAAAGTAGAGGCAGACAGAAGTGTACTGTTGGTAATGAGAAATAGGGTATATATCTTAGCATCCAGGGATTCAAAATTATTGGTTCCTGGAAAACATGAGGGAGGTGGGAGTATATTAACCATTAAGGAATGTCTATTCTGTGCATCTGTGATTGGAAAGAGGCCTATTAAAAGGGAAGTGATGAGACTACTCAAGGCCTTCCTGTGAGGTCCAACCTCATGATAACTGATGATATGTGTCTTATGAGGTCTGACAGAAGGCAGGAGCAAGTACAGGGAAATGAGCAGGAGTAGATGGAAAGCATGGCCTGAAAGATTCTGGTCAGGAGGTAGGAAATGGAAAGAGGATGTGGATCACTTCTAGGAATAGCATTACAGAAGCACTACAGAAGAATATAGAGCATTGAAGCCGGAGGCCTGCATCTGGAGTTGTCAAAAGGTCTGCTTGAAAGGCTTCATGAGAATAGTGGTCTGTATCATTGACTGGGTCCTTTAGAAAAACATCTACAGGTAGGCCCTGATTACTGACAGCTCCTATGCATTAGGTTGCATTATTTGAATTCTCACTGCAATGACCATATGACCATATTTTACTTAATCATAACTTTGAATAGTGCTAATTCAAATACATACAATCACTTCAAGGAATTAACTATTCACACTAGATTAAGCACCCAGCCTCTTTATTATTGCTACTATGGCTTTCACTTACTCAAAATTGTAGAATATTAGAGCTGAAAACAGAACTGGCCAAGAGTCCTAATCACAGGGATTCTACCTCACATCTTTCCTAATAATTCTATGATATTATTATATTATATTTTATCTACAAATATATATATAAAACATAATATAATAATAATACAGAAATTAGGGACATAATAGGTACCTAATGACCATAAATGAGTGACTGAATAGTCACAAGTTTCAGATGTTTTATAGTTCAGGATAAAGAAAGAATTAGAAGATGTGAATGCTGAGCTAAAGTTACTGATATTTGAAGGGACCAGGGGAAATAGGAAAAAATCTGCAAGATTCAAAAAGGAGAAATGTCCTAGTTTTCAAAATAGAAACTTCAATAGAATACACAAATTGTAGGCTGGGGAATATAGCTATTCACAGATTCTCTCCATGTCACACTGATGAAGTTAACTTTGATTCCTGGAAAAGTGCTTGAAAATATAGTAAGAGATAGTATGTGAATATCTGGAAAGGGAAGTGATGATTACTAAAAGCCAGCATACCTTTAATGAACATTAGGGCTAACTAGACTTAAGCCAGATTAATTTTATTTCCTCTTTTGAAAAGGACTAGATTGGTAGATGAGATGAATTACATGGATATAGTTTACCTAGATTTTAGCAAGGCAGATGTTCTTCTTTCTTGTTATTCTCGTGACAATTTCAAAATATGGAGTAACAATAATGCAGTTAAGTTGATTCAGAATTATCTGACTGATTGGACCTAGAATTGTCATTAATGGGTCAATGTCAGTCTGGAGGGAGTTACCCAGTAGACTACCTCAAGGACCTTTCCTTGGCCTTATGGAGTTTATTTTTATTTTTTAGCAATAACTTGAGTAAAGATATCATGATTATAGAATCTGTAGTTGACAGAAAGCTAGGAGGGATTGTAACCATGTTATATAGCAGATTTGGGATAATTTTAAGTAATAAAAGGCTAAAATGGCCTTTTAAGTAATAAAAGGCTAAAGTGGCACAATTATGATTAGCTGAGATTTATTAAATAAAAGTTCAAAAAACTCAACATCATAATGTGAGGACTGTGTGGCTAGGAAATAGTTAATGGTAAAACATGTAGTGGTATTAATGGAGAATAAAACATGGAATAAAGGAAGCAATGTTATGCTAAATTAAGAAAGGTATAGAATCTAGAAAATGGGAGGGTACCATCTAACGCATCTATCCTGGGGCATCACTATTGCTAAGTCATATACCAAACTATTTCGCTATTTGTATTGGAGCCAAAATTCAGTATAACGTGAGTTCAGGCAAAGGGATTTAATTACTGAAGCATCACAAAAGCCTTCATTATGGAACTGTTGCAAGACCTGCATCCCAAGGTGAATGTAACCTAATCTTGAAGGGCACACAGGATATCAAATGGTTTGAACTTACTCCTGGACTCTAAAACACTAAGTTCTAAATCATCAATTATTTATTAACCATCCATCTGGCCCAACCTCCTTATTTTATGCACAATAATGCTGAGGCTCAGAGATGTTAAGGGATGAGTGATTCCATATAGTTTAACATGGGGGGAAATGACAGAGAAAACAGCTCAACTGCTATTAAGCATCTCAACCTGGAAGAGAACTTTCCAGCCACTGTATCTCTTGGGAGGAAAAAAAAAAAGAAAACACCTTGTTTTCTCTAGATATTTACATAACTATAGCAATATGGAAAGGCTACAAAAGCTTATTTGTTCCTCAACCGTATTGCACAGTCCTACGCAGAAGCTAAGAAATATAAACCATTCTGTTACAGTTCAAGGATGAGGTTCTATATGTTTCCCTGAGTACATCTGCTTTTACAGAATATAAAAACACTCGAATGTAGCCTTTTTTCTGAGGCAGGAGAATGAGATTCTGGGCTTATGATTCTAAAGGGAAAGGGAAAATGGTCCACTCATATTTTCTGATATGAAACATGTAAATCAGCAAAATCAAAGAAACAAGAAGCACTTTAGAATCCTCTGGTCCAGTGCCCTTACTTTATAAATGAGGGACTTAAGTCCAGAGAGGGCAAGTGATATGCCCAATGCTACCCAAGTAGCAGATTGACCTTCGGACACCACCTCCAAGAGACCTATTATGACTCCTTCAATTGTCGGTGCTCCTTCTGCCCTGAAAATCCCTTTGTATTTATTTTGATTATACACATACTTTAATTATGTAAATAAGGAAGTATGGTAAAGTATCTGGAGAACTGTGAGGGGCTGAGCAAGTTACTCAGGTTCTTAATGCTCTAAGACAAAAGGCGCTGACCTTCAATGATAGAATTTAAAATGTACAAATTTGTAGTTGCCTGATTTTTTAAGAGAAAATTGTGCAGATGCTTAGTAGGTAGACTGGGAACAAAAAAGATGGAAGTTCTTGAGTTCCAGGCTAAGGAGTTGATATTTTATGCCAAAGGCAAGAAGAAAACTCTTCATGTTTGTCATAGGAGTGACATTACATGAAATAAATTTTTATGCATAAAGGAAATAATATTATTAGCTATGTGAAAGGTAGATTAGCTAGAGAAGAGACTTAGCATGAGAAGACCATTGAGGTTATTAGCAGAACGTCAGAATTGAAATAATAACTCCCTTAACTTCATCAGGAACTCAGGTTTGCCACCAAGTTAGCTAGGGGATCACCTTTCCTTCAGGTAAATACACATTCACCATAATTATGCTGTAACAATTTGATACTCCCCCATGCTATTACAGAGCAAGAAGCTATTTCTTGGTTCCCTAAGCCCTTTCTGGGAAGGAGTTAATCAAGCTGTCCCAGAAGAGAATATACCTTACCTGTTAGCTGAGGAGGACCTTGAGCTGTTTCCCCAGAGCACATGGAACACTGATGAGGCAATATCCTCCAGGCCTGGGAAACTGCTTTGGAGCAATAAAGCAGGGCCACAGTGAGTTAGGTGAAACTAATTCAAAGAAGTCTGAGGGAGAGGATTCTGGGAAGATAGTGGAGTGGGTCAGAAAATTTCAATTTCTCAGGATTTTTCCCCACAAAAAAGATAAATAGAGCCTTAAGGCAAACAAAGTGTGGGTAAAAATAGCTAATAGGGGCTGAGACAATTTAAGATCAGAAGAAAAATCCCAGGACAAGGTTTGGTCCCAGTGAAAAGTAAACACCTCCAGGCTAAGGTCAGTTTTAACAACCAGCTCAATCCACTTTAACAAGTGGCAAGCCCTAGGGTTAGTCAGTTTGAGAGACTCCCTAGGCCCCAGCCACAGGAACTTTTACCCCCATGCCTGCATGGTGAAGGGAGTTGGGCATCTGAGCCCTGGCAGATTGAGGGAACTCCGCTGATGAGGAACGCCAGACCCAGCTGTACTGTGAAGAGCCCGGTGAGTGCAGAAGCAGAGGGCACTTAGAGGAGATTGGAGGTTTGGCTTTGGTTCCAGGCTTGGTAGGAGAACTGAAGATCTGGGGCAAGAGGCACCATCTCCCCTACCCCAGGGTTAGAGGTGATTACACAAATTAAGCTATTAACACTAAAAACCACATAGGTAAAGGAGAAATGATCCAGCCTTAGAAAGCTATTATGAGAATAGAAATGATGGAGGTTCATCCTCAGAGGATGATATTGAAGCAAAGAAACTGCCAAAAAGTAACATCAAATGGTCACCTGCCCGGAAAGAATTCATAGAAGATCTTTAAAAAGACTTTAAAAATCCAATGACATATAAGTGAATGAAAAACTAAAAAAAAAATAAGAATAATCCAAGAAAAACAAGATTATGAAAATCAATCAATTAGAAAAGGAGATCCAGAATCATAAGTAAGAAAATGACACCTTGAAAATTAGAATTGGGCAAAGTGAAGCCAGTGAAATTATAAGAGAACAAGAAATAATTAAACAAAATATGAATAATGAAAAATAAAGGAGAAAGTGAAACATCTTATAAGAAAAACATCAGATCTGGAGAATAGAAAACATAAAAATAATCAGACTAACTGAAATTTATTATCAAAGAAAACTAAGAGATAATTAAAGAAAATAGTCCTGAAGCATTAGAACAAAGGGGTAAACCAGAAATAGAAAAAAATTCTTTGATCACCATTTAAATGAGATCTTATGAGGAAAATTCATAGGAATATCACAGTCAAATTCCAAAACCCTCAGCTCAAGGATAAAATATTAAAAGCATACATAATTCTGTCAAGATCCCCATTTCCTTGTTCAGTAGCTTTCAGTTTTTTTGGACTTTAGCTTTAGCTGTTTGTGTCAATCCAGTATTAGAGATAGCTTCTTTCCTTTTTATAAAAATAACTAGACTAATTGAGATGACAGAAGGAGTTAAGGAAACCCTGGTTGACATTGATGGGGTAACAATTGTTTTCTTGATTTTGCTTACTTCACTATGAATCAGTTCATATACATCTTCCCATGGTTCAATGAATTTATCATATTCATTATTTTTACAGTGCAAGAATATTCTATTTCATTCATATACCACAGCTTGTTGAGCCATTCCCCAAATTATGGTCATTGGCTTTGTTTCCAGTTCTTTGCAATCACACATACGCACGTGCGCACACACACACACACACACACACACACACACACACACACACACCTGCTATGAATATCTGTTGTATATGGGAGCTTTCTTTTAACCATCAATTTCTTCAAGTGTCTAACAGGGGTGGAATTTCTGGTTCAAAGGGTAGGAATATTTTAGTCACTTTCTTAGCATAATTGCAAATTGCTTTCTAGAATGGTCGGACCAATTTATAGCTATAATAACAATGTATTTATGTGTCTGTATTTCTGCAACCCTTCCACCTCTTGTCATCTGTGGAAAACTATTTTTTCTAGATGGTTAGTAGTGAAGGGGTAGAGAACTGAGGTGAATAATAGTTTCAGGGCATAGAAAAGTCAAGTGAAAGCAGTAATAGCTTGTTTTACCCTTGTAAAGACCTAAGCTAAGCATGCTTGTAGTCAAAGGAGAAGGGGACAAAGACAAAATCCCAAACCAGAGGAGGAAGGTCACATCATCCTCTGAAAGAGCAGGCAAGAGAGAATGTGTACTGATGCAGAGAGGTATGAAAGAAGCTTGATAATGGAGGTCAAAATGGTTAGCTTCAGCCTTCTCAGTCAACTAGGCGTCAAATTTGGAATATAATAACATAAAGCATGGGTTGCTGTGTGTTTCCTCTCCTCCTTGCCCCACATTTAATGAAGATAGAATAAGATAACTGAACAGAATGTACAACAGTGGGATCCTAACACTGATTTAACCAATCTGGTATAGTTTAGGGTTCGTTAGTTTGATTACAGTCCAGGGGATTCTGTATATTATAAATTGTAAGGTTTGTGACATTGTAGCTAATTTTGTTTAACTTTTAAAAGTATCCAAGCTTTTCCCCAGACATATTTGCAAATAATAAAAGTGGATTTTTTTTCTCTCTGTCTCTGCCTCTGTCTCTCTCATAGATGTGAAATTTGTCAAATGGCTAAAGATATTTACAAATGACATGATAGGAGAATTAACCAAATTTGTCACACAATACTGGATTCTAAATTTGTGATTTTCTGACTGCAATAATGTTCTTCACTGGAGGTCTTCAAGTGAAGCCTGGATAATCATATCTTGGGGATCATTTATTGAACAGGGTTTTCCTGTTCAAATAGAGTTTACACTAAATGACTCCTGAGATCTATTCCCATACTGAGATGCTGTGATAAGATTCTCAGTCTAACATATTCTTTAAATAAATCAATAAGCCATAAATGTACCTTTTGTACAATGATAACTCATGTATTTGGCGTTATTAGGCTTAAGTATAACTGAAGCCATCAATTCATACATTCATTCAAAAATCTTTATTAAGCATCTGCTATATTCAGTGTACAGTTCTAGGTATGAGGAAGATAAAATGTTTTTATAAGACATAATCCTACCCTCCTAAAAGTTATTGTTGAATAGAGGGTAAGGAAAATTTGTCAAACTATCATATACACAAATTACATGGTAAGTATACTAGTGAGATCTGAGAGGAAAGGTTTAATTTACAGATATCAGATGGGAAAAATCAAGCTTTTGCATTATTATCCTGGGACAATAGAAAAAAGTGTCATATATGATGACTGAAATGCAATCAATTTCTAACCCTAAGTTAATTCAAAGAAGTATATGAGAATTCTTGTTTTTGAAAATGACACATTTGCAACACATTTGGTAGAGCCATAGATTGGTCTAACCATTCTAGAAAGCAATGTGTATGTGCATATCTATCTATCTATCTATATATATAGATAGATATCTATATAGAGAGATATAGATATATCTCTCTATATAGGTAGATATCTATCTATTTAGAGAAATATAGATATATATCTATATAGATACAGATATATCTATATCTATATATGTGGAATCATATACTCTCAAAGTCACTAAATTGTATAAACCCTTTGAGCCAATGATATTACTAGATAATAAAAAAGATACCAAAGAGATTAAAATAGAGAGGGAAAAGACCCATATGCACAATTTAACAGCTATTAAATATGAAGTAGCAACCGCACATCTTTTTTGTACTACATTTAGATTTTTACTTGAATCTTTATCTAGTAGAATAAAAGTTTCTTGAGGGCAAAATGTTTTGTTTTCTTTCTATGTACCTACAATGCATCATGTAATATGTTTCATCAGGAGGTGATTAATAAATGTTTGCTGAACAGAATTGAATTTGATTCTTCAATTCAAGTATAATTTTTTACATTTAATTTAAATTTTAAAAATAGTCTCATTTCTAGCCTGGCAAGGTGATTTTGAAATTCCAAAGACTGAAACTCATTAGATCGGTGACCATGGGAAACTTTTTCATCTGTAATATGGAGAGAATAATGTTTATACCATCTACTTCAGTGATTGTGTGTATGTGTATAAAATGCTTTTAAACATCTTTAAAAGTCTCCAAAATGTAAATTATCATATATTCCAATGCTTTAGATAAATGTGTTTACTGAGCAATAATATTCAAAATGGAAGTGTTCCTACCTTCATGTTTATTCACATTTTTTATGTCTCTATTGCTTCCTTTGTCAAACTTTCCTTTTCCTCTGTGTGTAGAGGAGTTGTAGGTATAGATATGCCTATGCTCCCGAAGATTTATAATCAGAGATGAGCTGGCAAATTTTTAACAACTAACTCTCCAAAAATGCATTATTAATATTTTCAATCACTTTCTGAAGTCCATTTGATCAACAAAAAAACGCATTAATCCCTAATTTGTAACATTTTCTGACTTCTGAGGTACAGATGCTCACAATGAAAATTAAGTAGGTAGCCTGAATAACAAAGGTCTATGCTTAGCACTGTTCAAAAGACAAAATAAACATTTAAAACAAAAAAAGGTAAATAGACTTTATTTATGACCAAAGGGAATAGTTCTAGACTTCCATGAAAGATTCCGAGAAAGGAAATATGTCTTACACTTATGTAGTATTATGTAGTAACTAACCATGATTGAAAGTCTGTAGTTGGTAGTGGTTGGTGGTATTAACAACACAGCATCTATTCCAACATACTTCATGTTACTCTTGAAGTCCCTGCCCTTATCCCTGTGGCAATAGTACGGGATAAATAACAAAATAAATGTTTCGTTATTTCAGAATTGTATGTTGCTTTGAATCTCAAGAAAATTAATGCTGCAAGTTAAAATAAAAGGTTTCCAGTTGCTCAGAGATAAGAATACCCAGAACCTTTATTGGTATTTATCATTCCTTGTCAGTCTAGCAGCCCCCTCTGACTGTGATAGTGTCTACTGAAAAGTCAATATCCTAACTCTAATAAACTTATGATTATCCTAGCCAACGATGAGCCTTTTTATCTCTTGTTTCATCCAGTGTTGATTAGAGATTGGTCAGTTCTAGTAGAGACAATTTTAACATTTTGCTCAACTTTTGCCTTTAAATAAAAGGCTGTGGTATGAAACAATGTTTCCAGGGAATAGGCAGAACTTCAAGACATTCCATTTGACTTTGCCTAAATTACAAAAAGTGAAAATAAAGGGAATTGGAAAGTAGAAGAGGAACTGGGGGAAAGAGAGAAATAAAAATAAAAGAGATAGAATGCCACCACCAACTGCTTCAGACACCACTAAGTTGCACCCATCTTACCGACGGCTCATCCTTGGTGTCCTAGATACAGAACTAAACTTAAGAGAAGAGCTCCAAGCCTTATTCTTGGCTGAATCAACAGCTGGAATAACCTCTATCTGGCCCTCTGTATGCTATCTCTCTCTATCCTCTATCTGTTCTTAAGACTCATGTTTTCTCTGAAACCTTCTGGGAACCACCTCAAAGATACTGCATGATAAACAGCTGTTCCGTGTCCCAGAGCCAGTCATTTCATTTCTTGTCTTAATTTCTCAATATTATAACAATACAGATAGTATACTTCCTGCCATGTTTCACAAAAGAGGTATGATGGTTCCTTGAAAGAAAGGTACTGCCAAGCTATAACTACAATTTTGATAAAACCTAAAATATTTCTGAGATCTTTCCCTTTTTTCCCCCAATAAACCCTCTATCTGAATCAATGATTCTGTCTATTCAGCACAGCAAGGCTGCTTATGATGAAAATAGCTGGCCATTTTGCAGGACAAGAACCATCAGTCATTTGGGAAGCACATTTAATATAGAGATACAAATTCAGCATAGAACAGTGGGTTTGGAAAAGCTTTAGAATTTACACTAAAGATCCAGAGTTGTCCCAACAATCTAGATTTGCTTTTCTCCTGCCCCACCCCTTGCCTCCTCACTCATGAAAATCAGTCCTAGGACTACTTTTAAATATACCAAAATAATAATGATCACCTTGGCATTCTCCTTCTGAAAGACTATGGATAACCTGTGTAAACTCTAAGTAATCATGAATTTCATAAACTTTAGGGTTTATAAATCTCTGCCAGACAGCAACATCATTTTAGTCTAGTTGAAGTATTTTTTTTCTAAAGAAGAATATTTCTTTAGTCTTCTTTGGCAAAAAATCTAGTGCACAGTACCTAGATGGAAATTTTACCTGGATATAAGGAATATCCAGTTTTTAAATATATAGTAAGTCAAGAACTTTTAAGTGTTTACAAGATTAAAAAGTGACTTTTCTGAAAGTGGGTTTTAGGGAAGGGTTTTTTGCGGGGGAGTGTTTTTTAGTATTTTTGTTGGGCTAAGACGTGTTATTTACGTAAATGATCAAATGACTCTTACCAACTTAATTAAATTCCTGTTACCACCATTCTATCAAGGCATGTTTTAGTATAATACTGTACCACCTTCAACTTCTTGTTGCAGTTACAAACCATTATATATACATCTTCTCATTAGATCTTCAAAACAAATCTATGAAGCAAATAAAGCAAACGTCACCCTCATCCCCATTTTACAAAGGTGGAAATTTCATTTCAGAGAGCATCATCCTTACTCAAGGTGACATGGCTAAAAAACAGAAGACAGATAAAACATATGCACACTATGTGCCAGGTAATGTGATAAGCATAAAGAATACAAATGCCATAAAATTAGATGGTCCCTTCTCTTGAGGAATTGAAGAAAAAAATATGAGTAGAAAAAGATTTTATTAAGAAGAAATAATAGAAAAAGAAGAAAAAAACATGAAGAGGATATATTAAGTAGGTGGTGAGGTGTGGGGAGAGGAGGAAGTAGGAAGTAAGAGAAGCATACTTACTTGTTGGTGAAGAGGAGAAATGATTCAGAGAGGGAGTTGAGCCAGTAACAAGTGAGCATAGCTGGGGACTGCACACCTGATGAGTGAGCCTCTGGTCAGGGCAAACATTTCCTAAACTGAGATTCAAACCCTGGGTCATAGGATCATAGATTTAGAGCTATAAGGGAACTTAGAGACTGGACTCTAGGCCAACCTATCTCCTAAGATACAGACTCATAGGTATCTGGAGAAAGTTGTGGCCTTTGTATTTGATTTTGAGATACATTTGGTGAATACTGTATCACTTTATATTACCTCAAAAAACTCTGAATTCCTGTCTTGATTTCTACAAAAGCAGCTCAAAATAACATCGAGAGGAGGGCTACCAGGATGGTAAAGAATCTGGAGACTGCATCCACAAGGATTATTTGAAGAGGAAATGTTGAAATAGATTTTAAATATCTAGATAGATAGACAGATAGGTAGATAGATGGATAGATAGATACCAATACATGTATGCATACATACATATATAGGGTCATATTTTATATGTATATATTATGGTATTTATATAGTATTATACTGCATCATATCATATGTTATATTACATTGTATTGCATCATTATATTATGGAAAAAATACGGTTCTGCAAGGGTTTCAAGGATTGTCAGATGCAAAAGGCATTAGACATGTTCTGCTTGGCCCCAGTGGAAAAAATACGCAACAGCGGGTAAAAGATACAAAGACTACCTTTATCTTTATATGAAGAAAACCTTTCTAATAAAGTTATCTGAAAGTCAAATATACTGTCACAAACTATTTCCTCCTCATTCATAATCTTCCAGTAATGATGAAATGAACACTAGTTGGTGATGTTATAAAAGGGATTATTGTTCAGGAATAGGTTGGATTGGATGGACTCTGAAGTACTTTCCAGTTCTGAGGTCCTATACTATGTGACACAGATTTAAGGCACATATGTGAGTAGTTATTCTAAGTCTCAGGAATATCTTTTCTATTATAACTTTTTAGTCTATAATATTCCTTAAAATTATAACTTTTAAAATTCTGCTAATTCACAATAGGTGCTTAATACATATTATAAAGGTACTGAGAACATCAGAAACACATCATTGCTCTTTGATTAATTATTATTTCAGTTGTACCAGATTCACCATGCTCTCCCCTTTCTCATATGGGAATATGTGAAAAGATGTACCCATATATTTTTTCCCCTCTAGGTAACCCTACTAATCATATTACAACAACTGATACACATTGAAATGTTGATAGGCTTAAGCTTTGTTCCTGTATGTTTTCCTCCATAACTATGGCTCCCCATAAGAAACATGGACATTACTGTTATGTAAAGGATTAGGTATTGATCTAGCACTTTCTTGACTCAAAACTCAGGTATAGTTTTTGCTTAACTTCTCACCGATCAATAACTTCAAATATCCAATACCAGGGAAAACACAAAAATAGAGATGCTTAAAGAAATTTCATATTTATCTGAAGCTATAAAATTTAACTATAAAATAATGACCTTTAGAATCAGTATCCTAAAAAATTCACTTTATAAAAAAGATATTTTCTTTTTTTAATTTAATGCAAGAGAGCTGAATAATAGGTTGAAACATTAGACATGTTGAATAATTTGAATTTTAATGAAAATTCAAAAACTAATAAGTACTGTGAAGATAACAATTTTAGTTCCAGGAAGAAAACATTTCAAGATCATTTCAGTTATTGATCCACTGACTACTCTTACATATCCATCATTTGCCTTTAATTTATTCCTTGAAATGTCTATAAAGTGATTATTTGCTTAAGTAATTAAAGTGATTCTAACATTTTCATACCGATAATGTGTCAGTGCTTGTCAAATAGTAGTCACTTAATATGTACTAAGTTGAGTGATAGGTGGAGCACTGGACCTAGAATGAGGAAGACCTGAGTTCAAATCTGACCATGTGACCCTAAGCAAATCACTACTTGTGATTTAGTTTCTTCAACTATAAAACGCAGCTAACAAGAACACCTACTTCTCAGAGCTGTTGTGAGGATCCAAGGAGATAATATTAGTAAAGCACTTAGCAAAGCACCTGACAAATAGCAGGTGCTTAATAAATGCTTAATCACCTTCCTTCCTTCTTTTCAATATAATAAAAGTAAACCTCAGCCTAGTCTATTCAATGTATCTCAATTACCAAATGAACGAACTTAACACGGATGATTTTTTCTGTACTTAGTTATAATGGTGGGAGGTGGGGGCTGACCAATGAGGTCAGTCTTTACGAACATCCGGTGTGCTCTACTGATGCGATGCCCACTTTCCCTGCAGAGCATGCAAAATTTTCTGCTTCAACATAAAGAAGAGAGGCAGGCTGCTGACACAGAACCGGGAATGAGCCCAAAAGGCATTAATCAATTCAAAACATTTTTTTTCCTCTTGTCTGACTGTGCTGTAGTCAGGACGTAAAAACTGATGCAAGTTTTGTAGCAGGCAGAGCAGTATCATGCCTTAATCCCTCCATGAGACCATTTTCATGCAGCCCATGAATGCATGGCCCTGCTGATACTCGTGTCTGTTATACCTATTCTGTTCTCTTACGTGAAGGAGTCTCAAACTCCACAGCAATCTTATGAGCTTCAAACCATTAGGAGATGGAGATGTCAAAAGTCCAGGAGTCAAAGGAGTCACCAGAACCCAGGCCAATGGTGAATTTACTACATGGGTAAGATAGCAGGAAAATGACCACCACAAAACATGGGAAATCAACGTGTTGACAATACAAAGAGCAAGTTTGGTCCCAAAGAAGAGCTATGATAAGACACCTACTCCCACTTCTGTGCAAAGAGGGGAGGTCCAAAAGGATGAGAAATGACATATGTTTTTCAGATTGTTTCAATACATTGATTGGGTTTACTTGTTTTTTTTCCTCTTCTTTTTCTCTTTCAGGAGGTGAGTTGCATACTTCCTCATTAGTCTTCCGTACTCATGATTGACCACTGCATCGATCAGACTTCTCAAAATCTTTTAAAGTGAGTTGTCTTCAAAATGGTGTTGTAATTATATAAATTTTTTTTTGGTTCTACTCATTCCACTCTGAATCACTTACTACAAGTGTTCAAAAATTATCTGAAATCATTCATTTCATTATTTCTTATGGCACAATAGTATTCCATTACATTCATATAACATAATTTGTCCAGGTGCTGCTACTGCTGCTACTACTACTACTACTACTACTACTACTACTACTACTACTACTACTACTACTACTACTACTACAAAAGAACTGCTATACATATTTTTGTTAATATAGGTCCTTTTCCTCTCTTTGCTTCTTTGAGGTATAGGATTCATAATGGTAACACTGTCAAAGTGTAGACTTAGTAACTTTTCTGAGGATAGTTTCAAATTTCTTTCCAAAATAGTTGGATTAATTCACAGATTGTGCATAAACTTCTAAATCATGTCATGAACATGACATGAACTCATCTATTCTCCTAGGTATAAATTCGTTAGGAACAGAAAAATCTTATACTCCTTTATATCTTCCTTGGAATTTAAGCACAGTGCCTTAAAATATTTCTTAATATATTTTCATTGGAAAAAAAAAGAGTAAACTAGCTTAACAAGACTAACTTTCAAACACACTCATTAAAACAAAGTGTTTAACAGACTTGTATGCTCCTTGACAAAGAACAGTGTCTGGGTTTCAGGTAAGAACCAAAGTTAGGAGGAGGCGTTTGGGAAAAGCATGAAAATTGTACCTCCTGGGTGTTCCTGCCCACTGGAAGTTTTGAACCTCTTCTGTAAAACATTTGACTTGATTTATCACAAAATAAACACCTCTGTGCCATGGGAAGCAAAATTTCTGGCTTTAAAAACTGTGATTTATTAAGGGTAAAATTATAAGTGCCCATTATTGTACCTGTCTGTGTGTTGCACTCCAGGCAGCTGCCTACTTCTGGTGCCCAGCTGTGGTAGGCACTGAATATAGACTTATTGAATTGAATCCCAGCAAGAGCTAATTAGTTTCACTTAGTTCCATAGCTATTGGCTGAGTCCATCACCACAGGCAGTCAAGGCATCCAGGGACACCTGTGATTGGTTCCAACAAAGTCAGTGTAGAAGGATGTGGCTGCATCAGTACCCATACATATCACAGTCTAAGGAGTAGATACCACAGATAGCATGAATTTACCTACTGTCTACACCTAATATGGAACTTCTGGAAATATTAATTTCTAAGGAGACAAGCACTTATAAATGCCCAGTTTTGTACTGAGCTCTGTGCTAGGCACTGGAGATACAAAGACAAAAAATAACAAATCCCTGTACCCAAGGAGATTACATACAACATTTGTGGAGTTACCCTTAAGTAATTTTCCTTCCTACCACGTAAAGTGCAATGTACAGACTTGTTTCAGTTTAGGGTTCTTAGAACTATTATAGAGGTCTTTGAAAGAAAGTAGCATTTTCTGATGATTTCAGTCATACTGGCGTCATTAGTACCACAAAAGGAGCAATTGGAGTGAAGAAGGCTCCATGCAAAGACAGTTTCATCCCCATTAGAGACCCTGCTCTTTTGCAGTTGGGAGGCTAAAGGATCCCTTTCTGATGTTTTATCTTAGGGCCTAGAATTTAAACTTCCACTACTCCTGGCATCCCTAGAGAGGGACATTATCCCAAATGGAAAAGTAGGAGTCAAGGTCTGGGAAAGAATCCAGGGGCCTCTGAACTTACTCTTGAAGATGATTTAAACGGGGCAAGGAACAAAGAATGACTTTAATTTTTATCTGTCAGTATAGTAGTGTTAGGGACCAGCTGGCTCATGTATATATGTAATATTTAGCGGCATCTTCCACAAGGACTTCGTTGTTTGTCCTGCGTAGCTTCCCATTGCTTGAATCCATTCTCACTGAGTCTCTGTGCTTGTTACAAGAGATCATGAGAAGGTATTGAATGGCCCGGGAGTAATCCTCTTTCCATAACACTAGCATAACATTCTATCAATTACATATATGACAGATCTTGCTCTGCTCCATTAGGAATTGTTCCCTTTCTGAAAATTAATCTGGGCCAAACTCAGGGCCTTAAAAATGTTTTAACCTAGCGGATGTATGTACCTAGAAGAAATTACTCGCTTTAGCAATGGTCTAAAATATATTGGACAAAGAACGCATAATGGGAATTGTGTCTTTTGCGGCAGCAAGAAACTGGAAACAATGTGGGTGTCCATCAGCTGAGCAAGAACTGAATAAAACTATAGTAAATCAATATAATGGAATATTATTGTGATGTGAAAAATTCTAAGTATGAGGTATTTAGAGGAGCATGGAAGACTTGGATGAGGTTATACATACAGATTAAGCTGAACAAGGAGAATAACATACAAAATAACTACAAAATGAAAATAATATCAAAAGATGAACTCAGATTAACTGTAATATCAATCTTCATTGGCCCCAACAAACACATGATGAAATACACTTATCTTACTAGAGGGATAGAAGAATAACGGTATGGAATTTTACATATTCTTTCAAGGTTTATTTGTCAAGCTATTATGTTTTCTTCATAATAAAACAGATATTAATGGTAGAAAGGGGAGAAAAGAAGTATTATCAGAAAATAGCTGGTATAAAAATACCATTAAAGTATTTTTAGAAGAAAGGACAAATGAGGACTGTGTGAGATTTCCATGTTTTTACATATGAAATTTCTTTATTTCTGTTATAAAAATGTGACAATACCATCTGAACAGAATTTTAAAATTGAACTTCAAATGCTAATATTGAAGAAGCTACAAAATTGGAAAATTAATATTAATAGGAATGGCAGTTTTCAAAGCAAAGATTGGCAGAATGAATATCTCATTAGATTAATATGCTGAAGGAAAAATCTTCCAAAAATATAAATGAAAATTTCCTAGGCCAAATAATATTAGAACACAAGCAGAACACAGGTTTGATGATGGAATTCAAGAGTGAACTTTTGGAACTGTTGGCCAAAATGTATAAAATGCCTTTACAAATAACCACTGTGCTAAGGAACTGGCATAGTGCCCATGTGACTCCCATTCATAAGAAAAATTCCAAAGGGAACCCTGGTAACTTAACTATAGACTGCTATAGAAAAGTTTACTTCTATTCAGTACAAACTGGTAATAAAGAGTAGGATCCCTGAATACTTGAGTAAACATCATCTATTGGTGGTGAGACAGTCTGTTTTGTAGAGAGAGAAAATATTCCTGAGTGTTGGATTAGAATTCCTTGCAAAACTTTGCACCAATAATAGAGGTGTTTGATTAGAAATGTAAGATCCTAGTGAAGAATCTTCTAAAACAATAGAGCAACGAAAAAGTACTTGGAGTAATTAGGGAGAAATATGAGACTGGAAAGTTGCCTTTTGATCTCTTAGCTAGAGAATAAACATAGACCTGCAGTGGTGAAGCCCGAGTTTTCCTACAAAGACACTAGCGTGTCCAACTCGGGGTCCTTGGAACTGGTTGTTTCAGATTTTCTTTCCTCCTCAGATTCCAGTAACAAACATGCATCTGGAGTTGGAAGACATAGTAGAGATCAGTTAGTCCAAACCTTTAATTTGACAAATGAAGGAAATGAGGCACAGAGAGTTTAAGTGACCTGCCCATGGCCACACAGGTGCTAAGTGACAGAGTCAGGATTTTAACTCAGGCTCTCTGACTCCAGAGTTGTTATCATTGTTTATTTCCATTGTACCATACTCCTTTGTAAGTGCTGATTAATTTTGCTTTTGGTTCTTCTCTCCAGTAAGTAGCCAGTTTACAGAATTGTTTCACTGACTGGTGAAATATAAACTATAAGAATCGTCATGCTTCTCTTTACCTTTCAAATTAATCACTTCTGCTACCACTGACCAAAGTGGAGGATCTTGTCTTTGGGCTTAGATTTCAGGATCTTAGCTTTTGCCCTTTTATTTTAAAATAATAATAACAACAATATGTGTGTTGCTCTTTCACATTATGTCTTTTGACCCTTAAAAATAACAAATGAAGAAATGCTTTATGATACTGGCAGTTATTAAGCACTAAGTATATGTCAAACACTATCTGGGGATGCAATTACATGAAACAGGCAGTCTTTCCCTTCAAGGTGTTTATATGTTAATGGGGGAGATAACACACAAAGGTGAATAGCAGCCAGAGAAACACTTTAGTAGGAAAGTTATTAGGATAACAAATTGGACCATAGATAAGTAGATTGACATGTCCCATTCAGGGAAAATGGCAGAGTTCATTTGTTCATGATTCAAGGTTCCAGAACTGAGGAGAATGCAGAGAGACAATAAGAAAATTCTAGCCAGACTATGAAAGTGATGACCAGAGTATTTGAGAAAGGAAAAATAGAATTTTTTTCCTCTGAAAGGAGGATCCTTCAGAGTATACTAAGTATGCTCTGGCACCAACTATTTCAGACTCTGGATATTACATCTCCCCCTCAACCTCCTAAGGGCATGCTGCAGAGCTGAGGACAACTCTTCTTCAGTGCTTTTAGCTTGCACTCCCCCATCAGTTATGTTTCTTTTTCTGTCAGCCACCACTGACTAGACCACCAGTTCTGTTTAATCACTTAACAGCAATTTCACTTTTATAAAAGGATGTTTACTTCAAAGACACAGTAGGAACAAAGTACAAAATGTCTTCCCAATACCTTTGGGATATAGTCTCCCCTATCACAACTCATTGATCTCTGAGGGGAATAGGCTTAGATTTAATAGTTTCCAGATAGCATTGATCCCATCAAGTTCATATCTAAATGTAGCCTCACTGCCAGATGAGTCTCGGCTTTCATTGTGCTGAGTCTTGAAGATTATGTTCCTTGGGGAAATTAATGCTGAGCTGGTTGTACAACTAGGCCTTGAGGCTTTTCAAACTCACAGAGGCTCACTCTCTTGAGCTTTTGAGACTCACATGTTTGGAGTTTTCAGATTAATCTCCTTCACCCAAAACAGGAAAGAACCATCGCTGAAGCAAATATATAGAGGACCATTTTTGTGGGACCATGCTTTCGACTAAGGATAGAAATAGCCCAATGTCTTTTTCCTTATAGCATTGTCTTTCATGAGATACTTCTGGCAAAGGAGTTAAACTCAGAGACAGAAGCAAAAGCAGAGATTTGACTAAGGCCAACTAAGGTCTTTTGAAGGTACTTCTAGTTCCAGTTCCACAGCTGCAGCCAGTCAAAGAGAATACCATTTGCAACAATGCCTAAAACCTAAGTTCTAAATGAATTTCTGACCATGTTAGATGGCTTAAGCAAAAGACTCTAAAGGGAGACAATAGAGGTCAAAGAAGTCTTGATGTTAACAGAAGAGTTCAGAGATGTGTCTAATTTATTAATTTGATTATTATTAATCCTAAGAATAGTTTAAATAGTAGATCTGGCCATTGTACGGGTCTCTATTATCTTCTGGTATAGATTGACTTAAAAAGAAAAGATTCTGAGTCACAGGCTAAGAGAAACAACTGAAAAAATCTGGGAAGAATTTAAGAGCCACTGGCTAAAAATTATTCTCTTCTGCCAAACTTTAGCGGAAAGCAACAACGTCTAGGCTAAAATCAGGTATGCTATTTAAATTTCTTTTGAAGAGGATAAAGCATGTACAAAAGTAGTAGAATGTGATGAGACCAAAGAATAAATACAAAGAGGCATGGGCAATGTGAAAAGAAATGTGAATAATTTTATTGTGGTGGAAGCTTCCCTGAGGTAGCATAATATGTAGGGTATGGACATAGATTAAATACCATTGAATAAACATTTCTTCTCTTATATGTATTAGCTATGTGACCACAGAAAAGTTACTTAACATATCTTAGCCTCTAGTTTCTTATCTGCAAAATAAGAATATTAATACCTTTAACACCTATCTCACAGGGTTCCTATGATAATCAAATGAGCTTCTATGTGTAAAATTACATATAAATATGATATTATGTTTATGACTATGGAGGTGGCAGATGAACCAAACTTTTAACAAAAAAGAAGAATGCTGATAGACAGTGGACCAGAGATAATGTATTTAAGGCATGTGGGATAACCTACACAACGGCATAGGGGTGGAAATGGTAGAAGAAGAGTAAGACTTTATCCAGTCCCATTCATTCCATTGAGGCTCACTCTGGCATTTACATATCTAGATGGAGAGAAAGCCATTGGAATCGTCAGTTAAGTCGTTATTGGCGACTTCAAAGAGTGGAGTTTGAGAAGAATAGTGGGTATGGAAACCAGCTTCTAGAGAGAATCAGAATGATTCAGAAACGTTAGATGACTTTGGGGAGAACATCAATTATTATTCTAAAGAACAATTGATTTGGGAGTCCTATGACCTGGTCCTGCACCTTATGATGTGGATGACTTGGAGTCTTGGAAGATAAGATTCATGTTTAACAGTTTATAACTATTAAGAATAGCAGTAAATCCCCACCCCCATATCAATTGATGTACTCCTGGTTTCAAGGTGTCTCACATGCCATGAAAGTCCCTGGTATACTTGGGCTGTTTTTCACATTTTTCATCTTTTTCATCTTTTACATTCATTGACCCTATCTAGAAAATCTGGGAACATACTATATATATATATATATATATATATAAATATATATATATATATATTTATATGGATGTACCCATCTAGAGAGTTGGATATATATATATATATATATATATATATATGTATGTATGTATGTATATATATATATATGTATGTATGTATGTATGTATAATGTATATTTTCTGGTGAAAAAGTAATAGAACTTATATCTGATGTTCCAAACCAACCTAGCACGAAATTGTTATTTCCATGACCTTTAAGGGCTCCTAGGATTTTCAGGTCACCTACGCCACAGCTCTCCACAGCTTCTAGCCAGTGATGTGTTTACATCCACCCCCAACCCCACCCTACAACCATGGCCCTTACTTCTCCTGTAGTTCTCAGCAGTTTCCAGCAGATGGCAACAGTAGGCCCTTTTTTCCAGTGGAAAGCCTTCATGTCAAGATGGGCTCCATCACAGAACTACAAAAGTTGGGGCATGATGATTCATTCCATTGTCTGATACTCTCTTTATTTCTGGGACCAAGGTGGTATGCTTCTCATCTGTATCATTATGGTATACAAGTATAAAAGTTTGGCAAAAATACAATTAATCTCCATTTGTATTACAACACAATTATTATATATAAGTACCTCTGGGTAGACTTGGCGAATCCAAGCAGTCACTAGCATTACTATGCACAGACCAAATGGGAGGGGGTGGGGCAAATTAAATATTTGTTTTTAAAGAGGGACAGAGATAGGGAGACAGAGAAAGATAAAGACAGAGACAGTCAGAGACATATCATACCACAGTGGCTAGGAGGAAAAAATTGTAATTAGAAAACCCAGGTTCTACCCAGAGGCATAATAATTTTTATCAATGACTAGGCAATCCTCTAAAACCATAAGTTAGAAACTGTAGTGCTCAGAAAATTATAAATTACCCCCTACACAAATCTCTCTCTCTCTCTCTCTCTCTCTCTCTCTCTCTCTCTCTCTCTCTCTCTCTCTCTCTCTCTCTCTCTCTCTCTCTCTCTCCCCCCTTATCAATTGTTTGAATATGTAGGATAAGGAGGATGTAAGGATATCATATTATTTTCCTGCAAGTGCCCTAGTTTCAAGCTAACAAAGACCATTCATTTTGTTCATGAGCACACATAATTTTCCACCTTTTTGCCTTTTCTTATGCAGTGCCATTTGCCTGCTCTGCCCAATGAAATTCTTGAAAGTTCAGCTCAAGTGTAATCTTTTCCAAATTCCCTTCACTGACCACTCAGGTCAGCAATGGTCTCTCCCTTATTTATCATTTTCACATCTCATAGTTTGTACCACTCACATGACTCAAGAGTCATATAATGCTTTGCATTGATATATTTTGTAGTCATTTTATATCACCTGCTAGGTTGAAAATTCTCAAAAGCAAGGACAATGTTTCTTTCACTTTGTATGGCACTTAATATGCATCCTTTCTTATAATAAACAAATAATTAATACATGAAAGAACAGAGACTAAAACACTGACTACACTAACATAGAGAGCTCACTATGAGGAACTCTCTCTACCAGAGCAGGTCAATACCCTTTCTGAAACTTCGTCTTGCAGAGTTGGTTAGAAAATCAAGATATTAACTGGCTTGCCCAAAGGTCACATAGCAAGCACATTTTGTGGGTGTAGTTGAGCCCAATTTGACTTGTCCCTAAGGTTAGTACTGTATGTACTATGACATTTGTATCAGTAAGCCCCCCAACATATACAATGGGCCTTGCTATCACAGATTCTTTGATCTGTTTCTCTAAAAGGAAAGGCAACTTTTGAGGAGGTTAACAATCACTTTAATCAAGCATATATATCATTTCTTTAACCAATCACATATATGATTTACCTAGTTCAGTGGAGTCAACACCCTGAATTTCAAAGAAAATATAGAGAAATCAAAGATCAACAAACATGACTTCCTCTGCCTGACCACCAACTGACAGGTCCAACTGTTTTACCATAGTTACCAGAGAAGAAAGTACCAGCATCTAGGTTTTCCACACTGGGGGAGGCTCCTTAGCAGCTTCCTAAAGTCCTCATCTAATCAAACAACACTTCCACTAAGCCACAAAGCAAAACCTCAACACAGAGTGATACCTTTTTTAGAACCAGAAGGCATCATTGAGAACCAGTGCTTCATTAACAAAAGGCTTTTGCCTTCCCATAAATCTTCCCTAATCAAACTCCCCTTAATGGACAGGCCCATTAATGAATGGGGAAGATCTTTAATCACATTACAATAATTGACAGTACAAATACATATAATGTTTCTAGTTAAAGAAACTCTTATTTCTGTACCTTACTCCTAGTAAAAACTCTTGATTGATAAAGGTAAGATTCAATCAATTCTACTAAACCAAAACAACAAAAGATCGTATTTTGCTTGCCATCATAACATTTGATGAAAGAACAAATCACAGTTTAGATTTTGTTATAATAATGACTTCTGATCATGTCACTCCTCTGCTCCAAACCTTTCTTTCGCTCCCAATTTTCTGTGCAATAAGATACAAATTTGTTATCTTGAAGACTTAATCTGAGTGTTTTCCCAGCACTCAATAAAGTACAGTAAATTTCATGGATGAGAACAGATTGAAGATATACTACGTCCTGAAAAAGATCTAAACTAATACAATAGTCACCTTCAGATATTTCATTGTCTGTCTAGATAGCACAGTGGATAGAAAGCCAGCTCTGGAGTCAGGAGGACCTGAAGTCAAATTCATTCTCAAATAATTACTAACTGTGAGCAGGTCACTTAACCCTGTTTAACTCAGTCCCTTCTGTAAAATGAGCTGGAAAAGGCAACAGCAAAATTATTCCTTTATCTTTCCCAAGAAAATCCCAAATGGGGTCACTCTCTATGACAGACATGCCTGAAACAACTCAACAACATATATGAAAGGGATTAGAATCATGGTATGGTACTAGGACCAGGAAGAATGGGTGGAAGTTTTAGGAATGGAAATTTCAGTTCAGTAGAAGGAAAACTTTTAAACAGTTACATTAAACAATACTGAAATGTACTACTTCATAATGTTGAGTTTCCTACCCCTTACAATTGTTCAAATGGAGGGTAGACAACCACCTATCAAGTATTTTACTGAAGGGACTGATATAGGAGTTGAGATGTTGAAGTATATGACCTGTAATATCCTCTTGAGCTATAAGATTTTATATTTCTGTGGTTCTTCTCCACTTTCATCCTACTCCAATGTCTCGTTTTAATAAAAAGGTAGTACTAAGCTCTCAAAGGCTCTTGCATTGGAATACAAGTTCTTAGTGGTTCTGGCAAGTTAGAAAACTGTGACAGATTTTATGCATCTAGGATAAAGAATATCCTAGTTTGGCTTGGAAAAACTGAATGTTTGGACCACAGCAATTTGCAAAGACTAAGCCACAGATAGTTTGAGGAACCATTATAGATCTTTGACATATTGAAGTGCGATTCTGTTACTCACTGGGACCTCTAGAACAAACTCCACTCCAAATGTCAAGTGATTTCTGGACATTTTACTTTGTTTTTCTCTTTAAAACAGTATCTCTGTACAAGGTAAAGATGCATATGCTAAGTTAGCTGGTTAATAGTGAGAAACATGCCCAAGACTCAAATGCTCTAAAGGACCTATATTCTCCTTGATAATGATATTCCCTCCAACAATACGGATCATAACCCATCTATGCCTGCCCATCCGGTGTGGTTCCTGTGCCTCCTCTTCCGTGAACTCAGCATAGGGGCTCCACCAAAAATGCTTGATTTCTCCACAGGAGTGTGCTCCACTGGAGCACACAAATGACTACATTGTTTTTTTTGATCAAATTTCCTTGATCCCAATATTCTTTCATGGCAACAAGGCAGGAGAATCTTCTCAATATGTTTTACCACGTTGAAGATGGAATCTTTTTTTATGGAATAGTGATTTCTTACATTGGCATCTTATTTTATAAGATAGGTGACCTGTGTGGGAAATCTGAATTTAAATCGTACAGCTGATTTGCTAAGTTGCTTATTAAAAATCTTATTATGTACTTTTCAGAAATGATTTTTTAAGATGTTTCTTTCAAAATGAGGAGGAATCTTATAAAATATAGTGACCTCATCTGAAAGTACATGACAGCACCTTCCTGCCCTCTTTCCCTCTCCCTCCCTCTTTCCCTCTGCTTCCCCCTTCACTCTCCCTTCTCCCTTCCTACCCCTTATACATATATGTGTGTGTGTGTGTATGTATGTATGTATGTATGTACGCATATCTATTTTCCATCCTTCCCACTACCTACCCCACTAGAAAATTAAAAAAATAAAGAAATATCTTGTAACAAATGTGAATAGTCAAGCAAAATAAATGGTGCCTTTATACATATATACATAGGTATGTAATATGGAGACAGGAATTATTATTAAATAATGAATTCTTAAAATTGGGGAGACACAGGATTTATCCCTCTCTGAAACTTTATTCTGTACTAAGCCAAACCAACATCTGAAAGACATTGCTGATAATGAGATTGGATTAATTTTCTCTTTAATCTTGCTCATACACTATGGGAAGCCCATTGTGTTCTACTCACTTTGGGTAGGGATAAATTCTTTGACTAGATTGCCTGAGGCTGGGGGTGATTTGGAAGTAAATGGCATAATTAAAGTCATATTCCCCCAGCCCTCATTAGAATAGGCCTACCTCTCATTATAATATTGATTCTTCTCATTGTTAACCATTCAGAGTTGATTGCCATGTACTGGAACACCCACTCTTCCAAGCGCATGGAAGCATGAGTTGGGTTCCATGATTTGTCTTTGCTTTAAGAGAGAACCAAAAGGCCATCCCATTATTAATAATATGCTGGCTTTATTAGTAAAATTACTAATTACCCAGAACTCTTTCCAATCTTTTACACATATATATCTATAATACACACATATTAAAACATATCCATATGCATACATCTATACATACACACGTATGTGTGTGCATGAAAAACTCTGCACCCTAAATCTGTTATGGAGAGTCTGATTCATCATTAGACCCTTAGAATCAGGAATGGTCATTGTATTGTTCAAAGTTCATACAGTTTTGAAAGTTGTTTTTACAATGTTGTTATTATTGTATAAACTGTTCCCCAGTTGAGTAATGGTCTAGAGACATTTCTGAACTAATAGTTCACCAAGGAAGAAATTCAGACTTTTCAATAACCATAGGGGGAAAAATACTCCAAATCACTACTAATTAGAGGAATGCAAGTAATTCTGAAATTCTCATACCTATCAGGGTGTCATGGATGACAAAAATGGAAAATGATAAATTTTGGAAGGGCTATGTGAAAATAGGCATGTTGATATATCCTGTGAGTGAGTATAACCATTCTGGAAAGCAATTTGGAATTATACACAAAAAGCTACTTAACAGCGTGTGCCCTTTGACCCAGCTATACCACTGCTAGACCTGTGCCCAAAAGAAATCAAAGAAAGAGGAAAAGTTCCTGTATGTACAAAAATATTTATAATAGCTATGTCTGTGGTAACAAAGAACTGGAAACTGAGGAGATGTCCATCATTTGAAGAATGGCTGAATATATTGTGGCATGTGAATGTGATAGAGCACTTCTATACCGTAAGAAATGAGAAAATCAATGATTTTTAAAACAGACTTACATGAGCTTATACAGAATGAAAGGAACAGGACCAGAAGAGTAATTTGTACTATAACATCAATATTATACAAAAGGAATCTCTCTTCAAGGCAAGTGCAACATGTCCTTTGTACAGAGGCATTGCTTATACCCCACTTTTGGGCCTCACTGCTCAATGCGGGCAACAGTTGTCAGTTTGCTCTGATAGTCTAACTAGGAAGGGAAGACCACCAAGATATGGGAAGAAAAGGAAATTAAAGTTTTAGGAAGAATGAAAGATAAGATAAAAGATCTTGGATTCTAAAATCTCTAATCCAAGATCAGGTGAAACAATAAATTATGTAAAAAAGACCAGAGAGATTTAGTGGACTGGAAGTTCAATATGAATCAGCAGTGTGAGGTAGCCACTGACTCTCCTATCACCCATGACCCCAGATGACCTCAGACGAAAAAACGAAAAAAAACCACTATTCTTGCTGCTACTACTACTACTACTACTACTAACTTTACTACTATTATTACCACTACTACTAACATTACTACCACTATTATTACTACTGCTATTACTGCTGCTGTTAATGCTGTTATTGTGTGTTCAATAGATTCAATTGTGTCCAACTCTTTGTGCCCCAGTTTTTGGCTTGTCTTGGAGAAGATACTGAAGTGGTTTACCCTTTCCTTCAGCTTACCTTACAGATAAGGAAACTGAGGCAAAGAGGATTAAGTGACTTTTGTCAGGGTCACACCACTAATAAGAATTTGAGGTTGGATTCAAACTCATGGACCTGTCTTCCTGATTCCAAGCCCCTTGCTTTTTCCATTGAACCACCTAGCTTCTCCCACTGCTACTATCAAACTAAGTTAAAAGAGGATAAGGAAGGTAACTTTTTCACATTGCTCTAGCTTGATCACACCCTATCTGTAGTATTATGAGTGGCTCTGGCACCATATTTTAGGAAGAATATAGATAAGCTAGATGCAGGGGTAGGGAACCTGCAGCCTCAAGGTCACATATGGCTCTATAGGTCCTCAAGGGTGGCCCTTTGAATCCAAACTTGTTCTGTGAAGTTTGAATTCAAAGAGCTACCCTTGAGGACCTAACAGGCCACATGGGACCTCAAGGCCTCAGGTTCCCCATCTCTGAGAGCACGTCCAGAGAACAGTGACTTGAAGGAGGAAAAAAATAACCTCAGAGGTGGCACCCTACCCATGCAGAAACAACATGGAATCATCACCAATATGGCTATCTATGTCAGCCACAGAGTATCAGCAAGTATCCTGCTAAAAGGCTGGTTGTATTGAATCAAGTGTCCATTTATTCTCATGATGACAACACTGTCAGGATCAGAAAGAATTGGGCTCACTAGCTGTTGTCTATCATAATGATGGCCCCTATTATATAATCTTCATGATTTTCCTGGGACACAGGTATAGAATCTTGATTGATCTCAGAGTTTTGCCATTACAAGCTTTCTGCAGTATTATATTTTCTGCCATCCAACTTTCCCTTTGTATATTTACATATCATGTCCAAGTTTCAAGGCTTTTGGTCACTGGTTCAGGAAATCACGGCTCCATCTGTGTTCTTTAGCTCTGATGGTCATTGGACGCCACTGATGGTGAGGAAGCAGTTCAGAGTAGCTTCTTTCTAGGAGAGCTGATGAGCACAGGTTGGTTTTTAGTTGTTATTCAGCCACATCTGACTCTTCTTAAACCCTCTTGGCATTCGGTTGGTACGGGAATGGCTTGCCATTTCCTTCTCCAGATCATTTTATAGATGAGAAACTGATGAAAGAGGATTAAGTGACTTGCCCCGGGTCACACAGCTAGGAAGTGCCTGAGGCCCGATTAGAACTCACTAAGACGAGTCTTCCTGACTTCAGGCCCAGAACTCCATCCACTCCACTACCTCACTGCCCCTAGACTATGTCTAAAAGAAAATCAATCTGAGACGTGCTTTCCTCACCTTATATAGATACTGTAAAGAATATTAGTGGAGGTCACCAAGTAACTGACACCTCCTCCCCATGATTTACTTAAAAACTGCAGATGTTCCTTGGAAGAGGAACAGAAAGGTACCACATTATTATGAATGAGATTATCCTAGGATCATCATAGGCTTTAGAGTTGAAAGAGACTATAAAAGGAATCTGTTTCAGCCCCTCATTTACAAATGAGGCTCGTTACCTGACCTTGGAGAGGGAAATATGTGGCCAAGTCAAATCCAGGCAGTATTCAAATCCATGTTATTTGACCACAAACTCAGTCTTCTCAGATCACTAGTGCCAGGTTCCAGGAATGAATGGGGCAGCAGATGAGCACTGGGTAATTGACTGGGTTGTAAATACCAAAAAGTACCAAAAGATTAAAGAAAGCTTAGGGAGAAGACTCTAAATGATGAACTTTACCTAGTGATAAAATAAATCATAGTCTCATAGCTTAATCAGCATCAATATATTTTATCTTATTGACCATCAGGAAGGAGTTGATTGAGCAGAAACCCCTGGCACAATAGACTCTGGGCTATAGTAAGAGGCAGTTGAATCTCATTTGTTTTCTTATTTTAAGAGATGATTTCTATTCTTTGTATGCTCTCTGACCATACATAAAACTTTAAAAATTGGCACAAGAGTTGCATGAAATGCATCTAACACCAAAGGTGTTTAATACCAGAAAAAAATTTACAAGCCAACAGCTGCCATCGGTTGGATGATAAAAGATAAAATAGCTGCTATATTTAATATGCTAAGATTTGAGAAAGTAATGCTGTTTGTCCCCATTGGTTACTAGGTTTCTTCCTCCCCCTCTTTTCTAAGTCCATAAAAGTCTTAAGAGTGTAGAAGGTACCCAAATTCTGAAGGAAATCCAGTCCTCCAACCCACAACAGAATCACCATTCAAACCATTAAAGTTATCTCATTACTTCTTGGCTATTAAAGTGACATACTTGGCTGGCAGCCATGGTATTGGTCGGTAATCCTATTAGCTCTGACAAGCTAAGCTGGGTCAGGTTTAGCTAGAACTTGGATGGAAGATCTCAGGGAAAATACAGGATGCTGTGTTAACTAATGCTGGCCATTCAGAGGGCATGTCTCTTCCCTCCTGAGTCTGATTTTCATGTTGTACTTCAGCCAATATCCATGGTGAGACTTAAGTTGCTTCACATCCAAAAAGAAGCAAAATGGAAGGCTGTCAACCCTGTTCTTCCAACTCATTTGGGGGAATTTTGTGTTGCCTACATCTAAATGTACCCTTCCTGTTCTTTAAAGTTGAAAGTTGTTGATAGAACCATGGCTTCATATTATTTGGGAACACTATATATTTTCTGGATCTTTAAAGCAATTTTTAGACTTGGGCTGGATTTAAAGTCAGGAGGAGACCTGGGTTTCAGTATTAGCCTCTGCAACAAAGCAGCTGTGTGACCTTGGGTATACTGCCTCACCTCTGAGTCATAGCTTCTTTGTCTATAAAATATAGAGAGGAGGCGAGAGAGAGGGGAAGGAATTGGACTATTCCTAAGGTTACTTCACATGCTATGATACTGTGGAGTCATGTTCTAATCATGTTCTTGTAATTTGTGTGAGTTACCATATCTTCTAGCAAATTATATGAATTCATAAAATTATAGATATAGAATGGAAGGGTCCTCAGAGACTATCAGTCCTCTCATTTTGCAGATGAGGAAAATGAAGGCACAGGGAAGTTACATGTCTTGTTCAAAGTCATACAGATAGTAAATATCAGAGATGGAATTTGAACCCAGGCCCTTTTCTCTATTGAATCATATTTCCTATAAACTTTGATTTTTTTTCCGGAAGAGCCATTTTATTCTTTTCTGAAGAATATAAAACCTATTTAAAATTTATATGAACACTAACCTGACCAGTGAATAATACACAGTAAGTGATGTCTTGAATAAGACCCATAAATATAGGTTGGTGAAAGAAAATCTTTACATACAAATCCATTACCATTTAATTGCATTAGTGTAACAACTGTACAGTAAGCACAGATTTGATGCATAAGGAAATGGCCATTTACAACGTTTTTGTTTTACATTTATATCTTTATAAGCCATTAAATGGAATATCTTTCACAACTGAAACTGGGCTTAGAAACAAAGTCTGATAATTATATCTGAAAATAATGTCACTAACTTTGTAATCATGCCTTAAGGAATTGAAGTGGAGAGTCTTGATATTACCGACCTTTAGTTATATTGGGAAGGTTATATAAATGTTCCCTGATTCAGTATCTTTTTCTTTCTGATAATGAGAGTATTTGGGTATATCATCAGATCATCATAAATATTTAAAAGTACTTTAAACTACTTACATGAGACAATTATATATTAACACCTCAGTTTACTCAATTTACTGATTGACCAAAGGTTAATGTTACAGAAATGAAATTATAATGTTCTCCTGTGACTGTAGCCTAAGGGTGAACCAAGTGGAATAAACCACAAGTCAACATGTAGCATAGGTTTGTCAAATCATACAGTGATTTTTAAAAATCACTAGGCTTTTTTCTTATCTATTTGCCTAAGTCAGGGGTGTGGAACCCGTGGCCTCAAGGTCACATGTGGCCTTCTAAGTCCTCAAATGTGGCCCTTGGACTGAATCCAAACCAGACAGAATAAATTCCCCAAATCAAAGGATTTGTTCTGTAAAACTTGGACTCAGTTAAAAGGTTGCACCCAACCTGTGACCCTGGTTCCCCACCCCTGAGCATCCAACATTTGGCATTGTTATCCTTTCCTCTTCTTATTTCCTCATTTTAATTAGTCTTAGAAAACCAATTGCTTTTTTTTAATATAAATTTATTTGTTTAACTTTTTACATTCAGTTTCACAAAAGTTTGGGTTCCAAATTTTCTCCCCCTTTATCCCCTCCCCCCACCCCAATACACCAAGCATTCTAATTTTCCCTATCACCAACCTGCCCTCTCTTCTATCATCCCTCCCATCTCTTGTCCCCATCTTCTCTTTTCTCCTGTAGGGCCAGATGACTTTCTATTCCCCATAAACTATATTTCTCATTTCCTAGTAGCAAGAACAATACAACAAAACAGTTGTTCCTAAAACTTTGAGTTCCAAATGCTCCCCATCCCTCTCTCCCCACCCATTCCCTTTGGGAAGGCAGGCAATTCAATATAGGCCATATATGTATAGTTTTGCAAATGACTTCGATAACAGTCATGTTGTGTAAGACTAACTGTATTTCCCTCCCTCCTATCATGCCCCTCATTGATTCTATTCTGTCTTTTGATCCTGTCCCTCCCCGAGTGTTGACTTCAAATTGCTCCCTTCCATTGTCCTCCCTTTCATCATCCCCCCGCACCTTGCTTATCTCCTTCTCCCCCACGTTCTTGTATTGTAAGATAGGTTTTCATACCAAAATGAGTGTGCATTTTATTCCTTCCTTTAGTTGAATGTGATGAGGGTAAACTTCTTGTTTTTTTCTCAGCTCTTCTCTTTTTCCCTCCACTAAAAAGTCTCCTGCTTGCCTCTTGAATGAGATATAATTTACCCCATTCCATTTCACCCTCTCTCCTCCCACTACATTTCTCTCTCACCATTTACCTTAATTTCTTTTGAGATATGGTCCCATCCTATTCAATTCACTCTGTGCTGTCTCTGTATGTGCATGCATGTGTGTATATGTGTGTGCGTGCACACGTGTACATGTGTATGTGCGTGTGTGTGTGTATGTTTGTGTGTTGTCCCACCAACTACCCAGATACTGAAACGTTTTAAGAGTTACAAATATTGTCTTTCCATGTAGGAATGTAAACAGTTCACCTTTGGTAAGTCTCTTATGACTTCTCTTTGCTGTTTATTTTTTCATGCTTCTTCTTATTCTTGTGTTTGAAAGTCAAATTTTCTTTTCAGCTCTGGTCTTTTCATCAAGAATGCTTGAAAGTCCTCTGTTTCATTGAAAGACCATATTTTCCCCTGAAATATCATACTCAGTTTTGCTGGGTAGGTGATTCTTGCTTTGAGTCCTAGTTCCTTTGACTTCTGGAATATCCTATTCCATGCCCTTTGATCCCTTAATGTAGAAGCTGCTAGATCTTGTGTTACCCTGATTGTATTTCCACAGTACTGGAATTGTTTCTTTCTAGCTGCTTGCAATATTTTCTCCTTGACCTGGGAATTCTGGAATTTGGCCACAATGTTCCTAGGAGTTTCTCTTTTTAGACCTCTTTCAGGCGGTGATCAGTGGATTCCTTCAATACTTATTTTGCCCTCTGGTTCTAGAATCTCAGGGCAGTTTTCCTTGATAATTTCATGAAAGATGATGTCTAGGCTCTTTTTTTGATCATGGCTTTCAGGTAGTCCCATAATTTTTAAATTGTCTCTCCTTGATCTATTTTCCAGGTCAGTTGTTTTTCCCATGAGATATTTCACATTCTCTTCCATTTTTTCATTCTTTTGGTTTTGTTTTGCAATTTGTTGGTTTCTCATAAAGTCATTAGCCTCCATCTGTTCCATTCTAATTTGGAGAGAACTATTTTCTTCAGTGAGCTTTTGAACCTCTTTTTCCATTTGGCTAATTCTGCTTTTGAATGCATTCTTCTCCTCATTGGCTTTTTGAACCTCTTTTGCCAATTGAGTGAGCCTATTTTTCAAGGTGTTATTTTCTTCAGCATTTTTTTGGGTCTCCTTTAGCAAGGTATTGACCCATTTTTCATGCTTTTCTTGCATCTCTCTCATTTCTCTTCCCAGTTTTTCCTCCACCTGTCTAACTTGATTTTCAAAATCCTTTTTGAGCTCTTCCATGGCCTGAGCCCACCAGACATCCACCTTGGATGTCTGGGATAGAGAGGCCCCAACC
This sequence comes from Bettongia penicillata ogilbyi, assembly GCA_023548195.1. NCBI lineage: Eukaryota > Metazoa > Chordata > Mammalia > Diprotodontia > Potoroidae > Bettongia > Bettongia penicillata. Next base: position 2,320,606 of record JAJHZJ010000122.1, read on the forward strand.
TCCACATCTTTCCCTGATGGTAAGAATTGTTCCTCGTCATCAGAAATGAAAGGCGGGAACATCTGTCCCCCAAGAAAGTAGCTTTCTATGGTCGTATTTTTCTTCCCTTTTCTGGGCATTTTCCCAGCCAGTTACTTGACTTCTGAGATTCCTGTCCACCCCCGCCTAGATCTGCCCAGCTAGTGCTTGGGGTCTGAGATTCAAATGCTGCTCCCCAGCCTCAGGGCTTTCATTGGGGGGCATGGCTGCTATTCAATGTGAGCTTAAGTTCTGGTGCTCAGGTGGGGGCGGGGCCACCTCCCAGGCTCAGTTCTCTCAGGGGCTTTATGCAGAGACCTTCGAGAATGACCCTGAGCTCCAGGCGGCTCCGGGAGTCTCTGGCCACCACTGCCTCTGCCGCTCCCTCTGCTGTTGCCTCCCAAGGGGGCCTGAGTCACAGAGACACCCCGCTCCCCTCTGGGCCAGCCCAGAAGTCTCTCTCACTGACCTGTAGCACCTGTGAGTGGAGGGATCTTCGTGGCCACCAGAGATTCTGTCCCTGAAGCCTGTTTGGATCTGCTCCTCTGGGGCCGTGCAGCCAGGGCAGCACAGGGTTGGGCTCTGCTGTCCGGTGCGCGACAGACCTTTGGGGTCGGTTTTTCAGGGCTCTCTGGAATGGAAATCCCCTCCCCAGTGGGTTGCTGTGCAGCTTGGATTGCTCCAGAATTTGTGGGGAGTTCTTTTTACAGGAAATTTATGGGCTGTGGATTTGGAACTAGCATACTCCTACTCTGCCATCTTGGCTCCTCCCCACTAGAAAACCAATTTCAATACTTATCTTAAAAGGCAGAAATCTGGAATACACATTTTAACTTAATTGACAATCAGGTGAGATAGAGCAAGAAAAGGATTTGATAGGAGATATATTTCTTTTAATCTTTTGTTAGAAGAAGCATATATATAGACCATTTTATGGAAATTCTACTGAAAGCACTTTGTTTGTAGAAGGGGTCACCTTTGTAGCCAAGATGGACTAGGAGAAGGAAGTACAGTAAGCTCTATTCCAGCACTTCTTTAAGTGTAGGTTGCGACTCCATGGTCCCTGTGGTTGCAACCTATGGTTCAAGAAGTGCTGAAGGAGCCATGAGTAGAAAAAGTTTGAGAAGCCCTGCTAACCACAATTCCTCCTCACAGATCTCGAAAATACACCAGATTGAGTCCTGATTTGGAAATTCAAGAAAAAAAATCACAGTGAGTCATTTTTTCCAGTGCAGTTCTGCCAGACAGACAAAGAGGTCTATGAACAACTGAGAAGGGGTCTAGCCAGGAACCGTCACACAAAGCATTACAGCACAGGGAAAGTCTATGCACAAGGGCAAGAAGAGGTCCAGTTTGGGGTCAGTATGAACCCATTTTATTGTCAGTGTATTCTTTTCCTGCCAGATAAATGCACTGATGGACTAGATATATGGATTGTCCTTAAAACTGTCTGGAAAATTGCTATTCTTTATGCACCTTGTTTCCATCTATAGATAAGCCAAGGTCTTGTGAGTGATGGAGCATCTCATTTAGGGCACACTACCATGTCCCCAGGCTCTATGAAATCAATACAATATCTACTACAAAAAGGAACATCAAGAAGAAATCCCCATTATAAAGAATTCCCTTTCCACATGGATTCTACACCATACCTCATCTATGACACTCAGAAATATCTCTAAAAACCACATTTCTCCCTGTTATATGACTTATTTGACATGAATAATCAGGTATGTCTTAATCACATAAGTGAGAATGAAAGACAAAACCTCATATATAATTTTATTTTAAGATCTTGTGATTATTCATGTCATGACTTGGGCAGGTGGGAGTCGTTAAGGCAACATTTCTTTCCACCAATTAAATTTTTTTTTCATAGTTAATAAACACAAGAGTATATCGTTGTTGTTTTTACCTTTCAGTCAATTGTGACTATAAAGATGAATTCTATTATGGAATATTCTTACAGTTATAACAACTCCCTGCCTCTTTCCTGAATCAAGAACATCCAAACTGTGCATGTATGTGAGTAGATTATGATGATAAAGGACTTGTGGAAATGGGAGATTCAATGTGTGAGTCGTTAGTTACTGATACTTTCTCAATCACCTTTATTCAACAGTAAAGATATCTATCATTTTTCCAAGCATTTAGTATTCTCCCCTTTTTTAACTATCCCCAAGAATTTTTCCCTCAATTCCCCCCAATCACATATAGACTATATGATGGACCTCCTCGATGTATACTTGGTACTGTACAGCTGCTTTTCTCATCTTTGTTTCTTCAGGGCTATTTTTCTTCCTCATGTAACATAATAGGAACTGTGAAGTCAGAGGTAACTTGTGAAAATTCCATTTCATTGATATAATGTTAAAGGGCATATATGATACATATATAAATAATAAAATATGCACTTGAGAGTTGTCTCTATGTCAAACTGTGAAACAGATGATATGTGGTATTTTTTCAATACCTTCTACCTTCCTTTCTGCATTGTTTTCTACCTTCAGTGAGATAAATTTTTCAATTCCAGGAATCTAGTATAGCTTTGTTTACCCTACCTTCTTCAATACAAAACCCTGTTTTCAAGAATGAAATGAATAAATTAACTCACTCAGGCACAAATGGCAGATAATGTAAATTTAAAAGTATATAAATGCAAAAAAAAATTACATTTAGCCAGTAGATATTGTCTCAAGTTAAAGGAATCCTTAAATGTGGAATTTTAAGCATCAAAAAGTTAATGAGAGACAGTTTGTTTACTTCTTTCTTTGGGATAGGCATAATTCGCCTTTATGCTTTCCTCTTCTGTCCATGCATGAGGCCAGACCTGCATTCAAATGAGTTCCATAAGTTAAAGATCTTTTCCACAGAGTGGTTATGATTAATATCTTCATGTCAGAAGTGTTCTCTGAGTTACTCTGCTAATTGGTTTTGAAAATCTCTGTCAGGTCCACAGGTGGTTTGGTTTGGTTTCCACAGGTCCCTAAGGGACAGTCAAGGTCAAAGCAAGGGGAGGCTATTTACTTGAAGGTGTTAATGTGATAAGCCTGAGAGCAAACAAAGTCTATTAGGTGTAGATTGTATCTGCCAGGTCCTTGCCAACAGTCTAATTAAGGATGCTTGAAATATATGGAGATCCTGAGAAAGCATATGATGAACTCTGCACTACTGTTTTACCACAATTTACTCACTCCCTGGCTTAGCCCTCACTCCCAGTGGCCTTTATTTTCCCTTCTTTATGTACTATATAGCCCTATTACCTCAGCTGCTTTGCCTGTACCATCAGTACCAAGAGGAGGACTATCCCATCCTACCTCCTAATGGTCGTTCCACACTCTACCTTGTATCATAGTCAGTGATGTGCTTGTTTTTTTCCTCATTAAGCAATAAGCACTTCAATATTTGTGGAATTGCACCCAATTCCCATGCCAAGAGGCTAAGCATTTCAACTGTATGGTAAGTTAAGGACATATAAATGAGTAAAAGGTTAGATACTATTAGAGGAGCAAGTAGAGAAAGAGAACAGCTGTAGCCTGTAGCCTTGAGGACCATAGTCACTATTTCCATCATCGGTAGGGTTGTGTACAGGTAACAGGGATTCCTGGGTAGAGATGTTCTAGGAGCATAAGCAGTCTCCCTCTTTCTTGGATCATTTATGTGGTTCTATGGCTATTTTGTTGTTCTGCTGAAGTCCATAAGCAGATTCTACCACTTGGCACCTGGCAAAATGACCTGTGTCCCTGATTCAGCTTAGATACCAGTATCTGACTGTCATTATTGGGTGTACTTCCCCATCCCTGCAAAGTATTGTCTATCTGGAGGTGTTGGAATGAATCAAGTGTGTAGAAGCTGAAGAGACTCACAGGTCAAATCTTCCAGTCAAGTGCATAGCATACAGACCCAAAAGGAATCAGAATCTGTCAAACCACAACCTCTTTCTACTCACTCACCAATATTAGAGGAAGTCATAATCGGGTGTGTAGTTTGGATATCTGTAAATCCGCTGTGCACCAGCCTGGGCTCAATGATTTCTAATGACAACAAAGCAAGAAATGTCTTAATGACATTCTACTTTCAGATAGCTCTAATTATTAGAAGAATTTTACTGACATGTAATAGAAACCTACTACTTTGGTTCAAGCATTTATCTATTCCTCCTACTTCTTCCCAATGAGACCAAGAAGAATGGTTCTAACACTTGTTCCACATGACAATATTACAAATACCTGAAGACATTTATGCCACAAAATCATAGAATGTATCCATACAAAAACATGTATGCATGTATATACACACATATGTTTGTAAGTATACATATACATGTCTATACATAGGCATGCACATATACACAAACACACACTCTTCATCATCCCCCTTAAGTCATCCCTGCTGCAGCCTAAAAAGGACCAGTTATTTCAAGTGGCAGTTATATGTTTTATGGGATGGAATCAATGCACTTTATCCTTATTAGCTTCCTTTGAACCTCCAGCTTGCCCATGCCTCCCTAAAATGTGGCACCCAGAAATGAACAATATTCCAGGTGCAGTATGACCAGGGCAGAATAAAACAGTACTGTCCTCTCCATTGTGCAACCCAAGATTGAACTCTCAATAAAGCTTAAGATCATGTTAGCTTTTTTGGCTGCCATAGCACACTGGTGACTACAGTTACTATCTGCTAAAACTCTCCAGGTCTTTTTTCACACAAACTGGTGTCTAGTCACTCCTTCCCAATTTTACGTGGGTGAAGTTGATTTTTAAATTGTGTAGAATTTTATGTTTATTTGTCTTACTTAATCTTATTAGGTTGGAGTCATAAATCTTCCCTATAAAAATCTCTTATAACCCTTCCCAACTTCATGTCACCTGCACATTTCAGTAGGTCAGTCAATCAACATTTATTAAGCACTAACTATGTTCTAGGCACTGTGTTAAGCATTGGGGATACAAATTAAGGTAAAACCCCTCTCTCAGGGAAAGAAGAGGTTTCTCTCAGAGTCTAGCACAGGACATGCAAATAACTTTGTACAAACAAGCTATCTGCAGGATAAAGTGGAAATAACAGAGGGAAGGTACTAAAATTAAGGAGGACTGGAAAAGGTTTCCTATAGAAGATGGGATTTTAATTGACATTTGAAAGAAGGAAGGGAAGCCAGCAAGTTGAGATGAGGAGGGAGAGATTCCAGGAATGGAAGAGAGATAGAGAAAATTCCTAGAGTCAGGAGATGGAGTGACTTGGCAAACATCTGTGTATATCTTGATATACAAGTCATTGATTAAAATGTAAAACATCACAGGAAGATCTCTGACACTATAGAGCTCCTGCATAGTTCACATAACCCTACTGATATATGCAATCAATTCTCAGTTCAACAATAATACTTATTCATTCCACATCTCTACTATGTCCACAATTACAACAGAACACATTGCAAAAACCTAATTGTACTATACAGATAGGATTTCCTAATCTACCATTCTATTAATTCTGTAAAAGGAAAACATGATAAATTAAGGGAACTTAGAAACTTTCTCTTCAGGTATAAAATTTGACTGTGCTATTTTAACATGTTCCTTACCATTACTAGTGATGTGAAGTATTGATAGGGAGTTAGGACAACCTGGAACCCAGAACCGAGTCAGCCTTCCCATCTAGCCTCATTGGATATACCTTCAACTAATTGAATCCCTGAGAATTAAGGTTGAAGACCCCAAATTTAACTCACACCCAAATTATCATCTGAAACTCCACCTTCCTCCCATGGGCAGATTCATTCCTTTTAATCTATACTCATGCACTGAGGCTCCAAAGCTCTGAGCCTCTCCCCTACACAGGTGTACTGACTTGAATCAGTAAATTCATTCACTCTCTCCCCGATCAACTCAGTCACTCTGAGGACCAGCTTTAGCTTTCTGCCAGTGTTCCACTCTTCACTACACTGCTAATGACTTCACTACTACCTGACATACAGTAGGTACTTAATAAATTCTTATTGACTGCTTGCTCTAGGGGCTAGTTTTACATACCATATGTGCAAGAATATATCCAGATTTTTTCCTAAAAACATTAGACATAACTGTCAGCCTTCTGTACACAGCCATGCCTGCTGAGAACTTTAGGGTCTAACACCTTTTATCCAGCATCCAACCATATTTTAGTTTGCTTGGAGATGAGGTCTTAGGGCTATACTTTCAAACATGGCTTTACTTGAGCAGTGGGGGTGTAGGATGTGTTCAGGGAGGACCAGTACCTTTGGTGTGATGGCTGCTGAGCCCTTTTAGGGGCTCTTTCCACCTTTGGTGTCCACTTGTTCCACCCAACTCTCACCTGTGGCTCCAAGAAGCTGCAGCATGTGCAGTAGCCACATTACAGTAAACTGTTTCAGCAGACGGGCCAAACCAGGATGCGGGTAATCAAGGGGCTTCAAACCCATTGGTGAGTTAGAGGGGTCTCTATCCCAAACATGTGAAGACTTCCTCTGGTAGAATGGGTAGATGAGAACAATTTGTTCCAACAACCATGAAGGCAGATGAAGCAGGCAATGTGCAGTGCTTAGAGCTTGGCTAGACACCAAAGATGCTAAGGTCATCTACTGCAGCCTGAGCCATCACCAGCTGTCTTGAAGCTGTCCTGCCACTGGACTAGGACTCTGGAGGAGAGAGTGAGGTTGATGACTTCATGCAACTCTACCTAACTTAAATCCAATTTATGCACAAATCAAAAGACATCACCTTTACCATTTTACTATTGTGCCTCAAGGTCCTATGGCCACAGGCAAGTGATGAAGCAGCAGGTGCGGATACCCTGGGAGCTGTTGTCACAATCCTGCATACAGGTGGCCCAGGCCATAGGGTCATTTCTCACTGGAAGCAGCAGTGGGACTCAGCAGCTCCTGGGTGTCTGAGCATCCTTTTAAATATTGCACTGCTCACCTCCTGGTGTGAGGAAGGAGATTAGAAAAGGTGCCCATATGCAGGGTTGCCTGCTTATGCAACCCTAGCCTGATTGCTGTGTCAGGCAGGAAATCCCACTCTGCAGTCCAAACACAAAAAAATGTACAAAATGTACAAAAACAACTGCAAAGTTGATTCCACTCACCATGGACACATTGAACATGCACACACTAATAGACGACACAAAGTCCAGTAGACCTGAAAGACAAACTGCTTTTGTTGCAAGAGAACTCAGCAGGTATCACATCAAAATAGCAGCTCTGAGTGAAACAATGCTGGCAGACGAAAGCCAGCTTACTGAAGTTGGAGCTGGATACACATTCTTCTGGAGTGGTCACAGAAAAGGGAGCGCCATGAAGCTGGCATGGATTTTGCAATCAAAACTAATCTAATCAGCAAGTTGGTATGTCTACCAAAAGAAGTGAATGACAGGTTCATGACAATGTGATTGTCACTCACAGGAAAATGCCATGCCACCATCATCAGTGCCTATGCTCCCACCATGATGAACCCTGATGAGGTCAAAGAAAAATTTTATGAAGACCTAGAGACCCTTACCATCATGTGCCAAAAGTGGACAAGCTTATAAATTAGAGCTCTTCTGAGTGTAAACAGTTTGTTGCTAATTTGGAGGGAAAGTTGAGCCAATACACAGTTGGTAATTATGGAGCAGAAAAGGAATTTCAGAGATTTGGTGTACAGCACTGTATTTGCTCATCTGGGACAGAACACTCACAAACACCAAGACTGGTTTGATGAAAATGATGGGAAAATTCACAAGCTGCTAAATGAAAAACGAGAACTCCACAGGATTTACCCGCAGGATGGTTCATCTACCTCTAAGAAGGTAGCATTAATTTCCATCAAAAGCAAAGTACAAGCAAAGTTTAGAGAGATGCAAGATTCCTGGCTAAGCAAGAAGGCAGATGAAGTTCAGTTTTATGCTGATAGTAATAATCCAAAGTGCTTTTATGATTTCCTGAAAGCTATTTATGGGTCAAAAACCAAACAACTACTCAGTGCTGATGGAGCCACATCGATTAGTGATAAGGACATGATCCTAGAGAGATGGGATGAACACTTCCGTAGTGTTCTCAACAGACCATCATCAATCAATGATCGTTTACCTCAGGTTGAAGTCAATCCTTCCTTAGCTGAACTTCCAACTGAAGAAGAGGTTTTGAGGGCCATTAGGCTCCTTTCATGTGGCAAAGCACCTGGTGCTGATTCTATTCCAGCTGAGATTTGCAAGATCTCATACAAAAGCTGACTGAAATTTTCCAGGTTATAGGGTAGGGAAAGATTATCCACCAGGAGTTCAAGGATGCCTTCACTGTCCATCTCTATAAAAGTAAAGGGAATATATTGTCCAGCGACAATCACAGGGGGGTCTATCTCTTAGTCATTGCTGGCAAAATTCTTGCTAGAGTCCTCTTTAATAGACTGATCCTTCTTCACCTGGAAGATGGTCATCTACCTGAGAGCCAGTATGACTTCAGAAAAGGCTGAAGAACAGTTGATATAGTGTTTGCTGCCTGATAGCTCCAGGAGAAATGCCAGGAACAGAACAGAGGTCTGTACACAATGTAGATCTGACCAAGGCCTTTGACACTGTTAGTCATGAGGGCTTATGAAAAAATATGTCAAAATTTGGTTGCCCAGAGAAGTTCATCAATATTGTACATCAATTTCATGATGGCATGTTTGCCCAGGTTCTGGATATTGGACAATGCTCTTGTGCCTTCCCAGTCACCAGTGGAGTGAAACAGGGCTGTGTGCTTGCTCCCATGCTTTTTAGCATGATGTTTTCAGTCATATTGTCAAATGCTTTCAATGAAGATGAACATGACATCAAGGTCAACTACCTTACTGATGGTAAGTTCTTCAATTTGAAAAGGCTACAAGCCAAGATCAAAGTGGAGGGAGTGTTGGTGCATGATTTTCTGTTTGCAGAGGATTGTGCACTCAATGCAGCCTCTGAAGCTGAGATGCGACAAAGTATGGATCAATTCTCTGCTGCCTGTGCTAATTATGGACCAATAATTAACACCAAGAAAACACAGGTGCTCCATTTACCGCCACCACCATACCATCTAAACATGGAACCATGGGTTACAACAAATAGAGAAGTTTTGAATGCTATGGATAAGTTCGCTTACCTTGGTAGAGTACTTTCCAGGGATGTACACATTGACAATGAGGCTGATGCATGCATTGCCAGAGCTAGCTCAGTGTTTGGGAGACTCCAAAGAAAAGTTTGGGAGAGAAGAGGTATTAGACTGACTACCAAACTGAAGGTCTACAGAGTTGTTGTGTTGACCTCATTGTTGTATGCCTGTGAAACATGGACAGTCTACCAGCCCCATGCCAGGAACTACATTGTACTCTATGAGCGAAGCAGAATTGAGATAGCACAAAGTAAACGTAGCAAATTTGGAGTATCCACCCCAAATATTCACACAGACTATCTGCGCCCAACCTGTGGTAGAGCATTCCGAGCTCGTATTGGTCTGATCAGACACAGTCAGACACACTGAAACTTCACTTTATCATGGTAATGCCACTTTGACCCTCTTTGAGAATGATGACAATCAACCACCAACTTGAGCTATGAAGCCAAAGAATGCATTGGCCCTTCTTAGATATTTCTCAGGGTTGGAGGAAGGTGGGAGAAGGTGATTAATGCTTTGACTGAGGGTGAGAACACAACCCAGATTTTGCTTGTTTATTAGCACAGTAAATGAACCAAGGAAGCTGCATGCTGTCATAAGCCCCCACTCCATTTAGCCCACTCCAGCAAAGTATGACAGTCTGGCTGCCACTAACAGATAAAAGTAGGTAAAGTCAGAACTTCTGGACAAGTATTTCTAAAGTTGGCCTATTTAGCTGCTGCTATAGAGGTGAATCTCTTACCAGGAGTAAGAGTAAGTAAGTCTTCTTCCATTGGGAGTGGCTTCCATTGGTAGTGGCTTTTCCTATTTGGGATATGATTAGTCAGAGTAAAGAAGCCTGGAAAGCAGAGGTTTTGAGACTTTGTCAGCTACTGCTGTAGCCAGTGATTTTGCCCAGTGAAGCCAAATGTGACCCATTAGGAGGTCAGGATTTTAAAAATGAAACTTCTGCAAAAGAGTCATCCCCATAGGATGGTGGGGTGGGGGTGGGGTTAGATATAATATAATGATCTACCCCACTCTACCATAAAATGAGGAGGAGGGATGGTATAGTGTGGGAATGACCAAGATGTCATGTCCGCTGCTCTTAGGTGGTACAGTGGATAGAGTCAGAGCAGAATTCAAATCCTTTGAAGTAGGAATTTTACAAGTATAATGCCAGTTAGGAAGTACTCTATGGTCTATTCCAAGGCCCCCCGAATGTAACGCCCCTAATGGGTTGCAGAAAAGGTCTAGAAACGATTCTCTGTTTGGCTCACTCTTCCAAACTGCTTTCACACTAGCAAACTTAAGTTTTCAGAAATCACTTCTTATTACATTAAAACTCTCTCACCGTCCTTGAAATAATCCTGTTGAGGTGAAATACACTTCTCCTAATCACCACTCTAGCTACTGAGCTCCCATTCAAAGTATTTTCCATCTATACAACCAACCTATTCACAATGTCACTTTTAAACATAACCACTTGCTTAATAAGGTAAAAGAAACAATAACATGGATATAAATATATTAAAGCAATATGTCAGTAATAAAATATATCATAATACACATACAAATGCGATTACACTCTCCCACCACTGCTATCAACAGCTATGGTAAAGAGTGGGAACACACTAATTGGACCTAATCAGAGAAGTATGTGTCAGAAGGTCCCAAGGCAACTAAAAAGATTGCATTCCTTAGTGTCCATTCAGGAACATTTGCTGAGTGAGTTAAACTCACTGCTTAATGCTTCAGCCTCATCTCTCCTCTGGTTCAACAAAGCTTTTATAAACTCTTTGAATTTGCCATCAATCAAAAAGTGTACTTCACTAAGTCCTTCTATTACATCCTTTATTTAAGGAGCAGTTGTCTTTAGTTCAGACCACTTGTCAAGCCAGCTCCTCAAACTGGCTATCTCTGGGCTATGCAGACCAGACCAGCCAGTCCCTCACCAACCCAGATGCTGAAGAGTCCAATCAAAACAGAGCTGACAGAAACATTGCTAATCTTACTCACCCAGACAGTCAAGCAACCTCCCCCCTCTGTTCTTCCTGAAGCGGGAGGTGGAAATAGAGGACAAAAAGCCCTCATCTCAAAGTCCTTTTACAGGTGTTTCTGCACCCATAGGCCAATGACATCAACTCTCCCTGAGCAATCAGGAATTGCACTGAGCTGACACATTCTCTCCTCTGGCTTGCTTAAGCTGCCATAGTTCTAACAAAATCGCTTTTTTTTTTACTGTCCTCACTTCTAAGGGTCCTCTTCTTTGGCCATTTTTGCTTTCTCTTGTCTCTCTTAGCACTCTCTGACTGCAGTGCTTGGTTTAATTGAGAGCCTCTTGATTCTGAGTGACACATTTTAGTTTAAGAAGTTGTAATTCCCTAAAATTCTGCTACCAAGTCAGCAGTCCTTTTTCAATCATAACTCCATCTCCAAATGCTGTAATGGGGCTTCAATTTTTGCCTATATAACCTAAAATAACGCCATCCACGTGGGAGAGTGGGAAATTGCAAGGACTTGCTTTAAGGAAAAAAACATCCTGTATTCCTCTACCACATGAGTGATAGGAGCCTCTTTTCACCAGAGGCATAAATGAAACTCACTATTTCTTTACTCTACCAGAGAGAGCGACAGACTTGATCTTTCTGGTGGCATCCAAAGGTGAAGGTCTTGTTCACTCAAAGCATGGGTACCATGGATAAAGGAAAGGGCCACTTTTCCTTATACTTAGATCCTGTGGCTCCAAGTTCATCTTAGGTGAGCTAGGCATACACTAAAGCCCTAGTACAATAATATTTCTCATTTGATTTGTTTTGCCCTCCTTAGTCATGAAATATATACAGATTAGCAGAAATGCAGAAAATATATCATGTTTCAGCACTGGAAGTCTCCAACAAGATAGACTGTCTCTTTGGTGTCCTTAAATCTTTCTTTGAACTCGTATTTCTGTAGTTTTTAATAAATAAAATATCTCCCCTGACTTCTTTGCAACATGAAACTTTTCTCATATAAGCAACGCATCACGTCACCTTGTTGACAGAGATCCAAGTCCTCAAATCCACAGTTTTTTCTCTAAAACTGTCCCAAATCCTACCTGAATGCTCTATTTCTCCAAACATATACATTTAACAATGTATATAAAAGCAAAGTTCATTTTTCTACTCTGATTTAGGTAATTTTCATGCATAGCACTTACAATATCTTACTTTGACAATAAAATAGAAATATCTTCTTTTTCACAAAATCACTTTTGTGTCCTTTTCAATTATTAACTATTTTTTGTTTTGTTTTATGAAAAGGACTTTAAAGAGATAGTTTACCTTATATAAGGATCAAAAGAAATAATATATTTAAAGCCTTTGGAAAACTTTAAGGTACCATATAAATGCTAGCCATTATTATTAAGAACAAAAACTAAGATATTCCCAAGGTCATGGGGATGAAAGCAGGGGGATTATTCCAGAATTTTGATTAAATCAGGCAGAGCTAATTCACAAAAGTAAGAGTAAAAGAAGCTTGAGATTAACCAAATCTCAACCAAAAGTCAAGGGTGTCATAGATTTATGGAGTGGGGGTAGGATATGAAATAGAATTTTAAGATCAGAACAAAATAATTCAGTACTCAGAGAAACTACAGAGATTAAGATAAGGTATGCTGAGCGACCACTATTTGGGGTCCACTATATGCTCACACATGTCTTTGCCTATGTTGATCCACATCCCAGGCCTTGCACCTGCACTTCTACTGAACAAGTATAAACAGTAATCAAGGTTACTTTTTGAAAATAGCAGTCAGGTACCTTTCTTCACATCAGTTTTTCTCCCTGTACCCCTCAGCTGTGAAAAAATATAAGAATATTAGACAGAGAGAAAGTATGGTCTAGCAGGAAGAGGTTGGAAACGAATTAGAGTACGAGCTATGGCACTTAAAAGCTGTGGAAAACAACAGGCAACATCCAAGCCTTATTTCTGTTCCCATAAAATGTCGGTATTATTTGTACTACTTGTCTCAGAGGGTTGGGGTGCTGAAAGTGCTTTGTATACCTTAAATCATTACATAGAAGTGCATTTTGTAAAAAAAAAAAAAACCAAAAAACAAAAAAAAAACTATAAACGTGTTCACCACCTGGTTTTGGGTAAAGCACACTGCCCTTGTCTGATGTCTGTTAATGCTCTGTGGCCTTTAGACACAGAAGTCCACAATTCAGCACATGCTGCAGATTACTCTGTATCAGTGTTTTCAAAGTGTTTTTCATTCATCCTATTCAGCAAGCAGTAGAGTAGGCTACTGTGTGAACATAAAAGTCCAAAGAGATTCAAGACAACTGCCATGTGTTCTTAAGTGCTTTGGATTTCCAAGATGATCCAGCAGTATTTATCTGATTTGAATAAGCAATAGATTGAACAGAACGTTTAAATTTAATAAAATGATAAAGAGCCTCTATATGAAAGAAAATTAATTCTTCTTTTTTGGATGGGGAATAGCAGACAGTTAATATTTGAATGGATGGATGCCTATATGTACATATGTTTATATACATATATGTATGAATATGTATATGTGTGATGTGTATATGTACATATATATATATATTCTGAAGGCCCAGATCATATGTAAAAAAAAATGCCAATATATTATAGTTCTCATAATTTGTTGCAGCTTTAAGAGGTCAGCAAATTGATTTCGAGCATGAGAAAAGTAATTTCAAAGGATTTCTTTCCTTAAACAGGATCAAACTTACTCCTTTGCTTTGATTTCAGACAGAAGTTATAGTATTTCTAGCAACCCTTAGTGGATGCAGTAGATCTTGCCACTGCCCTGGCTTACTAGTTAGAAGTCAAAGGGTTTTAGGTGTTTCAGAGTCATGCCATTTAATCCTTACCACATTCTCTTAAAATAACATTCTTTAGGAGATCCTTCCTGGCCAAAGCAGAAGTCAGATGTAGTGCTGCTATAGGTTTGCAAAAACGACTTAGACTGGTTTTAGCCATAGCTGAAATAAAAAATGGAAATGCCTAAATTGCAGGCTTGGCTTGCATCATTCAGATCCCTATATGCTAGTGACATTGTTACTATAATGTAGGAAGTTGCTTTATGATGCTTATCCCTACAGTTGAACAAGTTGAAGAAAACACACTTCTGTTCAGAAAAACCCCCTTTATTCTCTTCTCATAATAGTAAGGGAGCTATTAAGCGATTCCTGGTTTTATTCTATAAGAGAATTTGTCCTAAAAGTGATTCCTTTTAAATCAGGCTATTTTCCTTCCTTCCTTCTGTTTGAACTTATGAACAAGAGTGCCTTTGGGTTTCTACATGTGAGAGTAATTAGGATTAAGGAAATCTGATTCCTTTTAATTTTATACTGGACATAGGGGTCCTGTGGTCTCTAAAGGATGCATTGTTAAGTAGAGATTCATACGTATCAAACATGTAATACATATTATTCATGTATTTATTTGTGGCAAAGGAATAATTTGTTTTCTGTTGAAGGAATGTCATCAGACTTTTGATATTTTGACCAATCCTCTTGCTTCTGAGTAAAATTAAACCCTGGCAAACAGACATTTGGTCAAGGGGTTACAATGTCTGAAATTTCCAAACACTTCCATTTTTTTTTCAGTGGTTTCAATTGTTCTACAAAGAATTTCACAAGAAGATAGAGCTTGTAACTCAGAGTAGACAACATGTAGATATTCTATCAGATGTAGGAGCTGCTCAGGACTGCAACTGTTCTGAGTGGTTCTACACTTGGGATAACAGCAAGTAAATTAAATTCAACCGAAAATATATTAAGTATCTATTATGTGTAAGATACTGTGATAATGAAGTTCTGTAGTGTTTTAAAATTCGCAAAGTGATTTGTAAAAAAAAGTGACCACAACAGTGCTGTCATGTGAATATATTATCCCAATTTTACACATTACAGTCAATTTATTAAGCATTTCTTAAACAACTACTATGTTCCAAACACTGTGCTGGGTGCTAGGAATGCAAAGGAGTGAAGTATGCTTTTCTCTCTAGAAGTTCTAATTCCACTGGGATAAGAAAATAGATTCAAAGAAATAAGTGATTTGCCCATAGTCAAAAAATTAGTAAATAGAAGAAGCAGAAATTGAACCCAGGTCTCTTCTAACTTCAAGTCCAGTGCATAAAGGAAACACATCTGTGGAAAGAAACTCATCTGGCAAACTATAAGAAAACAACTTAAGCTTTAAAAGTCAGCAATGGAAGGTAGAGGTGAGAAGAGAAGGACAGAGTATTTGATCCCTAGAACAAATAACTGTATAATATGAGGTTCACCAACTGCTTTACATACATAATGTCATTTGAGCCTCACAATGACTCTGTGAGGTAATAACTAAGGGTATTATTATCTTTCTTTTATGGAGGAGAAAACTGAAGCTTACTGAGACAAAGTGAATTATACATAGCCACCCATCTATTAAGAACCATTCCATCCTCCCACCCTCTCCTGCTACACACACACACACACACACACACACACAGACAGTATTTTAAATACATTTAGAATCTGGGTAATAAAAGGGTCAAAGGAATACTAAGAATAAAAGAAAGACGTATGGTAAAGGAAAAGAACTTGGACATGTGATGGCTAATAGTTCACCTTTATATAGTGCTTTTAAAATATGTAAAAATATTTTACCAATTTTATCTTATTTAATTCTCACAAAAGAAATACAGCTACCTGCAAGGTAGCTACTATTGTTATTCCATTCTATTGTTATCTCCACTTTACTGATGAGGAAACAGGCAGAAATTAAGTGACTTGCCCACGGTCACACATCTAGTAAATGTTTAAAATTTTTAACATTTAGCATTTAAAAATGTTTAAAATATAGTAAATCTGAGGGGAGGATTTCAACCCAAATCTTCCTGATTTCAAGTTCAAAACTCTCCCCACTGTATCAGCTTCAGTATTCTATGTCCCCTCCCCTAAAAAGGGGCTTGTGGAAAGAGAAGTCACTTTGGTGCCACACTAGTTCTAGAAGTAGTATGTATCAGTCCCAGTCACTATCACAGTTCTGGTGTTAGCCTCAGTCTTTTGTCATAGATTGAATATACATACTAAATATCTTACCTCAGTTTTAGTGCCTGCTCCACCTCTCTGATTCCCTCCCCCTACTCTGAATCACTGCATAGTGCACTGGTCCATCCACTTGGATTCCTAGGGTACCATGACTGGCCACACCAGAAAGATGACTTTTGGGACACAGGTGGCAAAATGAACAGTACAGGAAGGATTAGGCATGAAAACTGAAAAAAATTACAATTAAACCCAGCTACTCTATCAATTAAAGCAAAACTTCAGGATGCTGAGGGAGGGGGAGAGGGAAAGAGAGTCAGAGATATAGAGAAGGAAGAGAAAAAAGGAGAGAAATAAAACAGAAAGAATGGATGTAAGATGAAACTAAAATGGAGGGAAGAAAAAAGGTGAGAAATGGGATCATTTTAAATTCAGGTGATTCATGTAGCCCCTCCTCAGTCCTTACAACTTTTCCCCCTCCCCCAGATTTGAAAGTGACCCTTCCTTGCGGTTTGTGTTCTTCCAGAAATATCAGCAGTTCATAGGATCGGAGCTGTTGCCAGGGATCTTAGAGCTCCTCTGAGTCCAACTCAAAAGCAGTTTGTGGCAGTTTAGTTTGAAGGTATGTTTTCAAGACAGTTCTGACTAGTTCTGCCTCTCCCTTCTGCCCATCGCTGGCTGGGGCAACCCACCCCAGCTCCTCAGTAGCACTTAGCCAGGATCAGAGGTTGCTGGGAGACAAGAGGTGATTAATTCCATCACCTTCCTGTCCCCTTCGCAGTGGCCAGTGATGAGCTTGATGGATGTGTGTACACGAATGCCGGCTAAGGAAAAGGAACCAGGACACCTAAGCGGAGTGCCTGCCTGGGAACAGCAGGGCGCACGTGCAGCCCCCCACTCCCGGGCCCTTGCCACAGGTGCTGTGATTCTCAGTTGGCCGGGCAGGTCCGTCACTCCGTCACTCAAGAGGAGCCAGTTACTGGCCAGGATTAGAAAGAGGAGCCGAGGAAAGGGAGGGGAGGAGTGGAGGCGACTGGGTGAGCTGCTGTGGCTGCCGAAGTCCACATGGGACGGACTGGCAGAGGGAATCCCACATCGACAAGGGGCAGCCCCCTCTGGCCTCTTGCCCTCCAGTTCTTCAGCCAATCCATCCTCCTCTGCCACTCGCTCCTCGCCGCTGTCCTGGTGGGGGCTCTGGATCTACCTCCCACCCCTGCTCCTCCTGCTCCTCCTCCTGCTGCCTCCCTCCTCCTCTTTCCCCCGGTCTCCCTTTCCTCCCCCTCCTCTCCCTCCTCCTCTTCCCCCTCCTCTCCTGGAGCTCCGAGGGTTCCCGGCTAATGCTGCTGCTGCCGCTGCCGCTGCCACCCTTCTCTCGGTGCGGCACGATAATAACACTTACTGGCACCCGACTCACGCCAGAGAAATAGCTGCATTGGATGGTGTTGAATTGTCTCCCTGGCAGACTTGCAAACAGTGCAGCTGTGGCAAGAATACTTTGTTCTAAAGACACTTCCAAGTCCAACTGGATGAATAAGTCTATAATTCAAATTATTTGAAGCGCTAATATCTGAAGGAAGAGCCTGTGTAGGTGCATTAGTGGTGTGTTTTGCGTCTTGTAGTGTGCGGTTTTAAATTAGAGGAAGGGCACTGGGGGGCTATCGCCATGACCTTAAGGAGCTGGGTTGTGTCCTGGCTATTGCTGCTCTTTGAAATAGAATTAAAGGTAAGTTGTTTTCTGTCAACCTTTTATTTTTTTAGTGTTTCTGAATTAATTATTGAGACACATTTTAATTGGGAGGGGATGGCAAATTACTCCCAACCCTCTGCCTTTCCCCCCCTTTATTTTGATTTGAGCTCATGAAGTGTTTGCAAATGTTTTCTAGCGTGCACCTGTGTGTGCTGCAGAAGCAGCAGCTGGCGTTCCTGGAAGCCAAAACTTCCCGCATCCCTCGCTGCACTCAGAGTTAGCGGACTTGGTAGAAAACAGTGGTAAGTCAATAAGGTTTGGGATTCTAATCCTCGAAACTCAGCAGCTCATAAATTCTCTCGATGCTTGGTTATATGGTGCTGTAAGTGGTCATAATTGCAAGGAACACATCAAACTCTAATTAAAAAATACTTCTGTGCTTTCTTCTTGTTTCCTGACAGCACACCCCATAATTAGCCGATCGTTAGTAAAGTTTTTTACTGTATTGCCTTGTAAAACTGTAATGACTTTGCTTACCAGGAAAATAATGTCTAATGTTAGGAAAGGGGCATTTTCTGGGGAAGGTGGGGGTGGGGAAACATGAAGCTGTTAAAAAAGTGGTAGTAGCTATCTTGGTTTCTAAATCACAGGGAAGAGTTATGATCTTCTATAATTAATATCAGACTACTACTGTTTATGAAATTTAGAATTCCCCTTACTTATTTTGGATATCAGAACAATAGTATATAGAGAGTCAATTGCTCTTCACAGTACCTGTTCACTTTTTAAAGTGGATTTGACTCAAGTCTATGATCTACTTTTTGTCTTGTGGAAACACTGAAACTTGTAATTCTATGCAAAAAAAAAAATGAAAAACCAGACCAGCTGACATTATTTGGCTTTAGAAGACAAAATTCAGTGTGAAAACAAATCCTTATTTTTATGCTGCAATCATTTTAAGCATCCCTAAAAGTATTTTGATGGTATGACATTCAATTTGTTGAGCTTATCCCTTCATAGTGAAAACAGGCATAGGGATGCAGGTAGAAGGAGGCATTCTTTTTCTTGAGCTTATGTCTCAATGTATGTAAATAATGACATAGCTAAGGACAGCTATTTACCACAGATTTTCAATAACTTTTAAAGTAACACCTACGTTTGAGGACAATAAAACACAGTAATGAGATGAGTTACAAGAATTAACTGAGTTTGAGAATTCCTGAGCATGGCAAGAAAAATAAATATGATCAGTTAACACATATATGAAATATTTAAATACTGCTCTACTTGGTACTGAATGTAGTAAAATCCCCAAAACAAAAGAAAGATTGCTGAGATTTGCACCACTGTAGATGAGATCCACTAGAGGGCGCTAAATGTAAACATTACAAAGTGATTGGGAAATAAATTTTTAGTGTTGGTAGAGCAAGGTTCTCTCTATTTACAGATTTTCCCCCCTTTTTTCCTGAGTTTTCTTCTAGCCTTTTCCATGACTTAACTTTAAATCATGTAATGTAGTCTAATTACTTTTTTACATGAAATAAAGCTTTTGAGAGTAATAAAACACCTTATCTACAAATTGATGTCCCAAGCCTACCCCCAAAAATCTTTTTTTAAACAAAAGTCAGCTTCGCAATATGTGATCCCATGTCCCTTGTGAAATTTAACGTTAATGAAATAATAAGCACTCAGAGAATAATTCGAGGCAACAATAAGTGGGAGGCAAGCTATGTGAGAAGATTTAAAGTTTAGCTTTAGACCAGGGTTTGAGTTGTGCCTCTCCAATTCACAATCTATGTGACTTTGGCCAAGTCATTTAACTACTGCATGCTATGGTTTCTGTGTCTGTAAATAAGGGGCTTAGTCTGAAGGTACTCTAAAGATACTGTCTGTCAAATCAGAAGACCTGAATTCAAATCTCCTCTCTGCTAATTATTAACTGTGTAACCTTGAGCAAGTCCCTAATCCACCTTCCTGAGCCTAACTTTCTTCAGCTGGGCAATATGAGTTTTGAGACTAGATAGCATCTGAGAGAACTTCCAGCTTTAGTTATGATCTTTTATAGCTCCAAATTCTGATATTTCCTGGGTGAATTTGTATGAACAGAATTTCCTTTGAGTTTCTGTTTGTTTTGTTTTTAATACAAGCAAAAGTAGATTTGGGGTAATGTGTACTCATGTTATCAAGGACATAATATTTACAATGATAGGTGCTTAGAGTTTTGGCAGTGAAGTAAAGCAAAACAGTAAGATATAATAACAATGATACATATCATAAGTAAAATGAGCTTCTGTAGCTGCAATGAAATGACATAAAAGTAAAGGGAGATCATAATATAAAACTAGCATTCTAAAGTGTTTTTAGGTTTGCAATAATGCACTTTACATGTTAATTCATTTGACCAGTATAAATCCTTCACACTGCTGGAGAAATAACTAAGCATGCCTACCCTACCTATAGACAGTACTTTTAAGTACATTTATAGTACAGAGAATCACATATCCATTATTACCATCATCATGTCTAAAAGTATATAGAATGTTAGTGTAGATCAACAAGCCATTGGGTATAGGGTTTCCAATTTAAAAGTTGGACTTAAAAGTCTCAGAAACTATTGCTGTTTCCTATTTTAAGTGACTGGCATAAGGACAAAACACAGGAAAAGGAAATCAACATCTTTTCTTGGAGGCAGAAATAGTTTTACACCTTGGGAGTCCAAGTGTGTTTTCAGTGAAAATACCATCATCTGATATATTTTGTCATTGCTCTGATGGCATGGTCTTCTTCGCCAACAAAGGATGAACACAACAACATTGACTGATAGGAGAGGTGAAGCCTCTTCTACTAATTTTCATTCATAATCAGAATAATATGAATCCAAAAAAAGCAAAGAAGCAAAATTACTTTTCAACTGTTAAACTTTTATTCATTTTATTTCATTGTGTAATTTTTTTATTTTAAGCTGACTTTAAAATCCTATTGTGGGAAAGATAGACTCAAAACAATAGTTGACAGTCATTTTAAAGCTCCTGTTTATTTGACTCAATAGAGATGATGAGTAGGAAAGAGTATGCACAAATATCACAGATATATATGGTTGGAAATTTAGCTTGTCACAATTAACTTATTAGCGTGACTTGGTAAGACAGAATATTTGTCTGCTTATTTTTGCAACCAAACTGGGCTCAACAAAGACTGAGCAGTCCAAGGTACTGATGTGAGTCACCATTGGGAGAATTTTCCTCTTACAAAAATTGTACATAAGCTGTCTGTTTAATTTAAGATAAAAACAGCAAGCTTTCATGACATTTTAAAACACTGGCTAAAATTTTTCATGATTAAGACATCCTTTGAAAATATCTTTGAGTTATTTGTAAAGTTGCACTGATTTAAAATGACCATGGCAACTCTATTTTTCATAGAGTAATAAGTGTGTGGTGTGGTGTGGTATATGATTTTTTGGTTTCTATGTTCATTGAATCTGTAGATGTTAGCTTTTCCACAACTATTTGTATATCATCTACTAGGTGTGCTTGCCAGTGAAAATGCCCTTTAGTCCAAATTGACTCCTAGAAGTAGATGTCTTATCTTGCCACATTTCTTTACCTCCTTTTCCAACAAGGCACATATCTTGTTTATATCATAGTATCAGAAAGTGTAGCAATAAAATTGTTTAAAGATTGATGATCATTTTTGGAAAAGGTAAATATTTATACAAAGAAGCAAAAAAGAGTACAGTTTTAAGAGTATGACTGACATTATTTCATTATTTTCACTTATTCATTCATTTATTTTTGCTAGGAAGAGTTCTTACCTTTTAATTTGTTCAGTGAGAGCTGTTAAATCTCTCTGGTTTTGAACAATTCCTATTCTCTTCTGTCATCACTTCAAGGGTACAACTAAATTGATAACATGAGGCTAGTGAGTTGGAAACACCCACATTATACTGGGGGAGGAAGGTAAAAAAGTGACCAAGCCAGCCAACTGTCTCTGTCCCTTTAGTGCATAGAAAAGGATTCAGGATGAAAGCAAGCATGAATCAATTGTGAGTGATCCACATTAGGAAAAAAATCCATTAACTTTAGTGATAACATACTAGAAGTGTTCTCATTTCCTCCCTTTGGATATGCACAATTTCGTATTACTTAGTGAAAGCCTGTCACCTCTCCCTGTTCTTGCTATAAAAGTATTGACTATTAACTAATTTTTTCTTGTCTTCCTCACTCCATACCCAATAAAAAGAACTTCATAAGAAGCTTCCATTTTTCTGTAATCTAAATTGTTGATCGGTAAAATTATAATTATGTCCTTTTATAGGTCAACTAGGACTAGTATTCAGAAATATCGTAAGTAGTTATTAAGCGTGCTTATACTTTCATCATTCTATTGACATGTTTTTCAGTGGCTATAGAATCTGGGTTGGAAGGGAACTCAGAAGTCATGCAGTCCAACTCACCTATGAACCAGTCGTTCCCTGGATACTGGTCCTCACGAAGTAGACATTCAAGCCTCCACTGAATATTCACTGAAGTAGCAATGCTATTAATAATATTAACAACAGCAATGATAAAAAGGAATAAGATTTGAAATGAGGAAGACTTGAACTCAAGTATTATCTTCGACACATACTGACTGTGTGATCCTGGGGAAGTCACTTATTTCCTCAGGACATAAAGTAGCTCTCTAAGACTCTAAGTTGCAAAGAAAGTCTGGCTTTCATTGGTACAAGGTTCCTCACTGAAAAATTCCAGTACCAATAAATTCATATGTCCTATCCCAAACCCATGTTGTTAATACTAGTATACTATATCTTGAAATAAACCATTATATTATAATTGGCAAAGAAAAATACTAGTATACTATGAACTTATAAAAATAGCCTATTTCATTTTTGAATAGCATTTTGGTTTTGGAAGTTTTTTTTTTTTTTTTTCCATACATTGAGTTGAGCTCTCTCTCTTTATTATTTTTACCCAAAGTTCTTAGTTCTGTCCCGTGTAGCCAAGCAGAAAAATTCTAGTCATCTTACATGACAGTTTTCAAAATATTTGAGAGGGAATGTAGCATAGATTGCTTGACTTAAAGTCTAGAAAGATGAGGGGTCAAATTCTTATTTGACTTATTACTTAACTTCCTTCAGCTTCCATTTCGTCATCTGTAATATGGGGTTAAAAATAGGTTTAAAACTGTGCAAAGATATAGCATTTATCTCACAGTGTAGTTGTGAGATTCAAATGAGATTATATATATATGAAATGTTTTACAAGTCATAAATACCCATATATATCATATGCACATATATATCATCTTATATTTTTCCATATTATTACTATTATTGAATATGTCTGTAGTGTTTCCCTTAATCTTTCACAGGCTAAAACTTGTTTATCATAACTGAATGTTCACTAGCTTAACAATGTTATTGCTCAAATGTGGTACCTAGAGCTGGACAAGAGACCGAATGTAGTCTGATTAAGACAGAGTGCTGTAAAATTATTACCATTCTCTTTTGGGGACATTATTCCAATTTCAGTGCTGAAATTCATTTTGAGCTTACAATCTACTAAAACACTCAATTCTTCTTCAGAAAAAAAAACAAACGTCTTACCTCTCCTAATTTATAAATCTGATTTTTTTTTAAACCAAGTGTAAGACTTTACATTTATTTCTATTAAATTTCAGCTACTGGGTGTGGCCTTTCTTTTTTTATTCAACCTGTCAAAGTGTATTTCAGGTATGTTATTTTAATGGCTAGCTGTACAGTGGATAGAATGTCAGGCGTATCATTAGAAAGACCTGAGTTCAAATAAGGCCTCAGAAACTTATGAGTCTATGAACCTGGGCAAGTCACTTAATCCTGTTTACCTCAGTTTCCTCATCTGTAAAGTGAGCTGAAGAAGGAAATAGCCAGACACTTCAATATCTTTGCCAAGAAAACCCCAAATGGAGTCAGAAAGAGTTGGATACTACTGAAAAAAATATGACTAAACAACATTTAATGGCTGAATTTAATTTCATAAAGTTTTTGTCACTTAATATTTCATGTTTCTTTGGTTCAGCATGATCATTGGTACATGCCAGAAATTACTGCTTCCCCTATCCATAGAGTCTTCAAAACATTTAGATACATAGCTCCCGACTTTAGGGACCAGGATAAACCTACTTATCTTCCTTCCCTCTTTCCTACTTTTCTTCTTCTCTTTCTTCCCTCCTTTACTTCCTCCCTTCCTTATTTCCTTTAGAAACTTTTATTTAAAAAATATATTTTTATTAAGTGCTAGAAGTGATCAATTCTTTTTGACATAATCCTGCCCCTCTTAGGGCATGGAGAAGAATAACACATAAACACAGGTAATTTTAACAGCTTTACATGAGAATTGACTTAGGTTGGGGGAGAGGGAAAACATTATGGAGTTGGGGAGAACTGAGATGGAGAGGAGTGGAGCAAGCAAAACTTAATGCAAGTGGAGGTATTTCAATCACAGGGAACAAGTTAAACCATAATGTTGAATTAGAAATATGCATGACTTTGAGATAGAGTGTTTTAACTTGACTAGAGATAACATATGCAGAAGAGAATAATATGAGGTGCCCACTTAAAGAAAGTCTTGAATACCAGACAAAAGATCTTGAATGTAGTAGACAAAGGGAAGCTGTGAAAGATTTTGAGTATCTTATCATATCTGTACATTAAAAAAAAACCAATAATGTGATTGTAGTTCTATGAAGAATAGTTAAATAGGGTATAGGAAATAGAGATGGGGAACTTATTGGATGCTATTTCAATCTTCCTGAATGGCTTTACTGAGGATCTATAGTAGAATTGTGGCAATGGAAGTAGACAGCAGGAGACAGATATGAGATATGGCATGAAGCTGGATTTAATAGTACTTTATAACTTATGTATGATTAATGAATAAGAGAAAAGAAGCAAAAGTAACCTCAGTTTCAGACAACCTTGGTGAATGGTGGTTACCATATACTGTTATTGGTTTCTGCCTCAGCTAGAACCATATAGAAGGTGTGTGTGTTAGCATCTTCCATCTAGACTCAAGTTTCTAAGGATCTTAGGGCTCCTGACCATTTAATTTACTTGGTTTAGCCATGTGCTTTGCTTGGCTTCCTGGTCCCTGATTTCTCTGTGAATCACTGCTTAGTTTTGTACTTACTCTGGCTTAACTATCTTTTCCTAAGATTTCTTTGACCTGTCCCTTTATATATCTCCATATTTCCAATTTTCACTAAAATGTGACTTTACCACGGTGAGGCCTCTCTCACTCTCTGCAAAGTTATGGAAAGAAGGAAAGTTTGCTTATTTATTATTCTGTAATATGTGTATGTTGAATTGTTTTTCAGTTGTGTCTGACTCTTTGTGACCCCATTTAGGGGTTTCTTGGCAAAGAACTGGAGTGATTTGCCATTCTCTGGCTCATTTTACAATGAGGAAATTGAGGCCAAGAGGATTAAGTGACTTGCCCAGGGTTATACTGGTAGTTACTGTTTGAGGCTGGATTTGAATTCCTGAAGATGAGTCCCCCTGACTTCAGGCCCAGCACTCTATGCACTGTGGCTCCCTTAGCTGCCCATTCCATAGTATAGACCACTAATTTTCGATCAGGGTGAGCACACGAACATGTTGATAGGTAAGTGCAGAAAGGTTGCCTGGTTTAGTAGACAGAGAACTGGATATGTAGTAGAGAAAATCTGGGTTTGAATGCTAACTCTTATCACTTACTGCCTGGAAAACAGTAGATGAGACTCTTAACCACTCTGACTCTCAATAACGTTATCTGTAAAATGGAGATAATAATATCACCTACCTCATAAAGGGGAGAAGGTTGAGAGGGTAAGGATCAAGTGAAGTGACATATGTAAAACACTTCGCACAATTTAAAGTTGTACGTAAGTATGCACTATTATAATATTTGTTCATCTTGCCTTTATGATTTCTGAGTTCAGAAAATAGCCATTCAAATTCTTTGAAAATTCTGAAGCATTTGGATCTATAGAGCGGTACAATGGACATGCCTCAACTGGACCACCTTAATTGCCTTGAGAAGGTGGCTCTATCTCTGGCCTAAAGCTTGTTGAAAAGAAACAAAAAAGCTAGGAATGAATACAGTTGCCTTAGCCATGGGCATTTTTACCAAAACTGACTGTTTCAGGTTGAAACCATATAAGAAAGTCACATTGATTTTTGTATGACTGTGTATGTGAGTGTATGTTGGTATGTGTTTCAAAGCAAAGGGAAAGACTACAGGAAAAAGTGGTTATGTTAACAAAGGGTTCTTGTCTAAACACAATCTAACCCTTGAACACGAGTTACTAGGATGTAGAAACCATCTCCAACTGGACACCAGTGAATCAAGTTCCTCATTTTAAGCAAAGTGAGATCAGATTTTCTGATTTTGCACATATTAATGCTTTAGATAATAAATAAAGATTTAGACTTTATATACTCCATGATCCTATAGCCCTTGGAGATGTCATACATGTCCTTGTTGCTTTGAGTGAAAGCAGATATGTAGACAGACAAGAACAATTTTTCTAATTAGCTCTCCCATTTTTTTTGTACTTTAAGTTAAAGGTTATTACAGATCACTAGGCTGACCTAAAGATAGCAAAGCTTTCTTATTCCATGATTTTAGATTATTTAAAATATCTTCCAATATTATTTCACTGACTCAGGAATCTGGGTTCAATTAAAACATGAAGTGTTAATTCAGAAAAAGAATTAAAGAAAAAAGCTGATTAATGATTGTCAGGCTGTCAATTTCATTATAATATTAATGATAGTTTTCCCTTATTTCTTTTTGCTGGAATTCTGGTCAAAGTCAGACATTTAGGAGGGCTTAAAGCAAATTGTAATCTGATGTCATATCAGAAATGCCGGATGAGGATGATGATGATAGAGAAGGCTGAGGATAAGAAGAAATTCTTATTTGTGGGATTTGAATTAATCTCTCTCAAATGCCTTAGGACAAATTCTTAAAATATACAAGAATATTTCATCAGATCCTAGGAAGAGGCTGTACCAGGGAGACAAAGTACACGCACACCGGCACTGGGTAGAAGAGAGGGTCTGTATCCCATTGTGTTAGTAATTCAAAGATTTACGATCATTGATTTAGAAATTGAGTGGAGCGTTCTCATTTGATAATGCCTAGATAACTAATGCCCAGAAAAATGTATTTTAAATCATGTTAACAAATCAGAAAACACTGATAGTAACAATGAGGTATATTGGATTTTGTTTTTTATTTTTTCCTGGAGTCTTACAAAACCCCTTTAGAGACAGGACCTTTAACATTTGATTTGCAAAATAATTTACACTGGTGTAGAAGCATGTTCCTTTCTATGCTTATGTCAGAGACACAAAAGAACAAAAAGCATACTGATATGAGGGAATTTTTTCAAGTAAGCAAGCTCTAAGGCTGAGTTCAGGTGACATTCAGCCATGTATATCATACTATCAGCAAAATACCATAACCATTGGTTGTTATACATAATCTTTAGATTCAAAATGTTTTAAGTATCCACCCCTAACTCTTCAAATACACACACAAAGTCATAGTTCCTAGTTGTTCTTTAATATCTACATATGAAAACTCAAATGAATCTATGATTTCATCAATTTAAATGTCCCTTGACATGATACAGATTGTAACCCACTTATGCCTGCACATCCTGTGCAACTCTGTCCTCCAAAAAGTTTTCCACTGGGTGACTGTCATTTTGGTGAAGGCTTTCCTTATGCTCTTCTCATATCATAAGAAGACCAATGGCACATTCTGGGTGGGTTTTTCATCCATTTTTCCTTGCCTTCACCTCATAGCCAGCCTATGGTCTTTTTTTGTCTACCATAATATTTCCCTGATAATATCTTGTCCTCCTGTTCTTCATAACTCCTTACTGGATACTGGTTTCAGCTCCTCATACCCAGCGTGAGCCTCTCTGTTGGCCTTTGTGTAAATCCATTTTCATTTCTTTAGGGATGTTCTGTTCCATATCTTGCAGTCATGTAACACCACAGGTAGAACGTTGATATTTAAAAGATGGATCTTCATTTCAGAGAGAAGCTTGGGGTCATTAAAAGAGCATAGCAATTTCCTGAAGGCAATGTAGTCTACCTCCTTCCACTTGCCATTCTCATTAATAACCAAAAATAGTCTTTAAAATGTTATTGGATCTGAGTTCTTGTGAGATCCCTTGTGATTTCAGCCTTAGATCTCGATGCAAGTGGCAGAAAATTCAAATGTCATCTTAAAAGTTTTCTAAGTGATTTATCTAGATACATGATAGGCTAAAAAATTATAAGTAATATGAAGAAGAATGGCAGTGAAGCATGCTGTGCAATTTGATCAGGGGCAAAGGAAACCTTTTCAATAGGAGGCTAACAAATTGTTTTGAATAGGAACTGATATATTAAACAAGAATGTCATAAATTATAAAATATGCAAAAATTATGTGTTAAGGGGTATTATTTTTCAGGGTGGGATAACTTTTAATTTAAAAACCAAATTCCTTAAATATAATGACCATTCAAATATAAAATAAACTAAAAAGTGAATAAGAGGAAAACTAATGTTTCATAAAAATTGAGATGTTATATATTGAAGAAAAGCCAGATTTACAATGTAGAAAAAAGTGGGACATTTCCATTTTCATAAAGCTTCACTACTTTTTCTTCTTTTCAGATAAGACCATTGTCCTTTACTTCCTTTGGCTATGAAACATTATGACAGACCAATCAGATAATTTTGAGTGACATTTTAATACTTTTGCATTTCTGTCTATCCATTAAATGCATACTATACAAGTATTTGGCATATATTAATAAAATATATCAGTACCTGTGTATGTGTGTGCATACTATATATACATATATAACATAGATGTGTGTGTGCATACTATATACACATATATAATGTAGATGTGTATATATGTGTGTGCATGTGTGTGCGTGTGTTATATACATACAGGGTTAAGTGACTTGCCCACAGTCACACAGGTAGTAAATGTCTGTTGTTGGATTTCAACTCAAGTCTTCCTGACTCCAAGCCTAGTGCATTATCCACTGCACCACCTAGTTGCCCTACAGGCTAAAGAACTGACCCTGATATCAAGAAGCTCATATTCATTGTGTGAAAGTTTCAAGTGACCATGGAGAATCTTAATCTTAGTACTCAGTCAGTTCTCTAAGTCTATAAATTGCATAACAGTTTTTAATCAGCAGTGGCAGGGGAAATTTCCTCACCAGGCATTCAATATACTAACGAAATCAGTTAATAATTGTTTACCGTACAGTTCAGATTAAGATATGCTGCACATCTCTTTCTTAAGTATACCTCATATAGTCATAAACATTTTAATAATCATCTACAACATTACTCTTTATTTTCCTTGATTGAACTCTGCTTTTTTCTGCTGTTTGGTCTACAGAGTATGAAATTGTTTCAGCTTATGAAGTACACCCAAATGGAGACTACATGACACATGAAATTATGCACCATCAAAGGAGAAAGAGGTCACCTTCTCATCTAGGAAATGAATCTCTTCACCTCCGACTCCATGGATTTGGGCATGACTTTCACATGGATCTTAAAACTTCTGACAGCCTTATAGCTCCTGGATTTATGGTACAAACATTAGGAAAGAAAGGCACTAAATCAGTACATACTTTCCCACCAGAGGAATTCTGCTTTTATCAAGGCTCCTTACGATCCCACCAGAACTCATCAGTAGCACTTTCAACATGTAAAGGTTTGGTAAGTCCAAATACATGTTCATGGCATGATTTAAAGCAAGATTCAGAGTAACTATACAGGAAATCAAATGGTAGCCTTGATCATCATACATGTCTTTACAAAACTGCGATGAAAGTTACCAGATAATATTTGTTTAATGTTTGAAATATATTAAATAGCTTAAAATGTTATATTCCATAATTTTGGCAAGAATGATAATAATTACCCTGTTTTTGTTGTTTTGGTCCGGATTATTGGTGGGGAATGAAGTTGCCTTATAAAGCAGGAATAGGTCTTGCTAATATCAAAAGTCAGATACACATAGCCGTGATTAATTCGTTGTAAACTTTAGATAGAAGATGTCTTACTATAATCTGATTTACAAGGCAATCCAGATGAATGATTTCGTGGCAATTAAAATATTTACTGTAGTAGGAAAAGTGTGGGTTCTAAAGTGAGAGTACCAGGGTTCAAATATGTGCTTTATTATTTATTTCCAAACTGGTAAAATGAGGAGTTTAACTATTGTAGCTATAATGCTTAAAATATTATCTCATTTGACCCTTTCAACAACCCTGTAAGATAGGATCTATTATTATTTACAGATGAGGAAACTGAGGCAGACAGAGGTTAAGTGACTTGCCCAGGATCATTGAATTGGCAAGTATCTGAGGTTGAATTTAAACTCCGGTTCTGGTTGCAAGCCCAGCATGCTACAAACTGTGCCACCTAACTGTCTCATAATTTGATTACTCAGGAAATCCCTTCAGCTGGCTATATTGAGCATTCCATGTGCTGCCTGTCTCACTTCAAATCTGTATGTAAGATCATATATGTAGAACTAACAGGGGATGTTGGAGGATTTCTACTTTAATTTCTTCATTTTATAGTAACAGAAACTAGGATGATGAGAGATTAAATGGCTTGGAAAAAATTCATAGTAGACCTAGGGTTTGACCCAGATCTTTTGATGTAAAATATAGTACTGCTGCTACTGTACATTCTTTCTTCTATTTATTCTTCTTATGAGCCTAATCTCTGTGCCTATAAGAAAAATCCAAACTCCAATAATCAGTTTAATATCACAGTTGTGAAACGAATTCAATTCAATTCAATTCTGCATATTTTTAAGCACCTGCTTGGTGTAAAAGAGTGCGCTGGGCCCTGTGTCATTGTTGGAATAATTTCTTTCCCATTTTGTTAATTCAAACAGATAGTATCAGCTGTATTTGTGGAGATTATAAGAAGGGGAAAGAACATATTTTTCCCAAAGTAGAATTGATCTGAACCTCCTGGGTTGCGGGTTCAAACCAAACTTGAAAACTTGATAGTCTTTTACTTTTGGCAAAAATACAACTTCCTTTTTTATAGGGAAAGAGCTTGATAGATGAGAAATTTCTTGGACTGAATGTCTAACCAAATGTTTCTGAAAATATCAATGAGCCAAGTGTGAATAAAAAGAAACATAAGATAAAATATTACCTTTAAGTTCACTCAGCTTTAAACATTAAAGGAGAAATGTGTTGTCAAAACACTTCAGTGATTCTGCTGATATTAAAGTATTTGGAAAATAGTCTTTCTCTGCATCCTGAAAATACTGTGAGGCTATAAGCCTTGATCTGTTTTCCCCATTTGAAATGATTAAATTCAGACAGATCACATGTATAAAGTCTTTGCATATATGCTTGCTGAAGATCCAGCAGTGAGTGACCATTAAAGGTGATTGCAAAATATGCGGAATATTTACAATCTATTTAGATACTGAAGAGAATATGAAAAGATGAGATTTCTGTCTGCTCGTGCTATATAAGGTATATGTATAGAGTGTCCATCTTCAAGTTCGGAAGAACTAAATTCAAAACCTGCCTCAGAAACTTACTAGCTATGTGACCTGCTTGATCCCTGAGTTGCTTAATCTCCCAGACTCAGTTTCTTCAGCTGTCAAAGAGGAGAAATAATAGTACCTACCTCACCGAGTTGTTATAAAGACTATATACGTATGTGTATGTGTATATTTACATATACACACGTATCTATACGTAGCACCCTACAAATTTTAAATGCTGTGTAAACGTTCACCATAACTGTAATCATTATTGTTATTAATATTATTTTTCGGTACATGTGATGGCATTAAAAATGCTCTACTTTGAAAAGTACATACACTAGGAGACTGCCAGGGTGAGATGGTAGTTATTGGAAATGTTTGTTATGCATCAAGGCAATTTGGCAGATTTCTTCCCCACAGTTCCAAGGAAAATAGGTGATCCCTTAACTAACTGGGGCCCCAACCACACATAAATTTGTACATCGGTGCATGAAAGAAAATTGTTTCATGGGAGACTTCTTTCAACAAAGACTCCCTGCTAGAAACAGAAGTCACCTGTGGGGCAAGGAGGGCTCCCTTTCATTTCAGCACTCCTTAATAGTAGATTAGCTTTTGGAGACCAGCAAAAATTCTTCTCATTGAGGCATCAGGAGTATAAACTCATTAGGAACCACAGCTCTCTGTGAGCCAAGGCTGCTCTGAACAGCAGCACCATGTTGTTAAACCCTTGGCTGGGTTGTCAGCCTTTACAAGTGAGGCCAGGCTGGCAGAGGGCTTGGCCGTCATGCTCGCTTTGATCCTGGTGGGAGTTGAGAGTGACTGGCTAAAGGAGTAACTGTACATCTAGATGAAAGGCAAGGAAGTGAAAAATCGAAGAGAAAAAACTCTTCGACAATAAACACTGTGACTTCACATCATGTCCTCTTGGGTTTCCTAGTCATTAATCTTACAAATATTTCACTTCCAGCTCCACTGGTATTTTGTCTGCTCTATGGTCAGTATAAACATGACATAATCTAGAGGGATGATCTTGAGGTTATAGGGCAATTGTCAAAAGATGTGAAGAGTCAGAGGAGCCAAGATTTTTTTCCCCTTTATTTCTTAAAGAGGGAGGAGATAAGAATAATAAATACTATACAGAATATTGAAGTATAACATTTCAAAGCTACACCTCAGCTTTATCCCAATTCTTGATTAATTATAAAATTAACATTTCTAATTCACTATAGCATGGATGAAGAAAACTTAATGCACTATGGCATAGTGACTTTTTCTTACCTTTGTTACATCCAGTTTTAGGCCAGGTTACATTAGGGTAAACCTCTATATACAAATCTTTGTATATAACAAAGAGAAACCAAATAAGTTGGCTAAAAGAGTTAAAAAGTAAATCACCAATGCTCTGATTTGCTGATATTAGACAAAAGAGGTGCATGTTAAATCATGTTTCAGGTCAGTCTATACATGACTTAGTAGAAAAGAATATCTCATGGAGGACTCATGGGATCATTGATATAGAACAGTAAACCTCAGAGGTTCAGTAGTCTCCAGATGTTGGGGATCACATGCCCCTATCAATAAAGAAAAAAACTACTCCCTAAATGTGTATATTATTTACATATCCTATATATATGTACTATTATACTAATAATTATGCACATTATAAAATTTAAATTGCAAATGTAAATAAAAATGAGATAATGATGAAACGATATCCACTATAAAGTCAATGTGGAGTTACCAGAGTTTTTTGAGTAGGAAAGTGACCCCCAATTTAGGAACATTATGTTTGTAGCTGTGTGTCAAATGAATTAGAGAGGGGTAGAGATATAAGGGAAGCAATTGCAGTCCTTTAAGAGGCAAATGAAAATGAGAGCCTGAGATGGGAAAAATGAGTAAACAGAAGGGGAATGTATGCAAAAGATATGTCATAGGTAGAAACAACAAAATTTGATAATTATTTACTAAGTAAGGTAAGGGTGGGTAAAGGACAGATTATGAACCTGAGTAATTGGAAGGATGGTTCCCTTGACAGAAATAGGGAAGTTTGGAAGAGTGATAGATTTCTAAGGGAAAGCTAATGTAATGAGATCTGAGATACATACATACACACACACACACACGTGTGTGTGTGTGTGTGTGTACGTATATCACAACCTATCCAGCACTGATTTTCCCGTGTGACTGATTCTTTCTCATCACAAATGAAGCAAGGCAGTGGAACTCTTAATGATCGTTTCTTTCTTTTTCTTTCTTTCCTTCCTTCTTTCTTTCTTTCCTTCCTTCTTTCCTTTCTTTACTTATTTCCTTTCTTTCCTTCTTTCCTTCTTTCTTTCCTTTCTTTCCTTCTTTCCTTTCTTTCTTTCTTTCCTTCCTTCTTTCTTTCTTCTTTCTTTCTTTCTTTCCTTCTTTCTTTCCTTCTTTCCTTCTTTCTTTCCTTCCTTCTTTCTTTCCTTCCTTCCTTCCTTCTTTCCTTCCTTCCTTCTTTCCTTCCTTCCTCCTTTCCTTCCTTCTTTCCTTCTTTCCTTCCTTCTTTCTTTCCTTCCTTCTTTCTTTCTTTCCTTCCTTCCTTCCTTCCTTCCTTCCTCTTTCTTTCTTTCTTTCTTTCTTTCTTTCTTTCTTTCTTTCTTTCTTTCTTTCTTTCTTTCTTTCTTTCTTTCTTTCTTTCTTTCTTTCTTTCTTTCTTTCTTTCTTTCTTTTTCTTTTTCTTTCTTTCGCAATAAGGGTTAAGTGACTTGTCCAGGTTCACACAGTTAGTAAGTGTCAGAAAACAGCTTTGAAATCAAATTTTTCTGATTCCAGGGTTGATGCTCTAGTCACTGCCACCTAACTGCCCAATGGTCACTTCCCTGTAACACAGAACATGCCCCTCTATGTAGTTATGAAGGTCATAGGGAACAGACATGATGAGAGGGGAAAGGGGTTTCCCAGTGCTAAGATGTAGTGGTTAGATGATAAATAGTCTGAAACACTTATGCCTGGGCATCGGTGAGGGGAAGAGAGGTAAGGGAGATGAATTGGAACTTTCTCAGTGGATAGAATGAATTATTGGGAGAAAAGAGTAGGTGAGTTGTATTGGTCATAGTCCCTATGATTGACTACTTCTCTATTTGTTCCAAAATTGTTTTGTTCCTTTCAAACATGTTTTTCCATTTTTTGGTTGTTTACAAGGTTATTTACTTCTGAAAATGCTGCTGTAGTCCAACCTACCCACTTGCATGCAGATGAGGAAAATTATGCCTAGAAGGGGTTTAGTGATTTGTTCAAGCCACCATAATTAATAAGCAGAGATGGGATTTGAATCCAGTTCCTCTGAATCTAAATTCCTTACATTTTCCATAGCACATTCCATTGATAATGGAATTTTAATATTTAATTAATAATTAATTTAATAATGATTTTAGTAATTTGTCCTATATTTAATAATTAATAATGGAATATTTCATTTGTAAGCATAAATGCATAATGCATGAGAAATGTATTTTAATTAAATCTTATTCAGTTACCATTGAATTATTCAAAAGAGTGAAAAGGTGGAATAACGGCAATGCAAAACTCTTGATGGTTTCTAAGTATTTTTCCCCTACTGGTTCTAGGAATTTTAATGATTTAAGTTTTAAAGTATATATATATATATATACACATATATATACACATATATATGACTTATGACTTCATATATGTGTGTATACACATATAGAAATATAATATATATAATATATATTTGTATTATTATTGTCCTTTTTTTATACACTGTCTAGATTTTCCCCTTATAATGTCCTCCCCCCAAAAGCCATCCTTTTTAACAAAGAATTTTTTTAAAAAGGGAGTTAGAGGAAGAAGATTTTTAAAAAGCAGTACTGAAAATATCTGATAGCATATGCAATGGATTTCCACCACTACTGCAAAAGAGTGGCCAGAGATGTTTTCTGTCTCTTATTTCAGGCCAAATTTGTTCTTTATAATTTTTCATTAGACTTTGTCAATTGTTTTGTGGTTCTTTTCATTTACATTGTTGTAATCATTGTATATGTTTTTCTGACTGATTTTGTAACAGTTCACATAGGTCTTTCTATGCTTTTTTTGTATTCATTGTATTTATCACTTCATATAACACAACATTCAATTCATTTAGCCATTCTCCTATCAATAGGAGTTTTCTTTGTTTCCAATTCTTTGAATATTTCTCTTTATATTGAGTCTTTTTTTTGGAGGAAGGGACCTCATGACATCTTTGGGGTAGCTGCCTAGAACTAGAATCTCTGATTCAAAGGGGATAAACACTGTAGTCACTTTATTTGCGTAATTCCAGATTGCTTTCTAGATTGGTTATATTAATCCACAGCTGTGTCAACAATATATTAGTGAACCTATCTTTTCATAACTCTTCCAACATTGACTAATCCTATCTTTTTGTCATATTTGCCCATTTGCGTGATATGAGGTCAAACCTTTGTTTCTTTTCTGATTCACATTTTTCCCTTATTAAAGATTTGAAGCGTTCTTCCATAGAGTTGCTATGTTTGCTAAAGTTGCTAAAGTTTGCAGTTCTTTTAATTTTGCTAGGCACGGGGGGTCCCATTTGATATTTTTTCAAATCTTTTTTTTTAAATTAGGAATGAAGTTTTACTGGGTTTTTCATATGCTGATTTATTCAATTTAAGTAGAAAAAGATTTTAACAGTTGACAACATCATGCAGTACAACAGTGAAACAAAGATCCCCCTTCTGTCTGTGACCTAGTGTTGACTTATGCAATAATTGACTGTAACTGAGAATTCAATGAAGTGTACCTGTAGGAATTAGAGGAAGGTTTAATGTTACCAGAGATCTTAGAAATCATCCAGAGACCTAGATCACAATGGCAGTAAATGAGAGAGCTGAGATTTGAACTCAGGTCTTCTAAATCATTATTTAACAAATTGTTAAATATAGAGTGGGAGAGAGAAAAGTCACAGTTGACACCTAGGCCTTGAACTGGATAAATAGCTGTGATTTTGACAGGAGTAGGGAAGTCATGATTGGAATGACAATAGTGAGATGGTTCTGGGCTGTGCTGGGTTTGAGATGCTTATGTGACACCCTCATCAGGAGAGAGTGACAAAAGAGAATTAAAATGTATGGGCCATATATAGATTTGGAGTCCTCGGTCTGGACAGGCTAGTTAGAAGTTGTAAACATGAATGAGATCAGCAAGAGAAATATTATATAGAGACAAGAAGGCTGAGGAAAGAGTCTAGGGACATCTTGTATGGTATATTTGAATGTTATATGTAGAGATATAAAGACTTCATCAAGTAAAGATCATCTTAACAATGAAATTCATCTTTGAATGGTTAAAAAATAGTGAAATATAACAAATATTCAACTAGGTGGTGTGGTAAATGGAGTGTGGGGTTTGGAGTCAGGAAGACTCATCTTCCTGAGTTCAAAAATGGTTTTAAAACACCTACTACCTGTGTGACCCTGGGCAAGTCACTTAACCCTGTTTGCTTGTTTCCCCATCTGTAAAATGAGCTGGAGAAGAACAATGACAAACCACTTCAATGTCTGCCAAGGAACTGGGTCACAAAGAGTAGGACATGAAGGAAATGACGAGCAACAAATATGAGTAAATATGTACAATTCCTTTAGAACACGGGTTATTTTCATTTTTGCCATTGCATCCTCAGAGCTCAGCACAGTGGCACATAGTTGCTTTTAATAAATGTTTGTTAAATTGAATGGAGTTGAGGGTTGATAATGGCACAATTTAAAATGTAACAGTACATTTAAAGGATTTGAGTTTGAGTACATCCTTCACTGATGTGGATCCATGATCTATTCATATCTTAGTGAATAGTATTTCTGTGCTGTTGTCACCAAAAATCACCGTGTAGCAGCCAAAATTGTGAAGATAAGTCACTTTGAATTTGTGAAGTCTGATCTCTAGCTGTCTCTAGTTGGCAATTAAAGTTCCCTGCTATCTTTCCAATTTTCTTAAAACATTACTCTCCACATATTTTTCAATTCACTGGCACCAACCTCCATGCTATTCCTCAAACACGATACTCCCTCTCCTCCTTACTCTTAAGTATTTTCCTGACAGTCCCCCATACCCAGAATTATCTCCCTTCTCATGTCTACCTCCTGGCTTCCTTTAAGTACTAAGTAAAATCCCATCTTCTGTAGGAAGCCTTTCCTGATACACAGTCCCCAGAAAAGTTAGTCTTCCCTCTGTTGTCTCCAATTTATCCTATATAAATAGTTTGCATTAGTTAGATTTTTTCGTTGCCATTTTGTTTTTCGTTAGGTTTGAGTTTTTTGCATATTGTCCCCCGCATTTGACTATGATCTTCTTGAGAGCAGAGACTTTTAACTTTCTTTGCATCCCCAGTGCTTAACACAGTACCAGACAGCATAGAAATCATTGGCTCGTTAACTGATACCTGAATAATAAACTTAAATAATGACAAATTCTGTATTTTTTTATTCTTGTAACTATTAATTTACATATACAAGGTATCACAAAGTTCCTAGGGCAGTTTGAAGTTTTAATAAAGAGTTTAAAATATTATTTTTATTTTAAATATTATCTTAAAAGATTTTTAAGCTATCAAAACCTAAAACTGAACTAAGACATTGGCTAAACAATAGATCATTCCCTACCCTATTCAACTGACCATTTGATCGATGTTTGTTGAATTAAATTGAATTCTCTTGCACAACTTTTTATTATATTTTTTCATTTAGCAAAAAAAAAGCTACTTTCTCTTTCTCTCATTCCTGCTCACATTGTGAATCAAAGAAAAATAGAACCTCTGTTACAAATGTATATAGTCAGGAAAAACAAATACCTGCTTTGGACATATCCAAATATAGATGTCTCATTCTCCTCTCCATGTTCTTCATCTTTCTGTCAAGAAATGCGGTAATATGTTTTGTTATAAGTCCTCTGGAGTTCTCCTTGTTCATTACACTGATCAGAATTCCTAATCCTTTGAAAGCTGCCTATATTTAACATATTGTTATCGCTGTAAAGTATTCTCCCAGTTCTTATGACTGCACCCAGCATCAGTTTGATATGTTTTCCTATATATGTCTCAAGTCATCCCCTTCATCATTTCCATCAGCCCAATGATATTCTATTACATTAATATACCTTAACTTGTTCATCTGTTCCCTTATTTATTGGTGACCTTTTAGATTCCCATTCTTTGCCATTTCAAAAGGAGATATAAATATTTTATGTCTTTGGTTTGTTTTGCTTAGTGTACCAATCCCTCCTTCATACTACCCTCTCCCTAATTAGCTTCTCTCTCCTATTTCTCTGTTGAGTGAAATGTATTTCTGAATACAATTATATGTGTGTGTATAGGTGTATGTATTCTTCCGTTTTTCGAGGAAGAATAGTTCAGATGAAAGTAAGGTTCAAGTGTCAACTTCTCCCTCCTACTTCCTCCTCCTTGATTGTATCGTGATCTAATTGCACACCCTGAATATTTGAGATAATTTCCCCTAATATTCCTTTCCCATCCCACCATGTACCCTCCCTGCATTCTCTTTCCATCCTTTTCTTAAGATCATCAAGACATAACTCAACCACCCTCTGGTCTTATCGAATTAGACACCCCCTGTGACTCTTGGTGACGACAGGGTTCAGAGGGGACACGTCCATCATCTCCTTATATTTGAATATAAGGATTTCATCTTTGTTTAGTCCCTTATAATTTTTATTGCTGTTCACCTATTATGTTTCTCTTAGCTGCTATGTTTGAAATTCAAAACTCCTACGCTTCTCTGTTCTTTTCATTAGAGATGCCTGAAAGATCTCTATTTCATTAGAAGATCTTTTGTTTTTCATCTGTAGGTTCATATTTAGTTTTGCTGGATAAGTTATCATTGATTATAGCCCTATATCTTTGTGCCTTCTAGAATATTGTATTCCAAGAAATCCCCTCTTTTATAATGGTGGCTGGTAAATCATGGCTCTAACTATGGCTCCGTGGTATTTGAGTTATTTCTTTCTGGATGCTTGTAATATTGTTTTTTTTTCTTTGACCTGGAAGTTTTGTTTATGGCAATAATGTTCCTTGGAATTTTATTCTGGGTTTCTTTTAGAAGATCACTGTTATATCTTTTGTTTTTTATTATTTCTACTTCGCTGTATAGTTCTAAGAGATTTAGGAAGTTTGCTTTTAAGATTTCTCAAAAAATGATGTCTAGGTTCTTTTTAAGGTCATGATATTCAGGGACTCCAATGATTCTTAATTTTTTTCTGCTGAATCTGTTTTCTAATTCAGTTGTTTTTTGTTACTATAGACGTTTTATTTCTATTTTTTTTCAGACTTTTACATTTGATTTAAAATTTCTTGTTGTCTCATGGAATCATTGCCTACTATTTGACCCATTCATTTTCAGGTAGTTTATTGCTTGGGAAAGTTTTTGTGCCTGTTATACCAAACTGCTAATTTTATCATTTATTTATTCCACAACTCTCATTTGTTTTCAAGTTTTTACATCTGCATTCTCATTTCATTTACAAAACAATTTTAAGTCTTAAAAAAATCCCTCTTCATTTTTTCTAGGATTTCTAGTGTTAAATCTATGCCAAAGATATGTTTTTCTTTGAAGCCTTGCTTATAAATATTTTGGAGTCATTCCCTTCTTCCTTTTTTATATTTTGATTTTTTTTTTGCTTATTCTTCTAGTTTATTTCCTGACTTCCATCTTGAAGTTACAACCAGGGTTTTTGCACTTCTGGATAGAAGGTCTAGACTGGTCCTGCTGCTAACTTCCTGGTGTATGACTTGTTTCATTCTAACGTCTTAGGAAGAGTTCAAGCTGGAAATTTGAAAGCCTTTGATGCTCTCTGAGTGGTCTAATCCTGGGTGCAGGATGACTGCTGCCAGCGCTGTAAGTTACTGATGTGAGGAGGGGTCTGAGCAATAGTAGCCTAGTATTGGACTCAGCCCCTGTCAGTCTGCTGAGAAATTTTGCCAGTTCAGAGTGACAGAACTGTAGGTTGAGATTCCTGCCCTAGTTATTCCTCTATAGTCTTCAGATTGGGCAAGAAGCAAGAACTGAAACCTCCCTCTCCTCCTAGGGTCTGAGTCACACTGTTGCTGCTTGCTTGGGAACTTGCTTCTCTCTCCATGCATCAACTTTACCCTGGAATACCAGCCCTGGGCATGTCACCTCCTTGGTCTGCTCTGGATCACTGACTGAGAACTAAGAAGTGAGAGACAAAGATGCCAGATGGTACCCATTCATGTGCTGTTGCCACACTAGATCTGGCCCGATTCTTACCCTGGTGCACAATTTATCCCTGGGTGTTAGAGTGTTCTGCAAAGCTACTTCTGAATAGGCTGCATCCCCAGTCTGTAGACCTCTCTATCTCCCTATGTTGACCTTGGCTGGAAAAATGACTGTCACCCTTTTTTTATTTCTCCATTGGGATTTAATCAGCTGCTGTTAATAGATTTCTATTACAGAAGTTTGGACAGAGGAAGGATGGGGGAAATCTTGCTTCTTGCTACTCTACTATCTTAGCCCTACCTCTTCTTGTGTAATTTTGAGAATCATTAAAATACTATAACTACATAATCACATATTTTTTAAATATTTAATTTTAGTTTTCAATGTTCACTTCCAAAAGTTTTAAATTATTCCTCTCCCTCATCCTTTTCTCTCCAAGATGGCATCCATTCGGATATGGGTTCTACATATGCATTCCTACTAAATACATTTTCACATTAGTTATGTTACATAGCAGAACTATAAAGAAAGGGAGAAATCATGAAAAAACAAAACTAAACAGAACAAAAGAGTGTGCTTCACTCTGTGTTCTGACTCCATAGTTCTTTCTCTGGATGTGGATGGCATTTTGCATCATGAGTCCTCTGGAAAAGTTTTAGGTTCTTGCATTGCTGAGAAGGGCTAAGTCTATCAAAGTCAGTCCTTGCACAATGTGCCTGTTACTGTACATAATGTTGTCCTGGCTGGACTCACTTCACTCAGTATCAGTTCATATAAGTCTTCCCAGGTTTTGCTGAAGTCCGTCTGTCATTTCTTTTAGTACAACAGTATTCCATTACATTCGTATACCACAACTTGTTCAGGCATTTCCCAAATGATAGGCATCCCCTTGATTTCCAGTTCTTGGCCACCACAAAAAGAGCTGCTATAAATATTTTTGTACATGTGGGTCTTTTTCCCATTTTTATTATCTCTTTGTGATATTGCTGGGTCAAAGGGTATGCACATTTTTGTAACCCTTTGGGCATAGTTCCAAATTGCTTTCCAGGATGGTTGAATCAGCTCTCAGCTCTACCAACAATGAATTAGTGTTCCCATTGTCCCACATCTTCTCCAACATTTATCATTTTCCTGTTTTGTCATGTTAGCCAATCTGATAGGTGTGATGTAGTACCTCATATTGTTTTGATTTGCATCTCTCTAATCAAGAGTGATATAGAGCTTTTTTATATGACTATAAATAGTTCATAATTACACCTTTTATAACAGATTATCCTGCTAAAATATCAAGAATAGTGACAATTCATCATAAGTGATCACATTGCTATAAGACCACACAAGGGCTGGTAAAAATAATATTGTTTAATATTATAGGACAGTATTGATTATCTCCAAGTCTTTTTCTATGTGTCATCATAGTATGCAGGTGACCCTAAGTTTTGGAAAGCTATTCCAAGGAAATTCTGGCAAGGCTCACCAAATTGGAAAGACCAAATTGGAAAGATAGGAGCCTATAGACTGTGTGTTACTTGAGAACTGTCCTTGCTAACTTCAAAGAATCTTCTAACAGGATCATGGAACTCATAGGACCCAAGGATCATATATTTCAGTTAGAATAGTTCTCAAAGATCATGTAGTTCAACCTTCTCATTTTATAAATTAGGAAACAGAGGTTCAGAGAAGTAAATAACAACTGATCACCCAGGTAGCACAGCTGGGATCAACTGATCAAGCATTTATGAAGTCCTTACTATATGCCAGGCTTTGTTGGGGATAAGCAGATAAAAATGAAATAGTCCCTGACTCCAAGAAGTTTACATTCTTTGGCTGGGGCGGGGGTTGGGAACAATATGTACAACTATCCTCCTTTCACACTTTAATGGAGATCCCCAACCTAAGAGCCTTAGGAATAGTAATGTACCCCTGACCACAGTCCCACCTCTATCCCTAAAGTGATCACTGAGGAGTGCAATCTCTGTAGAGAAGGTACCCATCTTTTCTGCTGAAAACCAACATCAACTGCCAAAAAATGTAGTTAATTTCAAGAGTCCAGGAAGTGGCAGCACCTCCCAGACCACCAGTACTACTTTCACCCTAGCCCTCTCAATCATCATCTTGGTTTGTTTGTTTGTTTCCCACCAGTGTGAAAAAAGCGAACTGATAATTGCTTTCTATAGGTGCTAAATCCTCAGCTACTGAAGTCCCAAAAAGGAAAGTTCTCACCACCAAAATCCTTAGTACTATCAAATGCTTTGAGTCAGAAACAAGTTATTCTATCAATGAAAATTGTCTTTGCACTCTAGGGACCTGGGGAACCTACTATCTAACGTGCACTTGAAGCCTTCTATGTGTGTTTTCTCTCCCAATGAAATGTGAACTATTGAAAACAGGAGCTATCATTTTCTCAGGTCTAGCATGTCCCAAAGCTTACCTAGTAAGGCAGGGAGAAGTTGTAGGCTTTAATGATAGATGTATTAGTCACACTAATAACCAAGAT
Source organism: Bettongia penicillata ogilbyi (assembly GCA_023548195.1). Classification (NCBI taxonomy): domain Eukaryota; kingdom Metazoa; phylum Chordata; class Mammalia; order Diprotodontia; family Potoroidae; genus Bettongia; species Bettongia penicillata. Next base: position 2,363,774 of record JAJHZJ010000122.1, read on the forward strand.
CCATGAAGTATTGAAATTTCTTACATTTTCCTTCTTAAATCTTCTTCCAATCCCTATTATAATATGGGCTCTCAAATGCTATACCAGGGCCTCCCATGCTGGAAAGACCTATCATATGGTGGTTTATTTTGTGAGGAATTTCTAGCTAGGTAAAGACAGGCTCATCACCAGAACACTTGCCACCAAGTAATGCCTTGTCTAGCCACAGCAACTCATTAAACCACCTATTAAGGCACAGAATATCATAATTCGAATCAGTTTTGATTCTCTATAAAATTAAATTGACTACTAAATCAATTGATTACTAAGTAAATTGATTACTAATTGTAATCAATACACAGTTTGATAATTCCACAGATTTCATTATCTGGTATTCCAGTGACACAGATTGTAACCCATTCCCACTTCTCATCTCTGCTGTGACTTTTGGCAGTATCCTACTATGTATTCTCTAAATGACATTCACTGGACATATTGGGGCCTTCCTCTAGATCTTCTGATACTGTATTGGTGCCACTGGAGTACACAGACCAGGGGTGGGGAACATGTGGCCCTAAGGGTCCTCAAGTGCAGCCCTTTGACTGAATCCAGCTTCATGCAACAAATCCCCTTAATAAAAGGATTTGTTCTGTAAAACTTAGACTCAGCCAAAAGGCCTCACTCAGGGACCTAGAAAGCCACATGTGGCCTCAAGGCTGCAAGTTCCCCACCCCTGATATAGACTGTCCACAAAGTGTATGAGAAGGACTTTCATGGCTTGAAATTTATTTCAAAAAAACCTTTATTGAAAGAGTTAATATGAGAAGTAGAACCAAGGTGGTGGGGTAGCAGGAATTGCTGAGCTCTACCCCACTCTACCCCAATTACTCTAAAAGACCTAGAATTATTGTTCTAGATAACTAATATTTAGATAGCCCTAACTATGTGCCAGGCATTATGCTAAATTCTTCATCATTGTTATCTCATTTCATCTTCACAATAATCCCAGAAAGTGGATACTATTATTATCCCAATTTTACAGATGAGAAAATTGAGGCAAACAGAATTAGCTATGTTAGTTGCTCAGGCTCTTTTTTAATAGCCGGTAACCATCTGACCCATATCTGAACTCATATCTTCCTGATTCCAGGCCTAACACTCCATCTACTGTGCCATTAACAGTGTCCCAAAATGAGTCATATCAAATCTTGATCAGTAAATCTAAGAAAAAGAAATCGCAATGAGCCATCTTTCTAGGAAAGACAAATAGGAAGACAGACAAATAATACTGAGGACATGGTCAGGCCTCTGCTTGGTCATGCGGAACACTCTAGAAGAGGGAGGAACTTGCAACAAGGCAAGAAGAGCTAGCTCCCACACCAATCATAGAGGAGCCAAAAGTTATTCAAAGTACACACATACATATATAAAGAGAAAGCTCTGTTGTTCACTACCCAGTTCTCCACCATATACCAAGAGCTGACCAAGGAGATTTGTTACTAGAGGAACACAAGTGGAACCAGTATCTTGTGCCACCTGTCAGTGACTAAGTGCAGTAGAATTTCAAATAGGAGAAGTCCACAGATACATTGCTCAGAACTCAACCCAGGTCAAGAACTTGCTGAGCTCAGATTGCAGCAAAAGCCACACAACATTTTGGAGCACTGACAGCTTCGAGGTTCCCAGTCCGGGCTGTCCCTCAGATCCCGGGATACAAGAGTACTTTATACCCCCAAGAAAGCAGAAAGAGACTTTTTAAAAATATTTCTAATGCCAGGATTTGTTTTGCTTTACCATGTTATCATAGGAATTTTGTCTTTTATTCCCAAATGGAGGGATGGGGAGTGAAAGAGAGAGAGCAAGAGTTCGTTTTTTATTTTAAAAATACAGTTTATTTTTTTAAGTTACTGTGCCTCCCCAAAATTACCCAATTTCTAGTTGTAAAATGTTCGGAAAGTTCTGGAGCTCTCTGGAAAATAGCCCTGTATACATCCTTGTATTCATTATTACTTAGTGGTATTATTTACCTGATAAACCAGTTAATACCCATCAGCCCCAAATCTTTTCCTAATGCAGTCCTAGAATGCATTCCCAAATGTCTGAGAACTACAGTCCTACTCACAATAATTTCTAAAGGAAAAGAGCAACTATTGTTTAGAACATATACTAGTAAGTAGTTAGAATGGAGCTGAAAATAAATAATTCATCAAAATTAAACTTATCCTAATATAACAAACATCTTTAACCATACAGAGAGTATGAGAATAGTATTCCTTCTACAATTAGTTTTTCCCTGTTTTCACATAGGAGCAGCATGTAATGCATCAAGATATGTATGTAACATGCCAAATCTCAATGATAACCAAGAACAGACATAACTCTTGAAAGTGGCTAAATAAAATATGTCCATTGTTTCCAGTTTTTAAGATGATTCAGCATTACTCTTTTACTTGAGGTTGGAATGGAATGACTCATGTTTTGCCTTAAAAAAAAAAAGAAAGGGAAATCTCATATTTGGATCAGCTCATTAGAGGTAGAAAAAATAAAATTATTGTATTTGTCAATTATCTTTAGTCATCATTAAAGAATGTTTTGGGTTTTGTTTTTAAGGGTTTTTTTTTTTGGTGACACTCTGAATTCCTTCTAGTTCAAAGGTTCTTAAACTTTTGTGTCATGAACCCTTTCTCAATTTAGCCAATCAATGATCCATATCTCAGAAAAATTATTTTAAGTGCATAAAATAAAATACAAACAATTACAAAGGAAACCAATTATATTGAAATAGGGTTACCTATCTTTCTATCTATCCATCTATGTATCTATCTATCTATATCTTTTTTAAAGTTAATAAACCCAGTTAAGAACTCCTCTTCCAGTTAATGAAAGTAAAATTTCCATGCCCCACTCAGACAACTTATCTTGGTCTCAAGGTGACACAGGATTTTCAGGTTATTTTAATGGAGTACACAAGCTCTGCAAAACGCCACTAAATTGGATAGGCTTTGAGTATAGGCACAGTGATCAGCAATTGTCATTCAATGACCAATTTAGGGAAAATCAGAGAGGCACACAATCAATTTTCCCCCAGAGGGATTTGAGTTTTTGCCACAGCAATTCACAAATATGATAAAGTAAAAGATAAGGAGTCACAATTTATCAATGTGAATAGTACAACCTTACAAAATCACAGCACCACAAAATACGAAAGTAAACATTCTGAAATAATGTGTCTTCATTCAATAAAATGACTTCAATCACTGCTTCAGAGACTGCTGGCTCCTCTCTCCAAGTGAGCTCATTCCCTTGATGCCAAAGCTGTTGTGAAGTTGTGAGCTGTGGGAAGAATCCTATAGGTAAGAATCATATAGGCATACTTAGGTATGCCTTGGTTTGAGGATTACTTTAGGCTCTGGTTTAAATTGTACTGGGATTTGTTTCCAGCCACAATCTCCAGGGACTCTGGAGACTCCACTCATTGACAGGTTTTCTAACGCACCCAATCAATCCTAAGGAGGCAGCCTGAAATGCTGCCAAACTTTAAACTGACTTTGAAAGAGACTGTTTGAGCCAAGAAAATAAAACAGAGATGGATGAGGACACAAGAAAGGAGAAATCCAAGTTGGGGGTCAGGAGAACAATGCAAGAGGGAACAACTATGTTAAAGAGATAATATTAACATTTAAGGAGGCAGATGAGGGCAAGGAAGCTAATGAAAATATTAGGCACCTGGAAGGCATATAAGAAAGTTGTTGTTACTATGGCATTGTTTCAAGTAGAAACAAGTTGATAGTGATCTTTGCATGGGAAGGAAGGGGAGAAAGAAAAAGGGGGAATCAACTCATGTACTAGATTGTTTTCCAGTAGCTTAATATAACATTAAGGTTAACAGTCAATGGACTTGCACTAGAAGCCAATAGAAACTGACAGAAACTTCAATGAATAGCAAAATATTTCAGAATGTCATATGATTTAATTAGCTGTCTCCACACTAAAGCCTTTCTCCAATGTCTCAGCATGGCACAAAAATAGAACTGAGCTCTAGAATGCTATTTTAGCTAAGTAGAAGTGCTGGCTGCCCATCAAAGGGCAACATGAGCAGCATGAAACCAGGAACTCTAGACTCTCTTGTTTATGATTTTACATTTTATTATATTGCTATTTATTATTTTATTATTACTTTTATTATTGAAAGGAAGAAAGATTCAGAGATCAGAAAGTCCACCTTCCTTATATTACAAGTGAAACTAAGCTGATGAGAGTTTATATGATTTGACCAGTCATGTAGCTAGTTAGTTACAGAGCCAGGAACAGAAGTAATTGAGCTTCATTTTCTTTTTGCTTTACAAAACTGAGTGATGTGTGATGTGATGCATTAACCAGCTGCCAGATAGTCAGTTTGGGAGGAGAAATAAAGAACTAGCTCCCAAACTTAGTAGCTAGTGATCAGCTACTTTGCCCAGACTTGATCATTCTTGAGTTACTGGAATTTGGCCAGTTGACTACCTTTCTGAATTATATTTTCTTTATCTCTAAAGATGAATATCATAATATTTTACTCTTAGGCTTACAGCTTTTTGTAGGTCAAGGTAGTTGTAAACTGCAAAAGAAATGCATAAATATGAGTAATTATAAAAGGCAATGAAATAAAAGTTACATTGAATCTTGTAGCAAAATTAAGCTGTCAAAATATCTCTAAAATCAGTGGTAAATTGGAAGTTAGTCATATTTGTTAGCTTACACAGAATCAAAAAAATGCACTGACATGAATTTTTAAAAATTTATTTCTTAACAGTTCAAAATAGGATTATTATTTTTGGCTTCAGTCAATATATAAATTACCTAAGGAAGCTATATAATAGGATGGGATAATTTACAGATTTTATGTTATTGAAGAATGAGTCCAAATTAAGACCACCTGAAAAAATGTCCTCATCCATTTTCATTTCCATAATATACATGAGCTATATTCATTCTTGTCACTCAAGGTGTAGATACTTTTGCTTTTATGTCTTGAAGTACACTTGTTTAGTCTTTGTCAGTATCCATATGTAGGAGTAATGTGACACAATTCCATTTTCTTTCATTTAATAGATTTTTTTTCCTTTGTAGTATTGTTCAACAATCTGAATTAAAACTTTGATCATAAAGTGTATAGAATAATGAGCTGGGGGAGAACGAATTTTTAAATCTGAAGTTTTAAAAAGAAGCTAAAATTTTTTAGGTGATTAAATTGTCAATGATGTCCGCAGATTCATGAATCTGATAAATGCTTTGGTTGGATGACTTAACCCTGTCTCATTTTTAAAATTTAAATTAAATTGATTCAATCCTCTTTTTTTTCTACAAGTTCATAGTATCATCTTTCTTGTTGGTAGATTGTTTGCCACCATTAGGATGTTTCAGTAGCAAATAACTTTTCCCTCATACTGTCACATTTTTAATAACTGATAAATTGTTTAATGCCATGATGAAGTAATAATGCAATTTATAGTTTATTTTGGAATCTATAAGATCAAAGACCAAGAAGAGAAGAAAATTATTTAGGTATTCCATGAGACAGAAAGCTAGAATAGACAGGATCGTAGAAGATTCATTTTCTCATAGTAAGTACTAATGCCATAAGCCTAAAGAAAATGGAGGCATGGAAGGCAGAGAGGGTTGACACAATGGTCTATGTCAGCTCAGAGAAGGCAGCATAGACAATACTCTAAAGGTCCATAAGAAGGGTGTCCCAGAAAATGAGAGGAATATTTGCCTATATAAGTTACCTACTGAAAGACCAGAGGTCTTTCCTCATTGTGATACGAAGAAACTCAACAAAATGCTCTCATCCATTTGTTGTACCGCTAGAAATCTTCTGACAAATGACCAAAATGAAAAAGAAAAACTAGGGCTGGACATTGTAGAGTTGGGGCTAGGTGAAACAGGATTTCCTTTCCCGTTAGGAGGTGATCTGAAATATGCTTAGAAGTGCATATTTCAACTTTCTGAATGTCTTTCATTCTTTTGAGAGCAGGGAGACTGGCAATAGGATCTGAATAAATGAATCCACACAAGTTTATAAGTGCCTACTGGGCACAATTGTAAAGTTATGCAATGGAACAGAAAACTCAGATAGCTCTGCCATCAAGGAGCTGAAACTGACAACTGTTCTAATTCTATGCCAATAGAAGATGATGATACATTTAAGGGAGTTGAATCTAAGAAAAGAGTTTTTGACCTGAAGAGTTACAGGGATTCTAAGATGTCCATAAAACAATTAGTTGTCATCTCCTTTTCAATACTAATGTAGTATTGATTTGATTACATTTCCCAGAAAAAAAGCTGCACAGGAGGAATAGGAGGGAACTGGTAGATTCACCAGCAGAGCAGATAAGATATTCCTTCTGGTTTTTGGTTTCCTAGAGGATGACTCATTGGGATATTTGAAGTGTGATAAGGACTGGCCCAACTACAAATGGAAAGCTAAATGAGTTTTTATTCACCCAAAGCTCAATCCAAGAAAAGTTGTATAACACATTAAAGCACCTAATCCTATAAACAACAGAACAAGAAGCACAAAGACTTAAGTTTGATTCCTAGCCTTCCACTTGAGTGACCACAGGTAAATAAGCTAACATGACTGTGCTTTAATTTCTTAGTGATAATGCTTCATCATTATTTATATTAATTGGCTCTGCTTCACTGTTGTGGCTTCTGACCTCATCACAACTGACACTCTTCTCTCCATCCCTATCAAGCATTTCTTAGTTGTTAAACCTGATGGCCTTTTCTCTCTGCTCATCTTTCTTGACCTCTCTGCATTAGCTGATCTTATTGATTATACCTTTCTCCTGAGTACTCTCTACCCTCTGAACTCAATATTTCCTCTTGGTTGTCCTATTTATTTGATTGGTACTTTTCTTATCTCCTTTGCAAGTTCATATTCCATGCTTTTGCTTTGCATATTGTACCCCCTAACTTGGATGTGACCAAAGGCTGTGTCCTGGACCCTCTTCTGTTCTCTCACTCGACCTCATCACCTTCCAGAGGATTAATAATTACCTCCATGCCAGTGATCCCTAACTCTGGATATCCAGATCTAATCTCTCTCCTTAGCTCAAGCTGACATTTCAAAATATTTCAATCTGGATGTCCCTTAGGCATCTCAGACTCAATGTATTTTAAATAGAATTCATTTTCTTTACTCCAAAATCCTCCACACTTCTAATCTTTTCTAATTCTGTTGAGGAAATTGTCAACCTTCCATTCACCCAACTTAGTAATCTTATTTTTATTTTCAACTCCAGTCTCCTTCATCCCATATATTTGAAACTTGTACTTTGTACTCCACAATTTCTCTTCCATCCATTCCCTTTCCTCTATAGGTGGCTATCACTCCATTTCAAATTATCACTTCCTTTCTCAAGTTTACCTCCCATCATCCACATCACTATCTCAAGTGACTCTCTGATAGTAATGCTCTGACCATGTTACCCTACTCAATAAATTTCAGTAATTGTCTGTTGCCAGAATAATGATAAGCAAATCTACCTAGCTTTTAAAGCTTATCACAATCTGACATCATTCTGCTTCTCTAACCTTTCAATACATGCCCCTCTTTTTCACAATGTGTGACCCAAGAAAACTTGTCTTTTGCTGTTTTTCATATGTTTCACTTAATTTCTTATCTCCATGCCTTTGGCCTTGGTTCTTTCTCATGCCTAAAACATTCTCCTACCTCACCTCCATGTCACAAAATCCTTTGTTTCCTTCAAAAATCTGTTCAAGTGATACTTTTTACCTGAAGCTTTTCCTAAGCACCTCCCTATCTGTTAATACCAGTCCCTTCCAATTCCCTCCAAATATTAAGTGTCCTTTATATTTGAATGTAGTTGATGTCTCCACACAGAATCAAAGCTCCTTGAAGGTAGAGATTTTTATTTTTGTGTCTAATGCATGGAATATAGAAAGTTCTTAATACATTTTTGTTTATTGAAGAGGCATATGATGACAATAAATCAGTCAGGGTCTATGAAATGCTTTGTAAATAGGTGTAGAGTTAGTATTTGTTGAATAAGAAAAGTTACTCTAGAGAGGTTATCATCATTAAAAATACCCTGTTAAAAAAATGTTTTTATCTTGCAACAATTATCCTAATGATAGATTTTAGCCTATACTTTCTATATTTTATGTAGAAGAAAGTTACATAATGGGAAAATGCAAGTTTTATCAAAATGTAGAACAATTCGATAAGAATGAAAATTTTTCTTTTGAGTATCTCATATTTGTATAGCACTCAATAGTTTTTTTTTTCTTTTTTAGAGGATGAGACCTAGGCCTTGCCCAACAAGAAGGAAGATAAGATAAAGTCACAAAAAAAAGTTAATGACTAATTCCGTATTTTTATTTTTATATAGAGGTAGTATGTGTTCATTTCACAAATTATTTCAATTAAAATGTAGTATAGAGATAATTATAGGAAGAAGGATAACAATTTGATAAATATTAATTCTAAGTGAATTAAATGAGAGATAAATATATAATGACATTGTCAGCATTCCAAAGAGATGTGGACATACAGGACATGGAACATGTGGCAGCAGGCAGAATGGGTAAAAGGTATCGGAGAAGATGCTGATGCCAGAGTAATAAACATTTGGGTGGAAGCCAATGAGGAGAACAGCATCACTGGAGCAAAGAGTTCAAGGTCAAGAGTATGGGAGTAAAAGTTTAAAAAGGTAGAACGAATTTGGATTATGGAGAGTGTTAGAAACTAGACAGAAGAGTCAAAATATAATGTGTAAAGCAACAAAGAAACCTCTCTTAAATTCTTGAGCAGGGGACCAATCTGGATTAATTTATTCTAATGTTGATATGCAGAATAGTTTGAAGAGCAGAAAGATAGAAGACTAACTAGAAGTTTACGATGTTCAGATCTGGGATAATTGGTACTAGATGAAGTTGTGGCCATGAGAATGGGGGATGGGAATGGATGAATATGCAAAAAACAACAAAGATTTTAGTGAATCTGAGGGTCAAAAAAGAGAGGGGAGTAAAAAGAATGACTCCATAGGAAACTAAAGTACACTTTTCTGTAAATGGAGAGTGTAAGAGGAGGAAACTATAAATTCAGTTTTTGACACATTGAAATCACTTTTTTTAACCTATGTGTAAAAGTTTACATTTGTCACTGTACTTTGCCAGATTTGGTCTGTCTTTATGTCAATATATTTTTGGATCCTTATTCTCATGTCCAGTATATTGTATACAGTAAACAATTAGAGAGGTATTACTAAGTAAAAGTTCACATGAAAAAGATCTAGATTAGTTGAATGTGACCTTCAACTATGTCAATAGTTTGCAATAGCATCTAGAAAAATTAATAAAATTTTAGGCTGCATTAGAAAGGGAACAATGTCTAGAATAGAGGTGGGGAACCTGCAACCTCAAGGCCACATGTGACCCTTTAGGTCCTTAAGTGCATTCCTTTGAATACAAATCTCCTTAATAAAAAAGGCTTTTTGCTTTAAAACTTGGACTCAGTCAAAAGGCCACACACAAGGACCTAGAAAACAGGTTCTCTACTCTTGATCTAGAAGAAAGAAAGTTTCCATTATCCAAAACAGGACTTTTTCTTGGTCAGACCACATTAGGAGTATTGAGTTCAGTTCTGTAAGCCTTATTTTAGGATGAGCCCAAACTGTTTAAATACAAAAAAGTATTCCAGGCAAAGCAAACAGGATATTGTACTATAGAGTGCTGACATGTCATGAGGATTGATTGAAGCAAATGCTAATGTTTAACATGAACAAAAGGAATCTTAAAGAGATAGGATAACTATCTTAAGGACATTGAAGAGCTGTCATATAGAAGAAGGATTAGCTTTTTCATGGCAGATGTCCAAGAGGCAGGATAACTAAAGCACAGGTGAGTAATCCACACTGGATATGGACATCATTAGCACAAAAATGAGAGCTGAAATTACAAGAATATAGAACATTGAGACAAATATAGAAACATAAAATTTCATAGGGAGAAATGTAATTTTTTACATTTGGATATTTAGATTGAAAATAATAAATGTCACAGTTATAAGACGGGGAGATATGGATAGGCAAGACTTCATCTGAAAAGGATCAGGGTAGTGGAAGGAGATTAGTGAACTATAAGCTAAAGGTAAGTTAACAGCTGTGATATGACATCAGGAAATTTGATGAAACCTTAGGATGTATTAAGAAAAGAACAATGTTAAGTAATATGGAAGTGAAACTGTACTCTGCTGTGATCAAACCATATCTAGATTGTTATATTCATTTCTGGACACCACATTTTATTAAAAAAAAAAAAAAAAACATTAATCAGATAGGGGATTGTAATGTTACCACTACAATGAGAGTTTGAATATCTTCCCCACCCTGCCCATTAAGGAAAGTTTGATTAGGGGAGGTCCACACATTTTGTTAATTCTCCAACGAGGCACTGGTTCTCAAGGGCTGTGATGTCCTCTGGCCCTAAAAACATGACTTACTCATTGGAAGTATTTGGCCAGACAAAAGGCAGCCAACAAGAAGCCCCAGGCTTTGAAAACCCAGGTTTTGGTGCTTCTCTCTCTAGTAACTATGTATGTATGATCAGACAGTTATCTGTCTGTTGATCTGTGATGTATGCATTATTTATGGTCAGGCAGCTGGAAGCCCTGTCTGTTGATTTTTTTAATTCTCTGTATTTTCTCTGAAATTCAGGGCACTGACTCTTCCACCTAAATGAAGTGAATGATATATGTGCTTGATTAAAGTGATTGTTGACCCTTCAAAAGTTGCTTTCATTTTAGAAATGCCGAATTAAGAACTTATCCAGCAGGCCCTCCTGCATATGTCAAAGTCCTTGCTTTTACAGGAATAGCCAAAGGAAGACAACCTGGATGGTGAATTGTCACCATATGAGAATTCTTAGCCTGACAAACAGACTTAGGTCTAGGGATAGGAGCACTGAAGTATTATGGAAGAGGGATCAGATTTGTTCCACTTTGATCAGAGGGCCATAACTAGAAATAATGGCTGGAGATTATAAAGAGGCAAATTTAGGCAAAAGACAGGGCAGATAGGTGGCACAGGGATTAATTGGTTTGGAATCAGGAAGGCTCATCCTCATGAGTTCAAATCCCACCTCAGACAGTAGCTTTATGACTGTGGGCAAGACCCTGTTCCTCATCTATAAAATGAACTGGAGAAGAAAATGGCAAACAAGTCTAGTATCTTTGTATCAGTAAACACCCTAAAATACACAGGGGGGCCTGCTACCATAAGTTTTTTGATCTGCTTCTCTAAAAGGAAAGGCAACTTTTGAGGGGTTAACAATCACTTTAATCAAGCACAGGTATCAGAGAAAATCAAAATCAAAATTTCAGAAAAATCAAAAATCTACAGACAGCACTTCCAAACTGCCTGACCATTAATTAACATACCCACATCTTTACCAGATATGAAAGCACCAACATCTGGGTTTTCAAAGCCGGGGTTGCTGCTTAGCAGCTTCCCAGACTTTCATCTGGCACTCAAACTTTCTTCCAAAAACTAATCCCCAAAGTAAAACCTCACCCTCAGATTATTTATACACTTTTCAGAGCCAGAGGGCATAATCCTCTGACCCAGTGCCTCAACAGAAAAAAAAGGTACAAAACAATTCCCCTAATCAGGCTTCCCTTAGTGGGCAGCCTCATCAATGAATGGGGAAGATCTTCTTTAATCACATTCTAATAGAAGCATTATACTTCTTGATTATAATAAAACAAAACCAGCAAAAGATCTTATTTTGCTTGGCCTTACATTCTACCCTTCCAGGATCCTCTTACCTTCTAAATGGCCAAGTATCCTGGAATAAATAGATATTAACATTTCTTAAGTAAATATAACATAATTCACATTTGCAGAATACATAGCATAGCAATTTATTACCAGGGTGGCCAAATGGCTTTAAACAAACAGAAAGGTATATATGTAACTTAATATCATTCTTTGAAGAGAAAGCAACCAGCCCCTCCTTCTTCATTCCCAAACAGAAATGTCCAAGCAAAGTCCTCTTGGGGGTGTGTCCTCCCCACACTGCACTCTCAGGTGCATGCTCTAAGGAGCCAAATCCATCTTAACAATGCTTCTAAGGCCTGAGGGATGTCTTGGCAACAAGGCCATCAGGGTGGGCTCCATGGGAGTACATGGCACTTTCCCCCCACCCACCATAGACAACTCGATCCACTGGGTCCCAAACTGTCCCAGGAGAATGCTGCAAAAAAAGCACCCTCAGTTCCTTGCTGCTCCGTCTCAATCTTGCCCCAGGGCTTAACTCTGAGTTCCTGGGTTCCTCCTTCTCCAGGAGAAGCCAGCCCTTCCCAGCTCCCTCTTGGGTCTGTTCAAAGGCAGCTCTGTGTTCCTGTTCATCTCACCTCACCAAAGTCAGCACACAGGCCATTCTCCACTTCTGCTGATTGGTCTGGCACACAGTTTCTCACTGAGGTTCCAGGGCTCCATTCTAAGCTCTGGCTGTTCTGGTCTAGTTTCTGAATACAACATACTTTCAGGGCCTTCACCCCTTTGGCACAGTCCTAAGCCCTGGCTCTGGCCACCTTCACCTCCCAGGGCTCCACAAAATCATAGCCATTACAACTGGGAAATGACAATTATCCCAGTCTCCATACTCTCCTTTTAATTTATGCAGATCCCATCCTCATCACCATAGTGTATCAGAAAGCACCCTAACATACACAGGGAGACCTGCTACCATAGGTTCTTTGATCTGCTTCTCTAAAAGGAAAGGCAACTTTTGAGAGGTTGACAATCACTTTAATCAAGCACAGGTATCAGAGAAAATCAAAATTCAGGAGAAATCAAAAATCTACAGACAGCACTTCCAAACTGCCTGATCATTAACATACATACATCTTTACCAGAGAGGGAAGCACCAACATTTGGGTTTTCAAAGCTGGGATCGCTGCTTAGCAGCTTCCCAGATCCATCTGGCACTCAAGTCTTCTTCCAAAAACTAATCCCCAAAGTAAAACCTCACCCTCAGAGTATTTATACACTTTTCAGAGCCAGAGGGCATAACTCTCTGACCCAGTGCCTTATTAGAAAAAAAAAAAAAAAAAGGTACTTGGGACCCTCCTGTAGAACAATTCCCCTAATCAAGCTTCCTTCAATGGGCAGGCCCATCAGTGGGAGGGGAAGATCTTCTTTAATCACATTCAAATAGAGGCATTATATTTCTTAATCAAACTAAAACAAACAAGAGCAAAAGATCTTACTTTGCTTGGTCTCCCATTAAAATGACTCAATGACAATAAAGTTTAAGATAAGGAAAACTTTCAGTTATCCAAAAATGGAATGTATTGTCCTTCAAGGCCTAGCAACTTTCCTGTTCTTGGAGGTTTTCAAGAAATATATGACTCGCCATTTATTAGGTACATTATGCAGAGAATTCTTTTTTCAAGGTTATGGACTGGGCTAGAAGGCCTCTGAGGCTGTTCTAATTCTGTAAATCATTTATTCAAGGGAGCAAATAAATTAAAGAACAAAATGCTCAAGGCCAAAACTGTGAATTCTACTTTTGTTTGCATAACATTATTTATACTTTGATCTGTGATTGTATCAGTGTGAATATTGCCTCCTTCAGTAGAGGTCACAAACCTCTGTACCACCTCATCTTGGACAGTTATTATCTGTGATTTTCCCTGCTCACACTCTCACTTAACATAGTTACAGGTTTCCACTTCATTTTCTAATATCTTGGTAGGACTTTGATTATGTATTTTAGTCTCTCTTTCTTGACTAGCCCATTGACTCTTATAAGCATTCCTGTCCTTGATAATATCTCTAAATCCTCTTTTTATTTCTCCTTTTTCCCTTTCACTGCTCACTAGAGTTTTGCTTTGGAACACAACCTCTCTCCATCTTTCCTACTTTTCCCCTCCCTTTCCTTTCCCCTTTACCCTCCTGCTGCCTATACGTCAACTTAGATTTCTATACTGAACTGAGCATATTTTCCCACCTTTTTGCCAAATCCAGTGAAAGTGAGGTTCAAACAATGCTCATCTCCCTCCCTTCTTTCCCTCTACCTGTAATAGGTTTTTGTCCCTCTTCATACGATATAATTTACCCTTTTCTTCCTCCTCCTCTCCTCTTCACCCATTACAATCCCTTTTCCCCACTTACTAAGAGTTTTATATCATCACATCAAAATCAATATATACCCACTCCCTCTGTCTATATATGTCCCTTCTAAATATCATAGTAAAGATACAGCTCTCAAGAGTTACAAGTATCATCTTCCCATGCAGGAATGTAAACAATTTGCCTTTATTGAACAACATGTTTTTTTTCTTTCCTGTTTACCTTTTGATGTCTCTCTTGATTTGTCCCTCTCGTTGCCTGAAAGATTATGCCCCGTTTTTCTGGGTAATTGATCCTTGATTGTAATTCAAGCTTCTTTGCCTTATGGAATATAATATTCCAATCCCTCTGATCTTTTAATGTGGAAGCTGAAAGGTCCTGTGTAATCCTGACTGTGATTCCATGGTATTTGAATTACTTCTTTCTGGCTGCTTGCAGTATTTTCTCCTTGACCTGATAATTCTGAAATTTGGCAACAATATTCTTTGGCATTTTCAATTTGGGATCTCTTTCAGGAGGTGATGGGTGACTTCTTTGGATGACTATTTTACCGTCTGGTTCTAGGACCTCAGGGCAGTTCTCCTTAATGATTTCTTGAAAAATGCTGTCCAGGCCCTTTTTTATATCATGGCTTTTAGGTAGACCAATAATTCTTAAATTATCTCTCCTGGATCTATTTTCCAAGTAAGTGATTTTTCAAATGAGATATATTCAAATGAGGTTTTCTCCTATTTTTTTCTTCTTTTGATTTCGTTTGATTGTTGATGTCTCATAGCATCATTAGCTTCCACTTGCCCAATTCTAAATTTTAATGAATTATTTTCTTCAATTAACTTTTGTATCTCCTTTTCCATTTGGCCAATTTTTAAGGAGTTTTTTCCTTTGGGTGTACTTCTTTTCATTTTGTCAATTGTATTTTTAAAGGAATTGTTTGCTTTTTTTTCTATCTCTCCTATTTGACTTTTTAAATCCTTCTTGAGCTCTTCCAAGAAGAGTTTTTGGGTGTGAGACAGGTTCATATTCCCCTTTGAGGACAATACTATCTCCTTCTGAATTTGTGTTTTGGTCTTCTCTCTAAGTAATCAGAATCTATAGTCTTTGTTTTGCTGTGTTGCTTTTTGCTCATGGTGTTTGCCTTTTCACTGGCTTTTAAAGTTTATCTCTGCTTCTGGGGCTCAGGGAGCGTATCCCACACATCTTGTGCTGAGGTCTAGGTGCTTGCTTACTGGCTTTGTCTGCTGGGGCCTCAGGTTCTGGCAACTGGAGGCTAGAGAGACTGTGGTGGAACTGGTAATGGTGGCTGATGGAGCTTGCAAGGTGGTGAATGAGGATGGGGTGGGGTGGTCTGGTCACTGGTGGTTGCCTCCTCACCCAGGGCTAGGCTAGAGTATGGGTAGGCTCAGATGCTGGTGGAAACCCATCTACAGGCCCCACTGGTGGTCCTCCACACTGGTGTCTGCTGATTCCCCTGTCTAGTCCCCCTAGTAGGGGGTCCTGGTGTTGGCGCTTGCCCACTCTACCACCTTGGGGCTCAGAATCTCCCATTGGTTCATTGAGGTGGGGCTTTCTCTTGGCTTGACACATCCCATCTTGTACTGGTCCTCTTCAGCCACAACAAGAAGGACCTTTCTTGTTAATTCCCCCCGTCTCATGAACTGAAAGATTGCTGTATCCTATCTTTACAAGATTTTTCCTGGAGCAATATTTTCTAGGTTTTTCAAGGTCAGCAAGGGAGAGTGAGAAAGACTTACTACTCCATCTTGACTCTCAGAAGTCTCTAAATCCTCTTCTTAAGCATGACATCACTTACAGTATGTTACAGTCTACTGTTTTTCAGTTATCATTTGGTTATTTCTAATTTTGATTTTTCTGAGATTATGGTATATGATGTAAGCCACAATGAATACTCAGGAGAATAATAGTGTTGAATTTAAAAGATGTCTGTTATTACAGTGAGCTCATTGGAGATAGAAAGCTTTAATACATCTCTTTGTAACTTCCACCCATTGCTCCAAGGTCTGCCCTTTGTGTTAGCATGATTGAGTCAATAAGGATTTATTGTGACTAGTGTGTTCCAAGCACTGTACTAAACAAAGCACTGGTGATAAAAAGAATGGCAAAAGACAGTCCATGTTTCATTGCATGATGATCAATTTTGATAGATTGAGATCTTCTCAACAATGCAAGGATTTAAGACAATTTCAAAAGACTCATGATGGGAAATGCTATCCACGTCCAGAGAAAGAGCTATGGTGTCTGAATGCAGAGCGAAGCACGCGATTTTCTCTTTTTTTGTTTGTTGTTTCTTCTTTCTCATGGTTTTTGTCTTTGGTTTTAATTCTTCTCGACAACATGACTGATGTGGAAATATGTTTAATATAAATGTGTGTGTACATGCATATATGTGTATATGTGTGTACATGTATATATACATACATATGTATTATATATATGTATATGTGTGTGTGTGTGTGTATATATATATAGCCTATATCAGATTGCACACCATCTTGAGAGGGAGGGAGGAGAAAGAGAATAAAATTTAGAACTCAGAATCTTACAGAAGTGAATGTTGAAAACTAAATAAATTTATAATAAATAAATAAATTTATTACTTTTTAAAAAGACAATCCATGTTCTCAAGGAACTTACAGTGTAATGGAGGAAATAACATGAATATGACTATGTACAAATATATATGTGTGTATATATACATATACACTCATATATATGGATACATATACACACATATGTACGTATGTATATATGTAATAAGAGATAATACAGGAAGGCCCTAGTGTTAAGGAAGATCAGGAAAGGCTTGTCCCAGATCAGATTTGAGCTGGAATTTGAAGGAATTCAAGGAAATCAGGTAGAAGTGAGGAAGGAGAGAACTCTAGAAATAGAGGACAGCTTATGAAAATGCCCAGTATTTAGAGATGGTGTGTCTTGTGTGAGTAACAGTGTATATATAGGTAGAAGACATCTCTTCTTTCTTCTGCATCACATCTCTGAAAATCTTTGAAGATACCTCCTAACCTTTCTTTCTCAGGCCTCATTATTTCTAGTTTATTCGACTCATCTTCAGTCAAAATTACCTCAATGTCCTTCACCAGAGGTGGCCTCTTGTGAATAACTATAGCTACTGCTACCTTCAGATCTACAGCTTTTCCAGCTTTCCAGTTTAACAATGTCAATGAAGTTTCTAATCTTAATAAAAATTAAGCTTATCACAACGTGCTTGATTTTCAAATATATTCTGGTCCAATTTACTTCAGATATCCAGTATAAATATGTTCATGTGTCCAGGGAGGGAGGGGCTGGAGAGGGGGAATGATTTCACTTGGGGAAAACACAGCTTCTGTAAAATAAATTTCAGACTCATTCTTTATAGTCCATGAGTAATTGGCCACTAGGCAATGATGTAGCTTATCCCTCAAGGTAAAAAAGTATGCTTACTTATAATGAGATGAGTATACTGAAATAGTCCCAGATTTGAATCTATGAAGGCTTGGTTTCAAATCTCACCTCTGACACACAGTGGTTATATGACCTTGGTCAGGTAACAGAGTTCCTTCTACTAAATAAATCAAAGATCTGGCTTCTATTCCTATCTCTAATGAATGAGAATGTTTCTTAATAGACCCTTCCTTTGGCAATTCTTATGATTTTCTTGGAACAACTACATGATATGGTGAAATTAATTAAGAGAAGAATACTCAAAAAGGCTCTGAGGAGGTGCTGTTTGTTAAGGAGGGAGGTTTGGTGATTTTAGTAACTTGTACTACAAATTGAAAGGAAATCCATTTGATGAGAATGGATGGTTACAAACAATTAGATGCAATTTAACATATAACAAGAGTGTTTCTATTTGTAGAAGCAATGTTTAAATTTATACATTTTGTAAGATAGATGTCTTTTTCCCCACACCTGGCAAATCACTTTTTGCTTAACAAGGTCTCCTGAATAGCTTCCAGGATTGGAAAATGTCCAGTAAGGCTAACATTTTGACTTTATATCCCCCTTGACCAACCACATAAACTATAAAACTTCTTTCATGTGTAGATATTGTACAACTGAAGCTGAGGGATTTTTGACAATTCCCTTTGCAGGTCATCTTTAGGCAATAAAACAAAAAGTGATGGCCTGTAATGTTTCCTGTTTTATTTATACAGAATAATAAGGCCAAAAGAGAAGCTAAAATATTTTATATAACAGCTCTATTCAGAGTTCATGTACATGGATATACTTGAAGTATTTCCTTTACAATTATTTTTAGTTCCCTAATAACAGCCATTTATTTAAATATTTAACTACCTGTGGAATTCATTCTAAAATGAATTGTATACAGTTCCACCATTTCTTGATGCAGACTCATTATTACACACCACTGGGATTATACTATTCTCTAACTTCATCGTTCAATTCAACTTTACCACCATTGATCAAATGCCCTCTCTTGTTCTAGGTGTCAGGGATATGAAGGCAACAACTTGCATGGTCCATCATCAATGAGCCTACGTTCTAGTTAGTCTGTCTAGATTTTATTTTGTTCCCTCCATTATCAACTGCCATGTCTCTTTGAGACCCCAAATCACCAAGCTGTAGTTAACTACAGGTCGGAATATTATAACCTTAAATTTGTTAATAATAGCACTTCAAGTAAGACTAAACAGGATCTGAGTCAAAATTTAGGACCTCTCCAATAGAGAAAAAGCACATGGTATTTATATTGGTAGAAACATTCTCATGTTTCTACACATGCACAAACTTACATTTCTTCTTCCCTTTTCCCTTGCCAGTTTCTATTTACCACACCCCATCTCTTCACTTGAGTTTGGCCAGTGTGCCCATGGAACTGACTTCCCTACTCTGGTTCTCATCTCTTCTTGCCAATATGGAATACTCATAGAGTAATTATGTGAGAATAAGTGAAATTTTTGACCAGTGTGTTGGTGTACATCTGTTGTTTGCCAGCATAACTAAAACTCACAATACAAGACTGAAAAAAATGCCTGATGAAAGATACTGGGAAACCTTTGGCCTTTTATATATGCTTTATAGCTATGTTGCGCAAGAGTAGAGAAAGTCATACCATTGGATAAATGAAGTATTGCCAAGTATCTAGAGGAGTGTGGGTTGGATGTGTAAATAAATTACTTCTAAGTTTACACATGCTATGTATCTTAATTGGAGAGTTAACTGGATGCTTAATTGTGTGACAAGCTAAATCACAGTCATAATCACAGAAACTTTAAGAGTTGGAAGGAACATCAGAAACTCTTCCAACATGTCTCTAAGAGAAAAAAAAAACACCTCTGCAAAAATCTTGAACCTGTTTTCCTTTAAGGCATTCAATGAGGAAGAAACCACTACCTCTTGAAGAAGCCCCTTTGACTTTTGGCAGGTCTAATTGTTAGAAATTCCTGGCATCGATCATAATTTACCCTCTCTAACTTTCATCTGCTGGTCCAAGCAGAATAAGTTAATTCTTTTTTTGCCCATATGATAGCTATGTAATCATTTGAAGATAATTATTATGACCCCTGGAAACCTTCTCTTCTATTGTCTAAACACTGCCATTTCCCTCAACCTATCCTCATAGATGACAGTCTTCTGTCTCCACCATCATTCCCATCACCCTCTTACAGATATGTTCCATCTTGTCAATGTCCATCCTAACGTGGGTCCCAGAAGTAAACACAGCACATCAGGTGTGAGCTGGGCATTACCTGTTGATGCTCTGATGATTAAAGCATGAATAGAGGCTAAAAGCAGGGTAGAAAGAGCTGCTGTATTTTTATGGCAACAAGTGGATTTTGAGTTGGATTAAAATCTGGGTGATGCTAAAGATTAATTTAGAAAAAAAGACTAATGAAACTGTTCAATCTCAACTGTAAACTGAAAAAAATCTAGTCTTATGTTTTGAGTATGAGTAAAGTATTATTTAGAATTATTTTGATGTGGAGTAACATTTTCAAAAAGAAGGCTAAAAGTCAATGTTAAAAATGTTGCATTATGTATATTGTCCTCCTGGCTCCACTGCACTTTGCTTTGGTTTATACAGCTAATTGCAGACTTGTATGGGCAATACATGTAATGAAAACAGTGGAAATGAAGAACACTAAAATGAAGTTAAAGTCTAGGTAATTATAATGACCAATGTTGGCCCCATAGAAGAGGTTAGAAAACCCCTCCCTCCTTTGTGTAGAGAGGTGGGACTCCAGGTATGGAATGTTGCACACAAAAAATATTTTTACAGAACTGCATTTGTTTGCATTTCTGCGTGTGCAATATTTAGACTATATCAATTCATTTGACATCTCTATTCTTGTCTGTAAAATGGGGATAATCCTTATACTTCTCAACCCTAAGAGATCCCATTTAAGAGAATCAAATGAAATGACAAATATGAATGCATTCTAAAACCATGGAGAATTATGTAACTACGAGCTTTGATTTTGCTTACTAATTTACTATTAATGATAAAGAGCATGTTTGAATGTTTAAATCTTCACCATACATGTGGAAAATTCTGATTTATCCCTAAGATAACTAAAGCGTGAAATACTGAGAAGTTGTAAAAATTATAAAAATTAATCTATTCAGTTTCAAGAATTAGTTACCAAATCCATGTTATGCATAGTATAAATATATTAAAATCAATTTTAAATTAAGAAGATAAAGAATGAAAAACAATTCTGAAAATATGCCATGACTCATGTACTTTACAATTTTGTATTTTTTTTTAAACTGATGCTATAATTTTTCAAGGTTTATACTTTTTTCCCCACTTACATACATTATAAAATGGTTTGGAATGGAGATAATACTAGAGGGTTTCCTGTTTTTGTTAGTGATGGTTGTTTTTCATGTTTGATGTTTCTCTTAATTTCTTAGTAACATGCTTGGGTCCTGTAAAAGAGTTTTATGCCTTTCATCTATTTTATTTTAAAAGATATGTCCTATGGTGGAGGCATAAAATATCACCAACTAAGGTCTAGGAGGGGGTCTTGCTACCAGTTTAGAGTATACAGCATGCCAAAAGCCTCTATGCAATTTAAAGCTTAATACAGCACAAATACTTTGAAGACATTCTAAATATATTAAATTATTGATATATGTGGATACAATTCTTCAATGACTTCTTCACATGATGAAAAGTAAAAATTGCTGCTTCATTTAGGAGCTTCTAATTGTTCTCCCTTTAGATTTTAGTCAGAAATTCACTGAAGGAGTTAGTCTCTCTGAGTGATTTTCTTACACTTTTGATGCTAGTAGAAGCCTTTGAGACCACTGACTCCAAACATTTACTTTACAAATGAGGAAACTAAGGATCTGAGAGGTTAAGTGTAGTAGATGTGAGAGCCAGGATTTAAGCCCAGTTCCTCTGCCTTTCCACACCAGAACAGGTTGTCTTTCATATTGTCTTTTGCCAGTTATGACCACCCTAACTCCCTCTTTCCTTAATATGGTACAATGGGAAAAAAATTGATCTTGGAGACAAGACTCTTGTCCCTCTCTGGGAAATCCAGTTAATTTCTCTTTGTCTGTAGCTAACTAAGAAGGAAGAGAGGAAGGGATGGATGGAGGAAGGAAGGAAGGAAGGAAGGAAGGAAGGAAGGAAGGAAGGAAGGAAGGAAGGAAGGAAGGAAGGAAAAGTTGCTGTTCTGCACTAGTAGAAGGAAGAAGGAGCTTCTTCTCTGGAAAGCTCCATAAACAAGTAAAATCACAAGTCTAGGAAAAAATTACTAAAAGAACAGAGTAGATACTAGAAATTATTTAGTAGACCAAATTTTGCTTATCTCCCCCCACCAAGGGAGATATTTTGTTTTTAATCTCTTTCCCTACAAAAAACAACAGAAGAAACATTTTATTCTGAATCAGTTTGAAAGAAAAGGCAGAGATCTGTTGAAAGTGAGACTACTAGTACTGTAGTGAGAGAGATGAACTGTGAAGGCGGAGACAGTTTGTGGAGGTATAATAAGGCTTTGTAAAGATTTCCTCTGTCCTTCTCTGCCCTTTTGATTCCCTTGACCATTCTTTTATGTTTCCTTACCTGACTTTCAAAAATAATGCATGAATGTAGGATATTTCATTCATTCTGGCAACAATATATCATCACTATAATTTAAAAAAAAACATTTCCAAGTGATCCATTTCTAGTATTCCTTTGGAATGGGTGGCAGATCCAAATTTTGGTGAATTTCTGCTTCTCTATTCTAGCAGATATGTGAGCATTTGTTGATTGTGAGCAGATTGGTCTCCACCCTCATGTGGGCTGTTTCCCAGTTCCTTCCTTCAGTAACATCATTCTTTCTAATCAGTACCATTGGCTCCATCTCTCAGAGGGATAGCTTTTCTTTCAAACTTGTTTGAAGAACAGTGAGTATATAGACGCCTGAAGTAACTACCTTAGAATGTACAACTCCAACTTATATACCACACTGCTGCCTTCTTGATTTAGGTGTTGGTCCGTATTCGTTGTTCATGTTCTACTTTTGAGGAATTATGACAATATGAATCAATAAAACAGGTCGTATTTACTTCAAGGTCCCAGTTTTATGAAGAAATTTCTAAGCAGTAATAAAATTTCTTTATCCTCCTCCCTCCATAGCTTGCCACCCATTACCTCTCACTAAGCTGCATTTAACACAAGGATGTGTACAAATCATTGATGCAACGAGCTCCAATGTTATCCTAGAGAAAGCAGTTTCTTTAAAAATCCAAAAACAAGTGGTGAAACAGCCAAACAAACTTCTAAAGAACAAAATTTGGGAGATCAGACTCATCCCTCCGTTGAAAGAATGAGAATATGGAAGAGAATGAGAGGATAGAAATTACCAGTTCTGTCTTAGTGATATAACAGGTGAAGGCACTAGTTTCATAGACAGTCTTTGAATTGGTATTCCATTGTCCTCTTTTCCTCACTCTCTCAGTGGCCCTGCTCTGCTTTCCTGTCTTGTCCACTGCAACAACTATTGCTGTCACCACCAAACCTCTGTGTACTTGGGAAACAGCACCAGCCTGCTTCCTCCCTGAGGCACCTCTTGTTCTCCTGTGCTCTGATGACCTCCATGGTTGATGACATGGTCTCAACATAGTTGCCCTTTGTCAGGGATTTTCATAGGATGAGGGAGAAATTAGTGTTTCATAGAAAGTCTCAACCACTAAGATGCTGAATCAGCTCATAGACCATCCATTCTAACTCCTTAGCAACTCCTTCTATAGTTTAGGGCAGCAGGGTCAAATTCAAATAGATATAGGGGCAGGTTGGCCATACATAAAGATCCCTGCAGATGGCATACTGACTTACAAAACCACCTATTAATATTATTTATGTCCTAGTGTGTTTTTATTTCTTCTGTTTGCTGTTTCCCAATTACATTTTAATCTGGTTCTGGTAAGGTGTCGCCAGTTGCCTGATTTAGACTTAATTAAGTATAAGTTCTAAGGGCAGAAAGAACTTAAAATGAAAGAACAAGCTCTTCAGCATCATTAGTATTTCCACATAGGACAAGTTAGCAAAATCTTCTGCCCTAATAACCTGAGATAATTTGGAAAATACTTTTAAAAGTGGGTTTTCCCATTTTATAGGTTTTAATGATAATCCAAGAACCCTGAACAATATATGATAAAATAAATAATACTGGTTTTGGAATTGGATATCCAAGTTTGAGTCTTATCTTAGACACTTTCTAGTTTTGTGATTTTAATTTTCTAAATCTGTTTCCTCATCTATAAAATGGTTCTCACAATGTCTTTACTTCCTACCTTGTAAAATTTTTGGGAAGAAAGTGCCCCATAAATACAAACCGGTGTTCGTTTTTCAAGGCACCATTTTAGTTTATTTTTCTTCAACTACTCTAGGAGATTTAAAAACATTTATCATTTCAAAATGAGAGCAGTGATAGTGTGTATATCCTGTATACTTACATGTATTCACATATGTGTGGCAGAGCATAGATAAAATCTACTAAATAAAACATTAGGAATTCATTTTTCTGTTGCAACAGTGATTTATTTCTTTCTCAAGTTGAATTGAATTATTTTGTATTTAGGTGAAAGAAAGATGTACAAAAGGATTTTGAGTTCCAGAACTTTACTTTTTAAAAAGACCTCATTCAATTTTTTAAAAAGCATTGTACCAGTAGCCACCTTGGCTATCAAAGGTATAAAAATGTCCTTTGTGGGGGTATCAGTTCAAACACCACTAAGCTGCATCACCCGTTTTATTCTTTGCAAGAAAGAAAAAATGCAACTTGTCAGGAAATTGCTTCTAGCTGTTGAAAGCTGTCTAAAATAGCTATGCCTTCTTTTATTGAAATGTTGGTTTTTACATGTGTTACTGAATTTATTATCAAACTTCCTTTTTCTTCCAAATTTGAACTTGCTGTAAATAATCCTCTTTCGAGAGTATGTCTAAAACAAAAACCAGCTGTTATGAGCCTACATATAACATCTTCCTGCTACCTGCTGAGGATTTTACAGCCCTGTTGCTAGCAGCTTATAATTTGTGGATACAAAGGGCTTAAGAGCACTTTGACCTTCAATTTCCTGTTCATTTGCCATTTAGTTCTGGTGTATTATGGCTAAGATCAATAGGGAAATGACAACTCCGAATTCTTAGGCGTGAAACACTAGTAATGCTGTAACTCTTACTTTTTATCATCTACTCAACTTCTCTATCTTCACAATTCCTTATACTTCACTAGAGGCATTTTTAAAGGACAGAATGAAGCAAAATTATATTTGTCCCTCTTCTCTTAAAAGTAACTAGGTAAATCCTTTTGAAGATTTCAAATCATTTAAATTATCTCTTCATTTAACTGTATATTTTATTCTTTCGCAGTAGTCAGCATCTTCACATCTAAGTTGATACAATCGAGCATAATATATGCCTAAGATGTTTTTTAAAGGAACACTGCTGCCAAATGAATCTTTCAAAATCATTTGATCAGAGTACAGATTGTACTTCCCAACTATTACCTTGCAAGTATTCACAAATGATTACCAAGAACATTGACTTAACTAATCAGATAGAAGATCATACACTACTGTCAGTTTCACAGCAGCAGTTAGGCTCACAAAGCTGAAAATGTGGTGTTTGAATAGTAAACATCTGGAATGTAGCGTTGAAGTTTAAAACACTTGCAGCAACCCATAACTCACAGTGAGCCCTTCAGAAGTATTCCTGGCACCCAATCTATTACCTCTGAGGAGTATAAGAAAAAATAAGAGGAGAAAATCAGTTAATGAAGGTTGCTGGACCGCTGAATAGTATTGTGAGGGGGGAATATGTTATCTTTTTTCTTTAACAGATTTCTTCTCCCTTATTAAGTATCAGACCTCAGGGTAGTGTTGTAAGAAGTCTTTTGAGGACAAGCTATTTGGGAAAACTTTGATTTTGTTGTATTTTTTAGCCATTTACCATATAGATATGTTTTCAAAGTACAAAGTACAAGGTTTTTTTTTTGTTTTTTTTAAGTGATTCTTATGAATGGGTATAAGCTGCAAGATGAACATAGATGCAGAAGGCTGTACTAGTAGGGGAAACTCGATATGGAAAGATGGTCCAGTTTTACCATGGTCTATTTTCCTGAGTATGTAGAAATGGGAATATTAAATTCCTAAATCTCTTCTGGAATTAGTATTCATAAACCTTGGCTGAGGGTTTGGGGGAAAGGGAGAGAGAAAAGCCTCTTTGAACTTTAAACAACAGAGCTGACATAATTCTAGAAAGACTTTATGTAAAATGACCTTGCACAGAATCATATCCTACCCTAACCTCAATTCCCTAGACACTGAATTTTGGGGTCCTTTTTTCCAGGTTGTTGTTGCCTCAGAAGTAAAGGCCTTTTTATAAAAAAGTATGCATTTAAATATGTCTCTGTATATGTACACCTATACTTATGTACACATGTATCTATACACACAAACACATGTATTTTTGTTTGTTTAAAACTATAATTTCATTTGTACAGAGAAGTCTCTCTATTAATGTAGATTGCCAACTTCTCTGTGACAGTCTTAGTCTTAAAACCTGTGGCTTTTAGAGATTCAGTAACTTCCCCAGGGGTCACATGGTATATATCAAAGGCAAGACTTAAATTTTCATCTTCCTGACTCCAAGACTGGCTATCTATCCACACTTTTCATCACATGTGTGTGCATGTATCACTATAATAATATAGAGATGCATGATATATATTTGCATAGGTATGTGTATATATGTATCATATGTATATATTTATACACACACACACACATACATACAGACAAAAATACCTGTACTCTTTTTTTTTAAATTTCCTTCACTCCTAAGGAAATAAAAGTGAAAGAAATAGCTTTGGTTTCCAAAGAATCCAGGCACATATGTAGTTGTATTCATGTCAATATATGTGTGCATAAATGTACATAGAACTAAAGAAATGAATAGTTAATGCATGCATTCATATGCATGTGTATAGGTAAGTATACTTATATATACTTAATTATATGCAACCTATGTACCTAAATGTTCCCATGTATATGTATATACAAATATGTGAAGATGCACACATGAATACATGTACTGCATGCATGTATACAAATGTATTCTCTATACATGTATATATGCACATGTAGAAATGTTCATATTTGATTATGCGCATCATTTCCTTCATACCTTCTTCTACATATATGTGCTTGATGGTCTCGTTGACTATTGTACTTCATGGCCTTTTTACATTAACGGTTGTAGCCATTAGCAGAGGGAGTGTGTACCCACACTGATGAAATCATAAACCACTCAAAGTATTCTGAATGATCCCTTGGGTAGAGCAAATAGTCCCATTTTCCATTTTGTGAACCTTGTTACTCTACTGAAAAATGCTTATTAGTCCATTTAAGTAATGACTTATTGAGAGATCATTACGAGGTAATTGCTCCAAAAAAGAAAAGTTTGAGTATACTTTCATTCCCTTGTATGATGGCAGAATGATTATAGAATTTAAACGAAAGTCCTGGCAATGGATAGGCTATCGTGTTTATATTCCCTTTGGGAAGTTCACATCTGCCTGAGAACTTATGTAGTCATGCATATAACCAAGGTTAGGATTTATGAATGGTCAGATTTTGTGTCCATAGAAACAGAGTTTTAAAATAGCCCCCTGGAATAGTGTGTTCACATAACATAAGTAATGTATAGCACAAACCTTTGGTAAAAAAGAGGGTTTCTGTTTTTTGTTAGTGATATAATCAAATATGCAGGCATTGTTTGGAAGTATCTCTCAGTCATCATGGCTTTGTAAAAAGGGAGATTTGAGACATGCATTCAAGGAGCATCTCCACCATTTAATAAGCCACAGGACCTTTAAATAATCATCAAATTTCTCTGAGCCTCAGTTTTCTTCATCTGTAGCATGAAAGTATTGGACAATATGACCTCTAAGATCCTCTCCCACTCAGCCTATGATTTCTGTGATTCAGTGAAGGATCAATTAAACAGAATTTTTCTTTGGTAATTTTCAGAGACTAGTCATTCAGCTTTCAGAGAATTTAACAGTATTTTCTAAATTAAGTATTGATTCAAGATCTGGTAAAGGATATTCACTTTGTATATAAAATACATTTATACAGATGTATACATTGACAAAAATGTATTGCCAACATAGTTCTAAATTTAAGAAAAAATATTAACTTTATATTATTATATTATAATATAATACAATACAATATAGCCATAATGCATATTATATAATATAAAATATAGGTCAAAGTATGCTGCCATCCCTTTTAGTCACTAAGTATTTATGAAACACCAACTATATTGCAAACACTATACTAAATGGTAAGAATACAAAGAAAAACAAAAATATCCTCTCCCTGCACATGCACACAGGCATGTACACGCACACACATATACATGCACACACATATACACGCACACACATACACATGCACACACACATACATACACACTACATGCACAAAAATGTATTCAGAATGAATATGATATATCAAAGTTAGAACCTGGTATTAGTCTATTCTCTGATATCAGTGTTGTACAATTATAAATTTGTTTCTTTATGTAAATTTCTTAATTATAATGCAGATTATATTATAGTGGCAGACTAATTTAAGATTACCTTCAATTTTGGTTTAATGATAGAATTAATAGGAAAAATTAAAATATGTTTCTTGTTATTCTAAATTGGCATAGGAATAAAGCCTAGCCAGGGGGTGAGGAACCTGTAGCCTCCAGGCCACATGTGGCCTTCTAGATCCTCAAGTGTGGCCCTATGATTGAATCTAAACTTCACACAGCAAATGCTCTTTATAAAAGAATTTGTTTTGTAAAACTTTGACTCAGGACCTAGAAGATCACATGTGACCTCAAGGCTGCAGGTTTCCCACCCCTGGACTAGACAGTGATTACATTAGTATAGGGGAATCCTGCAAGAGAATATTCCCTTTCCCAGTACAGATTGGTACCCTCTATCCAACTTAAGAGTCTTCATGACTTGCCCAGAGCACTGAGAGACTAAGAATTTGCCCGATGTCACAGAGCCACTATGTATCAGAAGCGAGACTTGTGTCCAAGCGTTCTATCCCTTGAGGTCAGTTCTCTGTCCGCTGCACCATGTTGCTTCTCAGTTTAAATGTATGTGTACACACACACACACACACACACACACACATATACATAATATTGATACATTTTAAATAGTTTAAATTAGTATAGACAGTGAAAAATGTCTTTTCAGTGGCAAATAGAAAAAACAGCTGATTCATGAGCTAAGTGAGAACTTGATGAACTCATGAGAGAATTATCCTCAAGTAAGTATCCATGCCAAAGGGGAAGCTTGCCATCAAATTGTACACTACAGAACAGACTAAGTATAGGCTAAAAAGACAAATGACTTAAAAGGATGACTTGTACATATAGGTGACAGCCCCCTTGCGACTCATTGCCCATAATGAGAAACATTTGTGTTTCATAATCCTACCACTAGGACCCGTTCAACAGAAGTTTCTGAGCTTGACAGTTACCTTTATTCAAAGAGTGAATATGTTTGGATAAACTTAATTGGACCTTGGAAGGATGCTTATTGGTTTCCTCTAGATCCTTTCATCATTGGTTCCCAAAGCACTGAGTCTTTCTACTTTTCCCTCTACACACTTTGCTGGGTTCTTTCAGCTGCCGGTGTTGCACTATTAACCTTTACGTTCAGGGATAACTATTAATGGTCATATATGTCCCTCAAGAGTAGTATGCCAGCTGAGAAAATAGCTTTTGATTTTCACTCAAGAAACCATAATCCTATTTTGGAGTTATATCCCCACCAAGTCATGTCTTTAACATCAATATATTTTAATATATGTATGTTTAGTAAAACAATATTTGTTGCCATTAGTATCCCTCAGATGACTAATATTTGAATTCTCCCAAGATTAATTTACTAATTTATTATAATTTATGATGGGATATCCTGGGTCATATCAGTTCTAAATTTTTTTCAAAAAAACTAGTATCTATTTTCTCCTCCTCCTTCCATACAGTGGGGAAAAGAAAAAGAAAATAAAACAATTTTAATACTTATGCATGGTCAAGCAGAAAAATGTGTCTCATTCTGCATATTTAATCTATCATTTCTCAGGAGGTGTGGGTCGCATTTTTCATCACTAGTCTTCTCTAATCATGGTCAGTCATTTGGTCAGAATTCTTACATTTCAAAATTGTTAATTTTTACAGGGTTTTGTTATAGTATAAATTATCCTCCTTGTTGTGTTCACCTTACTCTGCATCAGTTCATATAATTCTCTCCAGGTTTCTCTGAAACCTTCTCTTCATTTCCTATACCAGAGTAGAATTTTCATATACCATAAATCAATTCTTTTGAAAACTATCTCTCCTTTATTTTAATATAGTTAAGAATATAATTCCTTTTTTAACACAGTCTTTTTCTGTTTTTTGCTTGTTTTGGCATTTCAACTAGGTATCCCAAAAGTCATAGTATAGTTAAAGTCAATTTTAAAATTACACTAAGACTTTATGACATTTTGTACATTAATACTTACTTTTCTGTCCAAGAACCTAGAGTTTGAAAGGATAAAAACATTCAAGCATTAGCAAGGATACACATTTTAGGGAGAGTGATTTCTAAATTTTTCTTTTTCTTTTGCCCCTTCATCGAAAAGTTTTGAGTGCCTGCCTCTACTATATGCATATTTGGTCATCTATAAAGAATATGCATTCTACTGTACTAAGAAATACTACATTTTAAACTTTACATAAAAATAGAAAATAAAAGATCACATAAAGATGAATTAATATTTTTAAGAAGTCTTTTGTAGTAAGTAAAGAGTTGACCTCTGAGTCTGGATGTCCTAGGTTCAAGTCCCTCCACTGACATATGTATAATGCATGTATGTATGTATACACACATATGCGTACATATATATCTGAATTCCCTTGAAATTGGACCTTCCTTCTTTGATTGTATGATCTGGACAAATAATTTAATCTCTTAGTGCTGTTCTCTAAGACTTTAAATTTGTACAGAAGAGTTCTGACTTGAACTGGTAGGATTTTTCCTCATTCAAGAATTCCCTATGCCAGTGAAATCACACACTTAATCCATATCCCAAATATTTTATTTATAATGGCACATGTTTATACCACTAAAATATTGATATCATTACTAATAATGATATTTTAGCTAAAACAAAATGATTAGATAAGCTACATTTTAAAAATACGGATTTAACACTTTGTAGTACAGTGATTGAAAAGCATGGTGATAAATTCAGTTTATTTCAATACTTTGTTTTACTGCTACCATAATTGGAAAAGATTCCTTATAAAGTACTGTAGAGAAATCTTAATGGATGCTGTATGCTATTGGCTTCATACAGTAAATCGTTATGCTCCTTTATCATTCCCATCGACCAATTGTGCAAAAGTTCTTGTTTAAATTTGGCTAACAAATATCTTACCCAATGTCAATCATTTGATCTTACAAACTTATTGGAGGTCTTTTTAAAAAAAATATGTTTTCATAAATGAGTTCCAAATCCTTTAACACTATTCATCTGAAAGATTTTCAAACAGGTTAAAAATTCTGTTTCCAAATTTTCATTAACCCAGAGACGAGTAAGTATTCAGGAGAAGAGGATAGTCAACAGAATCAAATACCGCAGAGAAGTCAAGAATTTAAATCTTGAGAAAAGGCAATCTGGCTTCGCAATTAAGAGATTATTGGACATTTTGAGAAGTCAATGATGAGGAGGTTGAGAACCTGGGAAATTAGAAGTGTGCTAGTTAGTTCCTTTAGCAGAAATAAGAAAGAGAACATGTTGAGTCTGAAGGGGAAAATAAGGTAAAGAGATCAGCAAGGCACATGCAACCTATCCAGTGTCTTCTTTATTTATTTTTTAAAAAAAGTTATTTATTTTCAGTTTTCAACATTCACATCCACAAAATTTTGAATTTCAAATTTTCTCCCCATCTCTCCCTTCCCCTTGATGAGGGATAGAAGGGGGGTGTGAGACCCCCAAAAAGACCAGAGTATCAGGGCAGGTCATCTGGAGAAGAATTCATGGACCCAGGCATTGTTGAAGTCAAGGTAAAAATTTATTATGCTTTTCAGCAGGCAAGAGTTCTTAGGGAACGTGCAACCTTAAAAGGGTACAGGGAAAGTTTATATAGGACATTCTATATTGAAGCATATGCCAAATATGCCAACTAGGTGCTGTGGGATGAGATTAGGGAGTGGTTAAGGAGTGGTCAGTTCTTAAAGGAACATGCACTTTTGGTGTCTACTGCACAGGTATTTTACCCAAAGTTCATCAGTAAATAGCCCAAGGTGGGGTTGCCTAGAGGTGTGGTTTTAGGCCTGAAACATCACTAAGTCAATTAGCGATCAGAGCTGGCTCAGAAAAACTAGGTTGCCCTCATCAATGTCTTGTTAGACAAGTAAGGGAGTATAGGTATGTCTAACACTAATATATATATGATTGATCAGTGAATAGTAAATGTCATTATGACCTAGTGCACAGCCTGTTAAGCCAGTACACATCTGGTTCAAACTAATGAGTTCTATAGGTGCAGCTGGCTACTACAGCAAGAAGGGAGATAATGGTTGTTGTTAGAGCAGGCCGTGTCCTTGAGTTGGGGAGAAACTGACTGAGATAGTATTTTGAGGCTAGGGAGAATTGTGATTTTTAAAGACAAGTACATGCATCCAAGCACCCCATCACCCCCACCCCAAGAGAGCATGCAACACAACCACTCCTTTTCCCAATCTGACGTCCCTTCTGTCACCCCACCCCCTCCTCCTATTCCCTTCCCCTCTATTTCCCTGTAGGGCAAACTAGATTTCCATTGCTTGTACAACTTATTTCCCAGTTGCATTCAAAAACAATTTTTAACATTCATTTTTAAAACTTTGAGTTCCACATTCTATCCCATCCCCCCTCCCCATCCATCCTCATTGAGAAGGCAATCAATTCAATATAGGTTATACATATGTAGTCATGCAAAACACTTGTTAATGTTATGTTGTAAAAGACTATATTTCTCTCTATCCTGTCCCACCCTACATTTATTCTGTTCTCTCTTTTGACCTGCCTCTCTACCAAAGTGTATGCTTCCAATTACCCCTTCCACCTATCTGTCTTCTACTATCTCACCTCTCTTATCCCCTTCCTCCCTGCTTTCCAATAGGCATGTAGGAAAAAAAAAACTTCCATACCCAGTTGTGTGTATATGTCATTCCCTCCTGAAGCTAAATACAATGAAAGAAAGGCTCACTTATTCCTTTTCATCTTCCCCTCCATTGTAAAAACTTTCTTACCTCTTTTATGTGAGATGATTTACTACATTTTACCTCTCCCTTTAATACTGAGAAAGGTCTTATAAGTTACAAATATCATCTTTGTATGTAAGAATTTAACAGTTCAACTTTAGTAAGTCCCTTACAGTTTCTCTTTCCTGTTTACCTTTTCATGTTTCTCTTGATTCTTGTATTTGAAAGTCAGATTTTCTATTCAACTTTGGTCTTTTTGTTTAAATTTATTTATTTTACTTTTAACATTCATTTTCACAAAATTTTGGGTTCCAGATTTTCTCCCCATTTGTCCCCTCCCCCACCCCAAAACACTGAGCATTCTAATTGCCCCTATCACCAATCTGCCCTCTCTTCTATCATCCCTCCCTTCCCTTGTCCCCATCTTCTCTTTTGTCCTGTAGGGCCAGATAACTTTCTATACCCCATTACCTGTATTTCTTATTTCCTAGTAGCAAGAACAATACTCAACAGTTGTTCCTAAAACTTTGATTTCCAACATCTCTTCATCCCTCCCTCTCCACCCATTCCCTTTGGGAAGGCAACAAATTCAATATAGGCCATATCTGTGTAGTTTTGCAAATGACTTCCATAGTAGTGATATTATGTAAGACTAACTATATTTCCCTCCATCCTACCCTGCCCCCCATTGCTTCTATTCTCTCTTTGGATCCTGTCCCTCCCCAAAAGTGTTGACTTCAAATTGCTCCCTCCTCCCACTACCCTCCCTTCCATCATCCCCCCACCCTGCTTATCCCCTTCTCCCCCACTTTTATCTCTTACCTTCCCTCTTTTTCCCCTCCACTAAAAAGTCTTTTACTTGCTTCTTTTATGAGAGATAATTTGCCCCATTCCATTTCTCCCTTTCTCCTCCCAATATATTTCTCTCTCTCCACTTAATTTCATTTTTTTAAGATATGATCCCATCCTATTCAATTCACTCTGTGCTCTCTGTCTCTGTGTACGTATGTATGTCTGTGTGTGTGTGTGTGTGTGTGTGTGTGTGTGTGTGTGTGTGTGTAATCCCACCAACTACCCAGATACTGAAAAGTTTCAAGAGTTACAAATATTGTCTTTCCATGTAGGAATGTAAACAGTTCAACTCTGGTAAGTCCTTCATGACTTCTCTTTGCTGTTTACTTTTCCATGCTTCTTCTCATTTTTGTGTTTGAAAGTCAAATTTTCTTTTCAGCTCTGGTCTTTTCATCAAGAATGATTGAAAGTCCTCTATTTCATTGAAAGACCATATTTTCCCCTGAAGTATTATACTCAGTTTTGCTGGGTAGGTGATTCTTGGTTTGAGTCCTAGTTCATTTGACTTCTGGAATATCCTATTCCATGCCCTTCCATCCTTTAATGTAGAAGCTGCTAGATCTTGTGTTATCCTGATTGTATTTCCACAATACTGGAATTGTTGCTTGCAATATTTTCTCCTTGACCTGGGAATTCTGGAATTTGGCCACAATGTTCCTAGGAGTTTCTCTTTTTGGATCTCTTTCAAGTGGTGATCAGTGGATTCCTTGAATACTTATTTTGCCCTCTGGTTCTAGAATCTCAGGGCAGTTTTCCTTGATAATTTCATGAAAGATGATATCTAGGCTCTTTTTTTGATCATGGCTTTCAGGTAGTCCCATAATTTTTAAATTGTCTCTCCTGGATCTATTTTCCAGGTCAGTTGTTTTTCCAATGAGATATTTCACATTCTCTTCCATTTTTTTATTCTTTTGGTTTTGTTTGGTGATTTCTTGGTTTCTCATAAAGTCATTAGCCTCCATCTGTTCCATTCTAATTTTGAGAGAACTATTTTCTTCAGTGAGCTTTTGAACCTCTTTTTCCATTTGGCTAATTCTGCTTTTTAAAGCATTCTTCTCCTCACTGGCTTTTTTAACCTCTTTTGTCAATTGAGTGAGCCTATTTTTCAAGGTGTTATTTTCTTCAGCATTTTTTTGGGATCTCCTTTAGCAAGGTGTTGACCTGCTTTTCATGCTTTTCTTGCATCTCTCTCATTTCTCTTCCCAGTTTTTCCTCCACCTCTAACTTGATTTTCAAAATCCTTTTTGAGCTCTTCCATGGCCTGAGCACATTGAATATTTCTTTTGGATGTTTGGGATACAGAGGCCTTGACTTCTATATCTTTCCCTGATGGTAAGCATTGTTCTTCCTCATCAAAAAGGAAGGGAGGAGATATCTGTTCACCAAGAAAGTAACCTTCTGTGGTCTTATTTTTTTTTCCCTTTTCTGGGCATTTTCTCAGCCAGTTACTTGACTTCTGAGCTTCCTCTCCACACCCACCTGGCTTCCAGTTCCACCCAGCTAGTGCTTGGGGTCTGAGATTCAAATGCTGCTTCCCAGTCTCAGGGCTTTCAGTGGGGGCAGGGCTGCTATTCAGTGTGAGATTAAATTCAGGGGCTCAGGTGGAGGCGGGGCTGCTATTCTGTGTGAGATTAAGTTCACCTGCTTGGGTGGGGGCAGGGCCACCACATGGGACTCAGTTCCCTCAGTGGGTTTATGCAGAGACCTTCAACAATGGATCCCAGCTCCTTTCTGCTTTGGATACTCCTGTCTGCTGCTGCCTCCTGAGGGGGCCTGAGTTATGGAGACACCCCACTCCCCTCTCAGCAAGCTGAAAAGACCCTCTCACTGACATTTGGTGCCTGTAAGTGGAGAGACTTGGGCTCCGCTGGAGATTCTGCCCCTGAAGCCTGTTCGGATCTGCTCCTCTTGGTGCCACACGGCCAAGTCAGGACTGGGCTCTGCTCTGGGTCTGGTGCATGACAGACCTTTGGTGTCGGTTTTTCAGGTCTCTCTGGAGCAGAAATCTCCTCTACTCCATTGTTCTGTGGCTTCTGCTGCTCCAGAATGTTGGGAGTTCTTCTTTATAGGTATTTTATGGGCTGTGGGTTAGGAGGTAGCATATACGTATGTATCTTTCTACTCCACCATCTTGGCTCCTCCTTGTCAACTCTTGTCTTTCCAACAAAAATGCTTGGAAGTCTTCTATTTCATTGAAGTTCCATATTTTCCCCTGAAGCATTATACTCAATTTTGCTGGGTAGTCAATTCTTGGTTTTAATCCTGTCTCCTTTGATCTCTGGAATATTATGTTCCAACCCCTCCAAGGTTTCAATGTAGAAGCTGCTAAATCTTGTATTATCCTGATTGTGTTTCCACATTACTTGAATTGTTCTTTCTAGCTACTTTTAATATTTTGTTCTTCACCTCAGAACTCTGGAATTTGGTTACAGTATTCCTAGTAGTTTTCCTTTGGGGATCCCTTTCAGGAGGTGGTCAGTGGATTCTTTCCATTTCTGTTTTACCCTCTGGTTCTAGAATATCAGGGCAGTTTTCCTTGATAATTTCTTGAAAGATAATATCTGGACTCTTTTTTTGATCGTGGCTTTCAGGTAGTCCACTAATTTTTAAATTATCTCTCTTGCATCAATTTTCCAGGTCAGTGGTTTTTTCACTGTGATACCTCATACTATTTTGTATTTTTTCATTCATTTTGTTTCATTTTATAATTTCTTTATTTCTCACAAAGTCATTAACTTCCATTTGCTCCATTCTAATTTTGAAGCAATTATTTTCTTCAGTGAGCTTTTGGACCTCCTTTTCTGTTTGACCCTTTCTGTTTTTTAAGGCAGCCTTCTCCTCATTGGTCTTTTGCCATTTGGGTTAGTCTAATTTTAAAGTCATTATTTTTTTCAGCATTTTGGGGGATTTCCTTTAGCAAACTGTTGATTTGTTTTTCATGATTTTCTTGCATCACTCTCATTTCTCTTCCCAATTTTTCCTCTCTTCTTATTTGATTTTCAAAATCCTTTTTGAGGTCTTCCATGGCCTGAGACCAATTCATATTTTTCTTGGAGGCTTTGGATCCAGGAGCTTTGGCTTTTTTGTCTTCTTCTGGTTGTATGCTTTGATCTTCCTCATCACCAGTGATGTAAGAAAATACTTTTTTCACCAAGAAAATAAGAATCTATAGTCTGTTTCCTTTTCCTCTTTTTGCTCATTTTCCCAACCAATTACTTAAATTTTAAGTTCTTTGTTAAATGGAGGGTTCAATAAGCAGCCTCTGATTCAACAGTGGCTACCACTGTCCTAAGTTGGGGGCTGGAGCTGAGACCAGACAAAGCTATCATCTCAGTCTGGTGAGAGACCCTTCTCACTGATCTTTGAAGCTTTCTTAGGTGTTTGTGGGTTGGAAAGTTTGGAAGCCACCCCATTCAGTGTCTTCTGATCCAGTGAAGCATATTCTGTCCCACTGAAGATGAAAAGAAAGAAGAAGGTGGCAGGGTTTTTACCAGTCAGGCAATCTGGAGGGTAAGGATAGGTATAGGTGGATTTTTATCCCCAAATGTGCCTGCTATGCTGTATGTCTTGGATGGTCCTGGTTAAGTTATAACTACCCTGTGAGCATAGTGCCTCAGTGAAGGAAAAAAATTGGGGGCTTGTATGTACGTCAGACATAGGAGGGGGGAAATGTTGTCAACAAGTAAAGGTGTTGGTATAGTTGTCTTGGAAACAGGCCCTGTAATTGATGACCGAGGAGAGAGTTATAGTATGGGAACAATATTTCCATAATCTGGTTATCCCTTGGGTATCACCACTGGTTAGACCTCAGGCAGGGCCCCATTTGAGCGACTATTGATATAGAGCAAATAAACTTTTTATCACAGCACCTTATGGTAATCTGGTGAACCTAAGATCAGAATAACATTGTTTCTAAATGCATGAAATGAAATACATAGGTTTATAAAGGCTGCCACATATATAGAAATTGAGTCAAGGAAATATTTTTTAAAAGACAAGGTCTAGGCCCCCAGTTTAAGAGTTTGCTAAAGGAAATACATGGAAGTGGAAAGAGAATTAGATCAGAAAACCAGGATTATAGTCAAGGCTCTGCTATTAACTATGCAACTTTAGGCAAATCTCTTAACTATGAGCTTTAGTTCCTCATCTGCTAAATAAGGGAATGGGGTGGACTAGATGATTCCTAAAGCCTTGTCCAACTCTAAGTATTTCATTCTATCTCCATAGCAATAAGAGACAATGGTAAAAATGGGGGAAAAAATCAACAACCACAGAGAGAAAACAATGGCAAGATAGGAATAAGAAGAAAAGAGTGTATATCACTATGCCTCCCCTACAAGTAGGTCAACTAATATGGTATATTAAGAATTGGAGTCATGAAGGCCAGAGGCTTAAATTCTACCTCTGACATTTATTTGCTCCAGTGGGCAAATTTTAAGCTCTTTGAGCCTCGGGTTCCTTATATATAAATATGGGTGGGGGAGTGTATTTCCTTATGTAGTTCTGAAGGTCACATATGATTATATTTGTAAAGCACTTTGCAAACCTTAAAGTCTTATACAAGTATCAGCTATTACAAAAAAAAAAAAAAAAACATGTTTCTAACAATCTAACTGGGGGAACTTCAAAAAAAAATTTCTGGATAGATAAGTAGTTGGGGCATAGACATTAGAAAGCAAACCCAGTAAAATCTCCACATTTCTACTTTTGATAATTTTTAATCTTACTAAAAGCTATTATCTTTGAACATTTTTTCTAATTCTTCCATTCCACTTTATTTGGTAAAAAAAAAAAAAAAATAGAAAATGTCACAGTATTTGGGGATCTTTTAAGAAGAAGAGGTCCTGGGTCTAATGGCTTCCCATTCCCTCCAAGGAGAATCATAAGATCATTGATTGAGATGAAAGGAACCTTAAAATTCATCTAGTCCAATATCTTTCATTTTATGGATGACACAACTGAGGCTCAGAGAGGGCAAGTAATTTGCCCAAGGTCAGATTGCCAAAATTTGGGAGAACTAGGTCAAATCTAGTTGAAGTGTGCTTTCCACTCTACCAAGAAGTTATGGTAGGAGTTATGGTAGGAGGTCTCATTGCTAGATGCTCAATTAAAGGTTTGTTCAGTCATGACCCCATATGGGAAATTCTTGGTAGACATACTGCAGTTGTTTGCCATTTCC
Source organism: Bettongia penicillata ogilbyi (assembly GCA_023548195.1). Taxonomy (NCBI): domain Eukaryota; kingdom Metazoa; phylum Chordata; class Mammalia; order Diprotodontia; family Potoroidae; genus Bettongia; species Bettongia penicillata. Next base: position 2,402,719 of record JAJHZJ010000122.1, read on the forward strand.
TTTTCTAGCTCATTTCACAGATAAAGAAACTGAGACAAACAGATTTAAGTGACTTGCCCACAGTCTCACATCTAGCAAGCATCTGAGGTCAAATTTGAACTCAGGAAGATGGGTCTTCCTGACTAGAGGCCTGGCACTCTATCCACTATGCCAACCAGCTGCCCTTCAAATGGAGGTCTCCTGGCTTAAACAAGAGAAATTTTAGGGCATTCCTTCCCTATTTGCATATTTATTTAACCCCTTGATATCTGTCTATCTTAAAAAGATCCTCCAAAGTGGGGATATGTTTTACACTTTTTGGTTTTTTTTCTCCAAAATACCTACCACAATATTATCGCATATTAAGGGCTCATGTAAAGTTCCTTGCTTTTAGTTCAATCAAGTTTGGAGAATCTTCCCTTGATATTGGTATTTCTGAAACAATTTTAGAATAGCTTCACCACCTTATGGGGATCAGATGTAATTTTAAAAGCTTTTAGACATTAAGTGGATATCATATCAAATAATTTTGAATAAAAGATTGCTGGCTCTCCTTCATGATCATTCAGCATTTACTAGATATAAGCAAATAAAATCAAGATATAAAAATGATTTTTACTGCTTTTCCTGAGCCAAATGCCATTGGTTACTGTCAGCAGACTTTTAAGTGCATACATGTGCCTAAGTATATGGATATCTTAAACCTGATAAGGAGTTTGGCTAGCTTTTGAAAAGGGCTGATTCTGATACCTGTCAGGCTTGGATAAGGACCATTATGGATTCCTTTCATATGACAGATGGTAAATTTGATACGTGCTGATGTCTAAATGTTGGATGACTGTGAAATAAATCTTTTGCTGTGTGGGTTGTGATTTTTTTTTTCTTTATGTTAGCAATGATGCATTTACATGAAGAGTTTCTGGGTTTCTCCCCCCTCCTTTCATTGACAAGTTTAATCTCTTATATGTAACAATGTCATAATAGATGATTCTCTCATCCAAGGTCTATAAAATGATAGCCTACAGCTACAGTGTCATCATTTTAAATAAAAAATGTGGACCATGTACATAAAAGGATAGTTGGTTTAAAAAAGAAGAGTCACTGGTTTGGGGTTTTCTTTTGTTCAAATTTCATTGAGTAAATCAAAAGTAACCTGATTAAATATTTGAAACTTGATACTCTGAGATTATCTGTTCATAAAATATTTTAACAGTGGAGATTATACACAGATGCTACAGTGTATGACATAAGATTACTTACTATCATATTCAAGATTTTGTTGATTTTAGAAGAATTCAAATGATTCTTGAAGCATTACAGTAACACTTTATTTATCTGGTAGCTTTAGCTATCCAGATCCAGTGAGAATTAGGAATAATAAGCAAAAACAATATGCAAACATATAAAAAGTATCACAAATTCCATACAGAAAAGTTCCTTAATTTCATACATAGATGTTTTTGAGAGACAGACATACATTCAAATAAAGCTCAAATACTCTTACTTTATACAGAATTATAACAAACTTTATAATCTGATTTTCTGACCCAAAGCACATTACAACCATCAGAAGATACACTAGTGAGGTGGAAGACACACTGATAAGAAGAAATTAAAGCTGACAGTTGGAAAGTGAAGGAAGAGACACAAAAACTATAAAAGCTGACCTTCGGACGAAAAATGAATAGCAGTCTCATACCACGTAGAGGACACTCAAGTAATTTGATATAAATAGTGATTGTTGTAAGTCCTTAAGAAAATCTTCAATTAATTTCACTGCATATTGCTTGAAGGGTCTTAGAAATATGTAATCCATAAAGTATTTTCTTCTGTTTTAGTGCACATCTGTGATTTCATCGATAGAGGAAACTGAAAATAGTTATGAGAAAGGATGAGGCAGGATCTTGGTTCAGTGGAAAGAGACCAGGATTTGTGATCTGAAGAAATGGATTTAAATACTGGTTCTTCCATTTGTAAACTGTATGCCTCTGGGAAAGACATTTAATCACCCTAGGTTGAAGTTTCCTGATCTGTAAAATGTACAGGTGCGACTAATTGAATTCTAGCAACCCTTCTAACTGTAAATCTATGATCCCTTGAATTAAAGTTAACCAAGATGATTTGGTGCTTAAAGAAGAGAGTAAGTTTCAGTTCCCTGAACAATTCACTCATGTAAAAGTCCAAATTCCCTAGAAATGCCTGGTTGAAGGTTACTATTCTTTGTTTTAAGATTTAAAGAGGCAAATGGGTTAAAAACAAATCTTAGACTTGAGAAACTTACAATAAACCTTCCCAGAATTCAAGAGGATATCAGTTGTTTGGCAGAGTTGTTTACCACTCTCTGAATTTTGCTTTAAAATAAAATTGAGAGACCTTTTACAAGGTGTGAAGTAAGGATTAAATTCCGAGGTACATAAGTCACATTATGTACCAGTTGCTCCATCCATCTGACTACAATTTGAATTTCATCATAGGCTTCCATCTCAGAGGGCTTTTATGTAGTATAGAAATGAAATTGGTCTCCCAGAGATTTTCTAAGGAATTTCCTTTAGTATTAATGCAGTCCATTAAAAATGTGTCACATACTATCAAATATCAAATGACTTTAGCAATAACACTCTAAAGAAACATTCCTGTTACATTTTACAAACTTCCCTGTTTGGCTGCAGAAATATCAGGATTCAGGCCAAGAGAATTATCCAGGATTCAATCTATTAGATTCAGTAAGTGTTTATTTAAGGACTTTTGTGTGTGTCTGTGTGTGCCAGGCATGATTCTGAATATTGTGAATACAAAGACAGAAAAGAAAATATTTCCTACCCACAAGAAGTTACATTTTCCTGAGCAGATGGGAATAAGATCACTACTGGGTGCCAGAACCAGGACTTAGGAAGGGAGGCTCTTGTGGCATGGACACTTGTCACAATGTCCTCTTCCATGACTTAATTTTAGCTCAGTCACTGCTATTGCAGTGGCTATCTGGTGGCAGTGGAGCTGGAAGGGGGCATGGTGGCAAACTCCTGGTCACATGGTCCAAGTTACAAGGCAGGGTGTTGGAATTCAGCAGACATTCATTAAATATTTAATAGCATGTCCAAGGCTCTATACTGGGTCTTAGGGGAAATTTAATGATGAAATATGATATAGTTTCTGCCCTTCAAAGAATTTTTTTCTAGTAGAGCAGAGGAACTTAGGGTTAGTGTTAGAGTAGGAGAAATACGGCATTTACACAAATAACTAAAATACAAATTAGAATAAAGAAATGCAAAGAAGAGATCCAAACAAAGCTCTATATGAGAAGGGAGAGACTATTTCCATTTGTATAGTTCAAGGACAAGGTGGCAATTGAGTTATCCTTTGAAGGAAGGAAAGGGTAACAAGAAGAGGAGCTGGAGAGGAGGGGAAGCTAGGTTACTCCGAAATCAAAGCAATGAGAGAGGTCAGAACTATACAGGGGACAGTAAGTCCCAGTGTAGCTGAAATTCACAGTGAGTGAAGAGAAGTGGGTAGACATACAGACAGATAGACACACGAGTGAGTGTGTGTGTTGTGTGTGTGCATATGTGTAGATGGAAAGGTGATTAGAACTGAATTGTGGAGGGCTTGAAGGCCACTCTATCTTGTTCCATTGAGTAGGCCGTCCAGAGCCATGGAAAGTTTCTGGGTGGGAGAGTTGTGAAGTCACACCTGTGTCTGAGGCAGATTACTTTGAAGACCACATGGAGCACTCAAAACTCATCCCAAAGTTCTGTAATCAAGGATTTCTATTTTGTAAAAATTATGTATTAATAAAACACTTATTTTTCCCCAAATTCTTTAACTCTAATCTTACAATAAACTTTACTAGCATGTTAACTTTCAGGTTTCAACTTTTCATCTTACTTGTTCCTATCTTGTTTCTTTTTGCTACTACTGACTCCAATGTCTCTCTGTCTGTTCCCTGAGCTGGGAGGTTTTTATTTGAGTAAAACAACTCACATCACTTGGTTAGATTTCTTTCCATTGCCTTGCCTTCCTAGGCTGCAAGTCTTTCTTCAAAAGCATGAAAAACTCCCCAAAGAGAGGAAAGAAAAGACAAATCAGTTTTCCTTCATTTCTTGAATCCCTTGTCAGACTTTTGCTGATTCCCAAAGAGAAATTTCCATTTATTTTTCTTTTGGGGGAAGAATTCATTGTGATTTTTTTATTCTTCTTCTTTGACCTTTCTAAACCTAAAAGCAACTTACATAAATCTTCAGAGAATTAGTTGAATTGTGAGTTTGGAAAACCTGGGATCAAATCTTGCCTCTGAAACTCACTAGTTGCATAACCTTGGTAAGTCATTTAATTTCTTTGAATCTTTTTGCTCATTTGTAAAATAAGAATAATAATAGCACCATTCTCAAAAATTGTTTTGAGGTTCAAGTGAAATTATGTATGTAAAAGAATGCGTGTGTGTTTGTCCTTCATTGCCGAAGAAGGCATCAGAGAAATGATGACATGACTTACACTTGACTTTGTTTTGAGGGAGGGAGGGCTGTGCAGGTCACCAGCCTCACTTCTCCTCCAGAGCCATCTGAATCCAGTGACCAGATATTCATCAGGATGACTGCAGATGACTCGGGATGAGGCAGTGGGGGTTAAGTGACTTGCCCCAGGTCACACAGCTAGTGAGTGTCAAGTGTCTGAGGTGAGATTTGAACTGAGGTCCTCCTGATTTCTGCACTGATGCTCTATCCACTGCACCATCTAGCTGCCCTATGTAAAAGAATGACTCAGACTTTAAAGTTGTGTGTGATTACCATCCCTTTATCTTCTTAGGTGTGGGGTACAATTCCTGAACTTGCTCTAGCAATACAAATCTGAACCATTTATACAATTGTTTGTTGTCTTAGGTACTCATATGATAAATAATTCTTCCAGTGTCACACACCTAGTTTGTCTCAGAGAAAGGATTTCAACCCAGCTTTTCCTAACTCCAAGATCAGCCTTGGGCCAGTGGTCTCCGAACTTTCTTTTGATTGTTCAGCCCATCAGTAAAAATTTTGAGCATACATCCTCCAAAAGTGTACATTTGCTTGTTTACAAATTATCTACATGAACTACTACAATGATGTTTGTGTACATTATAAAATTTACATAAAAATATAAATTGAAAAGGATGCTATGAAGATGAATTGATATAATACTGGAATTGATATATATCCACTGAAATTAACTGAAACTGAGAAGTGGGAGCAACTCCAGTGAAGAAACCACTAACATTAAGCACCTCCTCCTCAGGAGCAGAGCTCCTGCAGACAAAATGTTCTCTACTTATGTCTTTGGAACTGTCAAATTGTTCAACATCAAAATAGATATGGTATTGTCAAATGAAATCACAGAATAAGAGATATGAGCATACATTAGTCTTAGCTTCTCTACATAATCCAACCAGCTGGAAAATAATTCTGTTTGGTTGTCCTGCTTTAACATAAAGCTCAAATTCAAGAAATAGGCTGGAAAATAAGTAGACAACCAAAATAGGAACTTGACCAGAAAAAGTTACTATGAGGTCAGGGAAGACCAAGAAACAAACTCAGAAGAATACATTAACATAAAAACAGCTACAATGAAAGCCTTGAAAAAAGGAAAATTTCCTACGTAGACACAAGCCCAGCAAGAATTCCTAAAAGAGAGATAAGAGTGATACACGAAAAAGGAGAAAGAAATAAGAATGATGTGAGATAATTATGAAAAGAAAATTATTAGCTTTTTAAAAGAGCACATACAATACTGAAGAAAGTAAAATTTTAAAAACAGAATTGGCCTAATGCTAAAAGAGGCATAAAAAATTCACTGAAGAAAAAGAACTTCTTAAAAAGTAGCATTGAGCAAATGGAAAATAAGAGATAGAAAATTTTTCTGAAGAAAATAATTCCTTAAAAATTAGAATTGGGCAAGTGACAACTAATGACATCATGAGACATCAAGAAACAATACTACAAAGTCAAAAGAATGAAAAAAAATAAAATGTGAAATAGCTCATCAGAAAAAATAACTGACTTGGAAAATAGAGGAAAGATAGCGTATGAACTTTCTGAAAGCCATGATTTTAAAAAAAGCCTAGGTAGATTTCAAGAAATTATAAAGGAAAATTTCCTCAATAACTTAAATCCAGAGGATAAAATAAAAATTAAAGGAATCTACCAATCGCATCCTGAAAGAGATTCCAAATGAAAACTCCAGGAATATTACAGCCAAATTACAGAGTGCACTTGTTAAAGCTCAATGTTGTAAGCAATCAGGAAAAAAAAAACAATTTAAATGTCTGGATAATACAAGATTTAACAGCTTCTGTGTTAAAGGAGTGGGGGGCTCAGAATGTGATATTATGGAAGGCAAAGGAGCTAGAATTACAACCAAGAATAACTTGTCCAGCAAAACTAAGCATAACCCTTCAAGGGGAAAATGGATATTTAATGAAATGGAGGAGTTTCAAGCATTCCTGATGAAAAGACCTGAGGTGAATTGAAAATCTGACTTTCAAATGCATTCAAGAATAGTGTAAAATGGTAAACATGAAAGAGAAATCTTATGAGACTCAATAAAGTCAAACTGTTGACATTCCTCTTTGGGAGGCTGATAGCTGTGATTCCTAAGAACTTTGTCATTATTAAGGCAGTTAAAATCAGTCCTCATAGACAGAAGGCATGAATGTGAGTCAATATGAATGAATATGTTGAAATAATCTTTTTAAAAATGGAGCGATAAAGATGGATGGACTGGGAGAAGGGGGAAAGGAGAGAAACAACAGGGAAAATATCATATAAAAAAGCACATGGAAGAGCTTTTACAGTGAAGGGGGAAAATAGAATTGGTGGGCAATATTTGAACATGATTTTCATCAGAATTGAATTAAAGAGTGAAGAATAAAAAGACAGAGAGAGGGGAGTGGTGGAGAGAAGGAAAAATGAAAGGAGGGAGAGGAGGGAGGGAGAGGGAGAGAGAAACAGAGAGAACTGAGTATAGAAGTCTATTTTACTCAATGCAGAGAAATAGAAGGGGAAGGGTATAAGAAAAAGAGTGGGATGATAAACCAAGAGTTGGTTAATGGAGGGAGCAATGAAAAGCAAAATAGGCCTTTGAGGAAGGACATAATAAAGAGAGAGAGAAGAAAATGGAATAGAAGAATATAAGAATGGAGGAAAATGCAGAGTTAGTAATCATGACTGTGAATGTAATTGAGATGAACTCACTCAGTTTGGAAGTGGATAGCAGAATGGATGAGAAACTACAATCCAACAATTGTTTACAAGAGACACAATTCAAACCGAAAGACACACACAGAGTTAAAATTAGAGGCTGTAGCAGAATCTGCTATGTTTCAGTGGAAGTAAAAAAAGGGGAGAGGTAGCAATCATGAGCTCAGATAAAGAAAAAGCAGAAATAGATCTAATTTAAAGAGGTCGGTAATCAAGGAAACTGTGTTTTATAAAACTGTACCATAGACAGTGAAGTAACATCAAAAACGGTTACAGCAAGTTTCTTTGGCAATTGCCTCTTTTCTCAAATATATATGGAACTGATTCAAATTTATAAAAAGTTATAAAAAATAAGATTATTAAACTTAGACAACTAATAAATTGTCAAGAGACATGAATAAGAAGTTTTTATAAAAAGAAATCAAACTATCCATAGATATATGAAAAAAATATTCTAAAACACTATTGAATAGAGAAATGTAAATTAAAACAACTCTGAAATACCACCTCACACCTACCAGAACAAACAAATTCTAGAAGGAATGAATCAGAGTCAGGATTTGAATCTAACTCCTCTCATTCCAGAACCAGTTTCTTCCCATTATACCACATTCTTACCCATCTCCTGCTAATTTGATTTTCAATTTCAATAAATATTTGTTGAGCCTATGCTATATAAAGAACACTATGCTAAGTGTTAGGAAATATAAGGTTCTTTATATATATATATATATATATATACATATATATGTATATATGATGTCTACTTCAATGGGTTGAATTGCTTGAGAACAGGACTATTTCACTTTTTTTTTCTCTGTACACACAATACCTAGCACAGTGTCTGGTTTAAAGTTGGTACTTGATAAATATATTTTGATTGATAAAAATAAATTTAGATGGGCACAACGTTCCTGTGAAGCATAATCTAATTGATGGTTATTGAACAGTCAGATAACCATAATATAATATGAATTAAATAATAAAACTACCAAGCAGCCTCTTAAAAAATATGATTGACCTATGCATTTTCTTTTTTACTTCTTACTAGAGATGCAGCTGTAGTTTCCCAATTTTCTAGAGATTATTCATCATTTCATTAAAAGGCAAAAATGGGATTATTTATACTAGTAGGAAAGATATTGAGAGAATGGGTATTTTAACTCAATTTGATGTGACTTTAAATATCACTATGGACAAAAAAATAAGATTAGATAGACTAAAAAGAAATTGAATGATATCAAAGGATATAAAACCATCAAGAGCACAGGGTGAAAAGTCTTTCCCCTAAAATCTTGGCATGCTAGAAAGCATCATTTAAAACTAGAGTGGCGTGAGACTACTACATAGATCATATAAATTATATAAACATATGGATTTCATTATTCTACAATATTAGACAGGCCAAAAATATGGTATTAGATCTACAATGAATTTTTCAAGGAGGATATGGATGGTCATGGTATGTCTTTAACCTTCTAGCATCAAAATCAATCAATGGTCTTTGAAAATTATCTGTAATGCAGATATGTTCTCCTACAAAATATATCTTAGTTTTATTGTCAAAGGCAGAATTCTGAACTGAGTTAATTGGTCTAGTCTAAAGTCACACTCCTCCTGTTTTTGACTAGTGATATTTCCTATAACAACATGGCCCTAGTTCTTTTCCACCTGTATTTCCCCAGCCTTTTCATACTTTGCTATATACCTCCTTGCCACAGTGACTGACCATCTGGCTCCTGATCCTGTTTCAGGCAACTTCACCTTTGCCTCACCCTGCTATGAACTCTGATTTTCTAGTTACCGAGACTGGTTCCCTTCAGTCTTGTCTCTCCTCAGCCCTGTCTGAACTTTGATCTCTTGGTTATTGATCTAACTCATACAGGAACTTACTGTTTACCTCCGCATTATCCCAACCCCAATTTCCAATCAGTTAGTGCTAGTGGCAATATGAGAAGTTTAGAACCTCATTATTTCTCTCTTGTAGCTATTTCCCTCTCCCCCCACAAGTCCATCTGATTTTATCTGCATCAAGATAATGCCAACATGACCATGTCTCTGCTAGGCACCATACAAACCAAGCTGAACAAACCTGCCTCCTTCTACTAATGGTATAGAAGACAAAGTAGGTCTTGTTATAATTCACCCAAACCACATTTGTTTTAGTCTGGTGGTTATTACACTGTAACTGAATCACCCAGCCTCATAAGATCCAGATGTGAACTGTCAAAGCAAACATATTTGTAATAGTCATATAAATGGAAAGGGGGCACAAAAATTGTCGTGGGTTTTTAGAACAATCTGCTGATCCTTCTAAAGAATTGACTGAGAAATCCCTAACTCCAAACTCATTTCTTCAATAAAACTGAAGGAAAATGATACAGTTGGAATCAAAAGACATGGGTTCAAGGCTTAGTTTTGCCACTTATTACTATGTGGCACTGAACAATTCTCATAGATTGTCAATGAGCCTTGGTTTCCTCATCTGTAAAATGGGGATAATATCTAATGTTGCCAATTAATTGAGGTTGTTATGAGGTTCAAATGAAGTAACATGTAAAACATTTGAAAATTACCATGCACATGTAATGTATTATTTTGCTGTTCTCTTTTTTCTACCTTCTCATTATATCTCTTATCCCTCAGTAAATATTCTAGGCCTAATAAATTTATAATATTCTATTGCTATGATATAGCTTCACTATAGGCAACACACATAGGAAAGAAGTCAGTTAAGTCACCTTTCGGTAGACTTCTGTAATATTATAACCTTAGTGTCACAGAATTTCTATTACCTAAAGGATCCTGGTACATTATGAGACATTTTATATCACCTCAGGTCTTATTGAAATTTTTGTGTTCTTTTTCCAAGTATGCTGAAAAAACCAGTTCCTCAATTTCAAGTATGAAACCAAAATGTTAAAAAGGAAAATTTATTAGAAGGAACAAGAAAATTCCTAGAATGACTATTAATCCAGAAGATAATATGTAAATATACAAAGTCACTTAGGATCCTGACCAAGGAGACATCTCTAATAACAACTTCACATCCCAGGTTGAGTCTTGGAACATCACTCATTTATGTCAATTCTTTGTTGTTTAAAAGAGGAAATGACAAATTGTTTTCTATCCCTTTCTCTCCTTTCTCGAAACTCTGCCACTCCTTCTAGTTCCACTATAGCACAGCCATACAGCCCATCACTTTCTCAGATGTGACCAGGCTGGGGTGATTCTACCTTGTCAGTACCAAATGAGGAAAATTAAAGCTTTAAAGCTTCCCTCTCCTCTCCTCTACTGTCCTCTCCTCTCCTCTCCTCTCCTCTCCTCTCCTCTCCTCTCCTCTCCTCTCCTCTCCTCTCCCTCTCCTCCCCTCCCCTCCCCTCCCCTCCCCTCCCCTCCCCTCCCCTCCCCTCCCCTCCCCTCCCCTCCCCTCCCTCCCCTCCCCTCCCCTCCCCTCCCCTCCCCTCCCCTCCCCCTCTCCTCTCTCCCTCCCTCCCTCCCTCCCTCCTTATTTCCACTTTCTCCTTTCTCTCTCCCCTTACCCCTTTCTTTCTCTAATTGCTACTGCTCTCTACATCAGGAGACTAACTTTAAAACTAAACTCTCCTCTTTAATTACCAAACTCACCATTATGCCCATCTCTGAGAACAAATGTATTTTATTTTCCCCAGTTAACTCAACAGGAAAAGGATGAGAGAGACCTTCCCTGCATCCCACTGTTTCCTACATCATCCTTGATACTAAAACTTGGCTGGAAGCCTTTTTAAGAGCTTAGATGTTCAGCATTGTGGACTTACAGTGCACACAACTGGACAATGGCTATTGATCAGTGTCCGGGCACAATAAGCTATATTAAATTACAGAGTAGGATCATTTAAAACTATAGTCATTGGTTCATTCTTCGGGTAATAGCAGCAGCAATATTGCCCCTGTATACAGAGGTGTGTTTGGGGGGAATTCAAAGGGCATGAAGTTTGTCTGTATCGTGGTTGGAGTAGCTTAGTATTTGGTGAACTATACATATGTGAACTTTACATACAATTATACTATACATCTTAGCACTTGTATAGTAAGCAAAAGCTTTCTAAAGATAGTCTAGAAAAGACCTTGAAGGAGCCCTGGTAATAGAGTGGGGTGAGCATTGTTGCTGTGCTCTCCTGTCATATCCCTCTAAACAATTTTCAAAAGCGCATCAAACCATATTGTGAGTAGGATAACCAACACAAAAAGTCAGTGTGCTATTTCTCCAATCCAACATAGCTTAAGGGGACAGAAAATAGGTCTTCAGTTTCAGGGTGAGAACTAGCCAGAAGTGTAGCATGGTGGGAGTAACACAGTTGTAGAGTTTGGAGACAGTAGAAACAGCTAGAGCAGCACCAGGAGTACAAGTCACCAAGGAAATGGGAAGGGGCAAAACACCTGCTCCAAACAAGATTCCAAAAGAATTCCAAAAGATATTAGCAAAATTGCAAGATAAAAATAAAGCCACACAAATCATCAGCATTTCTACATATTACCATCACAACCCAGCAGAAGATAAAACGAGATTCCAGTTAAAAAAAAAATAAAAACTATAGACAATATAAAATCCTTGGGAGTCTGCCTCAAAAGACACACACATTATACGAACACAAGTATCAAATACTATATACAAATAAAGACAGGGCTAAATAATTGAAGAAATATTGTTACAGGGATAGGCAGAGCCAATATAACAAAAATGACAATACTACCTAAACTAATCTACTTAATGAGTGACATGCCAATCAACTTTAAAAATAAACTTTATAAAGTGCTAGAAAAAATAATCTAGAGGAGCAAATGTTAATGCTTGAAAGAGAATCAGTTTTAAAAAGGAAAAGGAAAGGGCCTAGAAATTCCAGATCTCAAACTAATATTACAAAGTGATAATCATCAAAACAATTTGATAGTAGATAAGGAAGAGAGTGGTTGATCTGTGGAATTGATTGGGTACAATATACAGAAGGAAATGAGCACAGTAACATAGTGTTTGATAAATCAATAACCCACTAATAAAAATGCTAAGAAAACTAGAAATCAGTCTAGCAGAAACTAGATATAGACCAACATCTCACACAATATAACAAGATACATTCAAAATGGATACATGACTTGGACATTAAGGATATTTCCTAACCAAATTAATGGAGTATGGGAGAAAATTATCTGTCAGATCTATGAGCAGGGGAAGAGTTCATGACTAAACAAGAGATAGAGAGCACCACAGGAGGGAAAAAAGGATAACTTTAATAACATGAAGTTAAGCATGTTTTGCACAAACAAAATAAATGCAGTCAAAATCTTAAGGAAAGCAGGAAACTATGGGGGAAATACATAGCAAGTTTCTCTGACAAAGGTTTCATTTCTCAAATATAAAGAGAACTGCTTCAGATTTATACAAATAAAATCCTTTCCCCAATTGATAAATGATCAAAGGATATGAATTGGTGGTTTTCAGAAGAAGTCAAAGTTATCAATATGTGATATTGTGAAGAAATATTCTAATGTTCATTGTTCATAATATTTTCTAGCATACAGCTGCTCTATTAATGTAAATAGATTATTTTTTCTTGCATTAATATTCAAAGACTGGAAAGTATTTGTGGCATTTACATTCAACTTATAATTTTTCCTATCTTAAGATTACCTCATTAGTTCAGATTTATTTTACCATGCTGAAGGACCTTGACAACAAGACCTTAATTTGAAATGATTCTGTCCTTAAAAGAAAAAGACAAAGAACCTGGAAGGCAGCTTTTGTAAGATCAAATCCTCCAGACCTTGGCTGCATTCTAAAACCAGCTTGTCCTTATGTGTTACTATTCGTGTCCCAATAGAATTTACATCAAGTTACAGCTGAATAGACTGGGTTTCAGTTCCTTATGTGGCAATGTTTTTTTTTTCTTTGTTGTAACAAGGAACATAAAGAGAAACTTGGACAATAAGGTAAACATTAACTGGAACATTGAGCTCTCATTCTTTTGCTGAAGTAATGATTCAAAATGAAACAAATATTTCAATATTTTTCATTATCCTATTAATCAAAAAGTGAAATTTGTTTATGACACCAAAGCAAAAGAGCAAACTCTTCATTACTGCCTTTTTCTTTATATGTCTCTGTTGAAACATGTTTTCTTATCATCACAAATACAAAAGATCATATCTCAGAACAAAAACTAGAATGAAAATAAAATAATATGCCATTATCTCATTAGTAATAAAAGGCTAGAAACCAACTATAGAAGGACTCAGTTTGTTTGCAAGGCAGGTTTCCAGTAGCCTAACCACCAGAAAATCATAAACTCAGAAGCACATAAGGACTTTGAGTCCCAAATAACTGTAACAAAGCCTGGGCACAGAAGCAGTCTCTGTCCAAACTACTGTATATCGAATAAAGCACCATATGAGAAACACAAAAACATTGTTAATACCAAAAATGGTAACTGACATTGTAGAGAGAAAACAGAGGAATCACTTGTATGAAAGTCCAACAGTCTGGAGGCTAGTCAGCACAGGAAGCATTTACACACCTCAATTTTCCTTGCCATGTTATAACACATCAAAAGTAGACTCATTGATTTTAGGGAAATGTGGTATGGTAGATAGAATACTGAAGTAGGAGTATAAATTCATAGATACTGTCACATGAAGAAGTTGTATATCTTCAGCTAAAACTCTCTTCTGATTCTACATCATAGGAAGAACAAACTTTGGCAGGTCCTCCCAAGCTAAAAAGGTTTTGAGTATAGACAAGAGATAGACTGTATGTCCAACAATCAATCTAGTTAAATTTAAAGAATCTTGCCATTAGATTGGCCACAGGAAAATAGGGGCTTTTTGGTTGTCACTATTTGTTTTGTGAAGGCCACTACATAAAGTTACTCTATTTAGTAGCAACTCTGTTAAGCCCATCTTAATGAATTATACTTAGTAGTAAGTTACAGTAGTAACTTATAGTTATCTCTATAGTAGTAAGTAAAAGTAGCACACTAGTATAGTAGTAAATGTAAGTCCCAATACTATGTCACCGCAGTTTAGATGACAAATCTTTTCAGTAGTCTCTATTTAAGAAAGAATGGAAATGTATACTACATTTTAGAATTATTTCCATCCAAATCAGTGAAACCCAACTGTCTATTAATCTTCTTGAACTGGATGTCTTGTAGATGTCTTAAAATCAACATGTTCCAAGATGAATTCATTATCTTTCCCCAAAAACTATCCCCTCTTCGTAATTTCCCTATTACTGTTGAGGACATCATCTTCCCAGTCACTCAAGCTGGAAACTTAGGTGATATCCTCAATTCCTCACTTTCTCACTTCCTTGTATCTAAGCAGTTGCTAAGTTCTATCATTTCTACCTTTATGGCATTTCTCATTGTGTACCCCCATCTCTCTTCTGATACTGCAACCACCCTAGTGTAGATCCTCATCACCTGATGCCTAGACTATTGCAATAACCTGGTGATTGGTCTTCTTTTCTTATGTCTCTCACCTCTTCAATTCTTCCTTCACTCAATTATCATATTCATCTTCTTAAAGCAGAAATCTAATCATATCATACACCTCCATTCAATAAACTCCAGTGGCTCCCCATTGCATCCAGGATAAATTTAAAACCATCTGTTTAGCTTTTAAACCCCTTAATAACCTGCCAACTTCCTACTATTCCAGTCTTCTTATACCTTACCCTCTGGCATGCACTCTTTGATCCAATGACACTGGCCTCCTCAATGCTTCTCTCATAGGATACTCCATCCTGAGCATTTTCATTGACTGTTCTACTGGCCTGAAATGGAAGTTATTTGCTTTTTTTGGTTTTCCTTAATGCTAGTGCCTTCTGTCTAAGACTACCCTCAATTTATTAGGTAGATACATATATATATATGATTGATAGAAAGAGTTTTTGCATTTGCTTGTTGTCTTATGTATTAAACTGTATTAGGGATTTCCTTGCCCCTTTGTTGCCTGTTTTTGTGTCTTCAGTACTTAACATAGTACCTGGTAAATAGTACTGAAAACCTGAGTAAAAAGAAAATGAAATTTTGTCCCTTCCTGAAAGAAAACTGATAAATTCGGAGTGCAGAAAGAGACATGGACATGGCTAGTGTGGGAATTTGTTTTGTTTAACCATGTATATTTGTTACATAGACTTTATTTTTCTTTTCTTTTTTTGATGGAAGAGGAAGAAAGGAGAGGAAATATATCATTGCTAATAGAAAAAATAAATTATTTTTTAAAATTAAAAATAAGGAATTAAAAAGACAAGCTTCATTTATCTGGAAAAATCATTTATCTGGAAAATCATATTCTCTGAAGCTGCCAAATATAATAAATGTTACCCAAGTTAATCATCTAAATGATTTTTACTGGTATTTCTGGGTTGGCTTTTAAATTTCAGGATCATATTTTTTTGCATTCATAAAAATGACTCCTGCTTGACTTCATACGATTTCATTCCTAGTTTTAAACACAGTGATTTGACAGCTGTCTTTCTTCTGATAGAATGCTATTATTTGAATTGTTTTCATGCCCCTTTCTAACCTGTAACACACTTGGAGGCCAAAAACATGATAACTCATTTTCAAACTCATTCAAGTAGAGCTAATACATTATGGAGAGGCTGCCTCCTTTTTGACCCAAGGTTTAAGCTTTAAATATTTCACATTTAGATATAAAGATGATGGCCTTTAATTGACTCTCCAGGAGGTGTCTACCCTGCCCCCCTGAGTTACTGACCAGTGATGCTGATAGTTTAATGAAGAATTGGTATTTGGCCCCTTTCTAGTCTATAGTTAAGTCTTTGGGAGATAAGGATTATAACCCACCTCTCCCCTTTCTGCCTCCCCCTAAAGTTTAATTTGGCACCTTCCCAGCAGCTGAAAAGTGGGTCTCTAGGATCACCTCACTAACATTATGCAAATGTCTAGGGCAGAGGGAGATCAGCTGAGCACAGCACTTGACTCTGTACTTAGTTTAACTAAGGCTAATGGAAACCAGACTTCAGTGAAATGGAAGGACAGTGAAGATTAGAATAGGAATCTTAGAGGTTTTTGAGGATCTGACATTTCTTTTTTACAATTTAGAAAAGTGAAAAAAAAATCCCAAGTCCGAATTTAGTGCTAAATCATATTAATTTAGAAGAGAGAAAATGTGGAGAGCTTTAGGGAGAAAATTTGGATAAATAAAACATTAAATTTAATCCTATGACATTTACTAATCATTTAATGATTGGGCACTGAAAGATTAAGTGATGATCTGAGGGGCACACAGCCAATGTGTGCTGGAAGCAGGAATTGAATCCAGGGTTTCTTGACTCTGACACCAGCTTTCTAAATACTATAACATGCTATCTCTAAAATAATGACAAAAATAATAATAAAATATTAATATTTCAAATAGATTCTAATCTATTTACATATATTATAATTATTACTATAACTCTATGAAGTTTACTATCCCTATTTTATCGATGAGGAAACAGAGACTCAGAAGTCAAGTGACTTACGCAGTGTCATACTGTAAGTGTTTGAGGCAATATTCAAACCTAGGTCTTCCAATTTCCAAACCCAACAGGTAACTTTTGAGTTAGGAGCCATGATCATGGTGTTACTGAGGATAGAGGGAATTAGGAAGGCAAACAGAGCTGAGAGAAATGTTTAGATAAAGGTACTGGGGAAAGATGGTAGAGTAAAAGCAGGGACTTGCTAGCTCTGTCCCCCTAAACTCCTCCAAGTAGCTGTAAAAAGTGACTCTAAACAAATTCTAGAGCTGCAAAACCCACAAAATGACAGAGTAAAACAAATCCCAAGCCCAGGACAGCTTGGAAGGTTGACAGGAAGCATTGATTATACTGGGCTGGGAACAGAACACAGTACAGCTAGGGCCATGCCAGCAAAGACAGGGTTGGAACAGGGCTCAGGGGACTGAATTGATGGAAGCTGTGGCAATTTCCAGACTTCTCAACCCACAAACACCAAAGATAGCATAGAAGATCAGTGAGAAAACTCTGTGGGACCTGGTTTGGCTGAGATCCAGCTTCAGCCCCAGGGCGAAGGAGGAGGAGGTAGAGGCTGCTTCCAGAGCTCCTGGCCCATGGACAGTGGGGAATCAAGCAGCTGATACAAAACCCCTGAAGCCTGGGGCAGTTTACCAACCCCACTGGAAGCATAATCCTTCCTTGGCAAAGAGAAAGTTAAGTATTTGGCTGGGAACATGAGCAAACCACATAAAATTGTATACTATAGAATCTTACTTTGGTGACAAAGGATATCAAAACATACAACCAGAAGAAGACAATAAAGTAAAAAATCCTATATCCAAAGCCTCCAACAAAAATATTAATTGGTCTCAGGACATGGAAGGGTTCAAAAAGGATTTTGAAAATCAAGTAAGAGAAAGATAGCAAAAATTGAGAAGGGAAATGAGTGATGCAAGAAAATCATGAAAAACAAGTCAACAACTTGCTAAAGGAGACCCAGAAAAATACTGAAGAAAATAACACCTTTAAAAATAGACTAACCTAAGTGGCAAAAGAGGTCCAAAAAGCTAATGAGGAAAAGAATGCCTTAAAAATCAGGGTTGGCCAAATGGAAAAAGAGGTCACTAAAGAAAATAATTCCTTCAAAATTATAATGAAGCAAAGGGAAGCTAATGCTTTTATGAGATATCAAGAAATTATAAAACAGAACCAAAACAATGAAAAAATAGAAGACAATATGAACTATCTCACTGGAAAACCCACTGATCTAGAAAATGGATCCAAAAGAGACAATTTAAAAATTATTGAACTATTTGAAAACCATGATTCAAAAAAGAGCCTAGACATCATCTTTCAAAGGAAATCTGCCCTGATATTCTAGAACCAGAGTGTAAAATAGAAATGGTAAAAATCTACTGATCACTTCTTGAAAGAGATCCCCTAGGAATATTGTAACCAAATTGCAGAGTTCCCAAGTCAGGGAGAAAAAATTCCAAGCAGCCAGAAAGAAACAATTCAAATACTGTGGAAATATAATCAGGATGATACAAATTTAGCAGCTTCTACATTAAGGGACTGAAGGACTTGGAGTATGATATTCTGGAGGTCAAAGGAGCTGGGATTAAAATGAAGAATCACCCACCCAGAAAAACTGAGTATAATACTTCAGGGGAAAAAATGGAATTTTAGTAAAATAGAGGACTCTCAAGCATTCTTGCTGAAAAGATCAGAGCTGAATAGAAAATTTGACTTTCACAAACAAGAATCAAGAGAAACATGAAAAGGTAAACAGGGTAGAGAAATCATAAAGGACTTTTAAAGCTGAAAAGTTGAACTGTTTACATTCCTACATAGAAGAATGATATTTGTATCTCATGAGACCTTGCTTAATATTAGTGCAGTTGAAGGAAATTAGATAGAGAAGGGGAGAGAGAGAGACAGAGACAGAGAGACAGAGAGAGTAAGAGAGACAGAGAGGGCACAGGATGAATTGAATATGAAGGGATGATATTTGAAAATAAAATTAAGGGGTGAGAGAGGAATATATTGGGAGTAGGAGAAAACAAGAGATAGAATGGGATAAATCATCTGACATAAAAGAGGCAAGAAAAATATTTTACCATGGAGGGGAATAGGGGGGAAAATGAAAGGGAATGACTGAGTGAACTTTACTCTTATCAGATTTAGCTTAAGGAGGGAATAATATGCATATTCAATTGGATATCTTACTCTATGAAAGTACGGGAAGGGGATAAAGGGCAGGGATGATAGAAGGGACAGCAGATTGGGGAAGTGGGGTAGTCAGAAGCAAACATTTTAGAAAAGGGACAGGGTCAAATTTGAAAATAGAATAAAAGGGGTCAGGATAGGATGGAGGGAAATATAATTAGTCTTTCACAACATGACTAATATGGAAGTGTTTTGCATAACTACAAAATTGTTTTTGTCAAAAACATTGTTTTTATATGGAACTGGGGGGAAAGATGTATTGGCAATGGGGTAAAGAAATATATATTACTCTAAAAAAAAAGTAAGGGAGAATAAGGGGGAGGATGATAAAAGGGAGGATAGACTGGGGGAAAGAGTAATCAGAATGCATGCCATATTGGGGTGGGGGGAGGTGAGAGATGGGGAGAAAATTTTGAACTCAAAATCTTGTAGAAATGAATGTTACAACTAAAAATAAATTAATTATTTTTAAAAGGTAGTGGTGTATTAAATGGAATGTATTCCAAAGCTACCCCTGAATCCTCTATACAATTTTATAGAGATCTACTTGAGCTCTTTATAGAGTAACTTGGGATCACAAGTAATGGAAAGCTAGCACATACTCCCTTTTGGAAGATAATAGCTGTGTTTGATAACTTTTGAAAATCCATCTAGGGACCTTGTCTACTCTGAGCATTGTCAAGCAGGATGATGTAATGGAAATAATTCTAGCCAGGAAGTTAGAATCCTCAGTTCTTATCCCAGCTCTCAAAATGGTGTGACTTTGCATACAAAAGCTTCACTGCTATAGATTTAGTTTCTGCATCTATAGGACACCAGGGTGAACTAATATTTCCGGTTTTTCTAAGAGTCTACAATTCTCATTCTCATTGCTGTTTCTTGAACTCTCAGGTTGAAGAGAAAAATTATGTGAAAGATTGACAATGAATATTCAAATTAGAGAATAGTTCATTTTTCCAGTACTGACTTCTCAAAACTAAAAGGATGTATCATAGCAGTGATGGTGATACTCCTTTCATTGATATGCAAACTAAGATCCCTTCATGCCTTGCTTGGTAGCATTTATGAGCTATTGTGGCCTACCTGTTGATCTGCCTGTGTAATGTATATATCTATAATCTATGTGTACTATGTAATCTATGTGGGATGTCATGTAGAAAACTATCATGCATCAGCCAACTTTCTGGTGATGAGCATTTCTCCAATATCAATCCCAAAATGTATTGATTATATTTTCTTCCTTTCTTCAGTCAGGTCTGATAAGAACCCAGGAAGCAGATTATTTCTTAAAACCACTTCCTCTACACCTAGCCCTTAAACTGAATTATTCGGCACCTGATGGACATCATTCCCATGTACTTTACAAAAGATCCATAGGAGCCCAACCTCACAGTGATAATGAAATCATGATGATTGAGAGGAAAAGAGAACTGGAAAAGCACAGCAGGTTATATCAAGAAAACCAGCATCTCCGCCATGGATTTAACCTCAAGCACCCTCAAAAGCAGCACTTCTGTGGAAGGCGCAAGAAATGTATGTAAGGGCAATTTTTGGTTTTATTTCATTATTATTTATAGAAACAACATGTTATAGTGGATAAAGAGATAGCCTAAAAGCCAAGAAGACCTGTGTTCCAATGTTGCCTCAGATAGGTGTTGGCTTTGTGACCCAGGGCAAATCACTTAACCCTTCGGTGTTCACTGGAAACTCTTTAAGACTGCAACTTTCAGAGAATCATGAAATCAATAAGCATTTATTAAGTACCTACTATGTGTCAGTGCTGGGGATGCATAAAGATAGTCCCTGCCTTCTAAGAGCTCACAATCTAATGGGAGTGGCAACTAGAAAATAAATATATACAAACAAGCTATATATATATATATATGTATATAAATATACACACACGTGTGTGTGCATGTGTGACAAAGTAGAAATAATTAAAAGGGAATGAGAAAAGTTACCTATACAAGGTGGGATTTTAGTTGGGATTTAAGGAACTTATGGGAAACCAATAGGTGGAAATGGGAAGGGAGAGAATTCCAGGGATGAGAGACAACCAGAAAAAAGATGATTAGAGCTGAGATAGAGTGTCTGTTCATGAAACAGCAAGGAGGACTATGTCATTGGATCAAAGAATGCCTGATGACCTTAAGATTACAAGAACCCTGGAAATGTAGATGGGACCTAGATTATGAAGGGCTTTGAATGCAAAATAGGATTTTGTAGTTTATTGTAGAGGCAATAGGAAACTAAGGGAGTTTTCTGAGTGGAGGGAGGGGGTGGTGAGAAAGTGACATGGTCAGACCTACACTTTAGGAAAAATCACTTTAGTGGCTGAATGGAGAATGGTTTGGAGTAAGGAAATATTTGAGATAAGCATCCACCAGCAGGCTATTGCAGTAAACTAGGAATGAGAGGAGGGCCTACACCAGAGTGTGTCAGTGTCAGAAGAGAGAAGGAGGCATATTTGGGAAATATTGCAAAGGTGCAAATTGACAGGTCTTGGCAAGAAAGTAAATATGGTGTGGGTAAGAGTGGAAAATTAAGGGTGCCTCTTGGGTGGTGATCCTGAACAACTGTGAGGATGCTGTTGACTTCCAAAGTAATAAGGAAAGTAGAAAGGGAAGAAAGTTGAAGGAAAGATAATAAGTTCTTAGATGTCTCATAGACATTCAGTTTGAGATTTCTGAAAGACAGCTGGAAATGTGAGATTAGCAGCAGAGAGATAGGGGCAGGATAGAGAGGTATGAGAATCTTCAGCATAGAGATAGTAATTAAAATCATGACAGCTAATGAGATGAAGTGAAAAATGGGTGAAGTAGTATGGAAGAAGATAAGACAGATCAAGACAGACCCTGTGGAACACCTTTGGCAAGTTGTTGTGATCTTGATGAGGATTGTGATGAGCACTGAGGAAAAGCGACTGAGAGGAAGAAGTCAGATAGGAGGGAGGGGAAGAAGAGAGAGTAGTATCCAGAAAACCTAAAGAGAAGAGATTGTCTAGAAGGAATAAGTAATTAATCATGTCAAGGCTCCCAAGAGGTCAAAGGGAATGATTGTCATTTTTCTCCACCTTCATTCAACAGTACATGTAGAAAAGAGCAAAAAAGAGAATGGTGGGTGTGATTCAAGGCTGAATATAGGCAGAGCATAACTGTCAAAATGATAAGGGGGCTAAAGATTCAGGGGGGGTAGATAGTGTAGTAAATTAGTACTAAGGGGTCAAGATGGAGAAAAGTGGAGAGTGGTTAGTGTGAACAAAATGACCTGGGAGAGTAATTGAGGGATAAAGGGATTGTAGGTGATTTTGTGGATAAATTGTAGAGTTTTATGATTGAAGGCAGAGGGAAAGGTGAAAAGTCATTAGATTATGGTCTGATAAGGAGATTTCAGAATTCTTGAATGCAGAGGTAGTATATTAGTATATTGGTAGATTAGATGGCAAGATCAGGGGTGTGATACCTTCGTGTGTAGTTGAAGTGGAATAGAGGAGTATATTATAGAAAGTGAGTAGGTTGAAGAACTGAGTGGTTAAGATGTGGACCTACATTGCTAGAGAGAGTTTCCTCACCAGGAAGCTCCCTACTCCAGTCTTCTTCATGTCCCTATCCTATTTTTGACATATTATCTTAAAACTTTGACATTTGTATAAATTAATACAAGTATATCATAGCTCTAAGCTAGAAAAAAATATTTTCTTTCAGCAGCATCCTCTCAGGGATGGGGAACTTTGACTAGGTTCACAAACGTGACCTTTTAACTGAATCCAAACTTTATAGAACTATAAATCCCAATAAAAGTATTTGTTCTATGAAGTTTGGATTCAGTAAAAGGGCCATTCTTAAGGACCTAGAGGGCCACATGTGACCTTGAGGCCACAGGTTCCACACCCCACAGGTGAACTCATAGAAATGACCACCATAATAATAAATTTAACATAAAATCTCTTCCCAGGTTTATCTTTTGTCTATCTTGGATAGTCAATGAGACTTCAAAATTTTTCTGTTAGGTTTAACTATTTATTTTATATTTTAGAGGTGTAGTAGCATCTTAGATCTAGAAGGGTTTATATTTTTTATATCTAGCCTATATTTATAAAATTCCATTTTCTGTGTTGAGGAGAATTTATCTTAGCCCTCTATTTCAAAGAATTCACATAAAGAGGATAACATCTTTATGATAAAACTATAGAAATCATCTTGTTTTTTTCTAAGACTTGTATGAAACAGTATAAAAAAGGAATATGTATACTATTGCAATCATTACAAATAGTAGCAATATAAGTAGGGTACTAGGAAAGGGGAGTCAACAAATTCATGAATAGAAGGAACATTTATACTTCTATTTGGAAAGATAATGTTTAGCACTGTTTGTTTATTATTAAATTATTAATTATAGGCATCAGCCCACAAATATATTGAGTGCTTACTTTCTCCTAGTTATAAATTACAAAACACCTTAAATATAAGATGCATAGAATGCAAATATATTTGTCTAATTTAAATATATTTTCATTTATACCAGATTATCAGCTCCCTAGTCACTGATACTGTGCTTTTCAGTGTAGACCCAAGTTCATGAACTTGGCTACTATATCAACTTATTGACTCACTATGAGTTTACTATCCACTAAGACTCCTAGTCTTTTTTTTTTTTTTCAAATGAACTATGACCCTGTATAGCTATGACCCTGTCATCTTTAACTGTGAAGTTGTGGGTGTTTTTTTCTGAAAACAATTATAAGATTTTACATATATCCTTCTAAAATTTGTTCTTAATAGATTTAGCCCAATGACAACATTTTTATGAACCTACACTATCATTCAAGGTGCTAGGTATACCTTATAGCTTTGTCATCTGCAAATTTGAAGAGTATGCCAGCTTCACTTTTTTAAGTCAGTGATAAAAATACTTATCTGCACTGGACTTAGCAGGTTCCTTGAGCAGTGAATTGGAGACTACCTTCCAAGATGACTTTAAACCATTAATGACCTTTCTTTGTGACCAAATATTCAACTATTTATGAAACACTCTAAATGTACTTTTGTTTAGACTGTGTCTCTTTATCTTTTCCAGAACGATAGCATGAAAGATTTTATTTTTTTTTACTAATATCTAATTAACTATATTTTCATCATTCACCTGACCTAACTATATACAACTGACCTGTAATTTTATTGACATAGAGGATGCTCAGATGAGCAAACTCCTTCTAATAATGCAGATTGGCACCTGCACTTTGGAGAGTTGTCCAGAGCAGTGAGAGATTCAGTGACTTGTTCAGGGTCACACTGTAAATATGTGTCAGAACCTAGGTTCTTGTTGGTTTTGATCCAACTCCTTATCATAACATATAACCTCACCAGTCTAGTAACAATTTCAAAAAATGAAATTAATCGTACAATTTTTAATGGACCCATGTTGATTCCTCATGATTACTGCTTCTCTTTATAGATTTTCACTAACAATTCCTTTAATGATACATTCTAGACATTTTCCCCCAGTAATCAAAGTCAAGCTCATGTCCTGTAATTTTAATTTCATTCTCTTCTTTTCTCTTCATAATTTTTGTCCTTCGGAAGCACCATCCCTGGTCCCTATGAGCTTTCAACTATCATTGACACTAAACCAGCAATCACAACTATGGACTCTTTTTATTACCTTCAGATATAGCTCTTCGGAGACTGGTGACTTGAATTCATCGAAGACTGGCCCACGATCTCATCTTACTTTCCTACTTATCCTCAGTAATAATAACTTCTTCAACATATTCCTTTCCAACCCAATGATCTTTCATCTTTGTGGAACACAAGGAAAAAAAGAATTCAAGTACTATGTTTTCTGTCCATCCTTCTTTATGCTCATTCAGTCCATCATTCTTTGTGTTCATTCAGTCCACCCTGAGCAGTGGTTCTGTCTCTGATTTTCATATTCCTCTCTTCTCAATAAAGTTTAACTTTAGCTTTATTCGTCAACCTCAGATCATTTTGAGTTTTAGTTCTTCTAGAACCATTGGGAAAGTATGCTATGCTTTTTTATACATACTCCATTTTGCTTGTGTCCATCTTCTTTACATGTATTATTTAAAATATATGTTGATTCAAGAGTTCCTTTGCATACATGTTATTCTTTTTGACAACTTTCTCTTTTCCTACTTATTGGATTCATTTCTTTGTTAAAAGGTCTATCTCCTTCCTCTTCAGGAAAAGTCCTATAACTGTTACTTATTTCTTTGTATCCTTTGGTCCTTGTATTCTTTCTCCTCTGTTGTTCCACTCTCCAATTCACTTCTACCTGTTTAAATTCTTTTTCTTCTTTATTTTTACATTTAAGCCTTTCTGTTTCTTGTAAGGAAGAATTCATTCTCACTGGTAACAGAATTCAAAGGTGACCCTCAAGTCCCACTATCTTCCTTCTTTAGAGGGAATTCAACTTGCATTTTGAGCATAGATAATCATTTACTTAGCCATGACAGAAATTAAAACATCAGATATACTCTATGAGGCACACTGACAAATGTAACCTGCTCTCTATACTTTAAGAAAGTGAGAATTTGCTTTCTTACTAGCTGATTCCCTGGGCAACTATTGTGACTAATTTTGTTTTATGTTTGGTTTTGTGAGAGTCTTCTATTCTGAGATTTTTTTCTGTTTTTCACCTTCACAAGACACAGCCACCTTCATTCCCTTGTCTTAGCAACTTAACTTTATGTTGTCTTAACTTTTCTAAATAGCTTTGTTATCTTACTGTAAAGGTAATTTAAATGAGAAGATCTTTCCCATTCATTAATAGGCCCATGTGACTTGCTTAAATCCCGTGGAAGCCTACATCACATGTGGTAGGAAGAGCTTGCAGAACAAGTGGAATAGAAAGGGTGGAGCAGAACTGGGAGGAAGTTGGTGAGAGCAATTAGGGGCAGAGGAGAGAGGACACAGGTAGGCATAGCTAGGCTCCTGAGTGTTTGCTTGTGAGAAGGCCTCAGCACTGGGGAGAGGCTTGGGAATGGTTTTGTCCCCTGCAGGGCAAATATATGTTGACTTCTTGGTTACTATGACAGATTTGGCTTTCTAGTGTTGGGATTTGGCTTTTGGTGTCTGAATAAATGTTCTCCTTCTGCCTTATATATGGAGAGTAGTCTGTTATACTTTGCAATTCAGAATTACTCTGACATATTCATAGTTGTCTTTGGGGCTGTGATTATTGCCTGGGTGATACACTTACCAACTTCTCTTTCATGCCATTCCTTTTCTAGCCATTCTCCTTTTCCTATGGGTCTTCTCCTCTTTCAGGTCAACTTTTTTACCTGTTACTTCTTATTTGCTTCAGGTTCTTCTATTTTAATTGTCTTAGACTCTTCCTCCTCCTTCTCTAGCCCTTCTCTTGCTTCTGTTCCACTTTCTAATCTTCCCTTCTCATCCTTCTACTTCAACTTTTCCTCAAGTCTTCACAGATTTTCCCTACCCTATATTAATTTTCACATATTATTCAAAATTATAAAACCCTTCAAATTCCCTACACTGTTCCTTCTATTTCTTCAGATCAAGTCTTTTTCTCATAAAAGTTGGAGCAGTTAATTGCCACATTTTTACTGATAGGTTATGTGGTTGGAATTGAAACAACTGGACAGAAATCAGTCTGAAGTAAGGACCATGGATAGCTCTGAGAGGTTTTGGTTCTTTGATTAATTTCCAAAATGAATGAATCCATTTTTCTTGTTTACTTAACCACCTGTACACTACCCTGAATGTCAAACTCTTAACATTCTTTTTATAAAAGTTTGTTTCAATCTATATTTAGATACCATCAGTCCTTTCTCTGGGGATGGACAGAATTTTTCATCATAAGTCTTTCAGAGTTATCTTGGATCACTGTATTTCTAAGAATAACTAAGTCATTCACAGCTGATTATCTTATAATATTGCTGTTACTTTATACACAGTACATTTCACTTTGCATTAGCTCATGCAAGGCTTTCTGGTTTTTCTGAGAGCATCCTGCTCATAATTTCTTGTACTATAATAATATTCCATCATAATCACATACTACAACTTGTTCAAGCATTCCCTAGCAGATGGGCGCACCCTCAATTTTTAATTCTCTCCCCCCAGAAAAGAATTGTTATAAATATTTTTGCACATGGAGGTCCTTTTCCTTTTTCTTTTTTTCTCTCTTTGGGGATACAGACTTAGTAGTGTTATTGCTAGGTCAAAGGATATGCATGGTTTTATTCACTATGAGTATAGTGCCAAGTTGCTCTACAGAGTAGCTGAACCTGTTCACAACCCCACCAATAGTGTATTAATGTCTCATTTTCCCCACAACCCCTCAAATATTTGTCATTTACCTTTTCTGTCCTATTAGCCATTTTAATAGATATGAGATAGAAACTCAGAATTATTTTAACTTGCATTTCTCCAATCAATAGTGAGTTAATGTTAACTATATTTTCCTCCATCCTATCCCCCTCCTATTTGTTCTCTCTCTTTTTCCATCCTGTCCCTCCTCAAAAGTGTTTTGCTTTTGACTATCCCCTTTGCCAATCTTCCCTCCCTTCTATCACCACAATCCTTGAATTATCTCTTCTCTTCCTACTTTCCTGTAAGGTAAGATAGATTTCTATACCCACTTGGATATTTATGTTACTCCCTCTTTGAGGTAATTCTGATAGGAATAATGTTCACTCACTCTCCCTCACCTCTTTCCTCTTGTCTTCCACTGTAAAATCTTTTTCTTACCTCTTTTATTTGAGATAATTTACCCATTCTACCTCTCCCTTTCTCTTTCTCAAATTCCTGTCTCACCTCTTAATTTTATTTTTTTTTGCATATCATCCCCTCATAATCAAACCACACCTGTGCTCTCTGTCTATATTTGTTCATTCTAACTACCCTCATAAAGAGAAAGGTCTTATGAGCTACAAATATCATCCTCCCATGTAGAAATGTAAACAGTTTAAACTTTTTCAGTCCCTTATGATTTCCCTTTCCAGTTTACCTTTCTGTGCTTCTCTTAAGTCTTATATCTGAAAGTCAATTTTTCTATTCATCTCCGATCTTTTCATCAGTAATATTTGAAAGTCCTTTATCTCATTGAGTTTTCATTTTCCCTACAGAATTTTATTCAGCTTTGCTGGGTAGGTGATTCTTTGTTATAAACCTTGCTCCTTTGCCCTTCAGAATATCGTGTTCCAAGTTCTCACATCCTTTAACACAGAAGCTGTTAAATTTTGTATTATCTTGACTGTGACTCCATGATGTTTGAATCTTTCTATCTGCTTGCCAGAAAGCAAGCAAACATTTTCTCCTTGACCTGGGAGTGGCTATAATATTCCTGGAAGTTTTCATTTTGGAATCTCTTTCAGGGGATGATTGGTAGAGTCTTTCAATTTCTATCATACCCTCTGGTTCTAGAATATCAGGGCAGTTTTTCTTGATAATTTCTTGAAAGGTCATATCTAGACTCCTTTTCAGATCACAGCTTTCAGGTAATCCAATAATTTGTTTTCCAGGTCAGTTGTTTTTCCAATGAGATATTTCAAATTATCTTCTATTTTTTTAATTCCTTTGATTTTGTTATATTGTTTCTTGATTTCTCATAAAATCATTAGCTTCCATTTTGCTGAATTCTAATTTTTAAAATGATAATTTCTTCAGTGAGCTTTTGGACCTCCTTTTTCACTTGGCCAGTTGTGCCTTTTGAGGGACTCTTCTCTTTGACCTTTTGGCCTTTCTTTACCATTTAACCTAGCCTATTTTTAAATTGTTATTTTCTTCAGTATTTTTTGTGTCTCCTTTACCAAGCTATTGACTCATTTTTTTGTAATTTTCTTGCATCACTCTCATTTCTCTTCCCAATTTTCCTCTGCCACTCTCACTTGATTTTCAAAATCTGTTTTGAGCTTTTCCATGGCCTGAGATCAGTTTATATATTTCTTGGAGGCTTGGGATGTAGGACTTTTGACTTTGGTGTCTTCTGAGTGTGTATTCTGATCTTCCTTGTCACCATAATAACTTTCTATAGTCAGTTTTTTTTTCATTTGTTTGCTCATTTTCCCAGACTGTTACTTACTTGACTTAGCTGTTTGTTAAAGTAGGGCTCTACTTGCATGTTGAAGGGCACACTGTCCCAAGCTTCAGGGTCTTTGTGGAGCTATTTTCAGTGATATTTCCTTGGACCTGTGCATTTTCAGCTCTTCTATGATGATATGATCTAAGGAGAGGTGTTTACTCCTCTCCTGGACTGTGTGTGGTCTGTGAGTGACCACAAGCCCTATCATCTGCCCTGTAACTATGAGGAGGATGAGGTTCCAAGCTCTTCTCTACCAGTGCCCCTGCTCACCCTTGGACTTCCACCTAAAATTGGAACAGGTATCTGAGTATGAGCAAAGCAACAGTCTTGCCTCAGTGCTAGCAAAAATGCTCCTGTAATTTCCTTCTGACCAGTTGTTTGACCCCTTTACTGTCTATGAACTTAGAGCTTTAGAAGCAGCTGCTGCCACTGCTGCACTCCCAGTGCTTGATCCTGGTTTACTCTGGCAGGAGCTATGCTAGTGCGGCCTGCAGTGGACTTCATTCCACTCCTATCCAGGTAAAACAGACCTTTCTTGCTGACCTTCTAAGTTGACATTGGCATCTATGGACTGAGAGGTCTGGAAACTGCCACTGCCCTCACTCCCGCTCTGAGATTCTGGGGCCTAATCTGTGTGGGTGCTGCTTGTGCTATACTACACTCCTCTCTCACTCTGGTGAGAGAGACCTTTCATGCCCATCTTCCAAGTTGTCTTGGGCTGAAAATTTGTTTCACTCCATTTTTTATGGGTTCTGTGCTCTGAAATTTATTTAGAGTCATTTTAAAGGTTTTTGGAGGGATATGGGGAAGAGTTTAGACAAGTCCCTTCCTTTTCCCAGCCATCTTGTCTCTGCTTCTGTTTCCTTAGACTCTTACCATCTTTAAAAGAGCAGTATTGTAGGTTTTGTTCTTATCCACATATAACTCAAGTATCTTCCAATAAAGGGTGGGGGAGGAAAATGATTCCTTACTTTCTGGTCAGTTTGTAAATTCTCTGAGATGGTAATGTTCCTAAAAGATTCCATTGATTGCGCCCCCCTTTTTCTCTCTTAGAGTCTGTTTCATCCCCTTAATCCTTTTCCAAAACCTTGGCTTTCCTACCCAGAACTATCTTCTTAGTTTTTTTGCTAAAGGTCCCCCAGACCAGCTTTGATATTGGGTATTAATCATTTAAGATTAAGTAGAAAATGTTAAGAAACTAACATGGTTAATTTTAACATTGAATTTTTTAAATACTTCAATTCATGAATTTATTTTCTTTCTCTGAAACAAATCAGTTGACATTCCATCTTCATCTGTGATATAACCACTTTTGATAAACAGGATAAATAAGGTTATAAATACTTGTTCAGGAAAACCATTACGTGATAAGCAATACTTAGTTCACTATTCTGCAGCATAGACTATGGAATGATGAACTGATTAAGATTTTATTAACTGAAGTATCATCTATTGGAGGCATTCTGAATGGTGTTTCTGACTTTTTAAAGGTAACTAGAACATATAATAATTAAGTTTGGGGATATTTCCCCATGAAGTGAACATGGTTTAAAAATAGTGCTTAAAGTAGAGAGCAGTCAGTGTGTGTGCATGTGTGTGTGTGTGTGTGTGTGTGTGTGTAATGCTAGATGTAATTACAGTCTGTAAAAATCAAGTCTTTAAATTATAAGTCTTTAACAAAATCACTCTCTGCTTACTGTATATACTACAGTTACAGTTTCCTTAAGTTTTCAAGATCAGACATATAATTTACCACTTAAACAATTGGGTTTGCTCAATCCCACATTTGAAATTGTATAACACACAATTTAACCACAATTTTTTTTTATTTTTCAATCCAAAGATAATTTCACACAACCTTATTTGGATCATATGATCATTTTGGAACTGGAAGAGAATGTTGCCTCCCCATATCTCTACCTAACAATTGTACATACCCAAAAGAAAACAAACAAGCCATAAACAAAATCTCAACCTAGTTATTCTAAGTTGACCGACAAAATAGTCTTTGTCTTCTAAATAAATACTTATGGTGTTTTCAGAGGGTTAGCATCCCATTAAGGTCTGAGACAAAGGGTTGTGTTGTTCTTTCTTTGTAACAGAAAGCTAATAAAATTCTTACTTACGGGAGACACAATCCAGTTGAGATTAGAGAGAGAAGCATTCATTCAGATGTTCATAGGATCATGGATATATAGAGCTGGAAAGGGCATTAGAATTTTGCCAGTCTATACTTTTACTTTTCCAGATAATGAAATTGAGACCCAGAGAAGTTGTGATTTACCCAAGGCCATATGGATAAGTAACCAAGGTGGACCATGGAATTCCCAAATTCTGTGCTCTACACTCTTGTGCTTATGCATTCTACACTTAGTTCAGTGTAACAGAGTGAATCTCATTTTAAGAAAGTTTCAAATAGTGAAGAAAATCTCTTCTGAAAAATTTATCATTAAAAATAAGAAACTTTTATTTCTGGCAGCTTCACCTGTATCTGCAGCTACTCCTTTACAAGATCTCTTTTCAAAATCTCCACAGGATTATATGAATCTTTTGGAGTTATGCCTCCAACTGCTGGGGATAAATATGTAGACCCAGTTCAGTGTGTGTGTGTGTGTGTGTGTGTGTGTGTGTGTGTGTGTTGTGTTCATCCTTTGTTGCTGAAGAAGACCATGCCATCAGAGAAATGATGACATGACTTGCACTTGACTTTGTTTTGAGTGAGGGAGGGCTGTGCAGGTCACCAGCCTCACTTCTCCTCCAGCGCCATCTGAATCCAGTGACCAGATATTCATCAGGCTGACTGGAGATGACCCAGGATGAGGCAATGGGGGTTAAGTGACTTGCCCAAGGTCACACAGCTAATGAGTGCCAAGTGTTTGAGGTGAGATTGGAACTCAGGGCCTCCTGACTCTTGCACTGATGCTCTACCCACTGCACCACCTAGCTGTCCCACATGTAGACTCAGTTCATTAGTTTGTTTTTGGAAGAAGACCCTCAAGAACAAAAACTCATAGTGATAAATGCTATGGTAACATCTATACAACAACTTCAATGTCCTTCTGTTTTTATTCAGGTTTTACATCACTGTGCAATAAGCAATGTACAATATTTAGCATTAATAACCTAAGAAAACCAAAACTCCCAGGTACTAATTTGGACCATTGGTAATGAAAGAGTTTCCACTTTTCATTGATTTCCTCTGTTTCCTTTCACAGATATGCCAAAGCCTCCCAAAGAAGATCTTTTCATCTTACCTGATGAATATAAGTATCCATTGCGGAACAAGCGCTCTCTCCTGAAAACCCACAAAAATAATGAACTGAATGTGGAAACACTAGTGGTAGTTGACAAAAAGATGATGCAAAACCATGGTCATGAAAATATTACAACTTACGTCTTGACTATACTCAATATGGTAGGATAGCACTTCTTGTTGAGGCCAACTGGGTAATTAAATCTTTCCTAATATCTGATCTATCGCTAAATTAGCATTCGCCATTCTGTTACTTTACTTGGGAATTCATTTAGCAGTCATAAGAAACTTTCTTGGTGAATTTAATAAATTCAATTCAGTCAATATTAAAGTACCTATTATATTCATGACATTGGAGCAGCAGAAATTTAATAACAGTATTTCCTCAAAGATTTTATAATCATTGGGGAAATGAGACATATACACAGATAATTATAATCCTATAAGTACATGAGAGAGGTTGAATGGAATGGCATGAAATCTGAAGAGGAATGGAACTAAGTTATTCAAGTTTGGCTTGAGACTTTGGGAGAAAGTAACAATAATAAATAATATAATAATACTATGATCATTGTAACAGCTCACCTTTATAAAGCACTTTGAAGTTTTTAAGACACTTTTCACATGTTATCTCATTTGTTCTCACAACAACCCTATGTGGCACATGCTGGTATTATCTCTACTTTATTGATGAAGGCTCAGACTGAGGCTTAAGTGACTGGTCCAACATAACATAGTTCATAATAGTATAAACCAAGATGTGAAACTTGACCTTGCTGACTGCAAATACATTACTGTAATAAGTTGAGCAGCAAAGAAAAAAGGGTTGTAGTAGGTCATGGGGAAGAATGTTCTACATGGAGGTTCACCAGAATAAATGCTTAGAGGTAGGAGATGGCAAGGCAAAACATGGAAACTGTAGGGAGGACAGTTTCATTAGAATATAAACTCGGTGAAGGGGAGTGGCATGAAGTAAGATTGGAAAGATAATTTAGAACCAGATAAAGACTTCTTATGCCAGACTAGAGAGTAAGCAGTTCACTTCATCGATAATGAGAGTTTGGGATGAATGTTTTTGTGCAGAAGAGTGATGTGATTAGACCTACATATAAGAAAGATTACTTTGCTAACAGTGTAAAAGGTGTTTTGACATGGGGAGAGACCAGAACCATAAAAAAAAAAAAAAAAAATGACATATAGGTGGCTAATATGAAAGAAAGTCCAGTCAATGAGATAATGAATTGGAGTGCTAACAATGGGAACAGAGTCAAAAATGGATTTATGATATATAATGAGAATTGACAGACTTAATGACTAATTTTATGTAGAGAGTAAAAGAAAGGTAAAAATCAGAGCTGATTCATTTGCAGGTTTTGTCATTAACTTAAGGGAATTAGATTGGGATAGAGAAATTGAGGAAAAAATCTATGTAATAATAACTTCAGTGTTCATGAGTACTAAAAAAAACAAAACAAAAAACAAAATAAACTTGAGGGTAAATTCAAAGAAGAGGTTGAAATTTTTTGAATAGAATAATAATGTTTCTTTTTTCAACTAGGAGGTAGTACATACACAGATATTTAAATTTCTTGTGGCTCAACCTTTCTCTGCCTTCAAAACAGAAATGCTGAAAGCTTAATGAATATGATTTAATTTTTATGATTAAAAAACAAGATATATAAGGATACCTCTTTTTTTACTCAAAATGCCTTTCTACTGACCTTGAAGTGTATTCTTCCTGTAACAAGCATTAAGTTCTCAGTAAAGGAAGCATCACTTCATTCATTCTTTCTTTCCTGCCTTCTTCCATTCACTCAAAAAGTATTAATTGAACACACTTTGTGTAAGGGATGTCAAGACATAAAATGTTCCACATAAGTGAATTATCCAGATAAGAGAACTTTAACTCTGTAAGTACTAACACTTTTTATCCTAACCACTTTTAGTGGAAATGCTTTTTAAGCAATGCTGGTCATATTTTCTTGCTTTAGTAAATAGAATTTATTAGAAATCATTTTGTCTTTTCTTGATATCTCAAGATCCTGCAGTGAATATCCATTATCATACTCTATTGTAATAAAGCGATACCCTCTAGGACAAATAAAGCCAGTTTCATTAAATATATCATTAAAATTTGCAAAGAATGCAAAACTCTTCTATATACGGTGCCTTCTTCGAGGGGCCCTCAGAGACTTACTGTGATGTACAAGACTATTTACCCTCAATTCTTCAGAGCCATGATGTTTTCTCTTCTGTCCATGTGTCTCATCTTATGTTCCTTTGTCAGCTCTTTCTACTGATGCTATATTTGCCACTCACTACTGTCATCCAGGTTTCTAGTCTCAATTGCTTCTGCTGAGCTAACATTTGTCTCTTCCCCTTTTCCCTTCCTCATCTATATTTTCTTTTTTTGCCTCTTGCACCTCTTTTCCCTGATGTTCCTCCTGGACTTTGAGGTCAGCCAGCAGACACTGGCATTGAAAGTCATCAACAGCAATGATCTGTAAACCAGCCAGTCAACACTTTGGCTGTTTCCATTGCTGTTGGTTCAGAAGCTCGTTGTTAAGGCTTTTTACTTCAGGCATTGTTGAGGGTGTGTGAGGTTGCTAGAAGTTGGAACTCCATATAATCAAGATATTAACTGCAATATTGATGTTGCAGTTTCCTAGCAAAGTGTCTGAAGACAGTGCTTCAAAGCAAGTTACATAGAATAAGTGAAGGCTTCTGTGACAAATGCGCTTTCCTTGTCTTCCCCAGGTGTCTGCTTTGTTTAAAGATGGAACAATAGGTGGTAACATCAACATTGCAGTTGTAGGTCTGATTCTTCTAGAAGAGGAACAGGTACAGTATTACTGAATTTTTTCAGAGAAATGATGCAAATTTAGTGTTTTACTTTCATTTGTATAATAGCCACCTTGATTCCCTAATTCAAATTTGCCTGAGGCTGAAAATATTTTCATGTTTCATATCTAAAGTGATGAATTTTCCATTAGTTAGTTCAATGGGATTATTTGAATTCTTGTAGTTTGTATATTGAGGGGTTAAACAGTCTCTCAATCACCTTGTGTAAGTGGGATAGAAGGCAGAATGAGAACCACCTGCATTCTTTAAAGATATCAGAAGATTTAAGTTGGTCTCTATGTTAAAAAAGAACTACAAATATATTTGAAATATAGCATATGGACCACGTCTTTTGCCATTTTGAGATTTTTGAATGCCAGGTGGCAGTGTAGACACTAAAAAACAAACCAAAAATGGTGTACATTCTGTTTGTTTCATAGCACTAGTATCAGTTAAGTTGTTTTGATACAATTTTGTTTGGGATCATCAGAAATTACTCATAAACATTAGTTCTTTTATCATGCCAATGTTTCTCATTACTGTTGAACTCATTTTCAGATCCTAATGGCTTGAGTTTTGAGTTCTGTAGAAAAGAAATAGTTAGAGTAATTTTTATTTTCTAAACTCACTTCTCTCCTTCATATCCAACTTGTCAATTTTATAAATTTCCCAAACCAGAATCTGTCCATGTGTTTAAATGATGACTGTTGTAGTGATTTCTTCTTAGTTCTAGGCTTTTTTACTAGTTACTTGTTATGTACATCTCTAGGAAGAGAAAGGTAAATAATTTCTTCTGTCACCATCCCAAACCCCCAAATGATATACATAACTTTATGTTTTTCCATGTCTGCCATGATGAGGAATCTAGGTAGGGGTGCAGTTGAATAATAAGAAAGAGTACGTATTTCTCAAGCTCCTCTTTGTTTATAAACCATTCTTACTTTTTTTGGGAGGTGGGAGGGTTGTGACATAGGCTATATGTTGGAAGGACAGTTATTACCAGCTCCTGTCTTCTTCTTGCCTGGCAAGAGATGGATGAGGTTCTGGCAGAAAAATACAAAGGGGCTTTATTCCTCCTTTCCTGTGAACCCACCCAATAGCCAGCCCTGTTCTCCTTCTGAAGGGAAAGGAGAGCAAATTCAGCTCGAAGGTCTTATTTTGTGTGCTGAACGATCAGTGTTTCTCAAGTGACAGCTTAATTATTTTGTGTTTTAAAACTTCTTCACCTTGGAATTTATCCAAGCTGCAAAGAGGACAAGAGTCTGTCTTTTGATCATACACCTGTGTTAACTTTAATTAATGTAATTTTCCTGGAAATCACCAGCTGAAGAATTTCAGGCATGTTGTGTCTCTTCAAATGTTTTACACGTTGGCATTTAACTTAGGTTTACTCCTTTTCTCTGGTAAAACCAACATATTATTTTAAGTAGAAGATACCATCATTTGTTAACCATGAGACACTGTATACTTTTAATATTATCACTGTTATTGCCATTGTCTCAAAAGTTTAATTTATGCTGTTCAGCCTCTAAAATACAAATTTATCAGAAAACAGGGTTCCTAAAAGTAGTGACAACTCATAGCATAGTCACTGTAATAAAACTGTTTGCTTCCAAATTATGCCCATGCCCACTATCTTCTGCCTTCTTTACTAAAGTTCCAATTTGACAGTTTTATAAATTTCCCAAAGCAGAATCTGTTCATGTGTTTAAATAGTGACCATGGAAGTGATTTCTTCTTAGTTCTGAAAGTTTTATGAGGTTTCTAAAAGTTAAGTTTGATATGCTTTCTCAATGCTGTTGTACTAACCTTTACTTAAGGTTACCTCTATCTTAATATAGTGGATAGAGAGAGCAGGTCTAAGCACCAAAAAGATCTGGGTTCAGTTCCTGACTTTGGCACATACTGGCTAAATGGCACTGGACAAGTCACTTAACCTTTAAATGCCCCAGTGCAACTCTTTAAGCCTGTAAGTAACACAGAAAGTGCTGACCTACATTGATAGAATGTCCTTGTCCATGATTTCCCTATATCAATGAAATCAAAAGTCCAGTTCCTATCCCTTTTTACCCTAAGGATACTAATACAGGGAATTCTCAATGAACAGGTATTACATGTTCCCAATTATGAGCATCCATACATAAGCATCCCTGGTTCCCAATTGTAAATGATAATAATGGCCAATAAAGTACATATTAAATATTGCCAAGGTACTTGATGATATTGCAATGCCTCACAATCATCCTAAAGAGAATCAATTGTCAGGAAGCAGTACTTTAGCACTGTAGGTCAAAGCGTGGTTGAAAGGCAGGAGCACCACCCTAGGCTGAAACAGACATAGGTTCTAGTTAAGTATTTGCCTCTGTGTCATTTTAGGTACATCACTTAATCTGTCTGGGCCTCAGTTGTTTCATTTCTAAAATGAAGGGGTGAGATTTAGCCTTTTTTTGTATCACAGACTTTTTGTTAGTCTGGTGCAACTGATGGACTTGTTTTCAGATTAATGTTTTTCAATATATGATATAAAATTCATAGGCTCACAAATGAAACCAATAATATTGAAATAAAGTTATTAAAATATAATAGGACAATGAAGTGGTAAAGTAGATAGAACATTTTCCTGAAATCAGGAAACCTGAGACCAAGTCCCATTTTAGGCACTTACTAGTTATATCAGATTAACAAGCCACTTAAACTCTCTTAGCCTCAGTTTCCTCATCTGTAAAATGGAGATGATAGCAATAATAGCATCTCCCTCCCAGGGTTGTTGTAAGGATTAAATCAGATAATATTTATAAGGCACCTATCACGGTGCCTAATACATAGTAGGTTCTATATAAGTGCCAGCTATTATCATTATTTTTAAAAAGCAAAAATTTACAGATCCCTTGATATTTATCAACAGACTCCTTAGGGTAGGTACGATGGACCACAGGTTAAGAATCCTTGGACATGAGGATTTCTCCTATTCCTTTCAACTCTAATAATCTATAAGACTATAATGAGTTTGGGTTCACTTTGTACTATTTTGTGAGATATCTTGAAAGCTTCTTTTAAAATATTTGCCATACTTATCTTTTGTCTCTTTATCAGAAAGGTAGAAGAGAAAAACATGCAATTTGAATTTTCTGATCATTTGAATTCCTTATGATTAATAAACATTTATTAAGCGCCTATTATGTGCCAGCTAATGTGCTAAGCACTGTGAAGTTTTACTATGATAATAACATTTACTATAATGTTGATATGAGTGTTATGGTCTTTCTTGAGTAGCCAGGTCTTGTGATCAATCACCATGCTGACCATACCTTAAGTAGTTTTTGCCAATGGCAGTCTGGATTGATAGGAAAAGATGGAACCCGCCATGATCATGCAGTCTTACTTACCGGTCTGGATATATGTTCCTGGAAGAACGAGCCATGTGACACTTTGGGTAAGAATGTTTGCGTGATGTTTTCAAAGATGTCTCTACATTTGTACAGGTACATATGTAATTGCACCCTTTGTACATAAACACTCTTTTAATTATGGTATGACAGCATGTTTTCATGTTAGTGGCAAATGCCTTTCAATTTTTAATAGGTGTAGCATTGGAAAGTGAAAATTTCTGTGTGCAAGCTTACTTTTTTTTCTAAATATAGAGCTCTACCTTAATATATTTCAATAGTTCATCTAACAGGGAATTGTTTTGCACCGAACACTAAAGGTATGAGAACTTGATTTTCACAATTTTGAATCTTTTCAAACTTGTTACAAATAATTCAGGATATATGGAACTCATTAAAATGTTTGATCCAAGATCAGGGTCATCAGGTTTCAGGTTAAGATGATGAGATATTCTTGGAGAAAAATCAATGTTATGAAAAGTTGTAAATATTCTGTAGAAATATAACATTCTTTAATTTTCCATCTTTCCATAATCAACTCAGTTTCAGCATTGTTCCTTGGAGGGTCCCTGCACATTGTCTTTTTCTTGGAGACTGCTTTTTCACATTTTTTCTGAAAAGTCAATGAACAGTGTTCTAATTGAGAATACTGCAAACTATTTCTTCTTTATTTTTAGTGAACATGAGATATTTAGTATACAGATTTGGCTCATTTGAATGCAATTAGTGGCAAGATGCACAATACCCTTTGATTCAGGCTTTGCGTAGCAGGAATTTGTGGAAAAACACCCAGATCAACAATCAATAATTCAACCTTATCATATTCCATTATAGTGCATTATGTGCAGGATGCAAAACCTCAGCTAGGTTTTATATGTGATGGATGGTCCTGAGAGCTCCTAGAAATAGGTATCCTTTCTTCATTCTGCAAATAGCTGTTATGTGGTCATTCTAGCAATAGTACATCTCCATTTTCCCACAAGGGTATCAGGGACAGAAATTGGTCTAGGAGATGAAAGATAAGAGAATATAGTTCGTTCTTTTGGTTTTTTTCCAGTAACTATACTGCGCTTCTCTTTTGGCCTTCCTGTTCTGCAGGATTTGCACCCATAAGTGGAATGTGTAGCAAATATCGCAGCTGTACTGTTAATGAAGATACGGGTCTTGGTCTAGCTTTCACCATTGCCCATGAGTCTGGACACAAGTAAGTGAAAATGTGCCAAGGAGCACAGTATGGAGGGGTGGACCTTTTGTGTACTTCTCTTACTGACCTATGTCAGAGTTTGAATTGCAATAGCTATTCCTATTATTTCATCATTCAAAGTATTAATAAATCAAGCCCATCCCACGTATTAGAATTTGCTGAACAATGACATAAACTACAATTGAAAAATCTCTGTGAAATATTAACACAAAGTATTTATGGCTCATTTTCATTTGGGTGCTCTATTACATTGTAAAAATATAATCTCTTGAGATTAATAATAGGCTAGCTAGAATAAATACATGTCTAATTAAGAATGGGGTGAGTGGGTGGTTTTTCCCTCAAATGAAATCTTAGACCCTAAGTTTTAAAGGTCAAATTGAATAGGATCTTTTATTTTTTTTCCTCTAAACTTAGGAGCATACTTATCCTACAAGAAAATATATAGTTGTGTGTTGGAACATATGTAATTTTCTTTTTCTTCTTTCTTCCTTTCATACATGTGCACATGTCAGAATGCTGAAGGCAATTCTTTTGATTAGCTTTATACCGAGGGTAAAGCAGTCAGAGCTTTTTCCCAGGACACTGAAATTTGAAGTGTGACAAAGGCTCCACCTGGAGAAACACTTTGCCCCAGTGGACACGTTCCTCCAACCTACTCACCTTTTCTTCACAAGTTCTCCACAAAGGGCCAGTCATTTAGCATAAAATTTATGCAGGCATGGATGCATTCTGTCCCCCAATGATCTATACTCTACATTGTCCCCGCTCCAAGTGCAAAAATTCCTAATTATCAATACTACTTTGTATTGTATTTGTATTATCTGTTCTTTAGTTCTGCTTCCAAGATTCATGTTTTCCAATAAGTTCAACTGAATCATTTACTAGTTCACTTTGGAGAATTCCATATATTCTATATATAAGTATGTCCCAAAAGTCTCAGGGCAATTTTAAGCTTTGGTGACTTAAAATTGACCTTACACTGTGAGATACCCAAAATGTGTGTCAGTGTTTGTATACATGTGTGCATAGATGTATGTATAACATAAACGTGTATTTGTGCATTTATGTATTAGAAATCCTACTATTTCTTCCTGTTGATGTCCTTTAATGAGCATTCTGTTGTTATAATTACTTTTCCCCCTCTTAAAATTTCTGTTCTTGTGGTCAGTTAGTTGTATAAAGTACATTGTGCATCTTGGGTTGGGCTTCCACCTAAGCTTCAGTGGCTACAACGTATGATTTTGTTCACAACAGGAAATGGGTGGGAGAGTGTGAAAGGACTGAGGCAAATCCAGTACAGCTACTACAATACAATTCTGCGTATCTGTCCTAGTGACCAGCCATCAGCAAGATCATTTTGTATGTGAAATTTGGTACATTTATTCTGATGGAGTGAGCAGTATTTTCGAGCAGCTACGAGGTACAGGGGTACAGTATATAGACAGCCAAGTCTGAAGTCAGGAAGACCTGAGTTCAAATCCAGTCTCAGACACTTACTAGCTATGTGACCCTGGGCAAGTCATTTAACCCTGTTTCCCTCAACAGCCTCATCTGTAAAACAATCTGGAGAAAGAAACGGCAAACCACTTCAGTATCTTTGCCGAAAAAAAACCCAAATGGGGACACAAAGCATTGGACAAAACTGAAGAACAACAATGCTTGCTTAATATTTTAAAATAAATGACTTCAAGGAGTTTCTTATACTTTATATATTAAGCTATATGTTATGCTGATAATTTCCATTGTCTTTTTTTTTTTTTATTCAGCCTTCATTGTCAAAGGGATCTCCTACAATTCTCTTCCCAGGCCACACAGTCAACATATTTGAAATTTTTGCTGGACAATGTACAACTAAGAAACATAATTTGTTATCTTTATAGCCTTTACTTTTCCTCACCTTCTGTTTACACTGGCAAGAAAGGTAGTGCTGGTAAATGTGTTTTTATGAAACTCCCCTCTCCTCCTAGCCTATTAGAAAATGAAATGAAGTCCCTTATTCATTTCCTCCAAAACTATTCCAAGGATTCAGCTGCTGTGTGTGTGTATGTACATGCTCTAGTCTGTAATGGAATGCACGATAGTAGCTATGGACTTTGGCTCTGGGTGAACTGATGACCTCCAAATGGAAAGCTTTATATTCTATTACTGACCCTCTCATCATTACAGGTAATGATTGACTGACTTTTAGAGCCTAGCAAATGGTGCCTGCACTATATGTGAAGCTTCCATTTAAATAATAATTATATTTTTAATATTCTGTTAGAATAAAAGTTTCAAAACACTCATATGATCTTAGCTTCATTAGGCTCTCACTATCCTCTGAAATGTACCTAAATTTAATTATATAATAAGAATAACATACATTTAAATTCCTCTCCTATATATTAAATCAGAGTTGAGGAAATAATTTAGATAGGATCTTGGCAATGTTAGCCCTTGAAGGCAGTGGGGTCACTAAGGTGGTTTATTTCTTCTTTGTTTTGTGGTTTATACTAATAATTTTATCAGGTATGGAACTCCCCATGTAGAAATATTATTGAGCTTCCCCAAGTAGAATTTGCCAGAAAAATGTAAATCAGTAATTCCTCTGTGACCTACAGCCCTAGAGAGTTATTTGGGTCACTGAAAGGATAAAAATTATCTTTATTTTTCAAATGAGGGAATTAAAATTCAGAGGAGTAAAATCAATTCCCCAAGGTTACACAGCTAGTAAATAGTGATCTGAGGCTTGAACCCAGGCCTCCTGATTCTATACAGGCTCTCTCTTCTTTTTCATATGTTCCTCTAATATTGGATCAATTAGGTCTAAGCAGACTCATTTTTAGAATTTAATAGTTAGTAAATTTAATAAAATATTCTTTTCTAAAGGTTTTTATGTTGACAGAGCATAATGTAAAAAAAAAAATAGCTCACTTCTGTGAGGCTGGATTTGAACTCAGGTCCTTCTGACTCCATGGCCAGTATTCTATCCACTTTGCCACCTAGCTATTCCTTATTACCTTATTTTTGATCCACTTTTTTTTTTTTGGTAGGGAGGTGTTAAGGCAAACTAAATACCTAAACTTTAGATTAAAGGAGTTTCTTCAAGGTATGATTCCTTTTTTTTTTTTTTTAATCTCACTGTGTTGGAAAGACTCTAAGAAATCAAATATTCATTCCCTTAATTTGTTTAAATTTGGGTTGGGATAGGGAAGGCAGGAAAGTCAGAATAAAGATGAGGAGGTATATTCTCTGTCACTAGGTAGGAGAGAGTCAGGGCGAGGGGTTGTGAACCTGCAGCCTCAAGGCCATATGGTTCTTGGGGGAAGCCTTTTGACTGAGTTGGAGAATTATAGAACAAATCCTTTTACTAAAGGGATTTGTTCTGTAAAGTTTGGATTCGGTCAAAGGGCCACACTTTTTTTTAAAGAGGCAATAGAAGGATATTTTTGCTTTTACTCTAAATCACTTGAAACAGCTACATGTGGTTTGTAAGTTGCAGGTGCTAAAAAACTGGTAGGGCTGTACCGATAACTGAACTGCATGCTTTGGAGAATATGTAATCTGGGCAATAGGCCATTTGAAAAATTCCCATTTGTTAAGGGAAGCAGTATGGTCTGATGGGTAGAGCCAAGGGAATAGGAATCTAGATGTACTCTGCTTCTACCACAGCTTGGCTATATAGCCATGGAGTCATTACTTAATCTGGTCTCACTAAATTTTCCCATCTGCAAAATTGGTAAAGCTCTTTGAGATCTTTAGGCCAGACATGCAGGTGCAGTTTAAATTATATTATAACCTTGAAGTCAGAGCTTCTCAGTATGTAAGATATGTTCCCAGGGCTAAGCCATATTAATTTTTCAGCCACTTAGGACTCCATTTTCTAAATTATGTTTTTTAGTGACCTGAATTATATGTAAGAAACCAGTTAACCTCACTCACGCTTGCACCTTGTGGGATGGCAAGTGCTAATCCATGAGAATGTCAGGGTCTGCATTGCTAGGTTTCTAGGACACAATGGATGTGGAGTCTGAAGTCCTGGGTTTGAATCCTGACTCAGCAGTGTACTACATGCATAACCTTGGGCAAGTGACTTTAACCTCCGTCTCAGTTTCCTTATCCATAAAATGAGGCAGTAGATTAAATAACCTTTGATTTCTCTTGCAACTATAAATCCATAATACAATGCTGCTTAGTGGACTTCATTTCCTTTACTTATAGTACCAGAGACAGCTGACCTTTAAGATCCTTTCAGTTTCTAAATCTAGAAGCCTTTTCATTGTTTTATCATGTCTCTATCCTGTCTGCTCATGCCCTTTCCCTATGACCAGTCTCTGATACCACTAATGGGGCAATAAGAGCTTAGGGAAATCAATGATGTACAATTAATATAATTTTAGAGCTATAAATAACTTGGTTCCAACAGCTCATTTTACAGATAAAGGATTTCAAGCCTAGGCAGAGGAAATGACTTATCCAAAGTCATGGTGGCAATTCAAGATCGCCAGACTCCTGGCCCGTAATCTCCCCTATTCTTCATATTGTCTCTCCTAGAGTCATAATACTGTGCTCCATAGCCACACATAGTTGCTCTATATCAGGAGGATGGAAGTCTAAGGATAAGCCCTGATGGGATTCCTTCATTCCAGAGGCAAAGATTTTAAAAGACATACTCTGATTTTTTCAGTTAACCTATGTTCCATCTTTATAAATAGCTGTCCCAGTAGTTTAAAAGAGTTGTTTCTTCAAAGAAAAATGGGCATAATACTAGGCACTAAAGAAATATCTTGATTGCTTAATTTACTCACAGGGAAGAGTATCTATGCTGAAATAACATGATTTATTTTAAGTTCAAATTTTAAACTCTCCTACTTGACCTAAAAATGCCTCACAGAAAATACTCTTTCAAATTTCATGTTTTTATATTGTTTAAATAGT
This sequence comes from Bettongia penicillata ogilbyi, assembly GCA_023548195.1. Classification (NCBI taxonomy): domain Eukaryota; kingdom Metazoa; phylum Chordata; class Mammalia; order Diprotodontia; family Potoroidae; genus Bettongia; species Bettongia penicillata. The sequence goes on from JAJHZJ010000122.1 coordinate 2,447,324, forward strand.
TGAAAAAATGGTTGCCAAGTCTTTTCAATTTTTTCTCTTTGATATCTCTCCTGTTCTTGTCCTTCTTTCTGTACCACAACCAACTCAATCCAGGTCCTCATCACCACTCATCTGGTGCATTGAAATAGCAATGGAATAACCCTTCATTGATCTCCCTGAGTCCAGCCTCCCTTACTGGTGCCAAACTGATATCCCTAAAGTACAGAGCTTAGCTCCTATGGTGCAGCCCCCAGGATATCATTCCTTTGCTAAATAAAATTCAGTGGCTCCCCATTGCTCTCAGTTGAAACACAAAGTTATTTAAAGTCCTTCGCATTCTGCCTACATGCTCTATTTTTTGAAGGTTTTTATTATCGTATTGGGCAAGCCACTTAACTGTTCGCTTCAGTTCCTCATTGTGAATGAGCTAAAGAGGGAAATGGCAAACCACTCCAGTGTCTTTGTCAAGAAAACCCCAAATGAGGGCATGAAGAGTTGGACGCGACCGAATTAACTGAACAAAATAATTACGCTATTACTTACGCATTAATAATTACAGGATGACTCCCTTTCAAAAAGGCAGGCCTATTTGCTATTAACTGGACAAGAAATTCTAACGCCTCTCTCTGTGTCTTTCTACGGGTTGTTCCCTGTGCCTAAAATGATTTCCTGTACAGCACTCCTCTTGCAATGTGCATACTCCAAGACTCAGCTCAAGTATTCCCTCTTTGAAAAGCCCTTTTCTGTTATTAGTGCCTGCCTCCTCTTAATGGAAATTTTACACACACATACACACACACACACACCACACACACATGTGTGCTCATGAATAAGTACAGTCCATATATTTTCAATTAGCATTTTTGGATCTGTTTTGTTCCAGACACTCTGTTAGATCTCAGAGATAACAAATATAAAAGTGAATCAATCCTAACCCTCAAAGAACTTGCATTCAACTAGGAGGCAACAGTACATGTACAGGTGAGTTTGTAGACACAGGACATTCTCTGATATAAAAGAGGTGCCAAATAAATTCCTGTGGATTAGTTTATTGAAACAGATAAAAACTAAGTAAATAATCCCCTTTGCCTAGCTTTCTCCTTAATAGTGTTTCTCAACTTTCTTATTCATCGAATTTCACAAAATCATAGGTTTGGAGCTGCAAGAAACCTTAGAGATGATATGGTCCAACCCTCTCATTTTACAGATGAGGAAACAGACTCAGAGAGATCAGCTGAATTACTTAAGACGCCATGGCTAGTAGCAGGCAATTCCAAGATTCACACTCGGGTTCTTTGACTCCAAAATCCAAAGCTACCTTTCCTTTAGGGGAAGGAAAAGGGAAGAACCAGAAAATTTGGCTCATGTATTTTTTTTTCTTTACTTCATTGATGTTAATGTTAAATACACTCACTCTATTAATGCTATCTGGACCTTTTATAAATATCATGATAATAGAAAATGAGACATGAAATACTTTCTTATATATAGGTCAAAAAAAAGAAGACAACATTAACTTATTCCTTTTTTATCACATTATACCAGGGCCAGCTTCATACCAGTGACCTAAATCTGAAACCTTTCCATATCCTATGACACGTTGTTTATGCCATATGGTAACCCTGGGCTTGGTTAATTATTTTTAATGGAACTTCAGAGAGTGGGTGGAGGTGAAGATGACTAAACTCACATCACTGGTAGCACTGTATATGAATTCTACAGAAAGCTTCCATTTGTAGTGCCACATTATCTAAGTTAGACCCTTCAATCTATTTGTTAAATTTTTAATAAGATAGAGGCAAAACTGAAATAGGTGGTTTGCTTATTTCCAGAATACTTTAATTACTTCTTTCAGGATGATCTTTCCTACTTGAAGAATTCCTTCTTTCCTCCCAAAGCTTTTGGGGCTGCTCTCGGAGGCTCTTCCGAATGATCATCTGGATGGTGCAGTGGATAAAATGCTAGACTCATAGTCAGGAGTTCAAATTCTCTTTTACATATCTGCTTACCTTTGCAAGTCACTTGACCTCTTTCAGACTCATTTTGTTCATCTATGAAAACAGGAGTTTGGATTCAATGATCCCTAAGGTCCTTCATCCTCAGTCCAGACAGCACCTATTCCCCTGATTTTTCTCTCTCCCTACTGCTCTTCTTAATCAAAGAAAAATCTGTCTTGTTTCATATTTCCTCAGAACCCTAAACTGAGGAGAATTGAACAAACTAATTATAGATAAGACATTAATAGTCAATAATAGCCCTCCAGAAATATGAACAGTTTTCAGTGCCAGATTTTAAACTCTTCCTAATCTCTATGATACCAGATTTCCATAGAGACCAGCATTTGTAGGAAAGCCTTTCAGGAGTCCTCTGTGGACTCTGTAAAGTTAAGGGAAACAGTAGAGAGAAATGTTTGAGGGGAGGGAGGAAGTACCTACATAGGTGATGTCATCAAAATATCATATAGAATTTGGGGGAGAGAGCTAGTGAGTTGGAGAAAATATTTTTTTCTCTCCTCATCAACTAAGATTAAATCTTAATTTATCATTTGTGCTCTTTTGGACCCCCCCGCATGCAAAATACTGAGATAGGATTTTATGTGGCAGTACCCTCAACTATCAGGGCCCTCACCTGGTCCTCCTAGGTTGAGGCAGGGCTGAAACCACTTGGTCATCTGACTTGTACTCACCATCCCCTGGGTTTTACTTTCAAAGAAAAGAAACCAACATAGGGGATCGTAATGTAAAAAGACCACTCTGCTCAGTGGCTGTAGCCCCAAAGAAAACTTGCAAGTGAGTGTGGCACATTTACAGATGGTCTTGACCACTCATCGGACTGAAGTTGCTTCCAGAGAAGGTGACAAAGGTGAAGAAGGATCCAGTGGCAGCTTTAATTAAGAGACTATAAAAGAAAATTGATAAGTAGAATGCTTCTTCTACCTCACTTGAATTTCTTCTGTGCTCTTTAGTCTAAATAAGTAGGGTTTTTTGTTCTATCTGTATCATTTATGTACAATTCTCCAACATATTAAAAAGAGGCTGTGGCTTGCCTTGGATCACACAATGCAGTCAAGACCTAAGTTTGAATTGCTTCCGATGAGTATAAAATATTTTCTGTTTTTAATTGTTTGACATTTTTTTCTCTTTGATAGCTTTGGCATGGTCCATGATGGAGAAGGGAACATGTGCAAGAAGTCTGAGGGTAATATCATGTCCCCTACATTGGCAGGACACAATGGAGTCTTTTCTTGGTCAGCTTGCAGTCGCCAGTATCTGTACAAATTTTTAAGGTAAATAATTCCAAAAGGAATTTGATTAAAAATTTATTAAATTCTTTAAGTATGGAAAATGCTGAGTGATGGGGAGAACATAAAATTCAGAAAAGACACTGTCACTGCTCTCATGCAGATCATAGCCAAACAGGGATAAGATAACTTCACAAATAGCCACAGTTTAAAAGAATGCATTATCACTGCTTAAATGAGTTACAAGCAAATACTATATAGATTCCAAGGCAGGAAGGCCATTCTCAGCTAGAAGTCATTGAGAGGAAATGGAAGGGAAGGGGGAAAGCTTTTATTTACATGTTGGACGCTATGTTAAGTGCTTTCCAAATATTATCTCATTTGGTCCTCGCAACAACCTTGGGAAGTAGGTGGCTGTTATTATCCCCATTTTACAGTTGAAAAAACTGAAACAAACAAAGGTTAAGTGATCTGTGCAGGGTTACACAGCTAGTAAACTTATGTGGTCAAATTTGAATTCTCAGCTTCCTGACTCCAGACCCAGCACTTTATCCACTGCACTATCTAGTTTACTCAGGAGATGGACAGTTGAGATTGACTGTAAATGAAGGGGAAAGCTAAGAATTCCATTAGTGAAAGGAAGGTTTTGTAAGCAAGGGAAAGCATTATAAGCACAAGGAAGAGTGTGAGTAAATATACAAAGGCAAAAACATGAGACACTTATGGGGAGTTGTGATTTGGTTATAATGTAAAATATAGAGAGGAGAGTGTTATGAGATAAGCCTGGGAAAAATTAGCATAGTGTCAGGATATAGAGGCCTTGAATAAAAATCTTGAATGCCAGGAAAAGAAATATGGGATTGAGTTGGTAAGCAGTAGGGAACTACAGAAGGTATTTTAGGAGCGGTCAGATCAATGCATAAGTAAATTTAGCTTGGCAGCATTATAAAGGATGGTGTCAAGTTGACAAGATGTATAATGAAGGCATTACGTTATCCTAAGTGTGTGGTGGCAATGGAGTTAAAGTGGAAGGAACACATATAAGATCAATGGGACACAGTAACTGATTGGATGAGAGGAGACAGGAGAGAGAAAAGGAAGGGACAAAGAGCACACCAAAGTATCAAGTGTGAGAGATTAGACCAAGGATGGACACTGACAGAAGGTAGAAAGATTGGGTAGGGGAGTAGAGCTGGTGATAAATCACTTTAGACATATTAAGTTGAATGTGCTGGAAGGACATCCAGATGGAAGTATCCTTTGAGGAACTGGAGGTATGTCCTATAAGAGGAAATGGGGATCTGGAGTTTGGTAAGGATGCCAGAACTGGTGATGTAGAGTCAGTTAATTCTTCATTTTGTTAATAATGGATTATAGGCCAATCTAATCAAGAGAGAGTTTTAATTGCCCTCAGCTTTGATTATGACCTGAGATAGATTATTAAAGTTTTCCTAAAGAAAATCTCCATGGAGTTCTTGGCTAAATCACACTATTTGACTGAGATAAGGCAGATCTATCCCTCTCTTTCTCCCTCTCCCCACCTCCCTCCCCCTCTCCCTGTCTCAGCCCAGAGATCTATTGGCTCATTCAAAAATCATTTAAAATTATGAATTTTAGGTTCAAAGAAATCTAAAGTAGATAATCCACAAGAAATTATCCTAAGATGACATAAACATTTAACAATTACATTTTAGAACTAAATATTTCAGCAAGTTACCATAACAGTCCAGCTTTGTTCAATAGGTAGGGAAGCTTATAGCCTAATATATATCTCAATCTGTGTTGTTACCAAAAAAATACAATGAATGATTTTTCAAAATGCTTGACTTTTCATAATGAAGTGCTAAGAATATTGTTGTCCTTTGTGTGACGTGATTTAGAAGTCTAAAATCTACAGAAATTTGAATTGATGAGATAAAGAATCTAATAGGTGAATGGGATTAGAATGCTATGGAGGTAACTGAAGACACCTTAGAGCTATATTTTTTAGGCCAATTCTCAAAATCTTAATGGATTTTGAGGAGCTGGGGTTGGATTCTGACTCTACTACTTAGACCTTCTGTGACCCACTTACCTTACTCCTCGGGTACCCATTTTGCTTATCTGTAAAATTAGGGCATTAGACTAAATAATTAAGGTCCTATTCTACTCTAGAACCTATAAGATTATGTACAAGCAGAGGCAAGTAACATCCTTAAGATATCATGATAATTATAGCTAACATTTATATAAGGTCGACCATGTGCCAGGCAGAATGTTAAACATTTCCCAACTATTATCTTATTTGATCATTTCAGCAGCCCTGGAATGTAGGTGACTTTATTATACCCATTTTGCAAATGAGGAAACTAAGGCAGACAAAGATTAAGTGACTTGCCCCAGGTTCACAGCTAGTAAATGCTTGAGGCTGGATAATAAAGATGTCCTATGGTGTCATCTTATAAAAATCACAGGATCAATAACTGGAAGGGATATTAGAGACCATTTAGTTCAACTCCTTCAGTTTACAGACAAAGAAATTCAGGCCCAGAGAGATAATTTGACTAATTTGTTCAAGATCTCACAAGTAATAAATGACTGATCCATATTTCAAAGCAGGATCTCAGCTCTGAATCTGAGACCCCTGTCCACTACCCAGACACTGACTTTGAAGCTCCTCTGTGGTTTTCTAGTGCCTGTAGCACCAATGTGATACCCACAATGTGATACCCACAGCAGCCACTATGGATAAGCGTGTGTATTTCCAGGGTAAAATTGTAAAATATAAACTCTCTTCCTCAAAGAGGAAACCAAGACATTTATTCAAACACCAGAAAGTCAAATTTATCATAGTAACAAGGGAATCTATACACATCATCAATGCAGGGAGCATAGCCACCCCCAAGCTTTCCTTTGGTTAGGCCTCCCCACAAATAAGCTCCTTTAGACAAAATCACTCCCTCTCTCACTCATGCTAGCTGCTCCGCTCTGCTTTGCTTGCTCTCTCTCTCTCAGCTCTGCTTCACTCTCTCCTTGCTGCACCCTTCCTCCTCCACCCATTCAGCAAGCTCCTATCACCATGAGCTTCATGTAACTCAAGCTGTGGACAGGGCCAAAGCTCAAAGGTTACATGGTTAGGTTAAGTGGCAAGAAAGACCTTCAAATTCCCTTACTATTACAGCACCTTGCCTTTATCCTTTTGTTTCCAACATTACCCCTGACCATTCATTAAATGGCAGGATCATGGAGATGTTGCCACAGTCAAACCTAAGACTGCAAGACTGATAATAGAGAATAGCAAGATCAAGGCACTTGTGGAGACATAACAAATATTTGGGATGATGATGATGAGTATTTATGATTAAATAATAATAATAGCATTATATAGTGCTTTAAGAATTCTTGCAAATGGTTATTACATCCTTACCTCAACCCGGTGAGTTATCTTCATTTTCTAGTTGAGGAAACTGAGGCTGACTGAGAGAGATATAATTTGAACCTGGGTCTTCCTATCTCTAAGTGCAGGACACTGATATTTGACACACATGTATGTGTGTGAGTGTGTGTGTATATGTGTGTGTGTGTGTGTGTGTGTGTAACATACATATTTCCAGATATAATGAAGATATCCTGTGATATCATCTTGTAAGGTTGTAGTTTTTGTTGAGTTGTGTCTGACTCTTCGTTACTTCATTCGGGCTTTCCTTGGTAAAGACTGGAGTGGTTTGTCATTTCCTTCTCCAGCTCATTTTACAAATGAGGAAAATGAGGCAAACACAGTGAGGTGACTTACTCAGGGTAACACAACTAATGAGTGTCTGAGGCTGGATTTGAACTTAGGTCCTCCTGACTCTAAGGCTCGCACTCTATCCACTGCTTCACCTAACTGCCCTTATAAGATCATAGGATTAATCAAATGTATACGTTTTGGTTTTGTACTGCATGTGTGTATATATGCACATGCACAAATGCACATATATATGTAAACATTCATGTGAAGAGAAACACATACATAAACACATCTTTGGGGACATTAAAAGTTTGTTCTTCATTGAATATCCCTATGATTTTCAGTGACTTGTGCCTCATTTGGCATGTGATCCAGTGATGGCTCCTTAGTTAGCCCACTGTTGCTATATCATCATGAGAGAATAACATATATCCATTTTAGCTTTTGAAAAACCATCATGCCTTTTTGTCCTTAGGAAAAAGGTTCTATTTCCAACTGGATTAAGGATGCAAACAACTATGTTGGCCTTTTTCTTTCATGAAAAACTGCCAATTTTTTAAAGTAATGTAGAAATAAGATATTTGTTTACCATCCTTTTCCCTTCCAATGTACAAATCTCAGAGGGAAATTGAGGGAAAGATGCTTCTCCTAAATAAGTTCATTCTGAACCTTTTTGAAAAGTTCACATTATTGGTGTCATTAGTCCAGGAAAAGTAGGTGAAAGACTCTTTTCCTTCTAATCATTAGAGTTATGCTTTTAAATGTTCATGCAACAGGAAACAAGGAAAAATGCATGGAACAAAAAAAAAACCAAACAAATGAAAAAAAAAAACATTGTGACTTGACCAGATGAAGGGAGATGAGAAGACAGGAATTATGGGAAATTATCTAAAACATAACTAGATCTATATTTATTAAAAATTAATTTGAATTAATTATGGTTTGTTAGCCATTGGATCAACATACTATCAAATTACACCTGGAAGGAATATTAGAAGACTAAGAGTCTACTACATGCCACTTCCCATTTTCAAGACAATGAATCCCAGAGAAATTAAATGACCTTTCCAGGGCCACACAACCATTAGGTATCAGAGACAGGATTTGAACCAAGGTCCACTTGACTCCAAGTTCAATACCCTATCCTCTATGACTTTCAGGTAATATTTTTCTTAAAACAAACTAGAACAATTTCTCTTCATTGTTTTTATTTCCTTCAGTCACCACGAATATTTTCCAATACCCATTTTAAGTCCTCTAGCTAAGGTGATGCAATGTGGTTTTGTGGGAAGTAGGTTGAACATGGAGACGTGAGGGACCCAAGGTCAAATACTGACCCCGTCAGATGGCAATGTGATATTTGATGAGTCATTTAACTTATCCGTGCCTCAGTTTTCTCATGAGTAAAATGCAGATAATGAATTTTGCAGTGACTTCCTTGTGAGATTCTTCCCAAGAACACCAGAAATAGAATTTTTCACTGCATCATGTTGCCTCTTCTGGAAACACATAGCATTGAGTTTAAAGGAGAAAGGACAGTAATATTTAAGAACATCTTTTCAATAAAATTTGGTACTCATGCCCCTTTTGTTAGAGTTAAAATTGACTTGCCCAAGGTAACACAGCTAATAAGTATCTGAGGTCACATTTGAACTGAAATCTTCCCAACTCCAGACCAGTATTCTATCCACTATACCACCTAACTTCCCCTTATCAACATGCCTTGAAATCACAAATGAAATCACAAATCAGAAAAAACAAAAACAGCAGAGTAGTTGAAAACTTATTCTAGAGTCATTTGTCACCAGCTACTACTACTCCATGTTGTTTTGCTCAGCAATAAGGGGGGAAGAAATGAAAGTTTTCTATTTATCTCTAACTTCTAATTGTTTTAGGTTCTCTTCAATTCAACTCAGCTAATTAAATATTTAACAGAGATGCAAAGTTCTGTGCTAGGAGAATGAAAATATTTGTAATATTTCTCCTCTTTTTCTTATTTTAAAGAAAAAAAGGGAATTTCTTTTTGGGGATAATGTAATAAAAATGTTTAGCTTTAGTATGAAGTATGAAACAATATAATGGTAATTATCAGAGATGGTTGGGGAAATGCCCATCTCAAGTGCTTCTGTACAAGTAAGGAAAAAGACTAGTTTTGAAGATGTTGAGGGAAAAGTAGCCTTGAAATTGATGAAGCGCTCATGGGGACCAAGTCCATTTCTCTTTTTGTGTACACTGACTGCTGGCCACGATCCCCAATTCAGCTCAGCTCTTTGTTACCATGAGATAAAGGGTATTTTCCTGGTTCACTTCTATTACTCTCAGAGCAACGAGGGTATCAGCTAAGTGCTTCCTTTAGCCTGCTTACTAAGTCTCCCTGCAGTAATTCTGGAATGCAATTTCACTTTGGAGGATTTGGCTAATTCCCCCTAGACCACACACTAGCAATTAAATCTAAAACTTAAATTAATTAAGATTTCACAGAATCAACAAGTTGACTTTTGAAAATAAATCTCATAAAAACATCAAGCAAAAAGCTCTAGCATCTAATTTAATCAGCAGGGCTTTTGCTTAATTTGAAATTACCCATTACAAGTTAGATACTTTTCCTGAGCCTGAATTAGTCATGCTCTTGGTGACTCCATAAATTTGAGTCGGGATTCTGTCACATGTGCCTGTGGCCTTCCTGAATCATGTGTACTCACCAGCAATTAGATGGGTATTTGGCCCCACACCCATTTCTGAGTAAATAGTAAAAGAAAAACTTTTCAAAGATGAATCTACTATTCTCAAAAGAAGATTAACATTTAAACAGTGCAAAAAAGAGAAGAGTGAATGAACTCTAAATCTCCTGAAAATTTAGAAGCAAACTTTGTGCTCTGGTCTTACTAATATCAAGACAACTTGGGATTTTTTTTTTTTAGTATAAGTCCTAAGCCCATCATCCTGTTGACATATCATGTCCTTAAAATATTTTCTATTAATAGACACAAACCTCATCTCAATTAGTCATGTCTGTACCAGTGGCCTATAGTTTCAGGAAAACTTAGCTCAATAACGTAAAAGTAGTAAGGCACATCATAATCTCATCCTCAAGTCACTTGTTACATGTGACTATTTTATTTTCAACTACTTGATGATCAGTGAAAATATGCAGAACTAAAATATAATTCTATTAATCAAGCAGAATACTTGGACTTTCTCCCTGTTCCCTATTCTAATGCCTCTTTGGGGCATGCACGTGACCTTGGGTTCTTGAGATCCCATTGTGGAGTGAACCTCTGGTCAATCCTACCCACATGGTAAGACTTTGATGATGGACCAGTAATGTATGTGATCCTAACTAGACATATACAGGCTTACCACAAGGATGCTATCAAAAAAAAAAGAATTTGGGGGCTATAGTTCTTTTAAGAAACCATAGAGAAGTTATAATTTTGCCCTGGTAGAGAGAGTATACATACAAATTCAATTCCAGGGTGTTGAAGTATTGGGTTGAGAATCAATAGTAGATCCCAAAATGAAATTTAGATGAGAATTTGTGAAATATACAATTGTGCCTCATGGAAACAATATATATTAATTCAAATCCCATATAACTTTTCAAACTTTTTCACAGTTGTGCCTCATGGAAACAATATATATTAATTCAAATCCCATATAACCATCTTTTATTATATATTTGACAGATGCTTTTGAGGGGTCAAGGGAGGTAGTCTGAGAATGGAGAAGATGGTGTCTGCATATGGATCTCCAAAGTTATAATGTTTGTAGTAGAAAATAGAACTGTTCATAGTGGAATCAAAGGAATGATTGTGTCACTAAACTAGCTAGATGTCACTGAGTGAGCATTTTGTGTTTCTATTTCTCTGTATATGAAAAAAAGTCAGACTAGGTGATATCTAAGGTTCCTTCCAGTTCCAATATTCTCTAATTCTGTAACAAGAATAGGAGAGGAATTTTTGTTTTAAGTTATGACATATCTCATTGAATTTGAAAGCTAAATGTAAAACCCCTGTAAACTTAAACATTTAATTCATATTATACAGTCTTACTTTGTAGGAGTTTTTAGAATAGTAAATGCCAGGTAATATTGTAATATGTTTCTAAAAAAAATGAATAAAGTTATATCAGTTCGTGGGTTTTCTAATATAATTGAATTTTGATAACAAATTGTGAAAAGACCACTAGTGAAAATGATTTTTCTTTATCCTGACATTACAAAAAGGCAGTGTGGTATAGTGAATAGAGGGCCAGCCGTGGAGTTAGAAAGATAGATTCAAAGCCCGCTCCTGACACATACTGACTGACTGTAAGACCTTAGGCATGTCACCTCCTATCCCAGTGTTGCTGGAAACTATAAAACTCAAAGTTGAAGAGAAGGTGTTGACCTACTTTAGTAGAGAGAGTTTACTTAATAGGTACTTCTCCATACTCATGAAATCACAGATTCAGGTAGTCTCCACAAATTTGATATCATTCTAATTCTCTTTTTAGGTATAGCATATTATAAAAATAACACATTAATGAACTGCAAAAAAATCTACTTATACAAAACTGTTTACATCACTTTTCCTAGTCTCCCATCTGTGAGTTAGGAATATCATCAGTATCACTATATCTGAGATAATCAGAATAGATGAATTAGAACATCAGTCAATCCATCTATTAATAAACACTTAGTAAATGCATATTACGTACTGAGTTCTGTGTTATATGATACAAAAACAAAAATGGAGTATTCCATGTCCTCTAGGAGCTTATATTCTGTTGGGTAAAGCAACGGTTATGGATATAGATATATACATTATAGATACAGATATATACATATATCTATGGATATATGGATATAGATGTGGATATATGTATTTAGATACACATGGATATATATACATATGGATATATGTATATAGATATATACAAAATAAATGCTTTGTGTTTTCTAAAAGAAATAGTTCATAGAATTTCAGCACTTTCTCTAATCAACAAATCAAGAAGACAGCTCTCATTTTTCTGGATTTCTTTCACACAGTGTTTATACTGCTTCCTATTGTAATATCCTTCCATTTTATCTTATTCTGGAATTGATATTGCCTTGAGAGAGTCTTATTCATCTCTGTATCTAACCCCCCTCACCCCACCCACACACACACACTCTGCCCTGCCAATGCTGACTTACTTAGCATAGCTTTGGACAGAGTTGGCACCCAATGAATAATTGTTGAATGAGAGAATGAGGAGAAATGCTGCATTTCTTCAAAACTTAACACCTTAGTGCTAGAAGGAATCTTAGAGGTGACCTAGTCCACTCCCCTCATTTTCCAGATGAGGTAACTGCATCCACTATGGTGATGTCTTTTCTGTCTTGATTCCCTGCCATCTTAAATAAGTGCTCAGAATTTCTTGGCCTGTTAAGGACTACATGTTCGACTCCACCCCCTCCTCCCAATGTCCTGGATTTCTACCTTATAAAACTCATTGGCTAAGAAGGTGATAATCTGTTTATATTTGTTTGTTTTTGTGGGGGATGAGAGGGTGAAAGAAACTCAGCAGCAGCTTTAACTTGATTGAATCTACATTTTTATTTGCAATTCTGATCAGGAATTGGCCCAGACTTAAAATATCGCTGGCGGAAATTTTTACACAGTTCAGTAAGGAACTAATGGAAGCTATAAACTATTGTCCAGGTGGCACCAGCCCTTCGACAGTCATTGTGAGGAGACTTCCAAGTGGGCAGGCTGTGTTTTGACAGCCTCAACATCCACTTCCACAGGCATATCCTTTGATTGTTCCTGGCAAAGAGTATCCTCTTTCTTTGGAGCATGAAGCTCTAGTTCAGAAGAGGTATCTGTGGTAGAAGCCACTCACAGTAGACAGCTGGTTCCAATTATTTGAGTTCACCTTTCTCCACGATATAGTCAGGACTAAATTGCTCTTTGGAAGGGGTGAAATGCATTATTGATAATTTCAGAAAATGTGGATAGTATCTATAGAGCTGCAGTTAGGAGAAATGTAATTATTAGGCCTCAAGAGGGGAATAGTTTCCACTACCCTCTGCAAAGTATCTTTATTCTATTTTATGAGAAGAAAAGCAAAACAATGTGTGTATCCTCCACTAACTCCCTCTGGTCAACACATATGGCCCCATCTCCTCTCTGTGTTTTAGCACCGCTCAAGCCATATGCCTTGCTGATCAGCCTAAGCCTGTGAACGAATACAAGTATCCTGAAAAGCTGCCTGGAGAACTGTATGATGCCAACACACAATGCAAGTGGCAATTCGGGGAGAAGGCCAAGCTTTGCATGTTGGACTTCAAAAAGGCAAGAGATTGTTACGAAATGCTTGATTCAATGTGATTTATATTATAAGGGAAATCTTTTAAAGTTTAATTTTTAAGAGTTCTTTACTCCATATGATTGACCCATACTTCAAAAGAATTAAACTCAGCCATTCATTTCTCACCTGCCTTGTACCAGGCTGTGTGCTAGGTACTGGGGTAACATATTAAAAATGCATACAATCTCTTCCCTCAAGGATCTTACATTCTACGGGATGGAAATAATATGTAATAAATATATCTATATGTCTATATGTATGTAATAAAACATACATGCACATATATGTGTATATAGTTTGTATATATGTGTGTGTGTGTGTATATATATATATATATATATATATATATACATATAAAATAAAAAATACAGAGAGGCAATGTATTGTAGTGAGTAGAGCTCTGGACCTGACATCAAGAAGTTCTGCCTTTAAATTCCTCCTCAGATGTATGTGATTCCACCAGGCAAGCATCTGACCTGCTCCTTTAACTCCAAACCCATCATTTGCTCTGCTGCACCTACTGTCTTTCCAGTAGCGAAAGTGCATTGCAAAAGTCTAACTACTCTTGTTAGTAAACACAAACAAAAATGCATATGCTAAATTCAAAGTAATAGAAGGGAGGCAAAGAAAGGAGACAAGCATTTATTACTTGCCTGCTATGTGGCTGGCACTGAGCTAAGTACTTTACAAATATTATCTAATTTGATAGTTAGATAAAACTGAGGGAATTAGAAAAGGTGACTCTCAGGGCTTTCTTGGAGCTAAAAGGAAGGAGAAACAATATATGGTATAATGTACAGTAGGGAGGGAAACATTTTGGCAGGAGAATCCACTTGTAGAAAAATTGTTGACTGAAAAGCAGAGACAGCCTTCATCTCAGAACATTTCCTTCTGCCCTATGGAGTCGCATTAGTTCTTTATCAGAAAAATCTTCTGGCTGTCAGTGAGTCAGTTCACAAAATGGGTTCTAGTGACTGCTGAATGAAAGTACCAGAGGCTGTTCATAATCCTAAATATGTGAAATCCAGGAGGAAGAGAAGGAGAAAAGGAAGAGGAGAAGGAGGTGAGAATGGCTGGACAGAAAAGGTGAATGTCTTTGTAAATATGCAAGTACAATGAATCCTGAACTACCAACAGAATAATGAATTAAAATAGATACACAGACACAAAGAGTTAAGAAGAACCATGGGCAGTCCCACAGATAAAGGACACATGTTAATAATAGTAATTAGTGATGTACCATTATCAAGTTGCTTTAAAAAAACATGACAGAGCATTCTGATGAGATGTAATTTTATTTATTTTAATATATGATTGATATACATCGAGAGTAGGGACCAGACCTGTGCTTTCACTGGTACAAGGAACTTACTTGTGAGAAAACTCCCTCTCGAAATATAAATTAACACCTCTCCAACTTACAGATTTGGAGAATTGCTAAAGCAGTAAGAAATTAAGTGATTTAACTTAGCAGGATTAACTTGATGAGTGTCAAGGGGGGGATTTGAACACAGGATTTCCTAGTTCTGAGGCCAGCTTTCTATCCACTATGCAACAGTGCTTCTGTATATAATTATGTACGTGTGTGTGTATATGTGTATATATATATATATGTGTGTGTGTGTGTGTGTGTGCATATATGCACCCACTTATGTATTTCCACCCCTATCCTTCTCCCCAGGAGGAACTGTTCTTTCCTGTAGTTTGTAGAACATAATTGATAGATTAATATGGTAGATTTAGTTATAGTAAGATTTACGTACCATAACTTAGCATAACATAAATACCTAGCATTTTACATATAGTAGATTTACTCCCAAGTCTGAAACTTGATCCCCAAAATTCCATTTACTGAAAGCTAATTTTTTGCATTCATCTTAACCCTCTGATAAATTTAATCAACAAATATGTAAGTGCTCATTCTGGTACAAGTTGCTGGGAATAAAATTACAAAAATGAAAATAAGTCTCTGACTTCAGGGAACTTGCATTCTACTGGAGGTACCAAGATTAGTTATCATTCATCTTTATTGAAATCTGCCTTTAGAGGAAAACAATCATCCCTTTGGTGCAAAAAAGTTGTGTGATACAGTGATACAGGATTCCCCTTAATTCATTGCTTTGGGTTTAGCAGTTTGTAGTTCAGGGCATTTGTTAAGGAAGAAACTTCTCAGCTGCCAAGAATCTTCTAAGTATGCTACTATGGGAATAGAATTTACCAGGTTTCTTCCAAAATCACAAATTTGGTCATTGCAAATATTCTAGAATAGTTATCTACTACTTTGGTCTGTCATCATTGTTTGACGCCCCGACCCTGAAGGCTGCGATGTGAAGTACCAGAGCGATTTTGATATTTAATGCCCTTGGTCACATGAGGATGGTTGTTATACACTAGTATATCCCCTAAAACCTTTACCTTCAAGTTCCATAGCTTCTGACTCATGATTTCACATGTCTGTCATCCCAAGTATTGGCAAGAAAAGACTGTATTGTTATTTTAATAAAAATTAAAGCTATGTGATACCTGGGAGAAAACCACTGGGGATCTGAACCCAAATCAATTCTCATCCCCATTCTCATCATCCATAACTAGTTTTCGTTCATTTTCTGCAAGTTTTTTTTTTAATTTCTAACTTCTAAAATGTTGAAGTGGGTTAAATCTAGTTGGCTCCAACTGTCTAGTGGTCGAGCACATAACACTTATGAGAAGAGAAGGGTCAAAAGAGGGTGTTGGACTTATCAACAGTTCTTGGTAAAAAGGTATGGCAGCTAGGTAATGGAGTAGAGAGAATCCTGGGATTGGCATCAGGGAGACTTCATGAGTTTAAATCTGGCTCCACACACTTACTACCTGTATGACCTTGGGCAAGTCACTTAATACTGTTTGCCTCAGTTTCCTAACTATAAAATGAGCTGGAGAAGGAAATGGTAAACCACTTCAGTGTCTTTGCCAAGAAAACCCCAAAGGGGGTCATGAACAGTCTATTATAACTGAAACAACTGAGCACAAAAAAAGAGATACATTTATTTCCTATGCCTAATGAGCACAGGGCAGGATAGAGTTAAATTGGGACAGACTGAGGTTAGACATGCGAAAATATTTTCCAATTTTATCAGGTTTCAAAAAAGATAGATATTACCAGTGGTAGCATGAAAACCTTCTTTTGGAAATTTGTTGTCAATGGGAAAACACTTTGTCTAGACGTTGGATAATAAATGCTTCTCAGTTTTGTTTTTTAGAGGAGGATGAGTTATTGATATCACAAAGTTCCTTCTCATTTTTGATATAGTGATATGGGATCTCCTTTAGTCAATTGCCTTGGATAATTAGAAATGAGAAACCCAGAGAAGTGGGAAGTCCCCATGGTATGGAAGTTAAGGTTGTTAGCTCATAAGCTTGGAATCATAACATCATAGCTCTTAACTTATTGACTTAGAACTCTTAGGTCCCATTTATCAGTAATAAATGAATTTACCTTCATGTATTTACCTTCATGATGAGAATAAATGCCATATTTTCTCCCTTTTGTTAGAATAAAGGCCATGATGGTAACAAAATAGCAGCACAGCCTAATGGATAGAGAGCCAATCTCAAAGTTAAAAGTACCAGAGGTAAAGTCCCTCCTCCTTACAAATCTGATATATATTGGATATGTGACCCTGGGCAATTGGTTATTGTCTCTCTGTCCCTGGGCAGCTCTCTGAGCCTAAGCTTTGGAGCAACCGCTGATCTGCAAGTATTGGAGTTTCAGAACCTGGAGTTCCCTATGCCAGTGGGTCAAACTCAAGTAGAAGCCATTAAACCATGCATAAGGATCCCTATGGGAACATACTTAGTAAACCATATATTAATGTTACATTGTATTTTTATTTACTTTGTTAAATAGTTCCCAATTATATTTTAATCTGATTCTGGACACAGTGGAGAATGTTGTGAACTGAGTGCACATGTGGGCAATGCATTTGACACCTCTGCCCTATACCAATAAAATCATAATTCCAGTTCAAAACAAAAGCTTATTATGTGGGATTATCCTATCTTTATTAATTTTGTAAAATGCTCACAGAAGTTGATAAGTACTTATAAATTCTTTTTTTAAAGAACAAGGTCTAAGTCAAGTGTGTTCATATCACAGATATTAGAGGTGGCTAGGTGGTACCATAGTGCGTAGGTCTGGAGTCAGGAAGACCTGAGTTCAAATATTACCTCAGATGCTTAAAAACTTCATTTAGCTGCATTTGTCTCAATATCCTCGTCAGTAAAATGGAGATAATGATCGCACCTACCTCCCGGAGTTGTTGTAAGGATCAAATGCCTTATTAATTATAATAATTATTATATTATATACATTATATTGTATTATAAATTATTAATAAATTAATAATTATAAAAGTGCTTAACAAAGTGCCTGGCATGCATTCAATACTATATAAATGTTAGCTACTTATTGTTGATGTTATCATTATCACATCAGTCCTAGTTGCTATATTTAGACTTACTATTAGTTAATATGCTACCTTAGTTTTTCCTGAATTTTCTCTTGAATATAGATAGCGATCATTCATCTCTTTGGATTCCCCCAAGTGCTCTGGGATATACCAGTTGATGTCTGGATTCTCTCACAATGATTCACAATTTATCTTTAAAGGCAGAATTCCACCTTCACTCTCTCTTACACAGCCAACCTCCTGTATCAGCAACATGTGTCATCAGTGTCCTAAACTTACCTATAAAGGGAGCACAGTGTATTTCTGCCCAGACAGTTCTTCTAGCAAGACATTTGTCATTTTCTATCACTAGACTATGAGTCCCACACATTCAAACCTCATCAAGAGAGCTCTGTTTATCCCTCCATGCTATATCAGGCTGTAGTCATCTCTGGTGGGAAACTGAGCTCTCTGTCTGCTCGTTAGAGAATAGGGGAGTGCAGGCTGCTGTTTTCATTCCAGCAGGTCTAGGGCCAAATTCCTTGTGTCTTTAATTTGTCAATGTCAGTTTGGCTAAGAATTCTGTCTTCCAACACAAAGTATTAGTTAATATAAGGAGGAGGATCCCTGAGAGGCAGAAAAACTGAGGTTAGTCATGGCAAGATCAGTAACAGTAACACTTAACATTGTAGCTGTTGTTAGCGGAGGGAGGACAGGGTATTTTTGGCACCACATAAAACATGGTAGTGAATAATGAGATAGCTTCTTTTTACTCTAATACTGCTCAGATATCCTTGTGGAGTCTCTCAAAATAATGAATCTTGCTTTCCCATTGATTTGAGCCATAGATGGTTACAAATAGCTCATAGTATTATGAGAATTGCATGCCAACGTTAAGACATCAAAAGTTCATCTTATGAATGCTTACAAGTTCAAGAAAACTATTTTTACAGATGGAGTATACACAGGTAGTGATTATAGAGGAATTTATGCAGAAGCAAAAACCCCAGAACCTTTACCTCCTAGGATCTATTATTTTAAGAACAACTCTCAAGAAGTAATAGCAGAAAGATAGGATAAAAGAAATTGCTTTTATCAAACTGCTCAACAGTGTGACTTTGGTAATTATATAATAGGAAGGAACTTTTGACATTAGAGAGAAGTAAATGGTATTTTTAAAAATCATTAGATGAAAAATGTTTGAAGCTGAAATATTTGACTATGACTCTTCTGAAGAATGTCATGTTATTTAGACATTTCGGTCGTGTTCAACTCTTTGCAACCCCATTTTAATATTTCCTTCTCTAGCTCATTTAAGAGGTGAAGGAATTGAGGCAAACAGGGTTAAGTAAGTTGTCCAGGGTCATACAGCTAGTAAGTGTCTGAGGCTTAGATTTGAACTCAGGTCTTCTTGACTCCAGGTGCAACGCTCTATCTACTTTGCCAACTAGGTGCCCTTCTGTGTCACAGCAAGATATAAAAAGAAGAGATTTCTAGTGGAGGAATGTTTAATATATCCTATTGAGACGGTAGAGGAATTTTCAGAAAGTACTCTGCTTATGTTCACATGGGAAATTTGTCAATGGTTTTGCAATAATTGCTCATATAAAAACAATATATTTCATGTTATCTCCTTTGGCTGTCATGCTAACTTAATGAATCAGAAACTATTTCCCCCACTTTACATGGACAGAAAATGAGGTTTTGGAAGTATATATTATTTACATGATATCACAAGGCTAGAGCTGGGAGTACTTGGACTGTTTTGCTACTACTCTTCTGACCTTTCGCTTTCCCCCTTAGGATATATGTAAAGCCCTGTGGTGCCATCGAATTGGAAGAAAATGTGAGACAAAATTTATGCCAGCTGCAGAAGGCACTATTTGTGGTCATGATATGGTAAGAATAATTAATTGTCAAATAGCATTGAGTCATGATGTATATCCTTTGCTCCACTGTCCTTCCTTCTCACAAAAAAAAAGTTTTGGGTTGTGGATGACTGTCTTCTCTTCTTTTTCCCCTCCACATATTGTCTAGTTCTCTATCAACCCCACCCCTGCTCCTACCACAACCATCCAGCGGTAGATCTATTCAATCTTGTACTGAGGCTATCATAGGATCATGAATTCAGAACTGGAGGGGATCTTAGAAGCCACCTAGTTCAAAGCCACAATTTTACAAACAAGAAAATTAAGGTATACGAACTTAGGTCTTCCTGACTGCAGGTCTAATACTTTAACCCGTAAGGGATCTTACTGTCACCCACTAATATTCTACTTCCATATCCACGAACTTTGAAATTGTTTGATCTGACCATGTCATTTCATCTTTCCTTCTACTTTTCAATAGCTAACACTGTTCTTTGTCAGACGATAGTGACCTTCAGTCCCTCAGTTCTTTACCATGCTCTCACCTTTGCACTGACTGTTTTCCCTTTCCTTTCCTATTTCAACTATTTGGTGAGTAAATTCAAGTCTGCATAATCCTCTTGTCCCTTTGCCTTTTTGCCAATCATGCTTTGCCAGACCGCAACTTGGGATGACATCCTCCATCTACACACCTTCTCTCCTATTCCTGTGCTTCTGAACAGAGATGAATAAAATCTGGGTTCACTACAAATTAATATTACATAATCTTAATTGTGCTTTCATTGCAGCAAGGTAATCCTTTTAACCTCCCTAATCAGTTCACTCTGTTCCAGAGCAGCTTTTACAAACCTTCTCATCCGTCCTCATATCTCCCGTTGTATCCCCTCCCTCCCCTCTCAGGTGAGCACTTTGCCTCATACATCACTAGAAAAAATGGCAGCCATTTGCTATATACTCTATCTTCTTCCCTCTACTTCTTCTCATATAACTTAGACAGACCTCTTCCCCCATTATGTCCACTTTGAATCTTTTCTTACATAAACAGGTGACTCATGTCCTTTCCAAGAAGAATGTAATCTCCACAGGTACCCAACCCCATCTTTCCTCTCTCTCTCTCTCTCTCTCTCTCTCTCTCTCTCTCTCTCTCTCTCTCCCTCGATATTTCCACCTACCCCTACTAGCTGCCACTCTACATTTCTTTTCTCCCTCTCAGCTTAACTTCAGAAAGCCATCTACAATCCCTCTTCTTGCACATCTAAACCTTCTGCAAGCTGGCTGCTGACCTCCTCATCTGACTGAAGCTAGTCCCTTCAAAGTCACCATTGATCTCTTTATCTCTAAATCTAATGACCTTTTCTCTTTTCTCATCTTACTTAACTTCCCTTTAGCCTTTGATGCTATCAATCTCCCTGGATGTGTTCTCTACAGAGTTTCATGGCTACTCTCTCTTGGATCTCTTCTTATCTGTCTAATCACTGTTTCTCAATCTCCTTTACTGATACTTCATGGATACCATACCCACTAACCGAAGGTTTCATCGACCCTTTTCTCTTTTTCCTCTGTACTCTTTTTACTCTTAACTCATCAGCTTCCTTGAATTCAATTTTCCATCTCTATGCACATGATTCACAGATCTATATATCCATCCCTAATCTCTTCCTTGACCTACAGTATTGCATCGTGAATCAACTTTTGAACATCTTGAACTAGATATCTCATCGACATTTGAAAATCAACATGTCCAAAATAGATCTCATTATCTCCCCACCCCAAACCCTCTCCTCTTCAAAGCTTCCCTATTATTGTCAGTGATACATCCGATGCAGGTAGCATCTTCATGTTTTCTCACTCTCACTCCACATAGTTAATCTGTTTACCATGTATTGTCATTTCTACCTTCACAAGATCCCTTCCTTAAATTCCCTTCCCTCCACTCACCCAGTCACTACCCTGGTGCAGGGTCTCATCATCCCACACCTAGACTGTTGCATTGGCCTCCCTGTTTCAATCAAAATTTTTCTGTTAGCTGGCAAAGTGATTATTCTAAAGCATAGATTTGACCATGTGACATAGCCCCCTTAGTAAATTCCAGCAGTTCTCTGTTAACTCCAGAATAAAATATATTCTACTCATCACTTGCAGACTTTTTCAGTCTTTCCTCCTTCCTATCTTTTAGTCTTCTTATACTTACTCCCCTTGACAAACTTTTTTGGTCTTGTGACATTGATCAATTTGATATACCTAATACGTGTCATTTTGTCTCCTGATTCTGTAATCATCCCTCATGTCTGTAATGCTTTCCTATACTTCTGTGGACTCTTTTAAGAGTCAACTTAAACCATAACTTCTACACAAGCCTTTTTCCAGTCTTCCCCATTGACCATGCTTTCCTTCCAAGGTTATGTTCCATTTACTCTAAATATACTTGTATATCTCTCTTATATAGGTCTCTGTACGTATGTATATGCATATTTTATATATACACATACATACATATAATTATTTGTATGCTATCTCTCCCATTAGAATATTGAGCTCTTTGAGGGCAGACAGGATGTTTATTACCACTTCATAGTTTGCCATGGTCAAAGAATTCATCATTTAGAGGCCAGCTCACATGTGGTGAGTATTTATCTGTATTTAGCTAGGCAACAGACTCAGCCAATGAGATTTTTAAAATTGGGGGCTTGGTAGATTCTTCCCAAGTGCTTAGCAGAGTGGCTGAAACATAATGAAAGCTTACTAAATTCTTGCTGATTGATTGATCTTATTTATCTTAAGATAAGGCTAAACATTTACCATTTAAAGATAATAGGAGTTTGCAACTCATGTGAAATGAGTGTGTTCCTCTTGAATATTGGTCAGGCAGCTGATGAAAACTCTCCTTTGTACATTTAAAAAGAAAAAGAAAATGTTAAAGCACTGACTATGCCATGGGAAGATAGCATTAAACTGTATTCTTCATCCCTTGAGCATGAAGAGTTCATTCTGGACACATGAAGCCAATCCTATTAATTTATTGCACATAGATGGATAGAAGGCATAAAAAACCAACTTGTGAGAAAACATGAGAGAACTAGATGATAAAATTAATTTCTATACGATGCACTCACTAAGTAGTCATATTATAGAATTGCCATTAGGCCCTCAAACCTAAACTCTGACAACCATGCAAGAATACACTCTTGCCCTCTCCTACTTCCCTACTCTTTTTTGTTTGATCTGAAAATATATTTTCATTTAAAAACATGAAACCATCCATGAAGACTGCTCAGCCCAAAATATTGAAGTAAAGCTAGTTACCCTTTGTTGAGTTTCTTTGGTTAAATTTTTTCAGTGATGTTAGCTTCAAATTTGTAAAGTAAATATTTGATCTATTAGATTCAAGCTCCCAAGCATGTAACTATCTTATCCTGTGCATATTTCAAGGTGACTTCTGACAGATATGAACATCAAAGCTGATATATGCTTTTTAGGTTTCATGATTACAATAATGATTGACAGGCAGAAGAGAAGAGAAGCACTCTTGTCCAAGAATAATATGTGAGAGCTATTAATCTCAAGTAGGTTAAGTTTAGTGTAAATCAAATGCCATCCATTTTATATTTGTTGACTCCTTTAACTCAACAGGTTATAGCATTATATGTGTTAGTACAATTCCTTCTTGTGAAGTGGGTAGCTATAAAATGATTTAATCCATAATGAAAACAATAAATTGAATACATGTCACTTGTGGTTTCTTTAGAACACCAACTCTATATGGCTGACACTTGGGAAATTCTAATTGGAAGGGGAAAGTGAATAGCTGGCTTTGTTTTCAGCTGGATAGGGTTCCTTGCCCCTAGGAGATGGCCAGGTTTTACTTTTCAAAGTGAGATTTTGCAGAAAGGTGGGCACTTCTTGGGTG
Source organism: Bettongia penicillata ogilbyi (assembly GCA_023548195.1). Lineage (NCBI taxonomy): Eukaryota > Metazoa > Chordata > Mammalia > Diprotodontia > Potoroidae > Bettongia > Bettongia penicillata. Next base: position 2,470,788 of record JAJHZJ010000122.1, read on the forward strand.
GCTCCCAGTCTTTCCCTTTGAGCTCACGAATCCTTATGCACCTCAGGCATATAGTTGTAGTGTTTTGCATTTTTCTTGTTTTTCCTTTTATAGGTAATGCTACTGCTCCAACCATCTGCCTCCAATTAGAATATAATTACAATAGGGATCCCAAGGGTAACACAGATGCTCAGTTAAAATTACATTGACCTTCAGGGCACAGAGTAAGACCAATTTCTTGATATTATAGATACTTTTAATTCCTGGGAGTAATCGACATTCTGAAGTACATCTCAAACCTTAATTTCCTCTGCATCCTCTGCACACCTAACATCATTTGGTCTTGATTTATATTTAAGCAATGGAAAAAATATTCTATATTTCAAGAAGTAAATTGCTGCTAGGTAAATTTGGGGGAGTGGAGCAAGGATCATTTAATGAGTCAAAATATCATAAAAGTATGTGAAATGGCATATAAATAAATGTTGAGGATTGATTTAAAATTTAAAATGCAGTTCTTCAGAACTAAAGGATTATAATTATTCTCATGTCTATTCACTTAAGAAATATTTGCAAAGTGCCTAACGATATATATAACATGACAGTAGACACTATGGGTAAATGCTTTGGACACCATTGTTGATATTGGGATAGAATTGTTTAGTGCTTCAAATGATCTCTTTTAGTTTCAAGTTGACAAAAATCCTACTCTGTTTATCAGTCATGGAGGTGACTACAGATCCTTCAAGGTGGTACCGGTGAAGAACAAGCTTGAGAAGAGTCTACCAAGCCCCAAAGACTTTTTTTAAGTCTCTTTGACAGATTGAGTCTGTTGCCTAGCTAATACAGAGAAACTCACCACATGTGAGTTGGCCACTAAATGATGAATTCTTTGACCATGGCAAACTATGAAGTGGTAATAAATTATTGATATAAATAAATTATTTATAAATTGTAAATTATAAAAAACATTAAATATTACTAATAAAGTAAATTAAATAAATAACAAGGATATTATGAGGAAATATGTCAGAGCTTACATCAATTTTGACAGTATGTCCTATTTTAGAATTTTAGAAATGAAAGAGCTCATTGGGGGCCAAAATGGTAAGCAAAGGCCTCACAAAGAAGCTACAATATGAACTGTGCATCAATAGATGGGTAGAATTTGTGTAAGTTCAAAATTGAAGAAGGAAAAAAGCAGTCATTTCTAAAATGAGAAAAACCACGGAGGCAGGAATATAAATAAAGGAAGGTTTGGATGACTGACTTCAAGAAGCCTGCTCTGATTGAAGAAGGGGGTCCATACAGAGGAGCAGGAACAGATAAGGTCTTGAAAGAAAGGCTAAGAAATTTGTGATTTATCTTGTAATTAATAAAAAGCCCCAAAAGGCTTCTGAGAAAATGAAATAATATGATGAAAGTTGTGCTTTAGGGAAATGTCAGCAGCAGTGATCAGGATAGATTTAAGTTGGGGTAAGCTGATGAAGGCTTAAAATTTGAACGAGAGTGAGGATGGAGAAGGAAAAATAGAAGGGATATTAGGACAGATGGAGAAGTTTAAACAAGTCCCGGGTGAAGATAAAAATGAACCTGAAGTTTGGAGCCTGGTTGGTCAGTGAAACAGAGGTACATATGAAAGAAATAGCATCTTTAGGACAAGGGGAGGGGAATGATGGTGGACATTCAATTAGAGAAGTGCAGCAACCTGGGAGACACAGAGGAAATTCAGAGAAGAGGTTAAGAGCCAATGATAGAGTTTGAAGAGTTCATAGGGAGAGAACTAAGGCCATGTTAAATATGTCATAGGAAGAAAATGTAGAAAGCAAAGAGAAAAGCCAGGTGTGGTGGTGCATGCTTATAATCACTGGTATTAGGAAGGCTGGGGCTGGTGGATCTTTTGAGCTCAGGAGTTCTACACTGTAGTGAGGTAAGTTGAACAGATGTCAAAGATAAATTCAGAATTAAATGCAGTGAGCTGGGATTGGGGTGGGGACACAGCAGGGGAAGGCGAGGGGAAAGGGAGTAAAGGAGAGGGGAGAGGAAATGGCCAAGGAGGCAGAAGAAGGAACAGGAGAATGGGATATCTTGGAATCCCAGGAAAATTTAATTTTTAAGAAGGCAGACATCACAGAGAAGGCTGTCCCAAATCAAAGTTCTCCTGCGTTTCACAATCTCTGCCAAGTTTTATGTGAATATTGTTGGTCACTTTAATTAGGGTTTATTTCTGTCTTTTGGAAAGAGGTGGATGCAAAAGACTGCTCATAATAATGACATGCTTTCAAATCAGTTATTTGTATTCTGCAAATGTTGTGGATATTTTCCCTAGAAAGAAGTAAGTTCCTTTCTTATTAAATATGAATCAGAGAAAGTTCCTCACTTAGGTGGCAAGCTCCATGCCTAGCTAATGTTACATCCAGGCACCCTGTAGAATACTCCCTTCCCCTTTTGAAGCCTTACCAGGGCTTAAACAAACTGATAAGACTTAAATATTGCCAAGCAAAGTCAAAAGCATTAGAGGCACCAATGAAATAAATTTTAAATCGCAAATATCACCTACAAATAACAGAAATAAAAATTACATGTATCTTACTAGGACTTGAGATTGACGTTCAGTTCTCTTGAGAAAATAGCACTGATAATATCTCAAGCGGTGTTTGGGGACAAATGAAATTCTATCTGAACTGTTTTATCTTCTGGAAAAGCTGTGTGACCTTGGACATGCCAAGAGCTAATAACTTGGAGACACAGAGACCAGGTGTTTTCAAATGAAAGCATAAAGGCAGTGGCCTATAATTACAAGGTGCTGAACCATATGGTTAGAGGTTTCCACTTGAGATTCGGCTGTTACCTAAAACATGATATAAAAAAGGCCTTGTAATTCCCTGACTTAAATTTACAATAGAGGTTACAGTTCATTGTACTGAAAGTTGAGAAGGCAGGTGCTGTGGGTTGGTGTGTACATTTCTGTTTAACCCCTACACAGGAACAAATGTTTTCAACCCAAGCTATATAAGTGTTAAACTAGCTAATGTATATTATGCTAATGTTTTCTAATGTATATTTTGCACCTATTGAACCAGAATTTGTAGAAAGCTGATAACTTTTTTAAAAAGTAATAATGATCATTACTAACATTTTTATGGTACTTACTATGGCAGGCACTACACTAAGCCCCTCAGCATTATTAAATAATTCACAACCAACCCTGGGAGGCATGCACTATTACTATCCCCATTTTTCAAATGAGGAAATTGAGGCAAACAGAGGTTACTATGCCCAGGATCATACAGCCAGTCATATTTGAACTCAGGTCTTCCTGACTCCAGGCATGTGTTCTATACACTGTGCTATCTATCATCATTCAAGAGTTCTGTGCTATAAGCTACTTGGGGGGAGAGGTCTCTATGTTAGATGTTATACTAACTTCTACAGTGACTAGATTGATGATTAAAGCCACTTAAATAGATGCTGCTAGTGAATGATATAAGGGTAAAATATCATGCTGAAGTCTTTAATTTTGCAGTGGTGCCGTGGTGGTCAATGTGTGAAATATGGCGATGAAGGTCCCAAGCCAACGCATGGACACTGGTCAGATTGGTCTAGCTGGTCTCCTTGTTCTAGGACATGTGGAGGAGGAATATCTCACAGAGATCGTCACTGTACTAATCCGAGGTAAATAATCATTTTTATTCTTCCTTCAAAATTCGAAGTATTTTCTTTTTCTGATTTTTAAATATTTTTAATAATCTCTCCTTACCTCACAGACATGGAGGAGTTCTTGCCAGGGCAAATAAAGTAACTAGTTTTTCCTAATATGTGTTTCTTTCATTGGAATACAGTTTTTTTTTTTTTACAGTGGATCAGAGATGATTAAAACTATACTTCTTAAATATTGACTATGCATTAATTTTTTTAAAAAGTAGCTCATCTAAGCAGAATAAATATCTATGAAATTAAGAATTTCTATGAAATTAAATTATTAGAAATTAAGGTTTCAAGTAGATAGCTCCTGAATAGAATTTCAGAAATTCCAGAAAGGAAAGAGGAGTCCTGTCTGTTCCTTTTTACATTAAAAACTGAAGAATTAAGGCAATGAGGACCTGGAAGAACCTACTAAAATATAAACAAATAAAATTGCACCAATATCTGGATTTACCAACTTGGGTTTATGGAAGAGCTCAGAAATGACCCATGTAACTAATTTCATCAGTAACTCAAAGTTGTTAGGATTCTTTTACCTGTTGGTTGGACAAAAAAAAAAAAAAAAATTCCAGCACTGTTCAGTGCTCAGTTCTGTGAGAATGATATAAATATTTTGTAAGTCAATAATATTCAGATAAAAATTACATCCATATTTGCCTGGAATCATAGAATTCTACAATAAACCATAAATCGGTTGACTAATTTTCCCCAAAGTTCTGATTATCAGTGAATAATTAATTCTAATGTTATTTTTTTTTAATTGAGTTTAGTTAGGAATTTTTTCAAAGAGAAAATGCAAAAATGAGTGATGTGATGTGCCTTTTTTGTGCTCACTTGCCAACTTCCCCTTTTACAATCTTTTAGACTTTTATGTTAATCAAACAGATTTCACAAAATACTCCCTTCCCTCCTAAAGTCAAATATCTTAATATGAATCTCTTTCAGTATTTGTAATCTGCTATATTGTGTACAAAAAGACAGAATGAGTGGTCATTTCTACCCAAGCCTTTAAGAGCTTATAGCAACCTGATCATAACAAGATAAAACAGAAACTAAAATTATGATTATTTCATAAGTACCCCATGTGAATCCATCTAACTGGAATGTTAAATGGCCTACTATAAGGTCTCATTGGAAATAGATTGTGTTATATACCTGTCTAGCGAGATATAGAGGAATACAGAAATAAAATGAATAAGTAATAATCCAATTCACTCTTTTCTGTTGGACATTTCACTCAAAAGTTGGACATTTCTTATTACCTAATCTCATAAGGTAAAATAATTCAAAGGGTAGAAGGAAGATATCAAAGTGTGTGGATGTGTTAAAAATCAGTTTTGTGTGAGGGTATGGGAAATGGGGAGGAAGGGAGAATATTTATTAGTTCAATCTGTGTCCTATGCAATAGATTCATTATTTCATATTTCTGTCTTCAGAATTAAACATAACAGCTAGGCCTTGGGAAAATTATTATTTACACTAATACTCACTGTGATCATTACCAGCTTCTGGTGCTACTTATCTCTAGGCTCATGTCCAGAATAATTCTAAATCCTACAAGCAAAGAAAGAGAGATAGTACTTTTATATGATTTCAAATCACAGGCCTCAGATCAATTATTGACTGTCCCATTTGTATAAACAAGAACATGGCACAATAGATAAGAGGGCTAGCCTTGGAACCAGAAAGACCTGGGCTCAAACCCTGCTTCCAGCATGAACTGGATTTATACCTATGGGCAAGTTATTTCTAACTGGCAAGTCAGCAGTGCATATGGAGAGGAAGTTTCAACCTTGAAATTTCTTCAAGTGTAAAATTACAGGGCCTGCCTATGTACTGACCCGCCCCCATACACACACACACACACGCACACATACACACATCCCTCACACAAAAAAATACCTCTCGAGAAAAAAGTTGCTTGATGTGAGTTAGATAGCCATTGTTTTTGTAAAATACTTTTATTTCACTTTCAGAATGTGAAAACTTTAGTCATTTCTGCATCTCTGATACACCATTAGCCCTTTTCTTGAGGAATTTAGTTACTAAAGTGTATTTGTATCTGTGGGAAAATGTACGAATCTATATTCAACCTATCAACACATTTTTAAAAGGACTGTTAAATGTGTATTTCAGGCCATCACATGGAGGAAAATTTTGTGAGGGTTCCACACGGACACTGAAACTTTGTAACAGTCAAAGCTGTCCCCAGAATAGCATTGACTTTAGGACCATCCAATGTGCTGAGTACAACAGCAAGCAATTTCGAGGATGGTACTACAAGTGGAAGCCTTACACTCAAGTAGAAGGTAAATTTCAAAGCAAATATCGATAGTAATTATATTCTATACCGGCATCTTTTTCTGTTTGAAGATGAGACCTCGCTATTGAGTGTGACCCTTTGTTTTCCACCTGGTATCAATGACAACAATGGCATGGTCCAGCGTCAGAGTGGATTATTTAACTTTGGTCTGTTTCAGAGCCATTCACAATGTTCCTAAGAAGTCCTGGGTGGAAGAATGGATGTAGATAAGGAAAAATTCTTCACAGCTACTGGGAAAACAATTCCTGGAGCTGTTCGTATTGATGATGGGTCACAAGTGTAAGCTTTTGTCTGAAAGAACAAAAACATTGTTATTCTCATCCTTCTGGTCAACAGCATCCTAGGCAGATAGCAGAATGAAATGTTAATAATAATATGCAGGTGTTTTCTTAATCTTGTTTTTAAAAATTATATCATATTAGGGGTTGAAACCTCTCAGTATGTGGATAGAACTACCTAGTTTTAGCATGTATGGGAATTGGCCTTTAGGAAGAGATAGGACAGATTGTCCCCTGGCATTATTAGGGCATAAAAAAACTAAATTAGTAGCAGACATGCAGGAATTTCATTGAGGAATAAATTCTAAAGTGTCTGTATTCTTTGTTTGAATTAAAATCTGATGTACAGGAAAAGACATCCTTGTGAGAGGGACACGTATATCAAGCTACACCTAGTAGGCATTTGATAAATGTTTGTTCAGTTGAAAGGAATTCTATTGAACCTGGAAAGCTAGTTATGTTTATCAGAACAGTTTATGTAATTTTCCATACTGTTTTAGTTTCTGAGTAGAGCAAGTATTCAAGGGAAAATTGAAACAAAGCAGTTCTCTAAGTCATTCTTTTTTGTCTTCAACTAAATCAAAATTATGCGGTGATTGTGTAAAAAACTGGAGAAGTGATAGAAAAAATTCTGGCCTGGAGCAGGATGAGGTAGGAGACTTGGCTTTTAGCCTGAGTTTGGCAATTAACTGCTTGTGTGATCTTGGGCAGGTCACTTAACCTTTCTAGGAGTGACTGAAATTCTTCATCTGAAAAGTGAAAGGATTAAGTCAGTTGAACTCTGAGGCCCTATCCAGCTCAAAAAGTACTATAATTCTATGATAATCAACTCCTTTAAAAAAAAAATCTTTTCCCATAGTAACAGAGTCTATATTTAATATTCTCACAATTCCTAGTATATCCCAGCTCTGATATTTACAAGGAAAAGTCATGGATTTTAATACTGAGCCCTATGGAAATTCTTCAGCATTAAGAGTGATGACCAAATGTTCTCCATCTTTACTGAGGACAGGACAAGAGGAAATAGATTTATATTGGAACTTATTTTGACTGTGCAAGTTGTTAAAATATTGGAATGGATTTCTCCAAGAAGGTTGTAGACTTTCCTTGCAAGTCTTTAAAAATATGATCGTACTTATGTTCTCCACATGCCAGTATTTTTCTTTTCTCCCAAATCCAAGTCTGTATTAAGCACTATACTGTGGAGATTTCATCTGCATATTTTTTTTTTTATCAATATAAAAGCACGCTCCATCTAATTTTATGCACAGATTATGAAGCAGCTCAGTGGTTATTCTAGTGGTATTTCATTATGCATTTTTAAGTACCTGAGTATTCCTTACTGAGTATTCTTATGGGGGGAGAAGAATACTAGTGTGTGAAAAGAATATCACAGTATATTAGTCTAATGAAGTTTTAAGGAAAAGAAAATATAGTGAAGTTTGGCAAACTGAAGACACTCTTTTATAATGAATTATTATACTTGGGTTATTTCCTAGAAATATATGGACATTATCTCAATTTAAGAAATTATCCCCACCCCAAAATTTCAGAGAAATTATTGTAGGTAAAGTATCTTTCTTGTTTGTGTTTTTCTCTTGTTTTTTTAAGATCAGGACTTATGCAAACTCTATTGTATCGCAGAAGGATTTGATTTCTTCTTTTCTTTGTCAAATGAAGTCAAAGATGGGACACCATGCTCAGAGGACACCCGTAATGTGTGTATAGATGGGATATGTGAGGTAATAATGATGAAAAGGTATTCTATTGTAGACTTAATTTGGCTACTCAATTAAGATGCCATTTCAGATAGTAGAAGCCTGATTTGTCGACTTTTAAGTACTAGTTTTAAACTTAGGGGAGGGAGGTCAGAAGTACTGGGTTACACTTCCAAGTCTGTCATCAAATATTATTCTGCCTTTGGGCAATCACACAGAAAACTCAGAGTCTTCGTTTTGTTGTTAGAAAACTGAGAGAACTGAGACTAAATAATCTATTAGGTGTCTTCCAGATCTAAAATTCCATAATTTATAGATGTTTTCTGTCTTCTCATTTCAAAATGATTAATCAGATATGTCACTCCTTTTAGATCTTCTCTTGAATTGTTTCATATTTTTCTTGTGTTTTGATTACATAGTAAACTGCAAAGAGGCATAGCAAAGATTTGTGAAAAAGAGAATTTTTCAGAAAATAATATGTCAATTATTTCACCACCTTGATGAGAATCATCTTCATGTAGAATCAAATATTTCTCTTTACATGCTCTATAGTTATATAAAACAGTACCATTATCACATGTGAAATAAATTCTAACAAATATTCTAATTTATATTCTCTGGACCTCACCTTCTTCTGTGTCCTTACAACAATGCATAGTAGTAAGAATTCACTTAAGGCTTGAGTTAATGTTGATATAGGGCAAATTTTATGGGGTAAAAATGGTCTTAAATTTGGGGGTTTTAAATATTCATTTATGTGGGTATTGCTGTGCACATAGTTACTTAATACATACATTTTTTGATCATTTGGATTTGGCAATGTAATTTTGTTAATATTTTATGAAAAAATGTTGGGAAGGAATATGTTCTTATGATTTTTATAAGGTCTTTGAGGGTAGGAACCAATTTTCCTTTTGTTTTGTTTTGTTCCTGTATTTAGTACAGTTTCTATGCTTAATAAATGCTTGTTAACTTGAATTGGATGGAATTAAATATTTTGCTTTTGCTCTGTAAGGCAGCATAATATAGCATGACTAGAATGCTTAACTGTGATTCAAGACAACCTGACTTTTGATAGTTACTAGCTGTGGGAGCATAGGCAAGCCATCTGACTCTTCAAAACCTCAATTTCCTTGTTGATAAATTACTAGAAATTGTTGATAAAACAGATATAATAATACATCTTATGCCTAAGGTTTTGTTTTGTCTTTTAAATAAGGATCACATGAAATAATGTGTAAGGTACTTTGTAACATTAAAGCATAATATAAACATCAGTTCTTCTTCAGCATTTTTCAAATGATATGCGATCTCATGTTCTCCAGACAGTCGGCTGTGACCATGTCCTTGGTTCTAGTGCCACTGAAGATTCTTGTGGGGTGTGCAAAGGAAATAATTCGAGTTGCAGACTTTACAAGGGTCATTATGCTAAACACCACTACACGAACCGTGAGTATTTTATAGCTGCTCCCCAGGTTTGCTGGGAGTTTTAAGTTAGAACTTCTTTGGAGGATGGACCTGAAATGAGCAGTGAAAGCAGCAGGAGGTCCCAGGTTTTGACAGAATCTTATTTTTTTTTCATTTCCTGCTTTAGATAATGGCTCTCAAGGTTTTGTTTTGATTAAAAAAAAAGAATGGTTGCTAGGCTATTTGAGTAAATGTGGTTTGTAGAAATAGCCAAAATTATAACAGCTCTGCTCCAATTTTTAAAAGTGATTCATAGTTCAAAAGTAAATGATGGCCAAAACAGATATTCATACTGATTCTAATGTGGAAAGGGCTTCTATGCCCAGGTCCGAGTTACAAAGAACAGAAATACCTCAGTCTTTGTCCTGGAAATTTTATACAAAAGACTACATCTTCCTATGTCCTTTCATCTAGAGTACTATCAGATAGTCACCATTCCTGCTGGGGCTCGGAGTATTCGTATACATGAAATGAATGTATCTACCTCCTATATTGCTGTGCGCAATACCCTCAAAAGATACTACCTGAATGGTTACTGGACAGTGGACTGGCCTGGCCGATACAAGTTTTCTGGTACTGCCTTTGACTACAGACGGGCATACAATCAACCAGAGTCTTTAACCTCTTCTGGACCAACCAATGAAACCTTAGTAATAGAGGTAACGTTTTGTCTCATGATTTGAGTGTGTGGAACTGGAGGTTACTAAAGACAGTTTGAAGGTTTGCATATTGATTATTGGTTCTGTTAATACTGAGACACAGTGGTTATGCCTTTTCTTGTACTACATCTATCTAAATAATGAGGGAATCAATGTTACATAGAGACAGTGCACTTCTTGGTTAAATTGCTCTTAATGATATCGTATCTACTGGTAAATATATATATATATTTATAATATATATATTATGTATATATGTTTTATATATATATATATGTACACTTACGATGTTTTTCTGGGCAGATTTTACAGAAAAAATAATCTGTCAGGCTGTTGTTCTGAAATGTTCTTTCAGACACTTGGCACTCACTAGCTGTGTGACCTGGGGCAAGTCACTTAACCCCAATTGCCTCATCCTGGGTCATCTTCAGTCATCCTGATGAATAATCTGGTCACTGGATTCAGATGAAGTGAGGCTGGTGACCTGCACAGTCCTCCCTCACTCAAAACAAAGTCAAGTGCAAGTCATGTCATTATGTCTCTGATGGCATGGTCTTCTTCGGCAATGAAGGATGAACACACACACACACACACACACACACACACACACACACACCATTAGTATACTGTTCCTCTTTTGAACTAGTTAAAACAAAATTTGATATAGCACAACCCTGTGTGTGGTCCAAGGATTTTATAATCACACAGAAATCATTATAAATGAAACTGACAACAGCAAACAAACAAAGTCTAAATCCAATGAAACCAATGCGTAACTCTGTATTAGCAGGTTTTTGTCAAGTATAATCATGTTTGTGGCAAATCTGATTTTCTTTCCTATTTTGTTTCCCTCTGGAGTGGCAGGATTTGGAGGAGAGGGCAGTAGCTACTCTCTATTTTCCTACTTCTTCATTTCCTTCTTTTCATGTAAAATAAAGATATTGTAGCTATACAGAATGCCCCTTGCCACAACATGTGATCTCTGTGATTTCTCTTTTTTTCTAAATAGGATTTTTTTCCTTCTGACCAATTGTAATATTTTATTTGTTTTTATTTTCTTTTAAACAGATTTTATTCCTGCTTCCTAGTTTGACTCTTTTCAGAAAAAAAAAACCCTTGTAAAAATTTCCTTCTGTTATATAAAAACTTAGGTAAAAGAACCACATCACTTTCCACACAACATGATATTTTCAGTGGGAATTTAAATAAAATTTTGAAACAGATTTTAAATGGCTTCATCCCAGTGCTATCAGACAAAATCAAGAAAACAGAATATATGGTTCCTGGCAATGAGGGATTCTGTAATTTAATCCAATAATGATGAAGAAGAATGAATAATGATACAGTTATGGACAGTTTGATTATTCAAAAAATATCTGAAATCTACCCAAAAATTAATTTTATTTTTAAAAAGTAGAAATTGTGAAAATAAATATGTCCATAAAATTTCATATTTTTTGCATTAGAATTGTTAACATCAAGAATATCTAAAATAAACTATTGTGTGATATTATGTGGTTTGACCTACATATAGGCTCTTTTCTGATGCCCTATAACACAGAGGAAGAAGTTCTAAAATATTCTACCAGTTTTGGAAAGATTGTGAATATGTGTGTGTGTGTCTGAAGAACAGTCTAAGCTAGGAATAAAATAGCTCTCCCCAAAAGTTTGAACCACATGGTGATTAAATATTATTTTGGACATGGAAATCCAATAGAATGGAATATAAAACCAGCTATTAAGTACTTGTTCAGTCATTTTCAATCATGTCCAATTCTTTGTGACCCCATTTGGGGTTTACTTGGCAAAGATGTCGTAGTGGTTTACCATTTCCTTCTCTAGCTCATTTTATATATGAGGAAATTGAGGCAAACAGGGTCACATAGCTAGTAAGTGTCTGAGGCCAAATTTGAACTCAGAAAGATGAGTTCCCCTGACTCCAGGCTCGCACTCTATCCACTGTGTCACCTAGCTCTCCCTCTTAAACACTCCTATGTTCCAAATACTATGTTAAGGGCTAGGTTGCAAATAGAAAGGCAGAAAAGTTATTACTTTCAAGGAGCTCACTTTCTAGTTGGGGGAGACAACATATGCAAAAATTTTCAGTTATAGCACAGATTAAAAGATCCTTAAGATAAAGCATAAAGACAAATGACAAAATGCAGTGGTTAAGAGTACAACAGTAGGTCACATGGCTAATGCCCAAGGGTCTAAAGAAAACCATGGTAGAACAGAAGGTAACGCCAAGTGGCCCAGGAACACCATCTTGTTTTGCAAGAGTAAATATAATAATATCAATTTCCCCTATACAACCTAGATCATCTTTCTTATCAAATATATTTATAGTCTCTGAAACAAATGTAGAAAATAACTCTTACTCCTGTAAAATCTGCTTTCAGATTGGTGGTGGAGTGGTAAGAATCACACAATTGTTAGGCAATGATTTAGTTATTAGTAATTTTCATTGTGATCTTTGTCCAATAACCAGTGAATTGACACACTATTGAAGTAACCCAGCCGCATTTACATTGACATTCTTACTAGGAGTCTGCAGGTAGATGTTTAACAACCAAGTTCTCCAGAAAAAAAATGTATACATACACAATCTTAAGTTTCATCTGCATTATTAGCACTTTCAGAGTCATTGCCAAGACTCCAGACAATACCCAAAATAATAAATCAAGCCCCAATTTTTAGTGATTTCTGAGAAGTAAACGTTCAAAGTGAAAAAATTAACTTTTGGCTCTCCCAAACAAGCTAGTTTATACTGACTTGAGCACATTCCTAGCTGAAAATGTAAAGAAATTGTGATGGATCATCACCACATCATATGCCTACATATGTATGTATGTATATATATATATATATATTTACATAAAAACATAACTAGCTAAAGATGTAGATGATGTAGTTATCAAATTTGCAGATGAAAGAAATTGGGAAGGAAAGTTGACATTTAACGACTGGTCCAAGATCCAAAGAAGTTCTTGACAAGCTAAAAAAATTAGTCTCAGGGTTATAAGATTAAATGTAATAGAGAATAAATATAAAATCTTAAACAGATATGATTAGGGTAGAGTATTACGAGAATACAGTTTATCTGAAAATTATCTGGCAGTTTTAGGAAGTGGCAAGCTTGATATTAGACAGTAGTGTGGTACAGCAGCCAAAAAACAATGGAAATCTTAGGCTGTTTAAAGAAGGCTAGTACCCAGGCTGAAGGAGGTGACAGTTCCCCTTTACACTGCTCTCATCACACCTCATATGATACATCATATTCATTTCTTGTACCTACAATAGTAAAGTGCTTAAAAATTATGCTGTGTAAATATTGTTTAAAGAAACTAGGAATATTTAACTTTGAGAAGAACAAGGCAGATTTGATAATGTCTTATATTTGTGAAAGAGGGACTGGAAATATTCTTCTTGATCTCTATGAATAAAATTTAGAGCCACTGGCAAAATAAAAAAGCAAATTTAAGGCTGATAAAATGAAAAATTTCAAATAATCAGAGCTAGACAAAAGTAGAATGAGCAGCCTTGGAAACCCATTGAAAGGGCCATAGAAAACACTGGGAAATAAGGGATCTCTTGTAGTAGAAAGCAAAAATAAATGATCCACTTGCCAGGTATAGTGTATAGGGGATGCTTATTTCAGGAACAGGCTGGACTCAATGACCTTTCCAACCATGACGTTTGATCATTTCAGGATTCCCTTTCCTTATTCAATTTATTGCTCCAAATATGCCTTTAAAAGTTTGTATATCAGTTGTATTTGGTACTTTGGCCACATTTCATTTTCTGTTAACCTTTACTTTATTCTTATAGGTTTATACTATTGTTTTATACTTATCCTTGGTTATATCACCTTCCTCCTCCATTTTTATTTTCATTCTCTTAAACTCAGAGTTCATATTTTCTATATATATTTTTTCTCTTATTAGGATAATTTGTGGTTGTTTACACTGAATTGAAATATTCAAAACTTCCCATTCCTCTTGACTTACAATCCTTTCTGAAGTATTTGTCTTTGGCATCAATCTAGCCCACATCTGGACTTCTTGAAATCTGCTTGAAATCATACTCAAGTGCTTCCTTCCTTTGCATGAACAAATTCCATGATACATGGTCATTTCCCCCCAAGGTAGCTGCCATTTTCATATCACCAGCCAGCTTTCCCTTGTTAGTTAATTCAGAGTAGCAGCTTCTCTTTTTTGTTCTCTGCCTTCTGAGAGATGAAATTATCAACAAGGTAATTCAAGAATTTATTAGGTGCTCTGCCTTGACAGAGTGAGACTTGAAACAGATGGCCAAAGAAGTCCCCATTCACTACTCTATCTTGTCTCTTTGTCAGTCTGATAATCTATATTTGGAAGACATCATCCTGGCCAGGAAGATTATGTATGCTCCAAAGGTTACATTACTTTTGTTTCCCTCTTCCTTTGTTTTTTCCTTTACCCAAAAGCTCTGCTTTAAACTTCTACACATAAACACTAAAGTTAATGGAGATAAAAACCATAAATTATGAAGTTTATGGATTTCTCTGCAGGTGCAACCTGCCTATCATACAGCGCTACTACTAAATCCTTTTCTTTTTTTTCCTAACGAAGTATGTGTTTTTCCGGTCTAATATGGGAGATGACAGAGATAAAGATACAGTCAACATGACTATGTAAATGAAATGACAGCTCTTTCAAAAGTAAATCGAGGAGATTAAGAAGGCAGGAATTATCCTAGTGGGAGAGAGAATGGATTAGGTTAGAAAAGGAAAGTCTCTTGGATATAGTAGATCTTGAACAGCACTTTCAAGAAAGAAAAGAATGTGGTATATTGGGAAGGAAGACAGAGGGGATCGTATAAAACATAATTCAAGTCACATCCTAGGAACATATCTGGAACATCCTAGGAAGAGTTCCAGAAGCAGGAAACTGAATACTGGATTGAAAAGTGAAATTCCCAGAAGGCCAGTCTTTTCTGGATGAGAATCTATGGAATATTTGTTTCAAGAAGGATATAGAATTTTTTAAAGGCTAAGAAATATGGGTAGAGACTACCTGTGAATGCTCAGTTTATATGCTATAAAACAGTCTCCTCCTTTGGCATGAATAAACATAAATCAGTAAGCTTGACTAAATGAGACACATCATTCCTACAATTGCTTTCCTTTCCCAGAGGTCTCCTTTTTAATCTCATTCTTGTTTATGAATATTTAGATATTCAGAGTCATTGGACATCTCAAGGGACAATTCCATCATATTTGTCTACTACTGCAGGCATGAGATTTTGAATAAAGAATGGGACAGGAAAAGGAATACCAAGAGAAACGGATAAATAACTATATCGAAGAACTTTTATTTTATTAATTTAAGGGGAGGGGAGTGAAAGGGTGACAAACCCTGAATGACAAAATCATAGCATATCTGAAGTGCGTCCTTTACTAGAGTTGGTGGGTCTAGACAGAAGAGCAAAGAATTCTTGTTAGGTAGCTAATAATGGTTTGATTGGGAGAGTATGATAAATGTATTTTTATTCATCTTAGGCAATGTCATCATGGAGCTTTGTTTTTTTTACCTTGTCTTTAAATTGCAGCATATGTGTAATTCACCTGAATTAATTTACTTCTTTCTTTCCATGTTTTGTTGCTGTTATTTTAGCTTCTGTTTCAAGGTCGGAACCCAGGAATTAGTTGGGAATATTCTATCCCTAAACTGGAAAATGAGAGGAAGCCTGGGTCAAAGCACAACTATACATGGGCCATCATCCGTTCCGAATGTTCAGTTACCTGTGGTGGAGGTAATGCAGTACTGATATCACTGTATAAGTGTATGTATGTATTGAGAACCCACTATGTGCCGGGCCCTAAGAATAAAGTGACAGAAATGAATAAACCCTAAAAGAGTTTACCTTCTAGAGAGGAAAATTATGTATGCACAGAAAGCATACACAAAGTTATGACAAGTAAATACAAAATAATCTCATAGATGGGGAGAATACTTACAACTGGAGGTATGAGAAAAGGTTTTGGTTGTACCTGAGCCCTTGACAAGCAAAACATTCTAAGAGTTGGAGGTGGAAAGAGAGCATTCCAGTCAGGGGTTCAGAGGCTCAGAGGTACAGAGGCAGATGATAAAAAATCACATATGAGGAATAAGATGTCAGGCAGTTTAGCTGGTTTATAGAATGCATGAGCATGTATAACATGCAATCATCCTGGAAAGATAGAAACATAGTGCCTGTGTCTACCACTTACCTTTCATGCTTATGGAATACTCTGTTAAAATGTAGGATTAGTGGATGATTGTTTAAATTCTTTGTGCTCCTCAAGGAAAGTTCCCTAAATAGAAACTTCTTAGAGAAAAGTTGATCCATTTAGGAGAGTTTAAGAAGTAAACAAAAAGGGAAGGGAGGTTTGCCATTGTAGAAAATCATTGTATTAAAATTGGGAATAACCTATGCATTTATTTTGTCCATTTTCCAAAAATAAGGCAAACTTCATCTCAATGAATTTCACAAGCTATGAAACGTATATTATTTTCCAAGTCTAAATGAACAAAATATGAATCTTTTGGTGGATGTTTGGAGCTCTGAGTTATGTTACCAACTTCACCTAGGTGTTGTGACTTAGAAGTGGCTAAATACCTAGGGTGTTCCTATAACATTGAATGAAAAGCCTATCATAAATATTACAGTCTGTACTTATTCTATGAAACTACTTTAAGTATTATGTGCAATTTTTTTGAAGGATGGAAGGAGAAAAAAATAGAAGTACAGTACATAACACTAAGAAATAAATAATCTATGGTCACTGACTTGCATTTTGGAAACAGGCAGAGCTGAATGTAGTTATATCCTCACTATACCCCCATCCTGAGCTTCTTTCAGTTACGTTAATTCTGGTACCTAACAACCAACCGGATATTAGAAGGTAGAGATGATTTAGGAGGTAGAGTTAGAGAGGAAATCCTAGAGTAATGTTAAAGTGGCTAATTAAAACATGTATATATTTGATTTCTGTGGCTAACCCTGAGGTGTATCTTAGTTCAGCTCTGAAATTGATAAGCAATTGACTTCCACTCTGCTTTTCGTTCCTTAATCAACTGCCTGAGGAGAGGGAAAGAAAGAGGAGGAGAGAGAGGAAAGGAGGGAGCCGAGGATACATCCTTTCTCTGTGTAGATGAAGGCAGCACTTCTCTGGATATCAGTGGTCAGAGTTGTTTAACAAATCTAAGACAGACATGGACACTAGCCAAGACATCCATTTGTTTCATGTAGCTGCCAAACACAGGAATAATACATAAAACTACTGAGAATGCTATGCTGAACTCCAGAAAGGATATTCATTGAGTTCCTGGATTGTAGACTTATTGTAGTCGTCCATTAGACATCTTCACTTTCTAAATGCCTATCTCAGTTCCCACTCTGACCGAATGAGCATTTATTCTGTGGCTGCTATGGGAATTGGGAAAAATATTTCATCTTAAAAACCTCAAAGCCCCACTGACCCTCTTTCACCATAACAGCAATAATATATTGGTGCTTCATTAATATACCTTTTACAAAAGTCTATGTTCTAACATTTATTATGGGTACTTCAATATTGAAACGCCATTGCATGTGACCCATGAAGGACTCAACTGATGATACATTCAACTGATGAGTTCTTGGTTGTGAAGGAAGATTTGCTGACATGTAGCTAGTTCTTTGGATTACCAGATCCTCTTTATAAATGATATAAAAGACTTAGTTCTTCACTTCACTACTTTCTAAAATTAACTGAAAACCCCAACTCAGACAATGGGACCTTCTAGTGCTTTCCAAGTTTGGAGAGCTGCTGTGTCTGAACCCTAGCTGCCTCTCTCCTCTTCCTTCGACTTTGCCACATTGACTTGTTGCTTGAATCTCACATATTTCCCCTTGTTCCCAAGATGACCTAGGTCATTTTGATTTTTAATCAAACTATTTTTAAAGGAGAAAAGAATATAAATTAGAAATATTGTATGGACTAAGTAAATTAGAATGTTATATGGTAGAAAGTAATTAGAAATATGGAAAAAAGAATGTTTACGTATTCTAATGGGATTGTCCTCAATTTGTTAGTCAGACTTAGCTCTCTAAACTTTTTCTTGACTGAAACCATGGCCAACATTATTTACTTATGGGATGGAAGCCAATACCCCATGTGTAGTTTACTTCATTATGGCTCCCAAAGGAAAATGGTATCTTTCTTGTCCAGAGCATTCCCTATCAAATCACAATTATGTCCATCTGAGTGTTGTGTATTGAACTCATTTGCCTGTTCCACAATCCCAGACTTACTCTTAGGTAAACCAGGAGGCCTCCTGATTACTGCTGGGACATTTGGGTATTCCATTCACATTCCTGCCTAATCTCTTGGCTATTTTCCCACTCTGACAACCAAGAAAAAAACAAGGCTATACAAACAGGTAAAGCCAATTTTCCCATTACCTAGAAAATAGAGTAATTCAACTTAATGCCTATTTTATCCCCAAATTATAAAAGACAATCTCTTTCATTACACAACACTAATATGGTTTAATTTTTATTCATAACATTAGTTTTCAAATTCAGTAAACGTTTATTTATTATCTTCTGTGTATTATGATAGGAAATGAGAATGTAAAGACAAAAACAAAATAGTTGACAAACTCAAGAATGGATAAAAGCAGGCTATTATGAGGTACCAATGAGGTAATGGAGTAAGAGCACTTTGCAAACCTTAAAGCATTACATAAATGCCAGTTATTGTTACTAATATTAGAGCTTCAGTATGATGTCTTTGCCTTCTATGTCAGCATTGCTCAGCCCAAGCATAGTTTATAGAGCAATACAAGGATGTGCTGGTAAATATTTAGCATTTACGAGTTTCTCCAGGGGGAAAAAACCAGTATGGAAACAAAAATTTAAGTTTAATGTTTCTTAAGTCTAAACAATCAATAAAATAACCCTGATTTGTAGTGATTGCTGATTTCTGAGATGTAAATGCTCACACTATGAATTTAACAACCCACTCTCAAAAACCCTCTGTCCCTAAAAACTGGGAAAATTAGAAAAATTTTGTAGACAAGGTAGCACCAGATCTTACAAGAAACTAAGAATTATTAGAGGTAACAATGGTAATGGAGTGAATTTCAAGCAAGAGGGGAATATCTGCCCTAAAACAAAGAGATAATGAAGAAATACTGGGTTCAGGGAAGAGCAGTGGGCCATTTTGGCTGGATTATAGAAGGAAAGTAATGCAAAATGTCCTTGAAAGATAAGTATGAACGAGATTCTACTTGCTTTTGAGCAAAGGAGTGACATGTCCATAGGAGACACACCTATGTCTTAGGAAGATTATTTTGACGGCTATTTGGAGACTAGACTGTGAAGAGAATCTGCAGAGAAAGATCAATGTGAAAGTTATTAATTAGTGATGATAGAAAGAGGAGAGGGTAGGACAGGATCCAGGACAGAATATGAGTGGTGCTAACACTTTAGACGCAGGAGGCTTACAATAAAGGAGCAAAGGAGACTAAAAGGGTATAGTGAAATAGACAGGACAACCCCTTAAAACAGCTGCAAATAAGTCAAGGTGAAAGATTATCAATGAAAAACAAGCTTTACAGTGTTAAAATAAAATTATTAAAAGAAGTCAAGTAGGACAAGAACAGGGAAAAAGCCATCAAGAAGTTGGCAACCTTGGAAGCAGCAGTCGGTTAATTCAAATGGTAAGACATGGAACCAGAATACAAAATAAATGGATGTTAGGATGTGGAGGTAATAAATGTAGATTACTTTTTCTAGGGGTATTTTTCTATAAAAGAGGGGAGAGATCTAGAACATTAACTTGAGGGGAAACATGAACCAAGTTTGTTTAAAGACAGCCTGTGCATATTTATTAAGCTGTGTCAAAGGAGATTGGGATAGAGAATAATTGAATTTTTAAGTTCTTAGAAGAGTAAGAAGGGAATAGGATTAAGGGCACAAGTAAAGAATTGGAAAAGAAAAAAAAGGTTTACCTTTTTCTTAGCAACTATAGTAAATGAGAGAGAATTAATGACAATGTAGAGAGGTTTTGAAGTATAGAATAGAAAAGAGAGGGTTCATTTTAAATAACCTAAGTTTTCTCAGTTAGAAAGAGTTGAAAACTTCTCCAGCAAGAGATGAGAGAATGGCAGCTTAGGCCGGAGTGGAAAGAACAAGATTTAGAATATCCACTATAGATACTGTTATGGAGTAATAAGGAAGAATAAAAGGATTATTATACATCAGTGAGGGCACAGTTGAATAATAATAACTAACATTTACATAATGCTTTAAGGCTTACACAACACTTAACATGTTATATCACTTAATCTTCAAAAACCCAGTGAGATAGGTGATAATATTGTCCCTATTTTTACAGAAGAGGAAACTGAGGCTGAAAATCATTAATGTACTTAATTATACAGAATTCTGACTCTGGGCTTCCTGACTCTAAGTCAAGCATTGTATCTACTGGGACACCCAACTGCTTCTTGAGTTGTTTAGTTACCATAAATTTGTATTGTTCAGAACTATCATGGGTATTCAGATTCTTCTAGGACCGTTCAGCCTCCGGAGATGGAGAGCACAGGAGATGGTTGAGAGGCGTTGGGAAGGGTAGAGATTTAGCCATGTGTGATTAGGAAAAAGACAATGGGCAAAGGAAACAATAGTTGAATTGGTTAAAACAATTAGGGTCAAGACTCTGAAAAGAGGGTTATGGCTATAGGCAAGGGGAAGGTGGGGGTGAGTGGAGAGGCTAGACGTCATGGTGAAGACAATGAATGAACTTAAGGGGAATGAAGCAGAGAGAAAATATAAAAATAGCATATAGTAACTACAGAAGGTTTTCAGAGTTCAAGATCATAGAGGTAGGAAAGTGTGGGTTGATGGTAAGGGTAAAGGTATGAATATCCTCACGGATGACTGAGCTAGGATGGAAGTTTATGTTCAGTGTTGATAAACTGGGAGCCGGGGCATGTGTGTGAATATTTAATAAGGATAAAGGCAGATTTGGGATTAGAAAAAAGATTGAGAGTCAGGTACTAAACTCCTTGAAAAGGAAGAAGATTTATTTGGAAGCAAGTAAACTTACTTCAGAAGAAATAAATAAAGATGCCTATCTTTGGAAGTTCTTAATGTAGAATGTAGATTATATAGCACAACAAACTCAAAGTACATTTAGCACTTTCTATATATAAATAACTCTGGTAGACGATGACGGAGCAAGATAAGAAAAGGCACATTTTTAAAAAATTATACTTGCCTTCAAGGAACTTAGAATGTAATAGAGAAGATAAGATATGGACAAGAGACGTACAAGTAGAGTATTTGGCTTCTGTCCACCCATTATGAATGATTTCTTTATAGTATTGTATCTGTGTTCCAAAGAATTTTATATGTGTACACATATATATGTGATGCGCACACACACACACACAGAGTATGTTTGGGTACAATGTAAGAATAGATTCACTTTTACCTTTAAAAGTTTATAGGATATGCCTCGTGAAAGCCAAGGAGGGGCATGTGAGAGAACAAGAAATATCCATGATTATCATTGACAGTTCACATCAAACAAGTCAAAAATATACTTTGTTAAACCTTCGTAAGAATATTTTACTTCTTCACTTTCCCTGTCACCTTCTGAGTGAGGAATAGTGGGGAGAATATTTGCAGATCTTGAACCCGAACAATAAAATAGTGTATGAAAACTCCACAATGAATGGCCATTTATATAAACAAGTTGGCTTCAATTCATTTTTTATATTTTTCAGATTTTAGGAATAATCATAAAATTAAATATCATTTGGGTTGTTAATAATATTGGGTGAAAAAAGAAAGAAATGTACATGTGCAAGGAGTCAAGCTCTAATTGATTGAACAAAAGACACTGACAGTCTCATATATATTTAATGTTAGACAGATGAAATGAATATTATATATGTACTAGTTAGATGAAATGAAAAGAAAAATTCAGAAAGGACTGAAAGTTGGAGGAAATAATGGCTTGGTTTGAAAAATCACACTATGTACATGCTTGAAATATTTTCAGATCTTCATCCTGTTAGACACTAAAAGAACAAAAACTTTAGAGTTTGGGTGCTAGCCAAAACTATAACTCAGGCATTAAAAACTTTCTGGGGGGAATAGAAATTATTGTTGTCTCATGAGTAGTAGAACAAGCAAATGTAGGCAACTAAACTGAAGTATGTTAGGAATTTTATAATGAAGGTAAGTTAGAAAACAGGTGGGAAAATGGACTAAATTCCAATATAAGAACATTCAAAAGCTAGTAGTACTAATGCAAAGTGGTATCTTTTTAGTACTTTCAGAAGAAATCTAGGACAGAACTATGTAGCTTTGACTATCTTTAAACATAATGTAGAAAAATGAAATTGAGTATATTTATCTCATTCCCTCAAACTCTTCCCCTATCCTCTCGTCTTATCTTCTTGTTCTTTTCTCTTAAAACCATAAATTTACTTAGCAGAAACCTTAGCAATGATCAAGCTCTCCCTGCTCCAACTCATTTCACAGAGGAGAGAGCTGAATGTTTTGGCTACTCTTCCGCAGGTTGAAGTGGCAGATTCTAGACTTGAACTCAAGACCTAAAACTTCATATTCCAGTACATTTTCCATGGAACCATTCTTTAGTCTTGTTTCTGAAGAATTATAGACAATAACTCAATGAAATAAATATTACAAAAAGTTGGAGGAAGGTCAATTTTGGTTCGAACAGGTCACTATTTGGTTAATTCTATAAATAAAATATAATACAAAAAGCATGCATTTGCATAGTATTTTTTTAAATGAAAAAAGAATACATAAAGCATTACTGCTATCCACTATCTTATATTTTGATGACTACAGAAAGTTTGATAAAACCCTCTACCAACGTAGACCACATATCCTGCATTCTGTGTGCTTTTTTGTCTTTATCTTTAAGAGATTTCTTTCACAATATTGGAACTTTTCCTTGTGTTCTACAATATCATGGGAAAACTATTGTATCACCTGGACCATCCATTTGCTTTCTTTTATCCATGATAAGGGATCAGCTTCACTCCTCTTTTTGTCACATATGTCATTAGTTATGTCTTTTGTGCCATATCTTACGTTTTGATCATAGTAAGATGCTGCCATAATAGCCCCATCATGTATTTTTTCTATTATCTTTGAGGTGACTTATACTTTGAGTTCTTCAAAATGTTTTATGATTTACAGATGTATAAGATCCTTGGGAAAAAAATGTGTTAAAGAAATGGATGTATGGGTTTGTTATTTTTGTTGTTTGTAACTGAGTAGTTTGAGGTAATTTTAGTAGGGATTTCATAAAAATCTCAAAAAACACATTAGTAGATAAATATTTTTAAAAGTTTATGGCTACCATGCAAAAAGGAATACAATGAATGATGACAAAAATGATGCTAAAAAAATATGATTTGAATCACGTTGTTAAAGAGACTAAAACTTGTAGACCACTCAGAAGCCATATGTTTCTATGTCTTGAGCACCGCTCAGGAAGAAAATCTACAAAGCCAAGAACATGGTAAAGACTTGTGGAAAATAGTCTTTTAACACATACAAGGAATAATGGGATAGAGGCATTCATTTCAGAATCAACTCCATGCTCATGGACTAGGGCAAAGTTAAAGTGAATGTCAAATAAGAGTACAGGCTACTGATGAGAACTTACACGTGGGACGACTAAAATTCCCATCCCACCACCTGTTCAAATGAGACATAATCACTTCCTCTCCTTCCTACCCCCAAAAAAGTTAGAAGAGAAAAGTAAGGATATTATCACTTAATCAATGCAACTTAGTCAAAGCAACCATTATTTAGAAAAAGAAATTAATGGAATCAAAACAGTCTTGAAAAAGCAAAAACCAAAAGTGCTTAGATCCAGTAATCTCTTCAGTCTTTCAAAGTTTCTTTTATTAAAATGTTTTTATTCACATCATCCCCTGCAAAATGTTTGTAGGTCTTGTAGGTTTTGGAAAAAACTATTAATTTTGTATTTCTACTAACATCACTCTGAGCATTGTGAATAGTATAAAGTCTGACAATAATTACTGCATTCCTACAGTCCTAAAGAACCCAGCAAGTGCTTCTGTTTGTTTGTTTTTGATGATAGTGTTAGAAGGGTGTTAACCTGCACTTAGTTTGTTATTCAGTCATTTTTTCTCAAGAACTACATAAAGTCAGATATTGTTCCTATTTTAATACTACAATATGGCTTTGAAATTTACTAGTTAGAGGAACTATATAATGTTATCTTGTGTGAGAGGGTCAGATTATCATCTCTTATCAACTGATTAGCAAACATTTATTAAGCACCTACTGTGTGTCAGGCACTGTGCTAGATGCTGGGGATACAAAAGCAAAACTGAAAAAAAAAAACCATCCGGGTAAAACATGGACAGGGACAGGGAGGAATGGCCAAAAGATAGATGATTGACCAGAGGGATTAATTTTAAACTGAACTTATTCTCTTCTTTGATAATATAGTGCTACGATGCAATGAATTTCAATACCCTAAATTTTAAATAGGGACATTTCAAAGCCCTAAATTTAATAATAGGTAAAATACTTGGTGATCTCATATAAGAATAAAAGGTTCTTTCTTGTGACCTAAATGTGAAGACTGGTTTTTCCCAGATCCAACTGGAGATATTACCTTGATCACCATTTGAAATATTTGTTAAAGTTGTCACTGTTTTAAATTATATCAGTCACTTCCTGCATACTATTTGGGGTTATTTTCTTTGATACATTTGATTTTTCCTAGACTTAATTATCTCATTATAAGTGATTATCATGACTATAAAGATTACCAGGACTTGCTGTTTATAGGGTCCTAAACTATGGGATTTTAATGATTTATTGGCAATTGGTGAAATATAGTATAAATCATCCCTGGAGATACTATTAAATTTTAAAAAGACTTCAATTAGTTTTACTGCCTCCTAAATTTTGTCACATTCCAAAAATTAGTTAAGCTGAAAGATTTGATTCTTAGTGACTCACAATGTATTGTATTACCATTATATATATATATATATATATATATATATATATATATATATGCACTAGAGACATGAGTGTAGAAATCAACTAATAGAGCTAACTTTCAATCAATAAAATATTGTATATGCTCATTCCCTTCCCCACCCAGTGCCTTCTGAAATGAGAAAAAACAAATTTTAATTATTGTAAACGAATCTAAGTATAGCACGTATTTACCATTCAACTCCTGATATATAATTATAAATGGTTTATACTAATACTTTTCTAGATTCTTGAATTGAAAGGGAGAATGTTGATATCATTTTTATTTATATGTGACAACCTGATTTTCAACTTTTTTTACATCTTTCATTAGATTTTTAATTTGAGATCTAGTTAGCACAGTTTATTCAGTCTATGCTCAAAAATTTTACATTATTTTTCCTAGATATCTTTAAATCAAACAATTAGTTTGCTTTTGTCATACACAGGAAACAATTTTACATCAAAGCAATTGAGAAGAAGTGATTGGTTTAGTGGACTCAATTATAAATCATCAATACGTTTTGCATATTTTTAGCCTGTGCTTCCCCTTTTACCATTGATCTCCAAGCTGCAAATGTCATAGCATCATTTAATTGTTTGTTCGCTCCTTATATGAAAACATGAATATTCTCTTTTGCTGTCTTGAGCATATCTCCTTAGACTGTTTATCAAGAACTGCTGAAAAAGATAAGCAGATCCCTCCCCTTTTGCATGTTCTACTTTTTCCACTTTCTTTTTTGTCCCATCCCTCCACTTCTTTCCTCATATATCTAAATGCCTACCTCATGAATTTGTCACTAAGTCCATTTAAAATTAGGACATCTTTTAAGTTAAATTCATTCATTTCAATCTATTGTTCAATACAATAAAATGCACATCTGTAAAAAGCAAAGACCCGGACATACAGAGGAGGGCCTGCTACCGCAGATTCTTTGACCTACTTTTCTGAAAGGAAAAGTAACTTTTGAAGGGTCAACAATCACTTTAATCAAGCACATATATCATTCACTTAGTTTGGGGGAAAAAGTCAGCACCCTGAACTTCAGAGAAAATACAGAGAAATCTAAATCAACAAGACATGACTTCCAACTGTCTGACATAAGCAGTACATACATCATAGATCAACAGATAGATCCAACTGTTTGACCATTACATACAAACATAGTTACCAGACAGAGAAGCACCAACATCTGGTTTTTCAATGCAGGGGGGGAGCATCTTAACTGCTGCCCAGAGTCTCATCTGGCCAAACAAACACTTCCAAAGAGTAAGCCCCAAAGTAAAAACTCACCTCACAGGATTTGTGTGTGTTGTCCTTCGGTGCTGAAGAAGAGACCATGCCATCAGAGAAATGATGACAGCACTTGCACTTAACTTTTTTGAGTGAAGGAGGGCTGTGCAAGGTCACCACCCTCACATCTCCTCCAGAGTAATCTGAATCCAAAGAGTAGATATTCATCAGAAAGACTGGAGATAACCCACGATGAGGCAATTGGGGTTAAGTGATTTGCCCAAGGTCACAAGTGAATGTCAAGGGTCTGAGGTGACATTTGAACTCAGGTCCTCCTGACTCTTGCACTGGTACTCTATGCACTGCACCACCTAGCTGCCCTCAGAGTAGTTATTCATTTTTTAGAGGCAGAGGGCTTCACAACCCTTGAGAACAAGTGTTTCATTAACAAAAGGTGTGGGTCTTCCTACAAATCTTCCCTAGTCAAACCCCCCCTATGAGGAAGGCCCATTAATGGGTGGGGAAGATCTTCTTTAATTGTATTAGCATTACAACACCTAAACTGATACCATCAGTCTAGAAAGTGGTGTGGAATTATACTAAGAAAGTGATTAAATGTTCATATCCTTTGACCCCTGGGCGAAGGAAACCAAAGACAGAATTTTTTTTTTAATAGCAACACCTTTAATAATACCAAAGAAATCTGAACAAAGTAAATGTCCATCAATCTAGGAATGACTAAATAAATTGTGACTCACGAATGTCATATAATACTACTGCATCGTCAGAAACAGTGAATGTGAGGTTGTAGAAAAGTTTGAGAAGGTTCCTATTAGCCAATACAAAGTGAAGTAAGCAGAGTCAGGGAAAGTCTTTACATAATAAATGTGATAAAGTAAACTGAAAGAATATCAAGTGAAACAGCACTGTATTACAAAGATCAAGGATAGTCCCAAAATAGGGAAGAAAAATTACATAACCCCCAGAAAGAGAGAGGACTGTTAAAAGTAGAGAAAAATGTATACTGTCAAATTTGGTTGATGTAATGGTTAGTTTTGCTACACTGCTTCTCCTACCAACCCTACTCCTACCTCCTACCCTATCCCTATACCTTTTTCTGTTTTCTTTTTTGATATATCTTGAAATGAAAGTGATATAAAAACAAAATATATAGTTTGATTTTTAAAATAAAGGATTGATCCACCAGATATCAGAAATGATGAGTCTAGCTTGGCTTTTTCCAAACATTCTAAACCATTAGCTCATCCATCCCAGTTACTTTTTTGCCTCCCAGCTGGCCATTTGTGGTCTCATGAAATCCAATGTGTAAGTTAGATCTATTGTCTGTCATCTATTGCCTGTCATCTTTGCTTCATGCAAGTCAAATTCCTGTCTGCCAGATTATTATTATACATAGGCATGTATGTCAGAAGGGAGGAGTGAGGTTCTTGTTATAAAGCAAAGACATTCTTAACATGGAAAAATAACTTCTTTTGCCAGATTCTTTTTTTTTCTCTTAGGGCAATTAATATTTCTTTATGTATGTATATGTATATACATATATATATATAATAAGTACACATATATGTATATATGCATATAAAATATTACAATTAGGAAAAGATTTGCTTAAAAGGTTCAATTGGTTCATTGTATCTTAAAAAACTTAAATAATCTCTTATATTGCTGGGATTCTATTCCAAGTAGAAATACTTATTAAAATCTGGAATTTCAGTTTGTTTTAAAATTCCTCAATAGGTTGCACTAGTATGATGATTGTCCTTTAAATTAAAATGCTCTTGGCAATCTCCATTTAAAGAATGTCACACAAATCTTAAAGCTGACCAGAGCACCAGATCCCTTTCTTAAGTTACACTTTGTCTGATTTTCAAATTGTAATATTTTTGTTTGTACAACACTATCTCAGGATTTTGAACTTGGCTATAGTGGTTAGCCAAAGCTTTTCCCTAAGGTTTGTGGAAGGGAAGGGCAGGAACATCTTTCGTATCCTTGCCCCTTCTTAATCAGCCCTTTCCTTATATTTGAAAGATATATCTCCAGATTTATCTCATTAAAAATGAGGTTATAGATTGCGTATTCTGAGAGGGCTTCTATATCCAAACACGCAATTATTTTTAACCACTTCATATCCCAGACAGAAGGGAGCATGTGCTAAAGCTGCAAGTGTTAGTATTAAAAATAACTCAGTTCTAATTTTGCCTTCAGGGTAGTTAAACTTAGCTTCATTCTATTTCTTCTTTTCTAAAAATAATAATACTATACCACAGTACCTACCATATAGGGCTGTTATGGAAATCAAATGAGATAATTTAGATAAAGCACTTTGAAAACCTTAAAGTTCTATAGAAATTATTATTAATAAAACCCTACATAATAATAAATATGTATATAGCACTGTTTCATAAAAATAATTTTACACACATTTCATTTTATCACATTAAGAGAAATTTTTATCCTTTGCCATTGTATTATATAATTTCATTTCTCATAAAATAGTAGAATCAAAGAAGTATGAAGGAGGTTTACAGTCATTGCATCAGCCACTCACCCAATGCAGGTATCAGTTATATAACACCACAGAAAGGTCTTGTAGTCTTTACTGCAACATTTCCAATGACAAGGAACTTAGGACTTCTGAAGGAACCCCATTTCATTACTGAACAGATCTCATTGTTAGAAAAGTCTTCCTTATATTGAACAGAAATCTGTTTACCTGTAAACTCTCACTCATTGGTGCTAAAATTGTCTTTCGGAGCTATACAGAATAATCAGCCCCTTTTTCATATATAAGAGCTCACTTCTATACATCCTCTTTGCCTTAGGAACTCCTAGCCTAACAGTTCCATTCTTTCATTGCTCCTTGCGTGAGATGGTATCCGTTCCCTTTACCATCCTCACAGGCATAATCTAACTTCCTAATGAGCTTCTTGAAACACAGCGAGAGGAACTGAATATTTCATATGTGGAATGACCAGCATAGGGACCAACGGAATTATTTCTTCCTGTTGTGTAAATATTACATCTATTGGGGCGGAGCCAAGATGGCGGAGTAGAAGGACGCACGTTTACGAGCTCCGAAACCAAAGCCCATAGAATTAATGTAAAAAGAGTCCCCCATAGCTTCTGGGTGAATGCAAGGTGTGCAGAAGCAGAGTGGAAGAGATTTCCGTTCCAGGGAGCCCTGAAGACCCGTCCCCAGGGTCCGGCGCGCCCCGGAAAGTAAACCCGACCCCCAGCGCAGCCCTGGCCGAGGCTGCAGAGAAGCTGATCCGAGCAGGCTTCAGAGACGGAAGCTCCAGCAGCCGGGAAAGTCCCTCTGCCCACAGAAGCTACAGGTCAGTGAGAAAGAAAGCCGGGCTGAAGGAGAGGGGAAGCGGGGCGTCTCCGTGACTCGGGCCCCCTCGGGAGGAAGCGGCGGCGGGGACGGGGGCAGGAAGCGGCGGAGGCAGAGGTGTGGGCGGCGGCTGAGGCGGCAGCGGCCCAAGACTCAGGAATCCCCCAACAGCAGGCAGGATCTTCATTACGGAAGATTCCCGCGTAAAACCGGACAGAGCTGAGCCTGGGAGACGGCCCTGCCCCCACCCCGCTCTGTTACTGAAGGCTCCTGCTTAAAGCCCCCAAAGGAGCGGGATTTGGGAGGCAGGCCCCCCACCCCGCCCCCACCCGTTCCATTCCTGAAAGTCTCTGCATAAAGCCCCCGAGGGATCAGTCTCGGAGGCAGCCCTGGCACCACCCCAGCACCTGAACTAAAACTCACTGATTGACAGCCAGCAGGAGGAAAGCCCATTTAAATCTCAGAGGCCAAGCACTAGCTGGGCGGATCCAGGCGGGGGTGGAAAGGAATCTCAGAAGTCAAGTAACTGGCTGGGAAAATGCCTAGAAAAGGGAAGAAAAATAAGACTTTAGAGAGTTTTTTCCAACAAATGCAAATGATCCCGACCTTCGGATCTGACGAAGATGAGGATGTATTCTTGCCATCAGGGAAAGACGTGGAGGGCGGGGCCTCAGTACCCCAGACACCCCAGGGGGGTGGTGGGTGGGCTCAGGCCCTGGAAGAGCTCAAAAAGGATTTTGAAAAGCAAGTTAGACAGGTGGAGGAAAAACTGGGAAGAGAAATGTCAGAGATGCAACAAAAGTATGAAAAACAGGTCAATACCTTGGTAAAGGAGACCCAAAAAAATGCTGAGGAAATTAACACCTTGAAAAATAGGCTCACCCAATTAGCAAAGGAGGTTCAAAAAGCCAATGAGGAGAAGAATGCTTTCAAAAGCAGAATGAGCCAAATGGAAAAAGAGGCTCAAAAGCTCACTGAATTTAATAGCTCTCTCAAAATTAGAATGGAACAGATGGAGTCTAATGACTTTATGAGAAACCAAGAAATCACCAAACAAAACCAAAAGAATGAAAAAATGGAAGAGAATGTGAAATATCTCATGGGAAAAACAACTGACCTGGAAAATAGATCCAGGAGAGACAATTTAAAAATTATGGGACTACCTGAAAGTCATGATCAAAAAAAGAGCCTAGACATCATCTTCCATGAAATTATCAAGGAAAACTGCCCTGACATTCTAGAACCAGAGGACAAAATAAATATTGAAAGAATCCATCGATCACCACCTGAAAGAGATCCAAAAAGAGAAACTCCTAGGAACATTGTGGCCAAATTCCAGAACTCCCAGCTCAAGGAAAAAATCTTACAAGCAGCTAGAAAGAAACAATTCCAGTACTGTGGAAATACAATCAGGATAACCCAAGATCTAGCAGCTTCTACATTAAGGGATCGAAGGGCGTGGAATAGGATATTCCAGAAGGAAAAGGAACTAGGACTCAAACCAAGAATCACCTACCCAGCTAAACTGAGTATAATACTTCAAGGGAAAATATGGTCTTTCAATGAAACAGAGGACTTTCAATCATTCTTGATGAAAAAACCAGAGCTGAAAAGAAAATTTGACTTTCAAACACAAGAATGAGAAGAAGCATGAAAAAGTAAACAGCAAAGAGAAGTCTTAAGGGACTTACCATGAGTGAACTGTTTACATTCCTACATGGAAAGACAATATTTGTAACTCTTAAAACTTTTCAGTATCTGGGTAGTTGGTGGGACCACACATACACATGTACACGCATGCACACACATACACACATGCACACACATACAGAGATAGAGAGCACAGATTGAACTGAATAGGATGGGACCATACCTTAAAAGAAACTAGGGTAAATGGTGAGAGAGAAATATAGGGGGAGGGAAAGGGAAGGGGGTAACTATATGTCATTTAAGAGGCAGGTAGGAGTTTTTCTTAGTGGAGGGAAAAAGAGGAGAGCTGAGAAAAAAAAAAACAAGAAGTTTACCCTCATCACATTTGACTAAACGAAGGAGTGAAATGCACACTCATTTTGGTATGAAAACCTATCTTACAGTATAAGAAAGTGGGGGAGAAAGAGATATTGCAAGGGGGGGGATGATGGAAGGGAGGGCAAAGGGAGGAGGGAGCAATCTGAAGTCAACACTTGGGGAGGGACAGGATCAAAAGACAGAAGAGAAACAATGAGGGGCAGGTTAGGAGGGATGGTAATCCAGTTAGTCTTACACAACACGACTATCAGGGAGGTCATTGGCAAAACTACACAGATATGGCCTATATTGAATTGCCTGCTGTCCCAAAGGGAATGGGTGGGGAGGGAGGGATGAGGAGAATTTGGAACTCAAAGTTTTAGGAACAACTGTTGAGTATTGTTGTTGCAACTAGGAAAGAAGACATACAGTTAAGGAGGAATAGAAAGTCATCTGGCCCTACAGGAGAAAAGAGAAGATGGAGACAAGAGAAGGGAGAGATGACAGAAGAGAGGGCAGATTGGAGATAGGGAAAATTAGATTGCATGGGGTATTGGGGTGGGGGGAGGGGATAAAAGGGGAGAAAATTTGGAACCCAAAAATTTGTGAAAATGAATGTAAAAAATTTAAATAAATAAATAAATTAAAAAAAAAAATATTACATCTATTGATGCAACCTAAGGTGATGTGACTTTGTTAGCAGCCATATTCATTACTGACTCAATCCTGATTGACTAAAACCCTCCAACTCTTTTTCATATGCACCTCTAAAGCAAATTTCCTCCAATTGAATGATTGCTTTTTACCTAAGTATAGGGCATTTAGTCCATTACTCTAACATGTGAATATAACTGGAGTCTTAATTTAGACATTTATTTAGCTACTCTTTCATTACATCCCATCTTCAGATTTCTGTGTCTTCATCCAGACCAGCTGATCAAGGCCTCCAAAAGAGTAGGATCTATCAACAGAACTCTGTGACATCCTTATAGACACTTCCCTCCAGGTTGACATCTAGCCATTTTTTTTAACATTCATCAATCCATAAAACATTATTTCTTCAGTTTACTTAATTTCCTCATGTATTTTTTTGCATAATATGCAGAGACCAGTAACCTCCTTAGCCTTAAGTGTCACTGGTAGGACTAAGTAATTCCAGTGGCTGTAAGTTAAAGTACTATAACCTATATGGGATGATATTGCACTGTTCAAGACAAGCACTATAATTTGTTCTCTGCTATTGTGCTTTTATTGAATATTCATGATTCATTGATACTTGAGTATTACTATGTCATCTCACATTTTATTAGAAAGTTATCTGCAGGAGAGAAGGAAAGGTAAAGGGAATTATGGAAGTAGAAAATGGAAAAGAGGAAGAAGAAAGGACTCTATATGGAAGGGAGGGATAGAGAATCCTCACTCACCTAAAGTAAAGGAAAAGCCTCACTCCTGTTCTTATCTGCAGCTCCCCTGAGCCTCTTGGAAAGTAAAGATATCAGGAGAGGTCTTATAGTTTCCAATGGGACAATGTATATGCTGAACTCATCCAGAATTCCCTTCCTGATGGACATTAGCCTGGCTCAAGAGCCCACATTCCAAAACAAGGGCAGTGCAGGTTCTATGTTGCCATGGTCATGCTTAGGTGGCAGGTGATGATTGGTTCAATAACACTGAGTCATTCTCCACATCCCACTGGTAGGATCGAAAATATCTTTGCATACTTAATGTTTTAATAACTGCATAAGACCAGAAAAAAAAAGGGGGAGGGGGGAAGGCTGGATGGCTCATTCTTTCCTTGTTATTTGTAGTCAGTTAAAGCCATGTGGTTATCTATTCCTCAAAAAAGCCAAAAATTGAGCAAGTTAATTGAACACCAAGTTTTCTTCTTTTGTGCGTTCCCACAGCAACCATCTTAGCACTGGTTCTGCATAAATAGCAAATCACCATTACCTTTATGACTATGGCACACTTAAATCTGTAGTTGTAAATAGAGGCTTTATCCATGAAAACTGCCATTCACACATAACATTGCAAAGCCTTGTAATGGAACATGACTCCAAGTAATACACTCTATTTCAACTTTCTCTAATTGTGCTTTTTATTCTGTATTAAGGATTCTCTGATATTTTCTGGTATAATGTAATTCTCTATTGTATTGTCACTGCACATATAGAATAGAAATTATACACATTATCTCACGAGACTTTACATATTACACATGCATTAATCTCTATTTCCAAGGAAAGATTTGCTTATGTGACTGTTTTCACATTCTTTAAAGGAATGATAAATGCTTGTAGCAGCAGCTATGGCTAGTCTGTACATAGAATTGTCAAATGGTAACTGCTTAAAGTTTGAGAGTGATATTTATCTTATTCCCTACCACAAATGTTCTAAACCTTTCACATCCAACACTTAACATCAGATGACTTGGCCTCCTACTTTGTAGAGATTAAGATTATCTAACAGAATGTCCTTCAATTTCTCCTCTCCGTTCTTCAAAGTTTCTCAGCTTATTTAGAGGTCATTTGTTCCAGTAACAGAGGTAAACCTATTCCTCACTAAAGTTAGCCTCTCATTTTCCATTTTTGATTCCATTTCTTCCAGGGGTCCTCATTCTAGCAATTTTTCTGTATTTCAAGTGCATTCTTAACTTCTCTTTCTCCACTGGTTCTTTCATTTCTGCTGACAAATATGTCCACTTTCTCCCAATCTTGTTTAAATAAAACAAGAGCCTTCCCTTAGTCTTTCTATCTCACCTAGTTATTGTTTCATCTTTCTTCCACTCAGCTTCCAAAAGTTTTGGAAAAAAAGTGGTCTCTTCCCATTGCCTTCACTTTCTCATGATTCTTTCTCTCCTCAGTCCTTTGCAGTTTGACTTTCCTACCACTCTGTCAATTGCCAGAGGTCTCCTAATCACCGGATCCAAAGACTTTGTTTTGTTTCTAATTGTCCTGGACCTCTTAACAGTATAGGATGAAGCTGATTTAGGCTCCCTTCTGGGTATTACCTTCTCCCTTGGCTTCAGAGACACCATGCTATCCTAGTTCTGTGAATTTTCTAAACATTCTTTTTCCATCTCCTTTTCTGGTTCTCTATCTCATTTCTTTTAAATTGTTTCTTCTGGAAAGGTTTTATCTTTGATGATCTTCTCCTCCTCCTTATTCTCCTTTTCCTCCTTTTCTCTTTTCTTCTTCTTCTTCTTCTTCTTCTTCTTCTTCTTCTTCTTCTTCTTCTTCTTCTCATCCTCCTCCTCCTCCTCCTCCTCCTCCTCTTCCTCCTCTTCCTCCTCCTCCTCCTCCTCCTCCTCTTCCTCCTCCTCCTCCTCCTCCTCCTCCTCCTCCTCCTCCTCCTCCTCCTCCAACTTCCAATCCTCTAAAGAGTATTCTCAAATCTATGCTTCTACATAGGATCATAGGTTTTAGATCTATAAATTAATTGACCAAATTGACAAAAATTTAATAAAAGCTTTCATTATGGACTATTGAAATAATATCCTGCAACTCTTCCTGCTTGCATTTTGCCCCTTCTCCAACCCATCTTTCATGCTACTTCCAGGATAATCTTTTCGTTAATGTATAGACCTTATTGTGTCACTCTTCTGATAAAACTTTTTTAATGGATTCCTATGGTTTTCTGAGAAAGTTCAAATATCTTTGCTTATAATTCAGGACCCTCCATAATCTATTTCAATTCCCACTTTCTAGTTAGTCATCACCTACTATTCTTCTCCATGTGTTTTACACAAACACACACACACACACGTCAAACTGAACCACTATTCGTCCCTATCCTTTCCTGTCCCTGGATTTTCTTCATAATAAACATAATGCAAATTTGTCATGCTAGAAAAATCCTCAGTTCCTCCTCTGAATCCTCAACCTTTAGCCTGGCTCAAATTACAAATCTTTGCTTTTCTTTTTGGTGATAACTTTACTTCCTCATCCTCCCACTTACCCCTTCCCCAACCTTATCTGTAGTATCTTTTTTTTTTGACCAATTAGGATCACAAAATTATAAATCTAGCATCTGAAGGACCTTAGGAAACACCTGATACATGTGTGTGTTCACGCATACACACACACACACACTATTTTACAGATGAGCAAACTGAGGCGCAAAGAGGTAGAGTGACTCCTCTAAAGTCATATCAGTATTAAGCATCTTGTGTGGCATGTTTATCAAGTTCTATTTTGCACATTACCTCCATTGCTATCTTAATTCCCCCTAAGGCTATAAGCACTATGAGTGAGGGAAATTGCCTTATCTAAATTCATGTCCACAGTACCTTACCCAGTGTTCTACACACAATGGTTATGCAATTAAAGTTGAATTGGATTGAGTGCCGGTAAGGTTAATTTCTTTCTTCTAATTTGTAGTGTCAAAATCTTCTATTTGAAACTGATCCCAAAAATATCTTAGGATAGTATTTGTTTCCTTAGAGATATCTGGTTTCCAAAGACATTGCTCATTAAGCACACAAATCTTTATGGGAACAATTCATCTTTGCCTTTCTCCTCAGTTTCTGTTCTGTATTTGCATTTTTACTTTATGTTTCAAGTTTCCTTTAGATTCATTCCCTCTCCTATCTACTAATGTGGATCTTTCTAAGACCATCTGCCAGTTTTCTGCAGCATGATTCCAATACCTCTGAGGACACTTTATTATTTTGCCTTCAGAGCAAAAACGAAATGATAAGTGGGATGGAAATAGTGCTTTCAAAAGATGCCAGGACCCAGGTAAATTGTCCTCAATTCATCCAAATGTGTTCAGTTCAATAACAAAGGAGAATGCATTGTGTCAAATGCAATTGATTGTAACAGGCAATGCTCCCTGAATCTGACCTTAAAATAGACTTTGGCCAAAAAATGCCTTTGGACAGACTGCTATCTAAATTTGCATTTGTATGAATTTATTCTCATTCAGTAACCTTATTGATGAACTTGACCACTCGCCAGGCGAAGGAACATCTAAATCTCTTTTTGAATCTATTAGATATATGTTTGGCTGGAGAAATTGTGAACAACTCTGCCTCCCAGAACCTGATTTTACCCCATAACTCATCCCATATCTTTTGAAGAATGCTTCAGAGTCTTCCATATCTTTGCAAATGATATAACATGACTGCTGAGGTCTCTGGGCTCAGTAAGGATGGGGGTTTATTGATCTGTATAATGAGCCTTGACTAGTTTGGAGATCTACAGTCAAGAGTTGGCAGAGCTCTCTGTAAGGTTAATAGGGTTAATCCCAGAACAGAGTGGCTTTCTGGGAAATAGCTTGAGGTCTTTTGTAGCCTAGAAAGAAAAGTTTCAGTACTAGAAGATTTGCAAAAAATATCTTTCCCAGTTACCCAATGTTGAGGAAGTGTTAGGACTCTTTAAATGAAAAAAATACAACTCTAAGTGTCTCAAATATTATGAAGTGCTAAACTTACTAAGGTTGTTATTAGTGGTTCTGGAGATGTCAATTAATGATGAGAAACAGCTTATTATAAAACATGGCTCATTAGACATGTAGTAGGGAGACCTGGATTCATTCTCAGCTTTGACCTCTTTGTTAATCACCCACATTTCCCCATCTCCTATCCTTCTGCCTTTGCACTGGTGATCCCCCATACCTGGAACATGCTCCCTCCTAACGTTCACCTCATAGAATTCCTGTCTTCTTTGGACATAGCTCAAGCAACACTTTCTAGTATAACACTCTTAAGCATCCCCTCTATTGTTAGTAAAGTCAGTAGCCCTCTCTCTCAATCAATCTGGCACTTAACTACTTTGTAATGACTTATTCTCCTTATAGTTATGTTGTGTATATCCATACATACATACTTATGTCATATACATATATATGTTATGTATGATATGTTATATGTTTTATATATACAGTTATATTTGTGTATATTCATATGTACATGTTTCATTTTGTCTTCTTCATTGGAATGTAAGTTCCTTGTGAGTAAGGATTGTGTCATTTACTATCTTTGTATTCTTAGTACACAGGTGGTGCCTAATAACTATTTATTGGTACTTAACATGCTACAACCATGAGCAAAGGGCAAGTTGCTTAACCCCTTGGAACCTCATTATTGCATCTCTAAAATAAGGATGAATCAACAAACATTTATTAAGCAATTACTATTTATTTGGCATTGTGCTGTCTTGAGGATGCATAGACAAAAAAAATAAGTAGCCTTTGCCCTCAGGGAGCTTAGATTCTATAAAAATGCTTTTACTACCAACCTCAGAGGGTTGTTGTAAAGGAGGAACCTTGTAAAAGCTGTACAAATATGTAATGGCGAGTGGAGCTGTGATTTCATTGTCATAGGGAATTCCTTCTACCAATACAAATCTGCTACTTACATTGTTAGAAAGTTGTCTAGGTCAGTGAGATGTCACTTGCCTAGAGTCACATAGCCAAAGTGTTTCAGAATCAGGAATTAAACCCAAGTTTTCCTGGTTTCAGACCAGGTTCCCTTATCCACTTCACCAAGGTGATTCTCATAAATGTGCTTTATTAAAAGACTTTTAGAGGAAACAAGATGATATAATGGAAATGATACTGACTTTGGTGTTACAGGACCTGGATACAAGTTCTGACTATGTGATTTATCATATGACCTTAGGCAAGTCACCCATCTCATAGATCGGTTATAAATAACTTAGAGATGTTTCCTCATCTATAAAATGACTAAATTAGAATAGTTGAAGATATAGTGTCCTTTCTGTGTCTAAGTCCTCTAAGTGAAATTATTGTAGCTTTTGGAGATTGTTTTAAACTTGTTCAGGGATAAAATAGATCTCTTTATAGCTTTCATTCAATTTTGTTTATACTAATATCATGTCCATGTGATGATGACTCTTTATTGCTCTAAAATATTATAAGCATGCAGTATAGGTACAGGTAAGATCAGAAGTGAGTAGCCCCCTTGAATTCAATCATCACAGTTTAGAGACTAGCTACTTTGCATTCTGTTTTCATATCACTTAGAAAGCACAGAATGGAAAGTGACACAAATAGTTGTTCTCCAGTGTACGAAGAGTGATTGTCTACAGAGGAGTGGCTTTTCTACCTCCCATTTCTGCTGAGAAGCAAAGGCTTTAATTTAAGTTTAACAGGTGTGGTTTGGATTAATAGAAATAAGTTACCAAAAGTAAATGGTTGGTTAAGTCACTAGAATGTATTGACACAAGAGATTGAAACTTTTCTGTGACAGTCTTTAATGACAGAAGAAAATGGAATGGATTAGAATCTTAGAGGTGGGAAGCATCTGAATGTTTTATGTTCCAATGCAATGACGCAGTCAGGGGTGATATATTGACTTCTTAACCCAAATATTCTGACTGGTTTTTGTTATAGTGCTCTGTGTGTGTGTGTGTGTGTGTGTGTGTGTATTTCACAAATAACACATTAGCAGATAATGTTGACAGGTATGGAGCAACTAGGTGGTTCAGTGAATACAGGTGCTGGTCCCACAGTCAGGAAGACTCATCTTAGGTCTATGGGATTTTTATATTCTCCTATTTGAATTTTCTAGTCTTCCTCTCTTCACCACCTTCAGCTATTACTTCTTGCAATAGCTTCGGACTCTTCCCTTTTCTAACTTGGTTGTATTCACATTCATAACATTTAGCACAGTGAGTGGGATATAAGTGCTAAATAATCTATTTATCCAAATATATAAATATATATATATACATATACACACAAATATATATATGTGTGTGTATATATGTATGTATATGTGTGTACATATATAATACACACATATGCATGTGTACGTATATATATGTTATGCCTTAGAAACTTGATAACTGAGATTGTTGAGATGAAGCATGAAATAGGCACCAAATAGGCACCTTGGGAACTCTTCTAGTTGTAGAGTTTATTCTATTTCTTTGTTTGTTTGATTCTGACCAGATAGGTGATTTTGTTCCCGGGGAGAAATGCAGATCAACAACTGTTCTGCAAGTATCTGTGGCCCTGAGAGTTTAAATGTCTTTCTTAGGATCACTTAGCAATCCAGGGTGTGTCCCAAGCCCGGTCTTGCATTCATACCATATTGCCTTTCAGAGTTTTACATAGATACTTAATAAAAGTTTGTTCAATTGAATTGAGCCTTTAACAGTGGAATTCTTAACTTACAATGTATAAAATTGTTTTTTTTAAATATTTTGAATAGTGTATTTCAGTAGTTTCCTTTTAATGCTATATATGTAGAAATTGAAATCCTATGTAGGAAACTTTAATCAAGAAACGTTACCAAATGAATTACCAAATTGTCACAAAATACTAGTGGAAGAGCTAGGACAGAACTCAGTTTTTCTGGTTTCTAGATTAGGGTTCTTCCAATAGTCTGATTTACTTTTATGATAATAATAGCGATATTTATTATAATACTTACACATATATTTATCATAATAACAATAATTTCATTTTAAGATTATCAAAGACTTCACAAATATTATCTCACTTGATCCCCACAACAACCCAGGGAAGTAGATGATATTATTTTACAAACAGAGGCAAATAAAGGATAAGTGACTTGTCCAGGGTTACACAGTCTCTGAAGTAGAATTCAAACTTAGAGCTTCTAGACTTCAAGTCCATAGTCAAAAGCAGTGATCCTACGATGATAATTCATTATGAAATTTCTAAAAAAATTTGGGGGTGGGGTTTAAGGGAGACCTGGGGAAAGGTTGTTTTCTGACATAATATATGCCTCTTTTATGACCAGTTCAAATTGGTATGTTTTTGTGTATACTCGTTTTGGGTGTATTCTTTTGTTTTGGGTGTATTCTTTTGTTTTGTATATCCTTCACTATGGGTCTTT
Organism: Bettongia penicillata ogilbyi; assembly: GCA_023548195.1. Taxonomy (NCBI): domain Eukaryota; kingdom Metazoa; phylum Chordata; class Mammalia; order Diprotodontia; family Potoroidae; genus Bettongia; species Bettongia penicillata. The sequence continues at coordinate 2,511,421 of JAJHZJ010000122.1, forward strand.
GATCAAAATGTGTACTACTCCACATGTAGTACATTTTGCATTCTTATATATCTTATCTGTAAAATGAAGGAACCCAAGTAGTTATACCCCTTTGACTCTGGTATTCTGTGTGTCCATACCCACATCATATTCCAAAGAAGTCTGTACCTACTTCAGAAGAGGCAGAGTAGCAATAAGACATTCCCCAAAGCATGAATATGCTTTGTCCTCCTCTCTATTTCATCTCCAGAATTGTGGGAAGTGGAGTGATCTGACTGGTAAATCATTATTCGCTTCAGGAAGAGGTTCCAATATTTGACTCTAATAGATGATATCAATAAGTCTACATGCCCATTCCAAAGTAGACTGAGACTTTGGAAGTAAAGCCTCTGAGAAAACACCAACTCTGCTGCCCTCTTCTCTAGATGAGTGCCTTCTCTCTTACCCTACCCCCACCAAGCAAAGCTCTTCAAACCCCATTTATTTTGCTACATACATAGGAATTAGACAGCAATGGTTAAAGCAAAGAACTGGGAGTTTGAACTTTCAGGTTCTCATCAACAATGTAAAAAACCTTGATAAATGGTAAATGTTTAAGATCTTTCAATAAAAATTTATGTGCAAATAATTATTTCATCCTATTTTTTTAAATTATGAAATAATTTGATATAAATTGTATTTGCGTTATTAGCTTTCACTAAAATGAATTTGTTGCCCTAGGCAGTCTTATTCCATGTGAAAAATATTAATTGAACTAAACTTACAAATTCAAATTCCTATTAAATTAAAACCTAGAAGACTCCCTAGTGGGAATTGTCAGACCCAAAGACAGAACTTGTATGATGCCTGTAAGGTCAGCTAACAACCTTACTAAACACACGAGGGAACTGGAGATCAGGAAGTTCCCTGGCAAGCATCCCATCTATGATTCTCTAGGATCCAAGTCTGGGGACTATTAGCAGAATTCGCCAGCTGATTTTAATCACAGCAATTTTGAGTAAGGAGAAAAGTACTCTCTAAGTTAACTGGGTCCCAAGTCATACAGGTCTTTAAAGATTAAAGTCAACACTTTAAACTACACTCGGAAGCAAGTAGGAAGCCAGAGCAGATTATGGAGTACAGGTATAATAGACTCCATATGTTTTGCTCTACACCAGCCAAAGTTTCTGCAAATACATAGGAGTAAAGATCTCTCTTCTACTTAAAATATTAAGGCATTCCAGTACAAGTCTCCTTATCTTCTCCCCACTCTGCCACAAAACATTTGTGCATCTCCCTCACCACCTCAAAACATCCTATATTTAAACTTTCTCTCTCTTATTTTTCCTCTCAGAGGAATACTATTCCTCCTTTCCAAATCTAATTAACTCACCTGCACCAAAGATTCTATTTCTCTTGCAGCCTTTGGTACTTACCTTTTAACAGCTTTGAGGAACCTCTCCCCTCAAGTGATGGCAATTTTGAGACACTCAATTTTGAGAGTTACGTAGATATTCAAAATTCCAATTAGGTGTCATAGCAAACTTTATTGCCCACATGACTTAGCAATACCACAGGAGAAAGTTATGTAGCACTGGACTAGACTAAAATCTAGGAAGACATGGAAGGATGTTTTATACCCTTTAAGCTCCTTCCACCTGCATCAAGGTATCCCATACTATGGTTTACAATTAATTTTTGATATAAAATTTTTAGGAACACATAATAATCAAGTGGGACGCATGGCCTTGGGTTTTTGCCCATAGCAGTATTCAACCAATGAATAACTAGTTCTTTCCTCTCTATTCCTTTCTACTAGCAAACTTGTGATTTTGTACCTTCTTAACACTGGGCAACTTACAACATACAGCTTATTATTCTATATTTTCTATCAGCTGTACATTGGTTGTCCTTAAATGTGAATCTAATAAGATTACTCCTCTGTTCAATAAATACCAGTGCCTCCCTGATGCCTCTACCATAAATTATGCTTGGCTTTTGAAGCACTTCCCAACAGAACCCCAGCCTATCTTTCTAGCCTCCTTAGATATTACTCCCCTTCTCACAATCCATGATCTAGTCAAACAGTCCTCTCTATTCCCCTCACATGGCACTCCATCTTATTTCTCCACGTCTTTGCACTAGCTGACCCACACATCTGGAATGTACTTCTTCCTTACCCTCATCTCACAAATAACCTTACTTCATTCAAGATATAGCTCAAGTAAGACCTTCTACATGAAACTTTTCAACAGGGCCCTTTCCCCTTACCTTGTTTTGTTATGTTCTTTTTCTTTGGGTATACTTATATGAATATGTTTTCTCTCTCAATAAAATGTTTGCCTAAATATCTAGGATTGTTGCATTTTCTTTCTTTAGATCCTCAGAGACTATTATGATACCTGAAACATAATAGTCCCTTAATAAATATTCATTCATTGATCTTTCTGCAAACCTATAATGTTAATTTTACCATAATCTGTGCCAAGTTCAAAACCTTGAAGTCATTTTTGAATGTCCTTTTTCTATTACCCTCTAAGCTAATGGTACTATTGATTTGATTACTGTACCTGGAACAAGAGATGGAAATTGTAGGAATAAAAGGGCAGGGAGCAAGAAGACATGTGGCAGCAGACAGATGGAGAGATGAGAGATGGATAAATGAAAGGATGGATGAGATGAAGTTATGACTGTGCTGTCAAGTCTTACATGGAGTCTGGGCTAGTTTTGTATGTGAGCTAGATCACTTTGTAAGATGTTGGACCCAATTGTGGAAGTCACAAAGATGAATAAATTCCCTCACTTAAGGACTAACAAATAAATTCTCCGTGCAGAAGTCCAGCGGAAAAGGTGCTGGTTCAGGTAGGAAGAAGTATAACAGCAGCAGTAGCTTCCAGATAGTATGGTGCCTGAGTACCTGGCTCAATGGGATAGGAAGGTGAAGCATTCCATTTTTAGCACTTTTGTTTATACTATTTTCACCTGAAAGGTGTTCTCTACTTTCCACCAATCTAAGATCTTTTATAGCTTAATTGTCATGGAACTGCCACTCAAAGTCAAGCCAAGCATATATACTCAGTCACTACTCACCTTCACTCCTGGCATACCCTTCTCCAAACAGATCTAGTTCATTTACTCAATTCAGATAGTTTCTATAAGACTAATACCTGCTTAACAACTTCCATCACTACTTAGCCCTGAGGGAGCAGATGAAACCAAGTCATTGCTACATTTGCACATAATCTCCCTTAGATTCCAAGATAAAGAAGACACAGGGAAGGTACAACATTCCCACTGTGGTCCATCCTCTAGACTGGGGAGGGTGAAGCACTCCTCTTCATCACTGGTAACCATGTATACTAGTAAGAGACCCAAATTCTGTGTGTTTATGTCTGAGAATATCCACCATGGAATAATTGTGTGTTCATCCTTCGTTGCCAAAGAAGACCATGCCATCAGAGAAATAATGACATGACTTGCACTTGACTTTGTTTTGAGTGAGGGAGGGCTGTGCAGGTCACCAGCCTCACTTCTCCTCCAGAGCCATCTGAATCCAATGATCAGACATTCATCAGGATGACTAGAGATGACCCAGGATGAGGCAATTGGGGTTAAGTGATTTGCCCAAGGTCACAAGTGAATGTCAAGGGTCTGAGGTGATATTTGAATTCAGATCCTCCTGACTCCTGCAAAGGCCGAGTTCTTTCCCAGTTCTCTTAAGGCTCGGTAAGAAATGAAGCAAAAGATGACCTAGTTAGCCTACTCAGAAAGAAAAAATAATCTGTCTTGTAAGGAATGACCCTCAGGGTTTCTCAGATTGGTAAAGTATAGCAGATATGTGTGTGTGTGTGTGTGTGTGTGTGTATGAGAGAAATAGACAAAGCAACAGACACTGACACAGACAAGATATCTAAGTAGTACAATGTTGGTTCTGAATTCAGGAAGTCCCCAGTTCAAAATTGCCTTCAGGTACTTATTAACTGTGACACCCTAGGTAAATCACTTAAACTTTCTCAGTTTCCATTTCCTTATCTGTAAAATGGGGATAATAAGACCACCTATCTCTAAGGTGTGGATAAAATAACTTTGCCAACCTTAAATCACTATATAAATTCCAACTTTATTAATATTATCATATTATTCTAAATAATAACAGTAGTAATAGTATAACCCCCTCTTGCAATGTTGGAGAGAGATACAGTGATTATTACCTGAAATAAGCATTCTCTGGGAGATTTCTGAAGGATGCCAGCCCTTCGTAGAGCCAAGAAAGGGGTTTCACCTTCTGTCCCTCTGTACCACATATTCATTTGCCTCTTCACATATGTCACTTTAATGTTTGTTTGATTTTGTTTTTTTTTTTTTAAATCTCTGTATACATCCATTCTATCTCATCAGTAAGTGATAAGCCTCTTGATTTTAGGGATAATGCCTTAGACCTCATTGGATACCTAATACCGAGTATGTATCCTTGAACATAGTAAATACTTAAACACTGTGCGCTGATAGGCTCCTGATGGCTTTATATGAAAAGGTTTGGGTATACCCCATAATTGTGAATTTTGTGTGTACTCTATAACTTTTTATGCCAAATATTGCTACAGTTGTTCAGCAACATCTAGCTTTCTCCAGATTCTGAAGTTCCACTTTCCTTTCCAAGGGACCTCAAAGTAGAACCCAACATTTCATTTTACAGATGAAGAAACTGACATTCATTAAGGCTCTGTTTGACATTTAAAACTCTTATCCTGGCCCCTTCCTGCTCTTCCAGCCTTCTTAAATTTTGCCATTGCTGTTGTTAGTCATTTCAGGTCATGACTCTTTGTTACCCCATTTGGGGCTTTCCTGGCAAAGATACTGGAGTGGTCTGCCATTTCCTTCTGCAACTCCTTTTATAGATGTGCTCCTCTCCATACGTTCTCTACTCCAGCCATACGGGTCTGTTTGCTGTTGTTTGCACGTGACCGCATGTCCCATCTCCAAGCCTCTGTACTGGTTATCCCCTATGCCTAGAATACTCTCCTTCCATACTTCTCTGGCTTCCCCCCAGTCTCAGCTCAAATTCCACCTTCTACAGGAGGCCTTTCTGTATTTCTCTGGCTGCTAGTAGTTCATTCTTTTCTAAGATTTTCTTCTATCTCCTCTGTTTATGGCTTGAATATACCTAGTTATATACATGTTATGCTTCTCGTTAGGATGTATACTCTGAGGGCAGGGATGGTTTTAGTATGATCACATTGCCTAGCACATTATAATGCTTAATATAACCTGTTGACTGACTTTTGAGTGATTTGCCTAAAGCTAGTAATCATCAGAGGCGAAAGTTTTAGTAATCTAGATAAGCAAATAAAAAAGTCTAACTTGAGTCCTCTGTGTCACTGGTGTGTATGATCACATGTTTAATCAGATATTCTATCACTGCACAGTCCTAGAAATAGGCTTCGAACTTAAGAAATGAAACCCTCCTCAATTTCACCGAAACTAAGATTTTAGAAACAGCACAATATTTTCATGATATGTAGATAATCTAACAAGTGTTTGCTATGGGTAAAGCCTGGGCTCAGACCAATCCCTAACAGGAAAGAACAACTGTCAAATGAGTTATTATTCTGCTTATTTTTCAATTCCTAGAAGTGATTCCTTTTTAGTTTAGCTAAGAAGTTGTACCTTTATTATAGGTCATCAGTGGCCACTAATAAATAAAACTATGTTTTGATTTTAAAGTTCACGAGTTTTGGATTTCTTCACAGAAGGCAAGACTCAGCCAAATATTAATATGGTAATGCCTTTAATGAAGACATACTGTTTAAACTATCAAAAAATTGGATTTTGTAACTGAAGTATAAGCAGATGACATTGTTATCTGCTCTCCTCACCATGGATATTAGCCAACATTTCAGTATTTTCCCAAGATTGAATTTTACAGAATCTGTTCCTGTTTTAAGTTGAGTCAAAGCAATTACCATGCCAAAGACAAGAGCTAAGCATGGTTGTAGAAGAGGTCTACCACAAGTCATTTTTTCCATTTTGTATTTATAGCCACATCTTTATTTCTTACCACCAAGCAGAAAATATTAACTCAAGTGCCATTTGAGGCATTTATTTTCTGTATATTGTGACTGTTGTGCCTCTATTGTCCCAAATGTAATTGAAGAAGATAATATTAACCTAAGTCAATTATATTTGTAGTGAAGTATGATTTAACTAACAGCACATAAGTACTTAGAAAATATAAGGCAATATTTCTTCCTAATAAGTTGTCTACTGATAAACAAGTATTTATGAAATCAGTAAATAATTAGATATGAGCTTTTTTGGAGAGACATCTTGAGGTCTGTTTCCTTACCTATAAATAAAGTTTAAAAAAAAAAACAAGTTTGTAGAAAGGAGAATATATTAGATTATGTGTAAGCTCTCTCCAATCTCTAAGGAGTTGAAGTCCCCTTAACCCTTCCAGATAGTTTAATAATACAACCCTTTTTACTATATCCCTTGACTACACATGCTTGAAAAGATAAATGTGATCTTGAGAGCTTTCTAATAAACTGGGCTGATGTTACACAAGTGTAATGGCTTTTGGTTAGAGGATATGAACAATATTTATGAGTGCTGTTGCTATTTGAAAGTCCCTCTTTACCCCAGGCCTTATCTCTCCTAGTAGTCTGTAAGTTCCGTGAAGGCAGGAACCATAATTTGTTAACTTCTGTATTTCAGTAGGGGCTTATATGTAGCAATGACTTAATGTTTTTAGAACCAATGAATTAGTGAATGGTTAAGATATGTCTAATTCCTCATTCAAAATGAGACTTCCTATCTCTCATTACTGAATTTCATGATTATTAATTTACATTTTTTTAAAAATAATCAATGGTAATGTCACATTTGTGAAATTTTTGCTTGTTCAAATTATATTCTTTTCTGCCCTTCATGTTTCCTGTCATCACACTTTGACTCAACATATGGCACTCAAAAGCACTTTACTACATGGTTCTCCCAAATAAGTAAAAAGACCAAATATAATTCTCAAGGAACATAAATTGTCTAAAGATTGAAGATCTGACCCACGAAAAACTGGTTACTCCACCCATTCTTGATAATACTAAATTATTGTGATAGAACAACATTGTTCAGACTGCAGAATTGTAACTTTTCCCCTTTACAGTAACCAGTTCAAAAATTGCAAGTAATCCACACAGGGAGCAACAAGGGTGTTCTTAGTTTACTGCCTTGTACTTCTGTGCCACCTTTAAATTAGTCTTTAAAGAGCTCAAAGTGTTCAAGGAATTCTTTTAACATTGCAGCTGAGAGCATATGTGGCAAAGTGGAGAGAGAGTTGATCTAGGTGTCAGGAAGACTTGAATTTGAGGCCCACCTTTGTCTCATACTAGCTATGTGACCCTGGAAAAGTGACTTAACCTCTCTGTCCCAGGCAACTCTCTAAGATCATAACGTGAAGAGAAATAGTCAATCTGCTTCAGTCAAAAAAGTTTCTACCCAGAAGCTCCCTATTCTGATGAAATCACAGGCCCTGTCAAAACCAAACCAAAGATTTCTAGGAGAAAAAAAAAAGTCATGATCCTTAATTTCTCTAGAAAAGACATTGCTCATTAGAGAAGGATGTAGAACAATGAATAAGTAATTAGTCACACATAGATTTCAGGAAGTAATACAATTACTTTCACTTGATAAATAAAAATGAATTTTTATTCACCGATTACTGGTGGGGGAGAAAGTTGATCTAAAAAATAAAGAAAGGGTTTCAAACAGAATCATTTCATGGTAGTTTCTCCTGTTTCATCAGAGCAAAATTTTGAAGCAACTGATTCAGAGGAAATGGAATGATCCCTTGGCCCAAACAGCTCCATCTTTTATGATTACTTCCTTTCTTTGACCCTCAGAGAGAAAGAGCATGTGTCCACCCTGGCACTATAAAAATATGGTTTTTTGTGCAATATATCTTTTTCTATGAATTGCTTCTTCTTTCTTAACAAAACAAAAGCCCCATTCCATCTGAACTACCACTGTATATTTTAGAGACGTTTAATTTTTTAAGAAGAAAAAAGTTTCACTTCTTATAGAAATTTAGTTTTTGAAATTTTGGGGGAGTTAGGGAAAAGGCCCCATGTCTACAACCAGCTGTCTTAAAAAAAAAAAAAAGACCTGAAACTATCCTTTTAGTCAGCTACCTTGTCAGCAAACCTTTCATCATCTGTCATAGAATGTGAATTCAGCTGTGTTGGTAAATTTCAAAATGTCAGTTTAAGCTGTGTTCTGGTTTGGGTTGGGATATGGAGGAGGAGGAGGAAGAGGGAAAGTGCATGGGTAATTCAGTTGCATGGACTCTTTATTGCCTTATATGACTAAAGAAAGAAAAAAACATTTTTAATCTTAATGCATTTCATTTTTTTAAGATGCCAAACATAGAAGTTGTATTTTTTAGTGGAGTTGTTCTTTGGTATCCTCCTTCAAAAGATGATGTGTATTATTAATTTATCTTGTTTTAGAACTAATTGAAAGAAACTAAAATTTGTGATAGGATAAACATTGAAAATTGGAGAGTAGTCACATGAACTAGCACTCAGAATTCCATATTTCTATCCCAATTGGTTTGTCTCATCTATCAATTCCATAGTAGCACATAATAAAAGTTGACATTTATAAAGTACTCAACTGCTCACAAAGGGCTAAGAGTACTTTTAAAAAATTTAATTAAGCCCACTGCAACCATGCAAGGTGAGTGGTACAAGTATCACTTCATTTTACAGATTAGGAAACTGATCCCAAGAGAGGAAATGGAGTAGTAGCTTGTCAATAGATACATAAAAGGGCCAGTTAGGATTATCTCCCATTCCCAAGTCTTCTGATTCTAAATCCAATACTCTTTCCTCTAAACCAAAAGTTTTTAACTCTTTTTGTATCATAGAAGGAGGAAGGAAACACATCTATTAAGTGCCTACTGTATTCTAGTACTAAGCTAAGCATTGTGCTGAGAGCTTTACCAATATTGTTTCATTTCATATTCACGTATCCGTTTGGCAGTCTGGAGACACCTATGGATTCCTTCTGAGAATCATACATAAAATAGAATAAAATCTATAAGATTCCTGTTATCAAAATATGGTTTAAAAAAGTTCACAGATGCCATGTTAAAACCTCTGCCTACCTCCTTCTGTACCTCCCCATGCTTCCTCAATTTCCAAATTCCCTCAGTCTCAATCCATGGTAAGAAATGGTATCCATGGTAATCCATGATAGGAACAACTATTTCCTATTTCCACCTAGATGACTTGTTTCTGGTTGTGCAAAACTGAATATATGGAGCCATTTGTCTCATTTTCACTCAACTGAGAATTCCACAGCTAAAATCTTAAACACCTTTGGGGGAGAAAGAAGGAGGCTTCGCATAGGCTTTTCATTTCCAGTCTCTGGAAGAATGCTAGCAAGTTCAATATATAAGTTACATTCACATATAAGAAGAAACAAGTCTTTAAACTTGCCAGATCTTGAGTGAGGTTTGGCACTTTGCATTTCCTAGAGCTTCCTGCCATTTGGAATCAGCAAGTCACTTTCATTGTTCCTTTTCTTTTTCTTTTTTTTTCTTTCTGGCTTACACTTCCCATCACTTCCCATTGTGTCTCTATTTAGAGTATAATTTCAAACTCAAACTGAAACATACCTCAAGTGCATCTTATTGTCTGGAGCTTCTTAGGAATGCTGATCTAACCTTACTCCCTGTACAGAATATATTGGAATTAAAAAATAGTATATTGGGATGTTAAGAAGGTTTAATTTCCCATAATGTCCTGATTGATCAGCAATCATATGGCAGAATGAAAAACTTGAAGTGTGTATGTGTGTGGAGGTTATCACAACCATACAAATACTAAAAAATATTCAAGAAGAGATAGAAGATGTAGCTAATTAAACCCAGCACATATTCCATTGGTCCTATGTAAGCTTTATCATCTTTTGTTCGTTGTTCACAGGACAGATGACCACCAAAGAAGGCTGTTATCGAGACATGAGGGCTCAAGTAAACACATCATTTTGCAATCCAAGGACTCGACCAGTTACAGGGATTATACCTTGTAAAATGCCAGCCTGTCCTCCCAGGTAAGGAGCCTAGTTTTAATTTTAACATTCAAGTTACCATAGAGGCCATAAGAAATAAAGTACTTGAGCTAGGAGTAGTAGAAAGAATTCTTCATTTATTTAAAAAAATGCTAAAGACAAAAGCAACACTGTAAGATTTTGCAAGAGAAAATCTCCAGTATTCTAAAGAAATAGCAATACCTACAAATAGGAAAATGGATGAAAACTAAACTATAACCAGAGTAATTTTTTTCTTTGTAGTTTTTCTACTTGCTGTACTTTATGCCACTTACTTTATACCATTTTTGTTTTATGTTTCATAATTAATGAGATGCAGTAATATTAAATATATATAAGTATATATACACATACATATACATATATATATTTATATCAGGAATTAATGCTACAAAGCATGGAATAATATGGGACATGAGTTGTTTTGGTTTGGTTTGGTTTTTTTGAGAATTATAGTTTTGTGGAGAGTGGGAAGAAACCTAAGAGGTGATTTAGACCATAGTCCACCCCAAAGCCCAATGAAGGAAGGCCCCCCCTCCTTATGGCATCTCTGATATATGATCGTCTTTCTTGTGCATTAATACTCCAGTAATATAAACTTCACTTCATCACAAGGCAATCTATGACTTTAAATTAAGAATTATGATTATGCACATAATGAGAGTTTCCTGTGATTCATTTACTGAATACATAGCTGTCTTAACAAGATGAAGTAGATGTCTATTTAAAAATTGTAGTCTTTTCAGTTTCACTTTGACACGTAGATAGGCAAGAATTGAAGAATAAAAAGTTATTCCTGTTAGCTAGTGTTTAGGCTCTGTAATAAATTCTGAAGATACAAAGAAAGGTCCAAAACAAAGCAAATAAACAGTAACAACAAAAACCCAACAGTATTAGCCCTCAAAGAGCTATGTACAAACAGGATAAAGTGGAGGTCATCCACAGAGGGAAGGCATTAACATTAAAAGGGTTGAAGACGGGCTTCTTGTACAAGGTGGGACTTGAGCTCAGATTTGAAAGAAACTAGAGAAACAAAGAGGTGGAGATGAAGAGGGAAAGAGTTTTAGGCATGGAAGGGTGTAGTCAATGAACATACTTAGAGTTGGGAGATGTCATGTCATGTCCAAGGAACAGGAAGGAGGCTAGTGTCACTGGGTTGCAGAATATGTGAGAGAAGAGAGAGTCAAGTGTAAGAAAATCAGGAAGTTGGGAATAGAAAGAATAGTTATTATCATTCTTGATAATAACTAGCATTTTTATATACTGTTTTAAGGCATGTTAAATACTTTAAAAATGTTTTTTCATTTTATCTTCACAACAAGGAAAGGGCTCGAATATAAGGACTTTATAAGCCAGAAGATTTTTTTATATTAGATTCTAGAAACAATAAGGAACTACTGGCATTGACTAAATGGGATGGGGAAGAGAAGTGATATGGTCAGAGGAGCTTTTAGAAGGCCAGTTTGATAGCTGAATGGACTGTTTATTATGTACATCCTTCATTGCCAAAGAAGACCATGCCATCAGAGAAATGATGACATGACTTGCACTTGACTTTGTTTTGAGCTGAGTACAGAGAAATGAGCCAGAGACCAACCAGCAGATAATTAGAATAGTTTAGGCATGAGGTGATGAGGGCTTGGTTTAAAAGAAATGAAGAGGTTTCTAAGGTCCTTTTTAGCTCTACAATTATGATCTTATGTAACTTTTCAAGTTATTTTACTAATTCTCTTATATGCTTGACTGATTAAACTCTAGAGACTGTAATCTGTGCTCTTCACATCCATTCCCTCATTTGCCACTCAACTGAACCCTTCTTCAATCTACCTTCTCTTTCTTTCACTTTGCTGAAACTATTCACTCCAAGGTCACCAATGATTTAATTGCCAAGTCCATCATTTTTTTCTCAGCCCTCATTTCCTTAAATTTTCTTCAGTATTTGATTCTGGTGATCATGTCTTCTTTTCTTATATTATTCCCTCTACCTGTTTCCATAACTCTGTTTCTTCTACCTCTCTGACCACTATTTCTCACAGCCTTCATTGCTTCTTCTTCTGAAGCCCATACATTTGGGTATATCCTAAAACTATCCTGAATCATCTTTTCTCTCTGTATTCTATCCCTTTACAATCTCCTCTCTTCCCATGGCTACAGGAAGATGAATTCTGTCATTGATTACATTGAGTTTTATGTGTCATTTGGGATATCTAAGGGAAGATGGCTAGCAGGCACGCAAACTTGGAAATTATTTGTATAGAATTATCCATATAAGAAGTGAAGTGGGCCTGGCCAAAAAAACCAAAAAAACAAAACAAAACTTCTTAACCGGGCTTCAGAACGGTATTCCTTTGCAGTCATCGAGAGGACAATCTTTAAAAAACAGGTGGTTTACTTTGCACTAATGGTCAATTTTCCTTTAATAGCGTTGCCTGATATGTATGATAAAGTTGAGCAGAAAATTTGCAGCTTTCATCACAATCCTATCCAAGTATTGCTTATAATGCCCTTCTTGACCAATGTGTCACTGGAACAACTTGAACTATGGGATTCACATAAATCCTATGTAAACTGTATCTTCACTGCCCATAATGTTAAGTAATAGTCTCTCTACTCCTGTCAGTTCTCTCCCATTACCTAACCAGCTTGTAAGTTTCCTTCTGCCCCATTCCCCTCCCTATTAAAAATTCTTAAATTAATGCTGGCCCCAAACCCTGTACACAAGTTTTATGGTAAATGATTCTTATCATCAAGAACATTCATTGAGTCGCAGGAAATTTTAGACATGAACCCTTGAAGTAACAAGTTTGTTCTTCTGGTTAACTCTTACATATTTGATCCCATTTGATCCTCATATTAAGTATGTGGAATAGTTAGGGCAGGTATCATTATCCCCATTTTATAGGCAAGAAAACAATCTCAGAAATGCTGTGATTTCCCTAAGATCCTATAGATACTGGACCAGAAACCCAGTTTATCTGATTCCCAATTCAATAGTCTGTATGCTATACTCTATTAAATAGGGGAGTCTGATTCACGGAACTAGCCCACTTGTCTCTTTGCAGCATAAGTTGTGTCTTTAGGGAACTATGAAAGCTGCAGGATCTCTTGTGCAATGACATACACTCCTTCCAATGGACATCTGAGGAGCCTCTGCCCCTGTTCCTTCTGAGAATACAGGTGAGGTCCAAGCCTGACTTCATCTGCTAAGGTAAAAGAATAAAATCTAGGCCAGAATAAAAGGATTAAGAATTATGAAATGAATGCTAGTTCCAAATGTAACCTATAGGCATCATTTAATGAGACAGATTAAGTCCCTCAGAGAACAAAGATAAGACCATTTGGCAGGTTTTGTTGGATGAATGTCAGAGGCGCTTTCTATGATAGCTACCAAATGTATACATACCACTAATGCGCCCAGCCCTAAAAAGTGATCATGAACATCATTCCTACGAGAGGCCCCTTCCGTGCTGTCTCTGATCCCTTATCTCTTTCTTTCTCCTACAAAACGGAGAAAACTCGAAGTCCTTTTATGCAGTGTTAGCTCCCATTCTCTTCTACCTAAGGTCTTATAACAAGAGGAAAGGCCTGAACGGTTTATATTAAGTTATTGTTCATTTGTTTTTGGGGAGATGAAGAGGTAGATAATTGTTGCTATTTAAATGATATCCTGAGAGAGTCTGTGTAAATGGTTTTCTTCTAGTCTTGTTCTCATCAGATTTTTCTGACTTTTAATTTCATTGTAAGTGGTCTTTTCTTCATCTCAGGCTTAGTTTACTTTAACAGGACAAATATCATGTCTGCACCCAATGTGAATGTCCAAATTCTGTCTAATTATATCTTGGCTGTGTGAGCTACTAAGCCTTGCTGCCCTTTGGGAATATTCAAGATTTGTGCAAGGAATTCCAGTGCATAAATTTTCTCTACCATATAGGGTCAAAGGCCTATATAGCTTGGGCGCCATAACTTTGAGCTGCAATTTGTGTGGGGTTCATAAGTTTTCCCATTGTGCATAGTGAAGCACATATTACTAATTTATGCCCCTATTCCAACACTTTTATGCACCTGAAAAGTATGTTGGCAACCCTCTGAGGTTTTTATATACCCAGGAGAATCTGGCCAAATAGCCATTTTTAGCATAGATGGTCATGAAGACTGTGCAAATAGCTGTATAATAACAACCAAAAAAGAACTGCAGTAGGACAAATTATCACGGGATCATTGTGCTGGCTGACTTACGTGATCTACAAATGCAAGTAGTTCAGAATAATTTAGGAATATCACATCATGGTCTGCTGAGAGGATATGAGACTGCAAGATTATCTGGTAAAATGATCATCCTATCAGAGGAAAGTGGAGAAGAAACAAGTCAGGTCTTTGCCGCATTCCTAGGAACTGATTATGCTACTATCTTTACTCATCTTTTCCTCTATCATCATGTGTTTAATTTTTTTTTCCCAAATTAACAGGACAAAATAAATATAACTTTTAAAAATTCCTTCAGTATATAATTAAATTATAAATATGAATGAATATAATTTTATTCTACCTGTAATATAATTTATTCCTCTTATAATTATTCTCCCTATGATTTATTCCATTTATGATGGTGATACAATTGTTACATTTCCCATAGTCTAGCCTTCTGCTGAATCAGATACATGCTTTGGTCTCCTATATCATTTATTTGGTCATGTTTCAATATATGTCTTACTCATCAAAGGTAACAAGCCAGAATCCATCTAAATTACTAAGTAATTTTAGATAAGTGTAGTATTTTGGCTTTCATATCCAAACACCCCTGAGAAACAGTGACTTAGATGGTGTTGTTAGACAAGGTCAATGTATGCCATTAATGGAGAAAGAATCATTGGGGTTTATCTTACTGATATTACAAGTATAGAGATTAGAGAAATTAAGAGAAAACTATTGTAAGTTAATTAAGTCTTTTTTTTTTAATATATCAGTTCACTTGGAATGGAGCTAGTGTAAATGTAAATTTTACCCAAGAAGGTTAGATAGAGATAGGAGAGGGACTAGCCTTGTGATTCTATTTATATAGGATACTATTTGGTGAACAGTACTGTCTTTCAAAGCAGGTTGGCACTTTCTCTGTAACTTAAAGACTTAGAAAACTACCTAGATCACCAAGAGAGTAAGTGACTTGCCCAGGGTCACACAGTTACTATGTGGCAGAGATGAGACTTGAACCCAGGTTTTTCTGGCTTTGAGCCTGGCTCTCTAACCATTCTACTCTCTTAGATATAAGAATTGTGACATATTCTAAACTAATAGGGTTCAAATTAATGAGGGATTAATTAATTAATGAGGGAGTAGCATACAATATTAATTGCTAATTAGCAAAGGATAAAATACCTGTAAAGGCTCTTCTACGTGTATCAAGCCAAGAAGAATTTTAGGAAGCAATGGTATTAGATGGCCTAGGAAAGGAGTTCTTAAATATTTTTGTCTCATAGACGCCTTCATTAATTAAATGAAGCCTATAGAACTCTGATTATGTTTTTAAATGCATAAAATAAAATATATGATTAGAAAGAAAAATAATTATATTGATATTTAGTTACCAAAATATTTTTAAACAAGCTTACAAACCCTAAGTTAAGAACCCCTGACCTAAGGGAAGAGTTAAGAAAAGTAACTCAGACTCACAAAAATGTTATCTCCCTACCCACCCCTGCCCCAAAAAAAGTTACAGGAAGAACTATGCCATTCAGTTCTTTCTTTTAAAGATTTTTTTTTTATTAAAGGCATTGTTTTTCTCTTTCTCTCTCTTGTTTAAAGCCATGTTTCCTCACTAATAAATTTTTCCCATGAGTCCTATGATAGAAAGAAATCTAAGACCTAGCAACCCCAGTAGGGGAGGGCAAAGCTTTCCTCTGCCCTGGGGTTTTCTTGTATGTACATTACCAAAGCTGTCCAAGTCTTTCTGTTTGTTGTAGAACCATAGATAGGAGAGAAGATGGTGATTAGGTCATTTTTTCTCTTTCCTGTCTGTTCAGTATTATTCTTTAGGGCATACTTCTTCTGTCTTGTCTAGTCCAGTTTTAAATATGTCAATTCACGCTTTCCACATGAGGCCATTTGAAATTTTATTAGGTTTCAAAGACAGATTTTCCTGATGTTGAGTCAAATTTTCCTTGTCATTGTTTTATCAGCAACTATCATCTGACCTCTTGCATTAATTCAATTGATTATTTATCCCAGAACTTTTTATACTCACATATGCATGTTAAAAATTACATACTTGATCAAAACAATTGTCAACCTAGCACCGTCCTGACATGGGTCCTACAGGCTCCTGTTTATCACTGAAAATTCCATCACAGCCTGTCTCCATCATCCTTGCCAGATTTATTGCTCATAGCTCCCCTTTGGTGCACTGCGTTATATCCACGTTGACTTACCGCTATTCACCATACACGACATTCCATCATTGTGCCTTTGCGTTGCTGGTACCCCATGCCTGAAATGCACTGTGTCCTCCTCTGTACATCTTAAGACTCCCTTACTCCTTTCAGAGCTCCACTGTTAAATGAGGCCTTTCCTAATAGTTGCAGGTGACTCTCCACAACCCTTCCCCCAAAACTGCCGTGTAAATGTTCTTCATTTATTTATATGTTGCTTCCTCCCACAGAATGTAAAGTCCTTGAGAGTACGAAGTGTTTCTTTTTTGCTGTCTTATACCTAACATCTAGCACAGAACTTGTAACTTGCTAGGCACTGAAAAATATGTGACTAATTAACAGTGAGAGGGCCAGTTACTTGTCCTACATAGGAGTCTCCTTGAGGGATTAACAGCCTTAAATACACTTAATTATCTTTTTATATATAATGAATCTAAATGTATCTAAAATCTATTTTCAGCCTGTACAGTATTTACAAGTTTCAAAAACTACCATGTAAAGTAGTCTGTATTTTTACTTATATTAAAACCGTGTCCTTCAAAGGGTGCTTCCTACCTTTGGTATTCTGGAATACTGTAATGCCTTGCCCTTTTTGGTTAATCTTTGTATGGAAACTTTTCCATTTTCTTGGTCATTTTAGTTGTTTCTCTCAAGATAGTTTTTAGTTCTAGTAACCTTGGGCATATTATTTAATGTTTCTTTTCTGTAAAAAAAAAGAGATAGAGGATATTTGTATATACTTTTTTCTGTTTGCATGTTGTATGTATGTAGATGAGTATGTAGAAAGAATTTTATCAAACATTTTGAAATATTATTTTATCATTATTATCTCTATTACACAAAAAAGGAAACTGAGGGTTAGAGTGATATGACTAATGAGGTAACAGAACCGAGATCCAAACTCAGCTCTTTGGATTTCTCTAATTCTTTCCACTGTTCCCTCTTATTTATAGGCTCCTTCAAAGTGATGCCAAAGGTTTTATTGACCCTTTAAACTGTAAATGCATATTGAATAAATGTCTCTAGGGAATATTTGATTCAATAAATTAATTTAAAAAAATCACTGAGAGCTTACTTTTGGTAAAATGCCAAGATTTCTTTCTTGAATCCTAAAAGCTAAATCAAATTTCATCACATCATAAATTTAGCTTCAGTCATTCTCATACTACACTATCTTATATTTGAAGATTGTTAGCCACTGTTCTGCTCTTAGAAGTCTGTAAGACATTGCTGGAGTTTGTCCCAATTAGCTCAGCAGTTTTTCATCATAATGTTATCTGTATATTTAAAGATGTCATTTTATGTTTCCACTTCCATATCATTTATGACAGCAATGAATAAAATTGGTCCCAGGACTGATCCCTAAGAGATTTCTTTTGACACTTTTCCACCAAGAGAAGGGCTTGTCTTCTGACCATCTTTCTTAATAGTTTTCTGTTCATGACAGTGTTCCCACGAGTTCCATAGACTCATTTGGGAGGAGAGTATGAAAGAAAGAAGGAGGTCTTTGATTATTATTAATGTTTTACTCTTTTAGTTAATATTTACTCTTTTAACTGTCAAAATTTTAATCTTTCAAAGGATTTTTGAAAGTGTAAATAAATCATGTCCCCCAACTCTTCTTTGTCCAAATATACTCATTAACTTCCCAAAAGAAAGATTTTAAGGAGTAATCAGGTTTTCCCCTCATTTATTTTTTAGTGAAGCTACCTGCATTTAGGTCTTCATTTTCTTATTAAATCATTCCTGTCAGTCCTACAATTGTTTTTTGCTCTTTTTTTTAAGTATACTCCACTGTGTCTCATTACAATAAGACTTTCTCACATTGGGATATTCAAATCAAACAGCTTGATTAGTATACTGCTTTTCACTACATCCTATTCATTTATCTAAGTGAAGAATCAGACTCACCAAGAATACAGTATTCTAGAAGAAACCATCATAAGTCTGAGGAAGTGATGTTAGGGTTTGAGCAATTAGAAAAGCAGAGTCAAGGTATGATGGAGATGAACCTTAGCATCACATTTGAAGAATAATCTGAAAATTGCAGGGGACAATTATCCTCCATTCATAGCAATGAGTTACAAATTATTTATATATATATATATATATATATATATATATATATAGTTCATTAGGTTTTAAGGAAATTTATACAGTTTCTCTTATTAGATCATCACAAATACCTGAATGGTACACAAGAACAAGATAATCCTTTCACTCCATCGTCCACACAAGTCTTAGAGTGATTTTTCTAATGCATCACTTGCTCCCTTATTCAATAAACTCCAGTTTTTCCCAAATCAAATATAAACTTCTTTGATATTTAAAACTCTTCACAATCTCTCTTTAACTTTCTTCCCAGCCACCTTATGCTTTATTCCCTTTCACGAACAGCCATAATCCAGTCAAATTATCCTTACTAATACTCATACATGGCATGTCATATCTCAACTCTGTCTTTACAATAACTGTCCCCTGCCTAGACTGTATTCCTTCTTCAGCTCCACCTCTTAGATACTTAGTTTCTTTCAAGGCACAGTTCAACTACCATTTGTAGTTGAAACTTTTCCTGATTCCCCTAGCTATTAGTTTCTTCCTCCTAAAAATCATCTTGTTATCAAAAGAGATATCAATGTATAGATGATAGTTATAGATAGCGATACATTTGTCTTCCCCAATTAGATTGTAACCCTCTTGGACACAGGAGTTATTTCACCCTTGTCTTTGTTTCTGAAGTGCCTAGGACAGTGCCAGTCAAATAGTAGGTATTTAATAAATGCTTGCTGATTGGTTCATAATCGATGAAGAAACTGAGGTTTATAAGTTAAATGCCTTGCTCAAATTCATATAGCTAAAGATGACAGACCTGAAATTCACACCCAGATTTTCTGACTTCAAGTTCAAATTTATATTTACTAGTACCCATAACTGAGAGAACATGTCAGAATGCCTAGCTTCATGTGTTTAGACCACTGAACTAAAATTTGAGGAATGGAAAGACAATAATAGAAGCAATGAATTCATGAACATAGCCTACTAATCTACTATCCTTAACATCTTTTGAATATGTGGAATCAATAGACATGGAACAGAAGAATAAGGAAAAGAGAAAAGCATTATGGTATGAAAAGACAGACTAAAATTCATCATTATTAGCCAATAAAATCAAACAAAATTGATGAAACAAGTCAATTTTACATAATAAAACATAGGAATTAAATATGTCAGTCTTTACCAGTTGCCTTTTGATTTAGCTATTTCATCAGGGAAATCAAATTTCCTGAAAACAATTTTCTAATTGTTTCCTTTTTCCTACGAATTAATGATTAACCATGGCCTTGTCCCCGCTGCTGACAAAGCTTTTCAGTTGCCTATTCATTGGGCAGGCAACCAAAAGTTTCATTAGGAAACAATGAAAATGTGACTATTTTATTAGAATAACTCTCCCTTGGAGGCTCCTGTGGCTAATCTCCAAAACTGTCAGTGGTCTGTCAAGCTATTCTGAGTAACTTCATGATCTAGCTGGGGCTCAGTGGGATCAAATGAATAGATCACCCTTCAGAAGAGTTGGTGCACTTGCTAATTTCCAAAGGGCATGATTCAGAACTGTACAATTTGGTGTTTCATATTCATGCCTTAGATAGATCCCCAAGGCATTGGTCATTGGACCTTTAAAATACCTAAAGCCCTAGCATTTTCTTTTTAAAATTTAAATGAAAAGCAAAAACTTCTGTAGTGCCTTTCAGAAACCCCCAAGCTCTCTCAGCAACCAAAGGCAAGCATGTATTGTGGAAGGCTCACAATGTTGGATTACTGTCAAAATGTAGGGTCATTAGACTAATGAAATCCCCTGAAGTCATAAATCTCTGCAGGGTGCAGAATGTTTGGAGTTCAGGAGTTCTGTTGTAAGATGGAGATGATTCTAAAATGTCTGAAAGTCTTTTGCCAGCAGGAGCATCATGGCTAAATAATGAGGCGTCAGCAATTCCTACTTATTCCTATGGGATGGAGATGAGCCAGAAACCTTTGATTTCCTCTGCTCCTCCCCCACAAACTTCACACTGAGGTCTGAGCCAGACACACCATGCAGTTATCCTACTGGCACACCAACACTCCAACCTGGGTTTCAGCACGAATCAGGCATTTGTATCACTTGCTTTTGAACCATGAGCCATAAATCACAATAATATTTCTTTCCTTTATGTTACTCAACTCAGCTAAGTGGAATGACTCTGCTATGATTTGGCTAGAATAACTATCCATTTTGCTACATTTTTATATTATAAACACTGGTAACATACCTGTCTGAATGATGTATATAAGCACTACAGAGAGGAAATGCGTTCCAAATGTTAAACTATGATTTTTTTCTTCTTTTTAAAATATTCTACTAGATCAGAATAGGAGATATGAGCAAGTGTTGGTGTGAATGAACATTTTCTTTCAGCTTATCCATGCAGTTCAAAAGTAGTCATACTTCTTTCATGGACTGTGCATAAGATTTTAGTTACCAGAGTGCGTAGACCTATCTAGGTGTTAAGTTATAAGTGTATTAGGTACAATGATAATAATACATGTGAATAGTGATTCTAATTTAGAAAGTTTTTTCATATCCATTGTTTTCCTTGGTGCTTACAACACTGAGGTAATAAG
This sequence comes from Bettongia penicillata ogilbyi, assembly GCA_023548195.1. Taxonomy (NCBI): domain Eukaryota; kingdom Metazoa; phylum Chordata; class Mammalia; order Diprotodontia; family Potoroidae; genus Bettongia; species Bettongia penicillata. The sequence continues at coordinate 2,532,567 of JAJHZJ010000122.1, forward strand.
AGGATATTCAAGTCATAGCTAGCATTTTCTGTATCTGAAATAAAGCTTAACAAGATAGAACTAGACCAAGCAGGCCAAAATCACCCTCAGATTCACTGAGAGGAAAGCGATAGAAGCCTCAGAACACTAGCTACTGTTGGTAGTGACTCCAGGGTACTCTGCTGACAGTGGATGTGAGAGGGGAGATCACCTGGGAAGTGGCAACATGTGGGAAGAGGAAATAGGAAGAAGCATGAACCAATGGTAGCCTCCTATTTTAACTTGCTCTTGTTGATTAGCCGCTAAGATCAGGTGTTTCTGCACTGCTATTAGCACCCTATAAACTCTAGCACTTTGTACAAAATCCCCTTGCCCTACCTTAGTTACATTGTAAAGCTGATATAAAATCATACTCAGAGTTGAGAGTGTCCTTATCTGTAAAATGGGCTAGAGAAGGAAACCACTCCAGTATCTTTGCCAAAAAAAAAATCCCAGATGGGGTCATGAAGTCAGACACAATTGAAACAACTGAACAACAAAGAGATCATATGAATACAACAGCTGCCCAAATGCAGAATCTTCTCTACAATATCCTTGACAAGTGGTAATCTAAGCTATGTTTATAAAGCTCTTCTGAAAAGATTCTCGCCTCAAGAGTATGCCATGTCAACTTCACTTAGCTTTAAATGTTGCAAAATCCTTCTTTATATTGAACTGAAATCTATATTCCTATAACTCATGGTCCTAATGAAGTCCATTACAACTATGAAACAGTTTACTCACTCTTCCATGAGGGTTCTTCAAATATTTAAAGACATCTACTATGTCCATTATATATCTTCTCTAGTTCTAATCACTGGAGCCTTTAACATTTTCACATATTGGACAACTTGAACTAATCTCCTCAGGAGTGTTTCAGTCTTGTAGAGTTCCTCATAAAAATCAGTGGCTAAAACCTACTTGGATTTTCCCATTATTGTCTGTTCAGTTCAGATAATAGTGAGAATATTACCTCCTATGTCCTAAGAACTATGCTTTTGTTATTATGAGGTGAGTTCATATATCTGGAGACGAAAGAGACCTTAGAAATCACATAATACCATAGGACAATAGCCTTAGAGGTTGCTAGATGGTACAACAGACAGGAAGAGTTGCATTTGTATCTGACTTCAGAAAATTAACCGCTATGTGGCACTGGACAAGTCATTTAACCTCTGCTTACCTCAGTTTCCTCATTAGCAAAAATGGGGATCACAGCAGCACCAAGCTGCCAAGTTTCAAATGAGACAATATTTGTAAAGCACTTTTCAAACCTTAAAGTGCTACACAAATGTTTGTTGTTAGGTCTTATTATTAGAACTATGAAGGAACTTCAGAGGTCATTTAATATAAAATGTTTTCTTTCCTCGCTCTCTCTTCCTACATTGATTCTTTTTAAAACCAAAATGCAAGACTATTGAATTTTATCTTGATTCCAACACATTAAGATGTTTCTGCATACTGATTCTGACATGAAAGAAATAGATTTTAAATTCTTATTATGGGTCAGGCATTATTATCAAATAAATTGGCTCCCTCCTCTCCCCCGCTCCTAATTTGACCTCCACAAACATAATAATATTATTGATGGTCTTTTTGAAGCATAGATACTGAATAGGGGGCAAAACTTGTAGAGAGCCCTTTGGAACACAATTAAATGTTTGCTGGTTCACATCGTTCTATTAATCCACATTCCTTGAGTCTATTTGTTCAATCGGTCACAAATGCACCTACTTATTCTTTCATGCAGTGCACAGCTCTGTATTTTCTCCTCACCACTTTTGCCAAACAATCTCATGAGTGGTGACTAATAATTACATAAGAGAGGCAGTGTGATGTGGTGGCAAAAGCACTAGATTTGGATTCAGAAGACCTGAAGGCCAGTCTCAGGTCTACTGGTTACCATTTGTCTGACCTTGGCATATGATTCATCTCTCCTGGCCTCTCTTTCCTCAACTGTAAAATAAGAGAATTGGACTGGATGATCCTTAAGCCCCATTTCAGCCCTAGATCCTTTGAAAGGAAGGAAATTAATATTTGGTAAATACCTGCTAAGTTCCAAATACTGTGCTAAGTTCTTTAGCAGCATATGCTATTATTATCTTCATTTTACAGTTGAGGAAACTGAGGCAGATAGCATTTAAATGATTTTCCCAAGGTCACCTAGCTAGTATCTGAGATTGGATTTGAGTTCAGGTCTTTCTGACTCCATGTCAAGTTTTCTATCTACTGTGCCACCTTATGGCCACTGTTATTTCATGTATACCCTCTTATAGTAACAGAGTAGGATACACATACATATATACACATATATGTATATATGTATGTGTACATGTGTATATGCACATACACACACTATACAGTGTGCATATATGTGTATACATATATATGTGTACATATATATATAAACTTGACAATCCTTGAAGGGGCTCTACACTGTCCCAAAAGTGTTAGTGAAGTTTTAATCTTTAATAACTCGAAATTGCACTTACTTTTGGAACACCTTGTATTCATTTGAGTTATTTTTCATTATTGGAAGTGTAGGGATACTTATAGAAGACTTACTTATCCTAACCCTGCTTCCATGAGAAGAAATTGCCAGTTATTCTGAACCTTAGCAGTGTTACGAAAGAATAAAATTATCAAAAATAACAATGACCTCTAAATTTTCCTACTTCTCCCTTCCAAATGCTACTTAAAAATCTTACCGCCTTCCTTTCCTTCTCCCTTCCCCCGCCCTCTCCTGTATCCTCCTCTTGTTCTCTCTTCTTTCTTTCACAGATACATACACACACACACACACACACACGCACACACACACGCACACGCACACACGCACTATAATGGTAGATAAGAGAATGCTATATCCCCAGAAAAACAGATTTTCTTAAAGCATTCTTGCCTCCTGTTAGCATTAAATGCCCATCCTATCCCCCATTAGCCACTGCTATTTACATGTAAACCACTAAGAAGTTATAACCCTTATCTAGACTTATCTACCTCTACCTGAGGCCAAAGATCTGTCTTACAGGTGCTGTTAACCTCTGGTCTTTTAAACAAATCATTTTGGGCAGCTGTTCAGCTAGAGCCATGACTCATGAGTCTAGAATTATTTTAATTTGATTTGGAGCTGTATAATAAGCTAGGTGTGCTAATGATGAGTGTTGTATAAAATTCTAAAGCATAAGTCTAACCATATCTCCCCCATGAAAGATAACACTGTTTTTTTAAAGGAACATTTTGCATGTATGAAAAAAAAAACCCAGCCAACTTAAAACACGAGCAGCTGTATGAAGATATGATATCTGGAAGGGAAGCCAAGTTAGAAAAGTTATTTAATGGGCCAAACAAAACAAGGAACAATTAAGGCTCAGTTGGCTTATTTCCGAAGCCCCAGATATCCCTACATAAAAATCTTTGAAAGTTAGGAGAGGGGAAAGAGACTGGATAAAAAGGTAATAAAAATCCTAACACTCTAATTTAAATGTCTAGGACATTAACTCACCCTATAATAATTAAAAATATAGGTCCATGTTGCCTTAAGATGATAGACAAAATTTCTCTACCTAAATTTTCCTTATAAGAAAGTTACCAGCATGTTAAGGAAATCCTCTGAGCCTGAGGCTATTCAATCAGTTTAAGTAAATATCCTTAATTTTTCATCTTTTCATTTTCATTTTTTGAATTCATTTATTTTATCCTTATAAATTTCTCATGTACAGGTAGTTTTGTATGTTTTGGAAGAAACATAAATTAAGCCCTTCATTTTTAGCTTTGTTTTTAGCAAAACAGCATATCAACCACAAAATACTTATACACAGCAACTAATGAAAGCTGATTTTAAAAAATCTGGAATAGAGTGCTAAATTTGGAACAAAAAGGCCTAGATTATAGATTATTGGCTGTGTGACCCTCAGGCAAGACAGTTAACCTCTCTACGTCTGGGTTTCCTCATCTGCCCTCTCTATTCTATCAAACTGGGCAACTTTTGTTTAAGCTCAGCATTCCCTCTTCCATTACCAGGCCTTTGCACTGGATACCCACTGTGTAACTCAGAGCGCTGCCGCTTGCCCTCCCCAATAAAAACCTTAGCCTTCTCTCAGCACCTGTGTTCCCTTTCCCTCCAGGGGAAACCTTTGCTGATTCCTCAGATTATTCAGGCTCCTTCCTTCCACAAATTATCTAGTATATTTACACACAAGTGAATGTAAACTCCCTGAGGTCAGGGACTGGTCTTTATTTTGCTTTTATATGCTTAAAGCCTTGCCAGAGGTAGCTATTTAATAAATGACTATTGAATTGATCTGTCACTTGGGAACTACCTACCTTACACAGTTATTGTGAGGAAGATGTTTTGTACAACTTAAAGATAATGAGATCAGAGAGCTATAGCTACAAGGCAACTCAAAGTCACAAGTCAAAACAAGGCAACAAGCATTTATTAAGTGCCTACTATGTACCAAACATTGTTCTAAACACAGGAAATACAAAGTGGAAGAAAAATCTGTTCTCAAGATGCTCACAGTTTAATGGGAGGAGAAAACATGCACACACACATACACATATATATGACAAATTAAGAGAAAATTAGGGATAAGCATCAGTGCACTTTCTAATTTTAAATAATAATCAATAATAATTTAAAGAGAAATTAATTCAACTCCTGATTTCACAGATGAGGAAACTGAGAGACCCAACTAACTTAAGGGACTTTCTCAATCAGCACCAGAGATGGGTTTGTAACCAGGACCTCTGATTTGAGAACCCGTAACCTTTCCACAGTGTTTGCTAAGCAAATTCAAAGCTACAGACCAAATTACGAGAGAAACAAAATGTATGAGTAGCTTAAAAGAACAAACTATGTCCAACTACTTTCAAAGCCCCAGTGAACATGCAGAGACTATATACTTGGTAAATTTGTAAATGATTCTTCCCCGTTCAGTTAATTGGTGATATTTTGAGCAATCCTTTGTTAGCCAAGTTTGAATCACTTAATATACTAAAACGTAATAAAGTTTCATTAAAAAGAAATTTCTATCATTTAGATTTCCTGGTAATTCACTAGTATAAGCATATTTGCTAATTAATCTGCTCCAAGTTCTTCTTGGGTTCCAGGTCTGAACTTTGATTATGTAGTACATGTATTATTAAAGATTTCAATAAATGTAAGTTATATTTATTTTAAAAAGTAAGTTAGGTACTTCTATGGGGTCTACATTTTATTTTCTATGTGATGAAAATAATAAAAATATTTTAAAGTTTCATATCTAATATATATTTACATATATATATATTTATACACACACACAATGCATTTTAGCTATCATCGCTCCATTTGAGGTGTTCTTGGCAAAAATACTGATGTGGTTTACCATTTCCTTCTGATTTGCCCAGGGTCACACAGCTAGTAAGTGTGTTAGGTCTGATTTGAGCCCGTGTCTTCCTGACTCCAGGTCCAGCTCTCTATTAACTGAGCCATCTAGCTGAATCTATCAGTGTTTACAGCAGTTGCTGAACAGTAAATGACAAATCAAGATGTCACAATTCTGGACAAGAGCCTTCTCCACCCTCTGGTCATAGATATGAAACAGTATTATAATAAATTATGGTGTGATTTTTTTAAAGTAGATAGAGATTGTCTTCCATTCCTCCCCCCCTTTTATTAGAATAATAAAGGTTTTTTTTTTAACTGTCCAAACCTTTTTTCTTTCCTCTTACTGCCACACACATACCACTGCTAAACTAGCTGAAATATGGGCCGTCTATTTTTTTGAAAATGGAGAGAAATCCTTTCATCTTTCTTCCTCAGAGCAGCAGTGGAAGTCTATTTGAGCTTGGAAAGTACACAAAAGTCATCATTATTTATGTCTACCCTAAAGGTAAACATGAATGTCTGAACAGAAGAATTAGGGGATCTATAAGTGAAAAGGGCAGGGGTGGGATAGAAGATGTTTTTCTTTTTTAGATCACTGCTACAACTCTTGCAGGAGCCAGAATTCTCTGACATCCTAGAAATACACCATACCCTAGCACCATCACTCACCCCTGTGGCTATCTAAATGATAGTCTAAAAATGGTGAAAGATTCTATAGATACTTTTTTTTTGTCCCATAGTCATCAGGTTCCAATATTTTTATATCACTTCTAGGATGTTATGCCAAAAACTACTTTGAGATACTTTTAAAAAATTTAAATCATTCTTCTAAACATTTTAAAATTGCCAAGAGAGATAAACAGAAATATTACTGATTTCAACAAGATTTTGCATGGTGGGAAAAGTTAATGAATGAAAGAAAGAAAAGAAAGAATGAGAGAGGAAGTCAAAATGAACAAAAGGGGAGAGAAGAAGGGAAGAGAATGTAAAGGAAGGAAAGAAAAGAAGGGAAAGGAAAAAAGGAAAGAGAACAGCAGAAAAGAAGGGAAGGAAAGACAAAGGAAGTAAAAGGAAAGGGAACAAAGAGAAAGAAAAAATGAAGGAAAGGGAATAAGAGTTTATTAAGTGACTACTCTGTGCTAGGTTCTAAGCAGTGATGTTACAAATACAAAACAGAACTAGCTCCTGCCCTCAAGGACCTTGCATTTTAACAGGGGAAGAGGTAACATGTGGAAGGTTGGGGGAATTGGGAGTCTTTGCTCTGGAGAGTCACCAGGACTTTTCCAGCAGCAATAGTAATATTGATTTAAATATTGTTCCCAGAGCAAGAGGTGGAAATCATCTGTTCTCTGGAGATCAGCTTTAGAGGATCACTATCCCAGGTGGAGACAAAGGGGAAATAGCAGAGGAAATAGCAAGGTGCCTAGGTAGGCTTTGGTGCCTGATGAATTGTTGGACAGAATGTGAACAGAGTGACCTTGTTTAAGTATAAGAAAACTACATTTCTGAATAAAAACAAAACTAATGAATTCAGGCTTTGTGTTTAGAAGTCTGTTTAATTGTGTATTAATTGCAGACCTGTAGCATTATGTTTGGAAATCCAGGTGATGGACAGGTATTTTTCTTTTCTTAAGCAACTTAAGCAATGCTCACAATTATTTTTTACTAGTGTCTGAATACATATGGAAAGCCCTGATCATTTCTTCACATACAGTTCTTTGAGAAAAACAAAGAAGGCAAAGTTATATAAGCTGATCCAGAAATCATGTCTTTATGTGTCAATTTCTCTGGATAATAAACAAAATTACAGTATAATGTATCCACTCTCTCTGCTCCATTTTTAAAGGCTCAGGGTTCTAATTTTGAAATATATATGTGTGTGTATGTGTTCACCTATATTGAAGCATATAAATTTCATATGAATCCGTTTTCCCCAGCTAAATTGTCATCATAAAAAAAAGGACATTTTCATTTAAAACAAAAGCCTTTAGTAAAAGTCATAGCCTTCACAAATCAGACCTCAGCTCTTTAAAGCAGTAATGCTGCAGGGTGAAAAATGTAACCACACAATAGCATAAAACATTTTCATGTTCAGCTTGCAGGTTTCACATAAGTTCAGGGCAAACAGAACTGACACAAAAACCCAAATTCTTGATATGCCTCTGACTAAAGTCCCTAAGAATGTAGTAGTCATAAAGGAAAGACCACAGTCTCCTAGACTGTTTAGATTTGTCTGAATGCGATGCAAGACAGGAATCTATGTACCCCTTTTCCCTCCTCCACACCCCTTTCAGGGATAAATGCTGGTATAACTGTAAACAACTTAATGAGATAATGATATTCAAATATTACTTTGCCACTGCTCTATTATGCTAGAGTAGGATTTCTTATTTGTAGAACATTTTCAATAATAAAGTTTTCTTTTTTGTTTTTTAATACAAAAGTCATCTGAACTTTCATTACTGATAAACAATGACTAATGGAAAGTATAAATTAAGACCAGAGATCAGGTGCTATATCAAGTTACTATTTTCTAGTTATCTGTTTTATTTTTTCTTTTAATGAATTATTTGGGTCTAACCTTCTCAAAAAGTGGCTATAGATTTGGGTATTCTTCCCAATATTTAGAAGCAAAATCTTTGTCAATGTTAGGAATGAATCATCCTCCTTGGAAAGAAGAAAGTTGCTTCTTTTGTAGAAAGAAGTATATTGTCATACAGACTACTGAAATCTACATGTATACTCAATAATCTTCCATTTAAGGAAACCCATAGAGCTAAAATATTTAATATGATATCACAAGGAAGATTTCAATTTTTACAGGGCTGTTTAAATATGTAGAGATATATGTACTTGTGTGTGTGTATGTGTTGAAAAAGTGACAAGGTTTGGTACAAGATGCTTAAGGTAGTCAAGAAATAATGGCACCACCATATTGAAAAGCAATGCAAGATGTTGCTGAAAAACCTCTCAGAATCTCAGAGTTGACAAGATTTCAGAAGCCACCTAATCCAACCTCTACAACATCCCTGAAAAGTGTCCATTCAGCCTTGACTTGAACATCTCTAGGAAAGGGGAAACCACCATTCTCGGGGCAGCCTATTCCAAACTTGGATGGCTCTAATTGTTGGAAATGATTTCTTTACTATTGAGATGAAATCATCCTCTCTGATACTTTGGCCAACTTCTGTTCTCTGGTTCCAGTAGGATATAGTCTAATTTACTCATTTGCAAGCCAAGCTTTCAAACACTTGAAGATAGCTATAGTTTGTACCTCATGTTCTTTGTTCCTGTTTAAATCTTTCTACTTCATTACTGTCATACATTCTAAATGCCATAACTTTTAAGTGAAAGAAGAGCTACCAATTTGCTAAAATATCAGATTGTCACTGTAACAAATGACTGCATAGAATTCCTAGAACTAAGACTACAATACCAAAACTTTGTTTGTTAAATGTAATTCATTCCTGTAGAGAGATGTATGTTTTGTTATGTATAGGACATAATACCACTTCCCTACCATTAGTGAGAGGTCACTTTATCTTTTTTTTTTTTTTGCTTCTGAGGCTATATTTTAATTCAATACAAAAAAAATCATTAAGTGACTACTTGATACAAGTATCTTTGCCAAATCTTATGAAGAATGCAAAACTGATTAAAGTATAATCATGCTGTTAAGGAAGATTTTTTTGGTTATTTTCTTTTAATAATAAAAAATGAGGGGCAGAGTAGCATGATCAGATCCTTACTTCTGAAATATTATACATTTCTGAGCGACATGATCATCAAGCTAGAAGGTTAGTCATTCTCCAGAACCTTTTAACACTGGAAAAAAATGAGGAATTGTGTCCCATCATAAGAGAAATTATAGCTGAACCCATAAAGAAAAGAGAATCCCAACAATGCCAAGTCTTTATAAATTGAAACTAGAGAACTAATCCTTCACTCCTTCCTCACCAACCACTCCATGCTTTCATGGCAGAGGGACCAAAGCTGATCCCCTCTCCTCACAAAATGAAAACCCTCGGATTCAAGTAGCAGGCGCTCTCTCTACCTGACCATATGAAGAAAAAAGCTAGGACTGAAATTGTTCTGCCTTCTGACTAGAACACAGCACTGATTTAAGGACTGTCTTGGATTCACAGACTCTTCCAGAAACACCTTCTCTGCTTCTCTATATCCTGGAGAGAGCGGGGTGCAGGGAAGAGGCAGATAGTGATTCACCCCAACTAGGAAAGGAACAAAACTAAGAGAGAAATTTGGACAGGTGTCTATTATGTAGTTTTTCCAGGTCTGAAGAAAGAAAGAAAGAAATCTGCTTAGGGCTAATCTTGTCACTCCAGAAGCTATTCAGGACAGGAGTAAGCTGGCAAATCTGATATCTCCCAAAGGGTGATGAAATGAGAGAGCTTTGTAGGAAATCTTAGGCATATACTTATCAGAAGAAGAGGAAGATCCAAAAAGTTAGAGACATTGGGAATGATAATATTTTTAAAAGGGCTGAAATATCAAAGATTTTATGAGAAAAGTCCTTTACACAAACCCAAAAAGGTTTTGAATCAACAAGGAGGATCTGAAACCCTTAAGGAGAGATGAGTACTAAAACCTTAAAGAGAATGCTTAGTTCTCTTGGAACCTATTTCCAGACAAAGGAAAGTAAACCAATATTGAATGACATACAGAATCCCAAGACAACATGGAACAAAAACAAGAAATTCCAGGATGATTCAAAAGAGAAATCAAGTCCTTAAAATGAAAAGAGGGGAGTGATAAATGAAGGAGAGAATTTTAAGTTCTCAATTTATACATATTTTTAGCAGATCAGGAAAGTCATGAGGAAGAGCTGGTCTGGATGAAGCAGGTGGGCATGTGTTGATTTTGAAGGACCAACAAAACATCAAGATGGAGATATTTAGCTGTAAATTCAGACTTGAAGCTCAGTTAGGACCTAGAGACTAAAGATTAAAAGATGAGAATCATCTACATGTACGTGATGGTTGAAGCCACAGGAATGAAGGAAATTACCAAGAAAGATAGTGGAGGGAGAAAGGAGGACCAAGACAAGCTCGGAAGTAGAAAGTGGAAGAAGAAAAAAGGAATAATTTGAGCGATGAATCAGGATGCTGTAACGCCACCGAGACCAAGAGAAATGAAAGTTTATAAAGAAATCGATGGTCCATCATATAAAATGCTACATAGAGATTAATGGGAATAACAAGAGAAAATTTTTTTTCCAGATTTAGCAACTAGAAAGTCATTGGTAACCTTGAATGAACAGGTTCAGTGGAAAGAGGGGCAACAACAGATTCTTTTTAATGAATAAGGAATGAATGGTTAGTGAGAAATTAGAGGTATCAAGTCTATTCTATTTTTCCTTGCAAGGTCAGTGGTAAAAATGAGCAAACTAACGATGCAGTAGCAAGTTCAATAGGAGCTTCTTATGAAAATAGAAGGGTAATGCCCCTTCTAGGGCAACCCCCAACTCATAATTGTAGGTTGGTTTCCAAGGGATCAACATACTCTGTGGGTACACATTCCTAAAACTGTAGCTCTCACCAGTCAGCTTTCCTTTACTAGATAGCCAGTTGACATGATGAGCTCAAAGCAAAGGCATTTACTATGGGGAAATAAGAACAACTACAAAACTCTGCCACAGCCCCCTAAACCTGGACAGAATTTTCTCATAAATGTACACAGTGTCAGCGGGAAGAGAGGGAATGTTTTCTAGTAGAGGAAAATGTATAAGTAGTAGATATAATCAAAGTATCTCATACCTCTGGTACTACAGGACCCTGATGGTTCCTCCTTTTTTCATGATGTCCTTACATTATCCCCTCATAGAAATAGCTGCCATAATGGAAAGGTCATATAACTGGTATCCCTGGATCTGTTCATCCCCACAGATAAATTCCCAACTGCCAAGGTCAGTTGTCTTAGATCAATATTCTCCTCTCTTCTCCGTTGCCAGAATGTTGTTGCATATTCTTGATTTTCCTTCTGGATGTGGTCTCTCCTACTGGATAAGTAGATCTTATAAAAAGACATTACAGGTAGTGTTAAGAGGGACTCTCACCTTCCCTACTGTCCTCTGGTAAAGATATAAGAGAAAACACAGACCCATCACACAGCTGGCCTCCATAGCTTGCTCTCTTCACTACTAGAGGTTATACTTTTAACATCTGCCTCTTTTGACTACTTAGAGAATATAACTTGATTTTTAAAGATCCATTAGGAGTATGCCTATACTTTTGGAGTGAATAGTTTACCACTGTGTAATTCCATCAAGCTAGACGACCTCATATCTAGTAAAGGAGTATCAAAGCTATCTTCTAATTCCATCAAGTTTGACTGACACAGATCTTAATAGTGGCACTGTTACTTGCCCCTTTACATTTTGTAATTTCATCAGCGAGGTCAGTAAGCAGTTAATTAGGAGTCTCCAGATCAAATCATCACACTGTAGAGGTAAAATGAGAAAGTTTCTAAGGAGAGGGAAAAGAACTGGTGAAAGAAAAGGGCAATTAAAGATGCTAAAGAGTAAGGAGACAATTGATGACAAAGATCTGCGGGCTCAAGGCTAGGAGGAATGGGCTCATGAGCACAGGTGGAAAGGTTTAGACTTGACAAAGAAAAGGGGCTTTCTTCCTCATGTATAAAAGTGAAAGAGTAAAGATACAGAGAAACGAGGAGCAGGAAACTTCTATCAGATGACCTTGGTTACTATATAAAGAAAGATTACCTAAGAGTAGGGCAAAGAGGTGATTGTGGAGCTAAGAAATGAAGGATGATGGAAAACCTTTGGAATAGCCATTATAAGGAATTCAGTAAGTAGCAAACCAATTAATAGACCCCCCCCCCCAAAAAAAAAAGACTCTCAAGTAATCCTATCTGAAGTTAAATAGCCTGAAGGGTAGTCTATCCATTCCACATAATTTTGTCACTTTCTCCAGCAGGATTTGGCCACCTAGGAATGGGAACAGAATCATGAGATTTGGATGGTGGTAAATATGAAGTGGTAGGGATTAGCATGTGGTAATGGCATAATGCCAAAGAGGTGACAGATTCAAGTAGTGTAGTGAATAAATCATTGAACTATCAAGGGAGAAAAAAACTGGGGGTCATTAAAAGCACAGAAAGCAGATTTAATGAAGATGATAGTATGAAAAAGTGAAAACTTCGAGGGTTTTGAGGTGGAGAATTTCAGAGTTCAGGGTCTTGGAAACGAAGAACTTGCAGGCAGGTTGCTGAATTAGAGAAGAGATGGAAATTTGGATTTGGTAAGGTCAGGTAGCTTTGAACCTATGGTGTTAGAAGGGATATGAAAGTCACTTCCCTTCAAAGTGAATGGCAAGAAATGGATGGATATATTAGGTTAGAGGGGGAGGGAAGTAAAATGTATTGATAGTCTCTGGTTGATGTCCCACATGTTTGTAACACAGTTGGCTAGGATTAAGGATGTAGGTTATGGTCATGGAACAGAAGTATGTTAATAAGTTCATGACATCTGCACCATTACCCCTAGTCAACCAACAGAGCACAATGTTTGGAAACCTGGTAGATGAGATTTTACAGTGCCGAGTGTCTAATATATTCATTAGGTTTTATTCAAATGCACATTGGATCTTAATAAGCAATCAGTCATCGGTCATGCTGGTCTATTTAGTGCCCTTTCTTGGCCTTCTTATACATTTTTTTTAGAATTTTTCCTCTTTTCATATTTATGAGAATTTTTTGTGTGATTCAGGAAATTCAAATTCGATACTTATAGAATTTTCAGTGACTGCAAAAGCTAGGTATATAAAAGTAGTTTTCTCATGGATCCTTGTACTCATAAAGCCCTTACATCAGTTATACATTCTTGCTTATGGATTCATAGACTCTTAGAATTTTAGAGCACTAGTTAAAGAAAGACATCATAGCGCTGGCTAAACTATCAGACATTGTTTCTATGTTCTGCATATGATATCTTGGAATAAATTATCGTAAACCGTACAGTGCTTGGCTGCTGTCCCAATCTGAAACATTTAAACCAGCTGAGCTAGTGGATGAGGTCTATAAATACTGGGTTCTCCCTTTATCCACGGCTAGTTGTTGGGATGTTGAGCTTATGTGAAACTTGTTGAACATCAAGGATAGTGTTTATATTATCCATACAGGCAGATGCAAAGGTAGCTAAATATTACACTGCTCATGTTCAGTCCTGAATGACTGTTAGCTCATACCAATTATAATAAAATAAATGATATTTCAGAGTCCAACAGTGCATATTTTATTCATCTCAGAATTCAGCATTGAGAAAGATTAAAAATAATATCTCTAACAGAATTTGCACTGTAATCTTCCTGATATTATTACTAAATGTTTACATTATGAAGTTGATTACAAGATATGTAGCAGTAAGGTACACAGAAAATTATTCCAATGACATTCCATGGTCTAACAACATCTAAGGCCACCCATGATTCAACTTAATCTGACCATGGTACCAAGTCCAGCCAATGATATCTCTGTGGCTCAGGAGGAAAAAGTAAAGAAGGCAATATCCAGGTGTCTTGAAGAGGGTAACTGTGGATAGTTTCTCTGGGACTTGAGCCAGGAGGTTGCATAAACATTGAATTTTTTTTTTTCATGTAGTAGACATATTTATTTCCTGGCATCAGGCTGATCTCTTTGAAAGCACCATGGTGAGACCTCTTTCCTGTAGAAAGTGAAATTAGGCTATGATTATGGTGAAAGATGATGTTGACTTCAATTTTTAACTGGACCTTGTTTTCAGGCATGAGGATTCATGGGGTTTATGCTCCTGAAACTTGGGATAAACTATATCATGAAGTACCCTAATTCCAGTGACTGAATTGTTTATACCTAAAATAATGGAAAAGGAAAAAAAGGATAGACAGCATTTTCTCTATGAAGTTTCATGGAGAAACAATTTTTTTTCCTCTTTTGTTAAAGCTATTTTCAGATGATTTCGAGAAAGAAAATATTGTACAGGTTATAAGAATCATAAAATAATTTATTGGTCTCTATCACTTTGCTGACCAAATGTCCTATTTTGGGGGGGGGGGCAGGCTGCATCCCTATATTAATTAGCAGCTCTATAACCTTAGCTTTACAAGCATTTAATGTGTCTGCCACATACAGGGCACACTAGGCAAAACACTAGGCAAGAAATAATCTGTGTTCTCAAGGAGCTTAATATCTAGTAGGTGGAATATAGCACATGCCCAAATATTATAATGTCAAATGGGCATATATTCATAGAGAAGTGAAAGCAAAGTGCCTTGTGATAACCACCAATGGTAGGGCATTTGTTTCTAGCTGTGGGAATCAAGGAAGACTTCATGGTAGAGGTGGCATTTAAGAGAGTAGGTTCTTAATAAATGAATAAGATTTTAACAGGCAGGTTAAGAAGAAGAGGACATTACAGTGGTAGGGAAAGATGTGAACAGAGCCATGGAGGAAGTAGGTAGCAAGTTAATCCAAATTGACTAAAGTATAGGGTACGACTGGTGGAAAGTAGTGTGAGGCAAGGCTTGACAGGTAGAGTGGGGTTTGGCCAGATTGTGAAGTGTCTTGAATGCCAAAATAAGAAAGTAGATGTCTTCCAATATTTTGAACAATATGTATAATCCTCATTACTTTTTAAGGGAGAGAATATTTATATTTTAATTTCAGCATTTTTGTTCCCTAAGAGAGAAACCCTACCTGCTCTTCCAAAGGGGTTTTGTTGTACAATTACCACCGACCTCTCTTCCTTGTCCTTTCACAGTGAATCTGATTAACAGTCTTTTAAAACAGTTTAAATTAAAGAGGACATTGGCACTGATATTGTCAGTGTATGACAGTGTACTTTTGATTGACTTCCTAAAATACTGGTTACTGATTAAAAATGTCTTTGTCATTTACATCTCAAAGCACACTGGGAATTTCTGGCAGTGGCTTTAACAGTGTTTCACATATACATATGTGTGCATATATACATATACTTATACGCAAGACGTGTTATATGTATGCAGAATTGTATGTTAGTTATTCTAATACTGACCACTTTCCTTCCAATTCTACTTTCTCCCACACCCCCACCATTCTGTGCATGTTGTTAGAATTAGCCAGCATCAGGAACTTTATATAGTCGTTGTTGCCAGGGCTGTAAAAGTTCAGATGTGCTAGACACAGACAACTGGGAAGCATTCTTAGAAAAATGATTCACCAGTCAGGAAAAGATCATCTCTAGGATTATTTACCTATGACCATAATTCCAAGGAACACTAAAGCAAAGACATGAGATGAGTCAAGGAACATAGTAGGAGTTTGCCACCCTATTCAAATCCTTGTAATGAAAGAAAGAAGAGACTACTGGGAATATTAAACTACTATGAAGAATGTGAAATTCCACATTCATTCCTCAAAAACGAAGATCCAGTGAATGTTTGAGATCTGTGGGCATTTTCTGCAGGATCATCTGTGATTTCTCTCACACCTTAACCTCTAGGGAATGAAGTTAACCTTGCAGCAATATCAACGTGAAGGTCATTCATTTTAAAAGAAAGATAAGTGAACACAGGTCAGCTTGAAAATTTTAAAATTCATGTTATACACTTGAGTTTTCCCCTGGCTGTCCATAATTGGCTCTCTTGAGAGACAGAGAAAGATATTTCAGCTGCTAGAAGAGTTGAACCCGCATAATAACTAATGGAGAAAGTTTTGGAACAACTTGTCCTTAATACTAGCTAGACTTCAACTCCATCCAAAATCATTTAAGTAACTTACAAACAGTATCAGTTGGGTTACCAATCAGCAATGGAATGAAAATAGGCTCATTTATTTCTAGTTTTGGCATTTAAATAATCACATATGTATGTAGAGAAATGTGCATATATATACACATATATGCATATACATATATATATACACTAGTGAATACAGATGCATATGTACAGTTTTATGAATAGAGAGAACTCAGCACTTATATGAAAATCAACCACACCATTATAAGCTAATTGTCATCAAATGAACTCTCCAAATAGTCAATGTCCAAAAAAATGCCTCTGCATAGCTGATATTTCTCCTGGGACCTGCTATAACCCTTAGTTCCTACTATATTAACCAATACAATATAACAGGAAAAGCAACTGGGTTTTTCTTTGTTTTATAAAAGGCAGCTGTGCATTTTTCAAACCAAATTAAGGTTTTCCTTAGGTGAGATAATGTTCATTTTCTTGAGCTCTCTTTTCTAGAAAACTTACAGCTGTGTCAGTCCTGTATCTTATTTTTGTCTCTTAAAGTTTACAATCTATATGTTTCACTGAAACTACAAACTTTAACATGTGGTTTTCCTTACTGTCAACATCTCCCACAATGTTGCAGTTTATCTTCCTTTTTGTCCTCCCATGCTCTGTTTCTGCTGTACTTCAAAATGAGCATGAAATTCAGAGACACCTCTTTTGTAGTAAAGTGATATGGCAGTTTTAAAGATATTACTTCCTGGGTTAAGCGGATACACTCAGCCCTATAACCAATGGGTAGAATTAATTCATTGCCTTTATGCTGCAAAAGTGTCCCTGAAAGGAGTGTAAAAGCAAATCAGTGAGTGCCTATAAGCATTCCAGCAATTTCTCTGCATTATCACAATGTTTTACATTGACAAAGACTTTTTTTATTGAGAGGGATGAATCTACCATCTTTATCCTTAAAAAAAAATTCATAAAGGTCAATGTCCATGCAGGAAAGATAGTATTTATAAGATGAACACTGTCTAGTGTTGATAAGATGGTTTTTAACCTTGACTTTCTCGGAGCAGTGTGGAACAGAGGGGAGAGCACAAGTTCGTCTACATGGGCAATTCTTGGCTGTGCTACTTCCTAGCAGTGTATTGTGTCTTACTGGGTCTCGTTTATAAGGAGGAGAGAGAAGAGAGGTGAAGGAGTTGACTAGATACACTTTTGTTATTTAGCTATAAATCCTAGTTGACACATTTAACCAAAACATTTAAGTTGTTCTTAGCCATTGAATTAGGGAATGAGAAGATTCTTAGCATTCTTCATTCTTAATTTAAAAGGAAAAAATGGCATTATATCTATAAATATTTAAAAGCATTTTAGCACTTGGTTTAGGGTATCAAATTTGAGAAATTTTGATTTCCCAAAATATCAATATTTGATCACCCAAAATATCAATCTTTCTTTAGCTTTTAATGTATGGCTCAAACCAGGGGGAAATCTCTGAACGTAACTTGTGTATAGCTAGTTTCTAGGTTTCACAGATATTAGTAACATTTCCCAGATCCCATACAAGCACTCAAGGTAACATGAGTAACTTTATTGGGTACAGTATAGCCTTTACTTCATCCCATTGAAAATACATAAGATGCAAAGGATTCACAAGTCTTCATAAACATTTCAAATAGGATATTCTGGAAACATCTGAAATCAACATGTCCAAAACAGAACTCACTACCATTTCCTCACATCCCATTTCTCTTTCAAACTTTTCCATTTCCACCAAAGGGCACCACAATTCTTCTGTTTCCTTAGGTTTATCATTTTAGCATTATCTTTTATTCCTCACTGCCCTTTTCAATCCCATCCCCTTCCCCATCTAATCAGGTTCCAAATCTTGCCAACTTTGCCTCTACACCATTGCTCTTTGGCTACACTGAGGAACACATACAAGTCCCTTAGCTTGTGCACCAAAGCAGCAATTAGTGACTTCCTGAGTTACAGATCTGTCAGGAGAGGTGGATAGAAAGGTACAAAAGAACCTAGGGTTCTCAGTGAAGATTTCTTTTCTTTTATAATGCATCACAAAGGAGTATGTATGGTTCCTCTCCTGAGATTGGCTTCTCCAGACTTCCAAGCCAACTAATCACTTTTGGAGGTAGCCTAAGTCACTGAGACTTAAAAGCTGCCTTTTTGTCCTCTTAACAAGGTACTGAAGGACATGCTCACAGGCTCCATGAGGATGCCATAAGCCCAAGGAGCTGACAAAAGAGTTCCTCCAAAACCCTGCTTTACAATATATTCAGCATATATGCAGAAATCTTGCTTTCAGAATGCCAACAATGATATATTTGTTTTGGGGGTTTTTTTGCTCATTTGTTTTGTTGTTTACTGAACCTCTGATTTAATTGGAATATGGAACTCCCAGAGAAGAAACCCCACCCACACACATTGACAACTTTTCTGTAACTCTGACAATTGTCTAGGGCACCAAGAGGATGAATGACATGCCCAGAATCAGGCTTTCAAACTTGTATTTCCATCTTTGACCTATCTACTGAGTTCATTTTACATCTCTACCTACCAACCAATATAATATATGATACTATGAAATAAAACACTTTATCATTTATACTTTATCACATTTATTAGCCAATATAGGCAGGCTTAAAACTGGGTCTTTCTGACTCAAAGACCAGATTCCCATCTATTAAACCATGCTATTTCTCAATTCTTACCCTCCAGAATATAAAGCACTTATTACATACTCAATATATGCTAGGCACTATGCAGCAAGTTCGATCATCCTTTCCTCAAGACAACTGTGAGTTCATTTCAGGCTAAGAAATTTTCCCAAATTATAACAAAATTAGGACTTGAATCACTGAATCAAGGTTGCAGATATACTCAGGGTCATCTAAATAAGGCAGTCCAATGTGACCAAAAGAACAATGGATTTGGTGTTTGAACTACCCCTTTGTGACATTGACTAAGTCACTTTCAACGTGGGCCTCTCTTGATAAAATTTGTCAAAGTATCACAATACTATCTCTGAATAAGCACAGTATAGGAGAGTTTGGATGGAAGTTCACAGAAATATATGAGCAACCAGCTGACATATTTAACCAAAAAGTTTAAAGAATTGATTCTTAGCCACTCAATGAGTTGATCATCTTGGCAGTTCCCTTTCTTAAGTGAAGATTATAGGCAGGGATTGTCTTAACATGTTAAAAAGTCTATTCAGTACTAAGTATTTATGTCAAAGTGCTGAGGTAATCAATGAGTCCAGTGATTCTTAGTCATCTTGACTGGCATGGGCCAGATGCAGTTAAAATATTTAAATTACAAAGCAAGAAAAGAACAATAAACCACAGTTTCTGTTGTTTCTTTTTCCTCTGTTGCTGCTTAGCAGTTGGTTGCTCTATTAAATTTGCACAACTGTGAAACTACCAAAATTTCTTAAGACCTGCCTCCCCTGATGGATTTGCTGAAGCATCTTCACAAAAATTATATTTATGATACTTTTAGCTGAAGGATCTATTGATGAGACTGTATCCCTTATGAAGTGTTGCTTCCTTTCCTAAAAGGGGGAAAAGACTGGCACCCACAGTTACTCTGATTTTTAGAGTTAGGAAGATCAGAGTTCAAATGTGAACTCAGACACTTACTGATTACTGAAATCCAGCACGAGCCATTCAACTTCTCTCCGCCTTATTTTCCTCATCTGCAACATGGGGATAATAGCACCTATCTCACAGCTTTGTGGTAAGGGTCAAATAAGATTTCATATCTATATGATCTATATCTGTTTGTCACTCTGAAAACTTTAAAGCTCTTTCTTTCCTTCATTGTTTGGATCTGCTCTCAGCAGATTATTTATATCAGTTGGGTTAAAGCATTACTTCCATTTTGAATTTTGAAGTCAACTGGAATAATCTGCCCTTTCTCCTTTTGTGGCTGCTGGTGATGTGGATAGGAGAAGATCATGGGAGTCTAATTAATGTTTGCACTCCCGGGTTTCAGCACCATGACATTGAAGAGAGAGATGAGACGGTTCAAAATGTAAATGAATTCACTTAGACCTTCTCTGTAGCCATTGGGAGCTTTACTGATGCAAAAGCAGAGGGTCTGAGATTTAGCAAGGCAGTGATACAGGAAAAGGACCAGACTTATATAAGATGATTTTAGGGTTTCCTTATGGGGGGTTAGAAATGTAGGGCAGGTCTTGCAAGATAAAGGCACAGGGTAAGTACTATGAATGACACAAGCAAGGAAATACCATTCCCCAGGATGGGGTGGGAACAAGGAACCTCATGGTCTAGGATAAGGGGGAAGTTTGATGGTAAGGGGAGAATTTAACCAAGGGCTTCACAAAGTCAATTAAAACTATTTTAACTCTTAGGGCACTGTTTCTATCCACAACACTGGTGTTCTGTGCTGAATCCTGCTCCTGCATCATCATTAAGGTTAAATAGAATGAACTTGAAAAACACTCAGACAGCATCAGCTGCAATAGGAAGGACACTATTCTCCCATTCCTGCTTCACTTTTCTTTTACCATTAAATTCCTCTTGTCCAAAGGCAATGGACTTGGAGTCAGGTAGATGTGTGTTTGAATTCCTCCTCAGATACTTATTTTCTGTGTGACACTAGACAAACCACTTAACCATTCTCTGCCTGTTTCCTCATCTGTAAAATGAACATTATATATGTAATGTGCTTTACAAACCTAAATCTCTATGTTAATAAGTATCATTATTATAAAATAATGTATTAGCCTGTAGAAATTATTATTATTATCCATGATAAAAACACAACTAAACAATATTTGAGTATAATTTCCACTAACCATAACCATATAAGGGAAAATAAGAGGTTTGGGTTGTTTTTCTTTTGTCCAGAATAATCAGTTTCTTCATTCTGATCCTCTGACTCCCTACATTAATTTCGCTCATTCCTAAAAAAGGGTTTAGTATTAAGTGATGGTATAGAACAGCTTTGAATGACTCAATATTGAGTTTTTAATAGGAAATGGTGCTTGACTACTCTTCATTCCAGCTGATTGGATGTCACAATTACAAGTCCATTTAGGTTGTTGTAAAATAACTTGACTATTTAAATACTTTATTAATATTAACACCTACACAAAGCAGGCAGTGATTGGGTAAGAAAAAAATTCTGCATCTTACTGGTTTTATAAGGAAGGAATATGCAAAGTGAAGGAGTGGGCTTTCTGGTTTATTAACATTAATGATCTTTCTTCTTTGGGTTGGGTGAGGATCCTCAGGGGAATTTTGCCCCTCCCCCCAAGTTATTTCACCTAGTAATTAAGTTTATCTTGTAACATCAAATCACAAGCTTAAGGTAGTATACTAAAGGTGCACTTCCTCAGCTGGAGTCTCACCCCTGTCATTTACCAGTGGGGCGATATTGGCATTTAAGCAATGTGGAATTCTCATCTATAAAATGAGAGTTGGACTAGATTATCTCTGAAGTCTTTTATGGCTCAGGCATGTTGGAATTCTCTTCTAATTGCTTTGTTGTTATATGGTATTATGGTCTTGCCTTGGCTATTTTACATTATAAGCAGCTAGTGGGAAGAAACTATGGTGAACATCGCTTGGTTCAGAGGGTGAGGATATGAATGAGGAATATTTATACTTTGCAATTATATGTATGTATGTATATGCATTACATATATATTTACATATATACACATACACATATATTTGTATGTACATGTATAATATAGGATATATAATACATATTATATGCATTTGTATACATATACTTATATACACAAAACACTTATACTTTTTATAATTTCATGAACTTTTATACACTAAATAGACATGCAGTCTAGCCCCCTGCATAGTTTATATCTTGTCCCTTAAAATATGAATTTAATCTGGGTGATCTCAGAGGCAGATGTTAATACCATTTCTCAGTACCATCAAATTTAGCACAGTACTCTTGACCCCAAGTTCAGTTGTACTTAACAAGAGCTGTGCCTCAACTTCCTTCTCTGTCAAAGAGGAACAGCAAGGCTGACCTTTAATCAAATAGCATTTAATGAAAGATTTTTCCATATGAGATCATGAAGAAGCATGGCAAAATAATTAAAGTTTAGATGAAGTCAGGAAAACTGGTTCAAATCCTTCTTTAACACAAACTACCTTTGTAATATCTCTTAGCCTTAGTCTCCTTGTCTGTAAAACAATAATAACATCTGAGTTATGAGAGTTGTTGTGAGGTTTAGATAACATTATATAGGTCAAGAAACTGGTAATTTAGAAAGTACAATATAAAACCTGAAATATTATTATCATTAATATATCAAAATAAGTATTCAATATTGCCCCTGTCCAGAAGGAGCTTGAATTTAATTCAGAAAGTAAGATGTGAATATAACAAATAATCAATTTATAACCCTATGTAATAAAACACTAATTCAAGCCAAATATAGATATATGCATCAATTTATCAATCAATAAGTATTTATTAGTCCTGCCATGTGCTAGAGATACATGACTCTAGAGATACATGGAAAAGAATGAAACAATTACTTACATTTTAATCAGAAAGGCAAAAGCTTATTCATATATATATATATATAGCATAAATGCAAAATGAATAAATATAAAGACACACAACAAAGTTAGGCACAAGGTAGTTTGGGAGGAAGATCATTAGTAGTTGGGTGTAGGGGAGAGCAGGAAAGACTTCCAGCTGAAGGTCATGCTTTTATTATGTCTCAAAGGAATGGAGGGATTCCTTGAGGCAGAGATAAGGAAGAATCACATTCCAATCATGAGGCATGGCCAAGGAAAGGCATAGAAATGGGAGATGGAATATTCTGTGTGGGGAACAGAGAGAGAAGATGAGCCTGAATGGATCACAGACTATGGGAGGGGGAGTAATGTTACGAAGAACCAAATTTATTAAAGGAATTGAGATGACGAGATGAGCTGAGGAGAAGGTAGGAGTGAAAATGTACTCGAGTCTTCCTCCTATTTGACTTATTTCTGTCTTGAGTGTGTTTTCCTTCCCTCTCTGAGCTTTTTCAAGGTTGTCTTCTATCCCTCATTCTATTTTTTCTCATTTCTCTCCCTCAGCGACTTCTCCTCTATATAGCTGGCTCTCAGACCTATATGTACCTCTCTGACCTCTCTACTGAGTTCATTTTGTATCTCTACCTACCAATCAATAACACAAAATTTGTGCATTAAACTGGCCAAAGACTAACTCCACAGGCATGAATTTCCCTGTAGAAGAAACTTTGGTAGAACAATACTAATATTTAAATCTTCTAAAATATTTGTAAAACTTCCAGAATCATGAGGTGAAAAAATGCTTCTCAGGAAGCATATCAAGATTTGTGTGTATACGCACACACATATACATATGTGTGTATGTGTGTGTGTGTATGTGTATATATATATGATGAGGTTTAGGGGTGCTGGGGACCCAAAATACTGACATGCCCGGTCCTGCTCAAATGAATTCTACTCAAGCCTTCTTAAAGCCAAAGAAAAACAAAGTTTATTAAAGATTCACCAAATTGGGTTAGCTCTTTAGGAATCTAAGCATTTGTAGCATTTGTATTGCAAAGTGAGCCAGATAGAATCTCAGCTAGACAGAGTCTGCTGGATCCCACCTGAGCACCTTCATGGAGGCAAGATGGACTTTAAATATAGAAAAGACTGTCGGAGGGATCTGGGGGTGGTCTGGTAGTCTAGGTGATAGGAGGAGAGGTTTAGGGAGGGTCTCAAGGAGAAGTCCAAGGAAAGGGAGACTAGTCAAGGGTTGGAAACTGCTGGAGGCAATCAGGAGATATCAGACAATGGAGGGCCTGGGCCAGAAGCAGGTGTCCAGGTAGTCTGGGGTCCCAGGGATGGTCTCCATAGATCAAACCCAGGGAAGATTCTGATGGGAGTGGTGGTAATAGGATCAAAAGAGGAATATCAAAAGGATGCTAAATAGAAGATAGGGAGTATCTGGCCTGGGAGAAATGGAAGGGAAATCCAAGGAGTCCCTACTCCCAAAGGCCAGACTTTCCTGGGGGCCCTTCAGACAAATGGGACAAAAGCCCTCCTGATCCAAAGGGAAAAGATCTTGGCTTGAGCTTGAACCCTATATATATATGCACACACACACACACACACACACACACACACATACATACATATACACATATAGAAAGAAACCCTAGTTTATGGACCAAATAACCTAGAGACTTGACCCAGTGATGTTGACTTTAGACAGAATAGCAACCTGATTGTGCTACTTGCAAAGTTACTTTGCAGGGAGGGAGGGAGGGAGGGAGGGAGGGAGGAAGGGAGGGAGGAAGGAAGGAAGGAAGGAAGGAAGGAAGGAAGGAAGGAAGGAAGGAAGGAAGGAAGGAAGGAAGGAAGGAAGGAAGAAGAGAAGAGAAGAGAAGAGAAGAGAAGAGAAGAGAAGAGAAGAGAAGAGAAGAGAAGAGAAGAGAAGAGAAATTCACTTTGATGACCTCTCACTTCTTTCTGACTTGTTTGGCTCAACCCTGCTAGAACCTGAGTATTTAAATACATGAAATCCTATTTCACTCTTTTATGTAGTGGGGGAGGGGTCATCACATTCTTTTATAAGCATCCTGGCTCTTACTCAATAAATCCTAAGATCACAGATTTATTGCTGAAAAAAAAGAAGACCCTTATATGTCAATGAGTCTCACTTCCTTATTTTATAGATAAGAAAACTGAAGGCCAGAAAAGATGTAAGTGACTTATGCAGAGTATTACAGCTAATATCTAATGTCAGATTCAGAACTGTTTTCCATATTCCCAGTCCAACATAGACTTTATCCACTACAGCCTACTTCATCTTTATCCATCAACAAGCATTTACTAAGTGCTTGGATCAGTCTCTATGCTAAGTACTGGGATGCACATGTATAAGCAGAAACAGTCCCTGAACTCAGGAATTTATATGCTAGTAAGGAAGATAATATATAGATAAAAAAGTGTACATAAAATATTCACAAAATGAGATAATGGATTAAAGCACTTGGCAAGCCTTTAAAAACACTAAACATTAGCTATTATCATGATCAAGTATGCTAATATAACACTTTAGGGTTTAGAAAGTACTTCACTCCCAACAACCTGGGTGGCAGATTAGACAAATACCTACAATTTACAAATGAGGAATTTGAAGGTCAGAGAGATTGTAACTTACCCAAGGTCACAAAAGTGGCAGGCCAGGAACTGAAACTAAAAGTCTTCTAGCTCCACATCTAATGTCCTACATACATTACTACACTATTGTCTCAAAAGAATTATCATAGAGAAATTAAAAGCAACATCATTTTGAATTTAAATTTGTCTTGTGGATAGATTGCATTATAGTTTTATAAGATTTCCATATATGGTTTTGTAAGATTCACAACTGATCAGCTTTCAAATTAAGATAGTGAAAAAGGCTGGATTTTTTCAATGGATCACTCTTAATTTTTATAATAATAATAATAGCTGACTTCATATGGTTCATTAAGGTCTGTGAAGCACTTTATGCATAATTTCATTTGGACCTCATGACAACCTAACAACATGACATTTGTTAAGTACCTACTAAGTGCCAGGCATTGTGCTAAGTACTTGAGGAATATCTTTTGATACTCATAACAACCCTGGGAGGTAGATGCTATTATTTTCCTCATTTTGCAATTAAGGAAACTGAGGCTGACAGCAGGAATGACTTGCCCAAGGTCATACAGCTAATAAGTGTCTGAAGCTAAATCTGAGTTCAAGTCTTTCTGACTCCAGATCCAGTACTCTAAGCCATCAACTATCTCTTATATCTTCATATATGCACTTGGTAGTTCTGCATGTGAGGAAACAAACTGACCTCATGGCTCCCCCAAGACTTTTAACCGGAAACATTGCATTCTCAGCATCTATACATTTCTGTATGAAGATCTCTGCCACCCCCAGAAGACAAGGGACTAGATACCAGGTAATAAAGAGATAGATTGAAAGTTAGAGCATGTAGCCTGAGGAAGAGAAAGCTTGGGGGGACTATATATGGGTAGTTGTCTTCAAATACCCAAAAGGCCATCATCAGGGAAGAGAGATTTAATCAGTTCTACTTGGCCCCAGAAAAACAGAACTAGGAATAATTGATGAGAGCTGTCAAGGAATTGGATGCCTAGATTAGGGAGAAGGCTGTCTATCAAAACAGAGTCTCAGCTACAACCTGCCTCTTGCAGCCCAGGATATTCTTTGCCCAGCTTGCTATTTTGTTCATCAGTATAAGTATAAAGTTTTACATTCAATAGCAATATGCATAGAAACCTTTAATACGGAGGAGAGGTCATGGGCAGAACAAAGGGGCAAGGTTTTCGCTCTAGCCTCTCTATCTAGAGACACTGTGGCACAGAGAAGCATTTCTTAAAGTGGGGCCCAAGAATCCATGGGCATCCCCAAGACTGTAAGGGGAGGAGGGAGGTCTGTGAAGCCAAAACTATTTTCATAATAATTCTAAGCTGTATTAATTTCTAATGTAGTAAGCTTTGATAGATGAAACCTACATAAACAAGAGCTTTTGGTGGTGTCCTCAATAATGTTTAAGAGTATAAAAAGGGGTTCTGACACCAAAGGTTTGTTCTCAGAAGATCTCATCCTGCAGGATGACTGATATGCCATTCTGAAGAGGAGCCAATAAGAGCTAGTTTAAATCCCGACTCCAACATTTATTGGCTGTGTGATCCTGGGCCCGATCCTTAGCTTCTCTGAAACTCAATTTCCTCAAAGTAAAAGGAAGATAATAGCACTTTATTCACAAGACTGCTGGGAGCATCAAACATGACAGTTCATATTATAAAGCACTTTGTAGCTCTTAAGGCACAATATAAAGATGAGCTATAATTCTCTAAAGGTAATTATATTGCCTCCTTTCCTCTTACAATCTTTATTACCTTCAAAACTCAGCTCCAGAAGCCTTTTCTGATACCCCCAGTTGCTGTCCCTCCTAAATTTACCTTGCATTTTTGTCTCTATTTTATATGCAATTATGTGTGCATATTACATACATGTAGGTAATGTGTATTTTATACATCTCTAGAATGCCTATTCCTAAGGATTACTATTTTTGTCCTACTTTGATTGTTTACAGATAAGATATGTGTGTGTATGTGTGTGTACACGTGTGTGTGTGAGAGAGAGAGAGAGGGAGAGAGAGAGAGAGAGAGAGAGAGAGAGAGAGAGAGAGAGAGAGAGAGAGAGAGAGAGAGAGAGTGAGTGAGTGGCAGGAATACTTATATTGGTGTGTGTGTGTGTTCGTCCTTTGTTGCCGAAGAAGACCATGCCATCAGAGAAATAATGACATGACTTGCACTTGACTTTGTTTTGAGTGAGGGAGGGCTGTGCAGGTCACCAGCCTCATTTCTCCTTTAGAGTCATCTGAATCCAGTGACCACATATTCATCAGGATGACTGGAGATGACCCAGGATGAGGCAATTGGGGTTAAGTGACTTGCCCAAGGTCATACAGCTAGTGAGTATCAAGTGTCTGAGGTGAGATTTGAACTCAGATACTCCTGACTCCTGCACTGGTGCTCTATCTACTGCACCACCTAGCTGCCTACTTATGTTGGTAGGGTAGAATGGTATCTCTAGGACTTTTATCTCCTTATATATACATGCTGCACTAGAAACAAGGGTACCTCAAAGAGTGCCAGAGCTCAGCATCTTTTTAGGGTGTAATAGTTTTCCTTTTATTTTTTTATAAGCTGATGTTGTTTTCATTTAAGTTAATCTAAGAGAGACACCCTCAATGTTCTGCTGAGAAAATACTCTCCGGATGAAGGGTTTAAACTGAGACAAGCGACTAAGAAGACAGATTTTAAGAACACTGAGGTCACTTTCTGTAAGCATATGTCACAAGATTTGATTTTCCCCATCCTTCAGATTGTAAATACAAGGATGATAGATCTTGGTAATAATCCTTTTAAAGATAAGATCTGATGACAGGATACCAAGACAGGCAAACCCATTAAAAATAGTATCTTGGCCCACAAGAATGAAAATTGGACATACTCTTGAATTCTCACAGTTCATAAAATTAACACCCACAGCACCTTATTCCTTTTCAGTTCTTGATATGAATCAGTGTAGCTTTGCATGATTCAGCAAAGAAACCCTGTCTTTGAAGATTAAAACAATTCTGTGTCTGGATTTATTTAGCTCATTACAAATATCTACTTCAGTTTCACAAGTCTATCTTTTGCGGCACAGAGAAATGCAGGAATTGTAAAGTCAGAAGCCCTGATATGCCAACAGACATGCTTTTTGGTTCCCTCATCAAGGGGCTAGATTCCCAATCCAGGCTTCCTCCTTCCCAAATGTTAGGGCCCTGCTTCTTTGCCAACCAGTTGTCAGTAATGAGCTCTCCATGTTGAGATGAAAAAGTTTGGGGGCCCACCTTCAGGCAGTGAGGCTGAATGAGAAAGTGTTCCAGCAGACAGCCCTATCCCAGCTTGTCCAGTCAGCTACCAGAACATCTGTCCAAACAGACTGCAGAGGAAAATGTGATTGCTGAGTTCTGGGCAGGTTGTCCTCCATTTCCTTCAACTTTTAGCTCTAGTCTTTGGAGGGCATGGATATTGGGTATATTAAGACACTGAATTATTTTTCCAATCAGGCATGTACAAAGATGGCAGTCTTATACAGGTGGTATTTTAGGGGCTGTACAAAGTATTCATTTACATGTTTACCTAATGTGAAAATCTGTCTGCTCTTTGAGGACATGACCCTCACCACTTTCACTGGTTTGACAGATTGCCAACATGTAGACACTTAATAAATCCCATTTAATCCTGATGACCAGTCCTGGGAGATGTATAAAAAGTAAAACCCAAAATTAATAGATTTAGAAAATGAACTATGGAGTGGATGACAACTGGGGTCACAATACCAGAGCACCCCCTCTCGAATTCTAGGTTCAAGCTCTGGTTTGATGACTACATGTCCAGGATATTTGTTCTAGATAAGATTTATGGCATTGAATGAAGGTTGGACTGAGTGACCCTCAGAGGACCCTTTCAGCTCTAAGATTCCATGGTTGTGACTTTCTCTGTGTTCTATTACCCTATGCTGCTTCCCATGTAAATCGTAGCCTATGTATTCTCCTCCTCCTGCCATCAGGACATGACGTTTCTGTGTTACCTTTTCATAAATACAGCATTTTAAGTTATGAAGAACCAAAGAAATCATCTAGAACAGAGGTTTCATTCATGAGGTCCATGGGCCACATTTGGCCCACAACACTCCTAAGAGTGCCCAAACTAGATATAATCAGGATATAGTTAACAAAATAAGTATATAATAAAACATCAATAATGTTAATATGTGCTTTTCTAGGTCAGCAGGAAGCCTACAGGGATCCTTATATATGGTTTAGTGGGTCCTGTTTGCATTTGAATTTGACACCACCAACCTATTCTTCTTCTTCTGAAGATGAGGAAATAGAGGCCTGAGAGGTCAAGTGACAAGTCCAAAGTCATATGGATTTCAAAGCCAAGATATGAATGCATGAACTCTTATTCCTAATCAGTTGTACTTTTTACTATATCACTACTTTTTTCTGCTTCCTGATTTTGAGCACCCATGCAGAATCCTGGGAAATTTGTACTGAGCAGTCTAACCTATCCTTTTAAGTATCAAAAAGCAACTTCCCTACATAAATAACAGGAAGGAAGGAAGGAAGGAAGGAAGGAAGGAAGGAAGGAAGGAAGGAAGGAAGGAAGGAAGGAAGGAAGGAAGGAAGGAAGGAAGGAAGGAAGGAAGGAAGGAAGGAAGGAAGGAAGGAAGGAAGGAAAAAGGGAAGGAAGGAAGGGGAAAGGGAAGGAAGGAAATAAAAAGAAAACTCACAGTGGCTTATTGTGATCCCCAAAGTTCACAGAATTGTCAAGTGACAATTACAGTGCCAATAGCTAACAGTTAGTGCTTTAGGGTTTACAAAGTGTTTTACCATTATATCTCATTTTGCCCTCACAACAACCCTGGCAGGAAGGTACTGTTATCCCCGTTTTATAGATGAAGAAAAATGTTAAATGATCTACCCAGCACCACACAGTTGGTGTCTGAGGCCAAGTCTTTTAACCCAAGTTTCCCTGACTCCAGGTCCAGTACTCTATCCTCCAGGCCACCTAGCTGCCTCATGATTGACTCCAATACTCAAAATCCTTCTGGCTCTTGCAGATTTGGCTCCTGTTGACTGTTGTGCTTCCAAGTCCAATGAGCTCACTTTGGACTTCCTACTATTAGTTTCCGTACCAATTTCCTTCCTCAGCTGCCACTGGTCATGACCGACTGTAGAACAACTAGACGCTATTATTTCCCCCTCTTTTTTCCTCCCCAGCCCCTCTCCTCCCCTCTCTTAGATGACTGCTCAGTGGGTTCTCTTTCCCTAAGAACTCTCCATCTCAGCCTTTTGGTCAAGATGAAGAGGCACAGGAGTCCTCTCTGTGGAATCACCTCCACCAGGAGTGCCACTCTCTCTCCTTTGGTTTCCTACTCACAGCCTTTGCAGGCTGAGTTTACCTGGCTGGTTTCTTGATCCATTGTCAAATCTAATTTATATTTTTCATCCTGATAATTCTTTGTTTTGAGCTCTTCAAGGGCAGGGTAGTGATGCACCCATGCCTCAGACACTATGACTTTTGAGCACATGGGTTACATCTATATTTTCTCTTGAAATAGATTTCTTAAGTTTCACTATAAAAAAGTACATTTCCCAATTGGCATGTATTTTGGTATTTCTTCCCTAATAGCATTACATATAATAGAATAGTGTAGGCTGTTAGACTCATGTGAGGTTCAGTGAATTTTCACTGACTGGCCTCCAGATCTGCTTGCCCTCCATTTTCCTTTCCCTGTCTTAGAATTCCTAGCTTCCCTATTCAAATGCAGCCTCTTTCACTCTCCCAGCCAATCTATGGTTGTAAGTTCTCTCTTCTCTTTAAATGACCTTGTATTTACTTATCTGTACCTTCTGGGTGGAGTTTCAGGACAATGTAAACTTCTTGAAGACAGGGACCTGTGTATATGTACTCCCACTATCTAGCATGGTTCATCACCCAGAGCAGGTGATTAGTGTTTATTTGAATTAAAATGATTTTACTCCCTAAGACATTACACATGTTGAACATATGGGTCTCCCCTGAACATTTCTGTAATTTTTTTCTACATAAAAGGTAGGTTTCATAACTGAAAGAGTTTTAGGATTCACTGCATAACAAGGAGCCTTTTTTTAAAAGAAATGATAAGAAAGTGAGTCTAGGTCCTCATCTGTATTAGTTCAAGAATCATACAGATAACTGCTGTCAGATAGTTGAAGGATTAGGTTTATGAGAATGTTTCCCAGGGACAATTTATATTGCAGAGATCACCAAAAATTTCTTAATGTGAAATGAGCCTATAAGGGAAGCTTATAAACTGCTTAAAAAATGGTACAGAGAAAAATACAGTCTTAGTTCTGTAAAAGCTGCTGTAGCAAACACACGTTACCTAGTGTTGAACTTTATGGTGATGAGCCCCACTCTGAATTTGGCAAGGCTGGTCCTCCAAAGACATATAGAATCTGTCTCCAGGTATTTACTTGAAGCCTTTGCCCCACAGTAGGACCTGCCAGGTCCTTGTATCTCCTGGCATAGCCTTGGTAAATGCAGGGGCACCTCCATGCCATGATCTAGGAACAGAAGAGGACTTTAGAGGAAGAAAAATAAATGTCAGCGCTGTAAAAATTATGTGTATGCTGGAACCTTAGTTTAATCCTTTTCAGGCTCTAAACTGAAAGAATGTTTTATTGGAGGAAAATGATGCTATAATGAGGTCCTTCTGTAATTCTATCACTAAATAAATCTTTTGGACATTTTCTAAGATGAACCTTACCTTATACTGAGGTCTGTACTACAGTAAACCAATGTATCAAGATAAGCATTATTGTTTGCTTTCAATAGGTATCAAAGGCGCATATATATATATATATATATATATATATATATATATATATATATATCTATATATATATCTTGATGATTTAGAAGTAAATGTTTAATTTAATCATGTGCTTATTCATTGTAATTAGCCCTTCTTTGCAGGAAATTTGGGGGGAAATGTTATAACAGACCTGATTGATCTTAAATTTTCAAAAACTATACAAAATTTAATAACATTGTTATTTTAAACTCACAATCACTAAAAAGCAGTATATGACACCTTTTTAAGCCCAATAAATGAGCAAATTCTCTGTATTGGTTCTTTACAGGATTAACTTTTTGTCTAATTCTTAAGGTGTCATCTAACGTTGACATTATGCCAGAGTTTGGATTTTAGCCAAAACATAAGATGTCTGCTTGTGTGGTAGTTTTATGTCAAGATACTTTACTTAAATCAATTACCCATGTCGGAATTTTGCATCTTGAAAGGAAGTAACCCAAGTCTGGAACCAAAATGTTATTGACATAAAAAAGGAATTTTTTAAATGGCTTGTAGTTTTCTTGAGAAACAGTTGGTGAATGGTGGCAAATGGGGCATAAAAATGAAACAAATGATGCCAGAAAATACTATCTAACCTGGCAATTGAAGATCATAAAACACTAGCATTTCTCCAGGCACTCCTGGGAGACAAAAGCATATGTCTCATGGGTAAGTGACTGAGCTGATGGAAAGTACTGACTATATATGGCTCAATCTTTTAATGTCTGAAATTGGAACCATACCTTTAACTTGACACTTAACCAGCCCCTTATTTTGTTCAGATTGGAGACTTGGGAATTTAGAAAAAAAAAATCAAAACTATACTAGAGCCAACCAGCATGACAGTTGGTGTGCTACTGTATACATCTAGTTTTGGGAAATTATTCTTGAAGATCAAGGAGCCACAGAAACATAAGATGGCAAAGGGCAGGCTCTTGTGTTGACTTTGACTGTTTCATGAGCTGAAAGTCAAGACTTTTCACCCACAGCTCTGTCCATGACACAGAACAGACACTTTGAGTTTCCAGATACAGTATGAATGAGCTTTGTTGAAGAGAAGGGTTTCTTAATGATGTGCAGTCAAGAGGGGAGGGGATAGACTGGATCAACACAGTTGGAATGGCTTAAGACGGTGGAGACAGAAGGATTTAACGAGATGGTGTGAAAAGCCTTGAAGCAGCCAAGATGTCTGTTGCAACCCCTGTGTGGACATACCAATTATAATTTATAAGGCTTCAGGAAAGGGAGAACAAATATAAGAAAGGAGGAGAATGTAGAAACCACCATAAATGCAAACAGGGATGATGAAGACAGAGAAAGGGGAAGGATTATCAATAGATGAAAAAGCCAAGCAGCACATGCTAAACGACTGCCTTTCATAATAAGGATAGATTGATTGAGAATGCCTTTAATTTTTTTTTAATAGATTATCCCTGTTTGAGCTGGAAAGCTGAAACCTTTCCACTGTTAAAATGGGACAGTTCATAAGGAGTTACTTTGTTTTATTATTCTGGGTACACAAGTTGACATTCTAGATTTTCCATAATTCCCCACAAATGCAGTGGTATCTGTTTAGGAAACACACTTAATAGATAATATTTTAGACCTGAAACAGACAGATACAGACTAAAGCATGTATAGTTACTTCTGTTTTCACATCTAGGACAACACTGAGCCTATTTTCCTGAATTTTCCTCCAGG
The DNA here is from genome assembly GCA_023548195.1 of Bettongia penicillata ogilbyi. Lineage (NCBI taxonomy): Eukaryota > Metazoa > Chordata > Mammalia > Diprotodontia > Potoroidae > Bettongia > Bettongia penicillata. The sequence continues at coordinate 2,566,397 of JAJHZJ010000122.1, forward strand.
ACTTTCACATAACATAGCTTGGTAGACTTAGAACATAAGTTCTTTTTGACATTTTTCTTTGTCTTACTATTCAGACTAACCTTTCAGATAGACCTCAGTTCCTATTCCATAGGAGATCATTTGAACTACCCTAGCATGACTTTCGACAAGTTCTTCCACCTTTGCCTCAGTTTCTTGAATTGGAAAATATATTGATGACTTGATAGATCATGATTTCATGAGTGTAAGTACGCCCATACCTTCAGACCCTTTCATCCTTAGAATTCTTGCCTGTGTCTTTCCCAAAAGTCTCCATGGATTGCCTATCTGATATGCTGGAAATCTTGCTCTTTGTCTTTTAATACATCATGAATAACAGTGCAACTTGTGCTGTCCATCTTCTATCCCACACTCTCTTGTTATGTCCAACCAATCTGTTTTTTTCTGTCTTGCGTGTCTTTGATGGTTTCCAAAAGTGAATCCTGTGACCTTCTTTTACCTACCATATGTCTTTTATTTTTTCTTCAGATTATTTATTATCTTGATCCTTCTCAGAATATGGTAGCCCATGATTCAGAGTCACATAGAATAACAAGGTGGAAATTGATATAAAAAAAAAGATGGGTTTTGGTGACACTGGGCTATTTGAGTTCATTGAATACATAATGGAAATATGCTCTTGAAATAAATTTACTAAGTATATAATATTTTAGGGCTTCCACAAACAAAGATGAATTATAATAGGGAAAGATGTTTCTCATCCACATCTAGAATACATATTGGACTTGTCTTTCTTAATCTGGAAAAATCCTCTGCCTTGTACAAAGTAGTTCTCCATATTGGAGGATAAGAAGAGCTGAGGAAAAGGAAGAGAAGAATTCATAAGGGAAGTAAGTCAATGGGGCAGAATTTGAAGATGATGATGATGATGATGATGATGGTGATGATGATGATGGTAATGATGATAATGATAGCAGCTTACATTTATGTAGTGCTTTAAGGTTTGCAAAGCACTTTACAAATACCACCTTTAAATATAGAGGCATTTAGTGGCACAGTAGAGTATTGGACCTTGAGTCTAGAAGAGCTGGATTCAAATATAGCCTTAAAATTTACTACTTATGTGACCCTGGGCAAGTCATTAACCTCTATTTGTCTCAGTTTCTCCAATTGTAAAATGAGGATAATAGTAGCACCTATTTCACAGAGTTGTTGTGAGGTTCATATGAGGTAATGTTTGTAAAAATGCTTGGCACTTGATGGGTGCTACATAAATGCTTATTCCCATTCTCTTTTATTTCCTGTTAGCCTAACAACAACCCTGTGAGGTAGATGCTGTTGTCATCATCATTGTTATTTTTTATTATTATTAATATCAAATTTTACAGATGAGGAAGCTGAGTTAGATAGAGGTTAAATGATTTTCCCAAGATCATACAGCTAGTAAATGGTTGAAGCTGGTTTTGAACTCAGATCATCCTGAACTCAGGTCTAGTATTCAAACCACTGCATCACCTACCTACCTAGAAAATATTACTTCTTCAGTGTGGAAAAAAAATATCCTGAGTTTACTTAGTAGTGTTATTGCAGGAAATAACTATTCTTACTAATGATAAAACTGTTTAAAAATAGAAATACTCTATAGAATTGCCTTCTTTCTGGCATGGAAGATGGATAGATTTTCACAAATCTTGATGATTTTTGCTTTATCTTCTAGCTGGTCAGTGGGGAACTGGAGCGCCTGCAGCTTGACCTGTGGCTTAGGAGAACAATCTAGGCTGGTGCGGTGCATGCAGAGGATTCACTCTAAATCAGAGGTGGTCTCTGCCACTCTTTGCCCTCAGCCAATCCCTCCCAGCAGACAGATCTGCAATACTCAGAGCTGCCCACCAGCCTGGAGTGCAGGGCCCTGGTCAGAGGTGAGTTATTCAGACTACAAGCAGAGAGCAGAGAAATGAGGTCAGTGCCTGTTTCCAAACCTTTGCTTCTGCCGATGCCATTTAGAGTCTTTCTCCTGAAAACCCACAGGCCAGCTGAGTATATTTTCCTTTGTTGGCTTTTCCTTCCCATTATTTACTCATTGCTTTTCTTTAGTGTTCAAGAACATGTGGGAAAGGATGGAAAAAGAGATCTGTGACCTGTAAAAGCACTAACCCGTCTGCTCGGGCTCAGACTCTGCCTGATGCTGTCTGTTTCACAGAAATGAAACCTCAAACTCAAGAAGCCTGTTTGCTTAAACGCTGCCATAAACACAAGAAACTACAATGGCTTGTGTCTGCCTGGTCGGAGGTGGGTATGTCTTTATTCTGATTAATTGCTAGAATGTCATTCCAGCAGCTGTGAAAGAAGGCACTAAACCAACTAATTCTTTTCAAAGACCCTGAGTATCTTTTCAGAAGGGACAGAGGCCCAACACTGAACATTTATTTAAAAACTACCCTGTGTAGAGGTCTAGTCACAGAGAGCTTAGGTGATGTGCATATGGTTGTAGTATCAATGTTCCCACAGGAATCCAAGTCCTTGACTCCCATTCCAATACTCTTTTCACTATAGTATACTCCTTTGCATTTAAGAGAAAAAAAAATCACATGAATAGCGATATCCACCAGGAGCATTATCTTCAAAATCAAAAAGAATATATACATAAATTATTCTGCCTAATGCCTGATTGAATTCAGTTGAGTATCTCTTTTGGGTTGACACAAGTTACATTTAGAGAAGATGCTTATCTGGAGATTGTATCAGGCATCAGACACTTGGGAACTGAGGTGTCTTGCCTACAATGGGCTTTAGAGGCTATTTTTGAATTTGAAAAATAGAAGACTTTTAAAACATTGAAAAATGATTCTACCAGGGATAGTCAAGTGCATAATTTTGGAATAATCAGTAATTAGGATTATATGCAAAATTTTCTTTTAGCATCCCTTATATCATCTAAGGGAAAGATTTTAAACACCATCTCTCACTGAAATTTGTTTGGTGTTTATAAGTCCCTTTGATCTGAGAAATACATAGGGGCAATAGCAGCAATAGTAGAAGATATAGCTGTGATATAGAGGTGTTAGATTCTCTGCCCAAGGTCTGCAAATATCTATAAAACTCTTGACTATGACTTATACCAGATTAAAATGAAATTGGAAAATGATTAACAAAATAAATAAAAATACAATGCAATGCAGACAGTATTAATTTGTGATTTTCTAAGTCAATATGCAGTACCAGGAATCTGTTTCTATTTGAGTTTGATGTAAAAGATAGGATTGAAGACTATTTTATATCTTCCACAACTTTGGTATAGTTACTTCTAAAGGTAGGAAAAGGGAAAAAATAGACTTCTGAAAAAATTAAATTGATTGCATGGCCTTTATTATGATTTTCCTGATTGAAATTCTACAATCAATATGAGGCACTTACACTCAAACTATAAAACTCAGGTTTTGGGCACAACTACCATCAAATAGATAGCTAGAACTTAATAATTATACACTCCATCTAGTTATCACTGAGATGGGAATAGAGAATGGACTTGTGATTTCAATTATATACTGAATTCCCAAAGTAGGAAATTCATTTTACCAATGCAGGTCATCACCTTTTCTACAATTTATAATTTCTAAGTCTTCTTAGCTAAGATGTCAGCTCTTTATCCCCTATACTATGTTGCTTCACCTCAATTATTATAGCTACCATAAAAGTTAGATAGTTGGCTGGAATGAGTAGAAAAATATGGCCTCAGGAGCAGGACTGGGCCAAGAATATAGAAAATCACTCATTCCACTGATATAACTTTCAGTCACCTGGGCCACCTGGATTTGGATATCTCTGCTGTTAGTCTCAATTCTCCATGGTCAGTCTAGACCAGAGTTCCCAAACTTATTTGGCCTACTGCCCCCTTTACAAAAATTACTCAGTGCCCCCCAGGAAATCTACTTTCTTTAACCCTTTAACATTTTTTTGAAATTTGCATCACTTTAAACATATATAAAATATTTGTAATGAGGCATCTTAATAATCTATTATAAATTTGTGGGGCTTTTCCTGCATTGAAATTTTGATGATGCAATATTGTAATGTAATAATTACAATAATGTAATCATATAGTATCATATTATAAACAAGTCATTACCTGCACATATTCTTGCTGATGGATGCTTGACTTTGCTACAGTGTGGCACATGCTTGCCTGCCAACACTTGCTTGTTAAGACCTCTTGCCAGACTTGATCACTGATTGGTTATAACTTGCATTTTGTCTATTTATTTGGAAAATAATTAATGACTATGACTTGAACTCTGTTACACAACAGATGAAACATGTATAAGTGGTTTTCCAAATTTTTCTTCTCTTCTTTCTTTTATGTTTCTATCACCTCCTTATTTTTATTCAACACCCCCAAATTATATCTGAGGCGCCTTCCACCCCGCTGGACCATTTCAGTGTCCCCCAAGTGTCAGTATCACCCACTTTGGCAACCTATGGGAGCTTTCCCTAGATATTTATTAGCTTATTGTACAGTATAATCATTTTTCCCTAGTGCTAAAACCATTGTTTGTGCTGTTAGATCTAACCCCATAGGACACTTGATTAATGTTAATAGCCATGTACCTCCTTTCAAAATGTTTCTGGTTTTATTTGGAAGTCAGTCTCATATAAGATACGTGACCTCATGGAACTGGAACTATTTACCTTCCATTCTCTGGAAAGTATAAGGTAGCTAACTGCTTTGCTCTCAGGGGTAAATGCACTAACAGAGCAGTTGACTTTCCGGGACAACAGCCCCTGTGTGAAGCCTGGTACAGACCTTTACATCAAACAGTGGAATATGCCAGTTGGCCCTGTGTTTTTTCTTTCAGTGAAGCTCAATCAAGTTCCAGTACAACATGAGAGCATCTACTGGGGAGATGCCATTTGGTCTCACTCCCAGGCATTATTCCTTTCTTCTCTTCTTCCACTTTCACTCTTTACCATCTTTACTATGTTGGTGGTCTCTGTCACATTGACCCAACCCAGTTGGCCTTACTGGCCTCATGGTAAGGTGGGATAAAGAAGATTTAGTGAAGCCTGGTCTTGGCCACAAAATCAGTCCATAGTTGTGGATGGTAGAAAAAAACTACTGAGAAAGGAGCACAGAGGAATACTCACCAAGCAGAAATTATATTATTTAAGCAGGGGATCATCCATAACCAATGAGGAGGGGAAACAGGAATGACAAGTGCCAAGGAAGAAACAGCCAGGAACATACATAAGCAGCTAACCAAGCAAAGGCTCAGAAAACACAGGAATTCAATGAGTCTTGGATGGGTTCCACAGAGCCAGCAGCCACAATGTCACTTTGGAAACTCATTGAGTCCTGTGTTTCTAGACTGTTCTGCCCATGCAGCTCTAGTCTACCAACAAGTATCACCTGGTACTGAAAGCCAGTATGCACTCAAAATCCTTTTTTAAAAGATAATCACTATATTTGTTTAAAATAGTGAAATCTGGGGCCCCCACTAAGTCTTGTTACATTCATGTTAAAACTGTTAATAATTGTATAACATTTTAGCCTCCATATTGAATTTTATTCTAAAATTATTACTTCAGAGGAATTATTTTAATCCCCTTATTTTTTTCCTTCTCTTTTTACCTTTAGTGCTCTGTAACTTGTGAAAGAGGAATACAGAAAAGGTTGTTAAAATGTGCAGAAAAATATGTTTCTGGAAAATACAGAGAGCTGGCTTCAAAGAAATGCTTACATTTGCCAAAACCAAACCTGGAGTTGGAAAGAGAATGCACCCTGTTTTCATGTCCCAAGCAACCAGTGTACTCTGCAGTGAGGCGTGCTAGGGGCACGTGGTACTCTTCTCCCTGGTCTCAGGTACTTGACAGTTTTAAATTCTCAGAGGCTTAGTAAGCGAAATTTATGACTCTACTGTTTGGTGGTGAAGTTTAAACAGTGATGTTTCCTCAGAGTTTCAGTCCCCAATGTCCTATTAAGCTGCTTTATTACATTTATTTTAAAGGTGTGTGTGTGTGTGTGTGTGTGTGTGTGTGTGTGTGTGTGCGTGTGTGCGCCAATTGTTACAAAGCCATTAAGAGCATGTTTGCATCCTTTGCTCAGAATTATCACCCACTCATCACATAGAGGACGATTTAACGCCATGGGTGAGATGGGGGCAGAATTCCCCATAGAATACGTATGATGAGAAAAAACAACTTCAGGATGAAAAGGGTTAAAGTTCATGGTAGATTAACTAGAGAATTTCACAAGTCCAAATATATATAGGATATCATGTGAATGGTTTACATACATTTAAGTAGAGCCAGCTTTTAGCTGGTAAAATCGGTGAAGTTTGTCTTTTGTCCGTACCATTTTCTGAACCCCTACCTCTTTTCCCAATTCTATTTTTTTTAACAAACATGTAAAATAATGACAAAAGGATTGTGTATGGTCTTTGTCTCTTTAGTTGATGTTTCAATATGTCCCTTTTCTAGAAGCACAAAGTAAAGCCCTGATTATATCCCTCACATCTTGTTCTCTCTCTTCTGCTTCATTTTATTTCATTTCCCTTTCCTTCCTTTTCCTTTCATTTGAATTCCTTTTTGCTATCTCCTCAATTACCTTGCCTTTTTTCTACAACCTAAATTTCTTTGCCTTCCATTTCTCTGGGTGCAGAGGGAAGAAGATATGGAAAGATTATGACATGGAAAGGAAGATTCGATGCACAAGCATCGTTTTTTTTATTCTGGATAAAATAAAGTGCCCTCATGTTGTTGACTGTCTCATCTGCCTGCACGCAGAAGTGACTGCATTTGTGTCCTCTCTTGAGACAATCACTCCATTCACTCTTAAATTCTTGTATCTTGTATCATCTTTCTAATTCTCTCACACAAACTCTTCAGCGAGTATTGGCTTTAAGGAGGAACAACCACCTTCCCCATTATGTCAGGGATTTCTGCTTCCTCATCTAACTTAAGGAATCCAGGAATCTCCCATCAGGTCAGGTCACTTCTGACTCTTGAGGACAAAAGGAGAATCAGAAAGTTCCATTTCCTTGATTTTTGTTTTCCTCAATTCCAAAGACAACTGACTGTATCAATCTTTCAAGAGAGCAAAAGTTGGTTGTCTATCCATGTCTTTTCCCCCTCTGTAAATATTATGTGGCCCATTACAAAACAAGATTGACCTAAATAAAAGCAGAAAGACATGCCCAGTCAAACTAACTCTTGTCTGAAAATCTGAGGGCTTTCATAATCCCACTTTCCTAAAATAAAGAGTTGTTTTTAAGCCCCATGCATTTGTTTTTCGGGAACACTCTCAAATAATTTCTTTCTGTTGTTCAATTTATATTCTTTTTCCATTAATTGAATTCTGTAATTGATGTCTGGTCTCTGGTATACATAATACAGGTTCTTTGGAAGGTTATAATGTATACAAGATCTAATTTTTTAGTGAAAATCTATGAACCATCAAAATATTCACATGCTTATGTATATCCTTTAGGCAATAGAGTGAAGCAGGTCCAGATTTGTGCAAATTGGGAAATGGAAGGGTATTTTTTAAAAGCTAAATAAAAAAGAGCCCAGCAATGATTATGGTACTTTTAGTCATAAGCTTCTTGTATTAAGTAACTCCTCTTTGCTCGTGTTTAGGTATCTCTTTCATTACATGGATCATTTCTACAGTCATATCTTCCTAAAGCTTCTCCAAAAAAGAAAGAGAAGTGCAAGGGTCCCTTCCCATCCTCCATCATGAATGGAGACTGGCATTCAAATTAAATGGATGATTGGTGCAGCTGAATTCTGAATTCAAATTGAAGTCCCCATCCATTTTCCATCAGTTCAATTAAAGCACATTCCTCTCAAGCCTTTTAGTTACTGAATTATAGGGCAGAATGCAAAATGTACTTTCAACTAGGATAGCCTAGATTTTACATTCTGACCCAAGAGAAGTCAACCTTCTATTTAACAAATCCATATTTAACCCCTCATTATACCCACAAGATATCAAACAGAATTCATCTGCCAATATTTTTTGTAGGATAACACTTCTCTGATCATGTAAATATGACTTTCTAAATACATCTGTAGGATATGGAGTTTTGTTTTAGAGAAATGATGGCAATCTGTATAATTTAATCCACATCTCTCAAGACTGATTGACTTTTAAAGAGGCAGAGTAGCATAATGGATAGAAAGCTAGTCTGGAAATCTGGAAGCTTTGAGTTCAACTGTGCCTGCTCACACACACATACACACACACACACACACACACACAGAAACACACATATGTTGTGTAGCCTTTGGCAAATCATTTTCCTCCCAGGGCCCCCAGGCAATTCTCTAAGGCAAGAAATTGCAGAGAAAGTACAGATCTTCATTAACAGGAGGAATTTACTCACCTGGAACACTCTATATCATTGACATTATAGGTCATTTAATTGTTTCTTACTGACTTTTTAGTGGGGTTGGAAAGAAGGAAACAAACATTTATTAATCATCTACTCTCTGCCGGCCACTAGACTATGCATTTTACTAATATTATTTCATAACAAGCCTGGGAGGTAGGTGATGTTATTTTTATTTTACAATTGAGGAAACTAAGGCAAATAGAAGTTGAGTGTCTTGCTCAGGATAACACAGCTAGTAAGTGTTTGAGGCCAAACTGGAACTCTGGTCCTCCTGACTGCAGGTCTATTGCTATAACCATTATGTTATCTAGTGGACTCTGAATCGAGTGGGTAAACGTGGTTTGGCCTAGTGATTTCATTTGTGATAGAAATCCTTGTGGGGAAACTCCCTCTACCAATACAAATTGGCCACTATTTTGTAATTTATAGTCCACTGAGAGGTTAGGGGCACTGCACAGTGTCCTATAGCCAGTTTGCCTCAGAGATCATACTTCAACCCAGCTCTAACTTATTCTGAGACAGAAACTCTTTGCCTCCTATCACACTTTACCTCTTTTTGTTGGAACATATGGGCCAGGAAGTTAATAATAGCCAGTAGTTCAGATGAATATTCTCCCTAACATGAATGGATATATACAACCATAGGCAACATTGCCATAGAGGTGAAATTGTTCTTTTAATGATCCCCTTAATATTTTCAGAGAACTTCATGCTTTCATGTTTCTTCCTCCCTATTCAAGAGGCCTCTATTGTTGTATTCCATTCACGCCTAGCTTACCTTATTCAAAAACCTATCCTTCTCTCCACTCCTTCCTCACAAAAAAAAAATATTTAAATCTCTCTTTTTTCTGGATTCTCTTGGAGTCTAGCTTTTTTATATTTAGTTGTCAACCACTTAGATGATAATTCATCCATGCATAGATTTTATAGATTGATAACAATATAATGAATTGTCAAAGACTATATGCATTTTAATGAATCTTCAACCCATGATAGATTGAAATTACAAGTAAGCAAGTTTTGATCAAAACAAGAAAGAACATCCTAAAACCTCAGGTCACTCAACATATTTGATAGGCAGACTATCAAGGTGGTGAGTTCACATTTAAACGGAGGCTGCATGCCCACTTGTTGGAGATGTTGTAAAAGGAATTAATGCTTGGATTAGACATACTTGGAACACCATTCTTACTATAAAATCTAATGACTCTAGTGACTTTCAATAACGTCACCTAAGAGATTGTGAATATTTAACTAAATGGTAAAGCATTTTCCTATATTCATCTACAAGTTGGAGTCTTCACTTTCCAAAGTCAATCTCTTCCAAAGAAGATCTGGGCATGTTTTCTCCCTTGTTAGGAAGGACCCCATTTTTTCCCAAAGGAATATAACAGATGTCATATACTGAGCTTTGTCTTTCTCCAAACACTGCAGCAGTGTGGATAGTGGTGGGAGCAGCTCTTGACTATGGGCCAGGAGGCTACTTTTCTCCCAGCTTTGCCATTAAATGTCTACATGACCACATACAAATCCGATCAACCTTTCTGAGTCTCAGTTTTCTCACCTTCAGACTGAGAGGATTGAATTAGATGGTCTCTAAGGACATTTTTTCCCTTTAAACTTTGATGATTCAAGGATTATCTCATGAGACATCATGCTAACGTCCTCACACCACTATATGTTATGCAGCTGTACCTCCTACTATGTGAAAAGGGAGAATATCTCACATATGCATCTGTGCTGCATCCCAAGGGTCAACTCCTGAGCATAGGAGTGGCCTGTAGTATATGCAGTGACAAAAGGGATCAGGGTCATGTCAGGAAAGAAGCCATATATCAGAGCCAAAAGTGACTTTGGAGATCATCCAGGCTAGCACCCTCAGTTTACAGGTGAGGAAACTAAGGAACAGACAACCTGGATCAATGACTTCCCCAAATTCATCCATCTAGGAAGTGAAAGAGCTGGGGTGAGAATCTATATAAACTAGGATTCCTTCTACTACAGCATACGATGTGTTGCCAGGAAGAATGATACCCCCCTCTACCCTTTCAGCAATCCTTCGCCCCCAAATGCCAACCCTGTCACTTACTGTGTGTGCATAGCTGAAGCCAGAACTCCCAGAAGGACCAGATTCATTCTCCACTTGACCTGAAATTAGAAACATAGTGGGAACTGGGGAATAAGGGAAGAGAAATTTCCTTTAGTCTTCACTCAAGGGTTGTACGTGCCCAATTGGGGCAGCTAGGTGGTGCAGTGGATAGAGCACCAGTGCAGTAGTCAAGAGGACCTGAGTTCAAATCTTACCTCAGACACGTACTAGCTGTGTGACCTTGGGCAAGTCACTTAACCCAACTGCCTCATCCTGGGTCATCTCCAGTCATCCTGATGAATATCTGGTCATTGGATTCAGATGGCTCCGGAGGAGAAGGGAGACTAGTGACCTGCACAGCCCTTCCTCACTCAAAACAAAGTCAAGTGCAAGTTATGTCATTATTTCTCTGATGGCATGGTCTTCTTTGGTAACAAAGGATGAACACACAATGTGCCCAATACAAAGAAGTAAATCAAGTAAAGTTCCCCCTCAGATGGACTTCAATTACTGTTGGGAATCATCCTTTCCAGAAAGATCTTATACAAGATCATTATCACCATATAGATATGGCATGTGTATGTATGTGTGTGTATTTATACATATGTATGTATCTATATGTATGTATATATACATATATATGAAGTCATACTAATCATTTGCAACTAAAATCCTCATTTCAAATTACTGTTTTAGAGTATAGACACTATACCAAAATAATTTTATTTTTTTAATCCAGAGTACTATAGTGAACATGTTTATCTGATGGGGGGGAGGGAGAGAGACACAAAAAGTGACTGGAATGTGGTTTAACAAGCTAATAAATAGTTGTCCATGGTTCACTTCCCGGTCAGGGAGCCACATCACATGCACTATAGAAACTAGTAACTGATTTTCACTTGGGTTGAATTTTTATTAAGGATTTAATAGTTTGTGAGCATTGAAATTCCAACTGGGTAAGAGTTTTCCATATAGGAAATAATCTAAGTCTGCTCAGTCATCTTTGGAAAGGTAACAGAATGGTCATTGCTTGTTGAAAAAGGATGCCAAACCAGGAAAAGGATTTTTTTGAGCCATCAGAGTCTGTGCCCATTGTGTCTACTGCTGTTTGTCCCTTCTTGCCACACGGATGAGATAAAGGAATAGAGCAGAGTTTACCTAGCTCAGCTGATGAATGGAATCACTTTCCTCAGTGACTATTTTTCACTGCTATTGGAAGATGGAAGAGGAGGTCGCTGCTTTCTCATTCCACTCACTCTATTTTCTGCTCCCTATTTCTTTGATAGAAGAAAGGTATTATGAACCAGCAATTCTTATCAATGTCTACTGTTCATCCTACTGACTAATTAAAGACTTAAGTAAAAGATGAAGGAAGAAAAAACTCCACAAACTCCAAGATTAAGTATTTAACTGAACCATAACCCAACACAAATACTAAAAGTTATTTTTAAAAAATATTTTAAAAGAAAAATAAATAGAATTGTCCCTTCAACACTGTCAGTGACTCTCAAACCCAGTCACTGTATTTTCTAAAATTATTGAACCACAAAGAACTGGTAATATCCAAATATTGTCTGAATCATACCTTTATTTAATTCTATCTTAGGGAAGAGCTATTTGCACTGACTTGGTAATATGTTGACAAGTTTATAAAAAGCCAGGGCTACCCATAGTAATGCCATTGTGGTGTATGTCTCTTTTTTTATCAGCCATAGCCTCTTGATCTAATCTATAAGCACTTTAGAGGAAAGGCATTTATAAATCCATAAAAAAGAACAAAAATCCTACTACTGTACTCAATAAATACCTTCCAAGTTCATCTTTGGGACACTTTTATCAACAAGTTGCTGTGTATTTTTCATTTAGAGGTATGAGATACACCTGAATCATACCATCTTTCTGACACAATCTAATTTGGAGGAAATTAGAGCCTTTCATGCCTTGAAAAGTTTTTCTTATACTAGACAAAGAGCACCAAATGGGTAGGAATTTTCTTTGCTTAATTTCCTTGACTTGGTCTCCTTTATGTAAGCAACATAACTGCTAACAGTATCTACCAGCTGAGACATTAAGGCTAACAAAGTAGGGTTACCACATTGTCTCATTTTGAAATATTATTATTACTTCCCAGAAGAAAGTTATGAAGAGACTTTAGGGGAATTTACAAAGAGAAAAAGAAGTCTTATTTGTATTTAATTTAAACCATTCTTGGCATTTTCAGAAAAAAAAAGGAATATATATATCTTCACAGCTTTCAAAAGACTAAAGATACTCAATCAGTTGTCTGATAAGTCATTTTTATCATATGGGGACTATAAGCTTTCTGGCAAGTACTGTTCATTTACCGGGTGTTTTATAGTTCTTCAAGATCATAAATTATTGTGGTATGAGAATCCAAAGTGATATGTGTGCCATAAGCACTTTTGTACGATAGCTTTCCAGGGTTGTGGAAAATTGTCAAGATGTAATGGCTGTCTGCCCACTCGCCCTTTGCACTCACAAGGCTTATTCTTGTAACAGTTTAAAAAATCTCCATTTCTCTTATTTGGTTCATGAGATTTCTATTGACTTAAGAACTTTATTCATCATCTCTTTCAGTGGGGGACTCTTGAGTTAGGACTAACTTAAATCATGTGGGCAGAGATTCAGATGGTTCACATGCTAATTTGGTTTGGGTATGACTGGTTAAGTGCAAACACCTGTTGGATTGTCTGAATGAATCAGCATGACGAAAACAGGGGTGTGAAATCACAGTCTGAGCAATGTGAGGAGCAGTGGGTCATTCCAGACATTCTTCACCATGACTGTGCACAAGTTGTCAGTAATTTTCTAGTTTTGCATGGGAAAGAACCATGTAGTGGATGAGCCATTTGGTCTTCCACTGTACTAGTTGCCTGTGTACCCTAAGAAACTAACCTCTTTGTTGTCACCAGACTCCGGTAGCACAGCACTCTATCAACTCTCAATTCCATTGTCAAGAGAATTCTGAGTGATTGAGAGGAGAACAGGAAATGACATGCTCCCCTTAGGGTGAGGATGAGTGGCACTGAGGACAGTAAATGTCATGCACCAAAGCAGAGCTTGAGAATTGGAATCAGTAGTGCTAATATCCCAATAAGGCCCAGTCATGAAGTTGTTTGCTCTGCGTAAGGCTTTCGGGATTTGTAAATCCCCAGTTCAGGCTCAGGCAAAGAATATCTGATCAGTAGGAAAATGGAAAAAAAGGAAAATGCAACAGGGACCCTAGCTACAGGAAAATAAAAGAATTTACCAAGTTCTTCAACATGTGATGTTTGTAAAGGTATCAGATGGAAGTAATAGTCAAGAGACTTTAGTGGGGAAAGCAGTGATTAGAGCAGGAAAGCTAGAGGATGAAGATATCCTTGGTAGAATTTAAGTACACTCCTAATTGGGCTATATTATTGACAGAAGGGAGAGGTAGAAAAAGGCTTAAATGATATGTGAGGGAAATCAGTGGATTCTCTAGAAAATATTTTGCATTCACCCTATTAGAATAGCAGACTAAGTATTTCCTTGAAATGAGGTAAGCACAGATGATCTTCTTAAGTTAGAGACACTGGTAACTAAAAACCACTTAGTAGCAACATTCAAGATATAATAATAGTTGGCATCTATATAATGCTTTAAAGTTTGCAAAGTCTTACAAATATTATCTCAGTTCATCTTCACAACAACCCTGGAGAGTGTGTATTATTGCTATCCCCGTTTATAGATGAGGAAGCTGAAGCAAAGGTTTCAGTAATGTCTATGTCTGGATTTGAACTTGGATCTTCTTGATTCCTGACCCAGCAATCTATCTGCCACACCACCTAGCTCTTCTAGTGATTGTTAACAGACAACTATTTATCTCCTTGTGAGGCCCAGTGTCATAATAAAAGAAAACGGCCATTTCTACCCTGTAACGTGAATATTCACTTTTCAATCCATTTGCCTAGATATATATTCATGTACTCAAAATACTTTTTTTCTTTCTACCTGCAATGATGCATGATGATCTATTTCATTTAACCAAGTTAAATAGGGTGTCATGATCATTATAAATTCATGCAAATTGCTACTGAAAGGGAGCATAAAGAAGAGATGATATATGATCCTTTTTTTTTTCAGTGTTTTAGTGTTTGGCAAACTGGTTGTACTAAATATCTTGAATTAGATGAGTTGGGAGTTAGGTTAATGAAATCAGCAGATGTTACTTAGTTGGGTGATTATCAGGAAAATAGACTCCCCAGGTAAATGAAAGAAGCTCAGTTAGCATCAGCAAGGTCATTTCAAATGAGATTGGAAAAAAGACACTAATTGCTGAACTACAGGGAGGAATCATGTCCCAGATAATGTATTGGGCTTTTTCCACTTCTAATTTCTTTGATTATATGAAGTCTTGGAAAGTAGTCTCCCAGGCTCTAACAGTAAACTTTTCAGCCCTGCATGAAATGAATGGAGCAGTGTTGAACTGAACACTGAGAAAAGCTCTTCAGAGCAAACTGAAAACCCTGCTAAAGTACTAAAAGATCTCAGTAGCTGCAGAATGATTGTTCCAAGAGAGACCCTTTGGAGCACAGACAAATCTCACCACCATTTACCAGTAGTCACTAAATTGGCCCCAAGTAAAGTTGTAGCCCACCTCAGAACAGATGCAAACCAACATTTTCAGTCCAAGGCTACGACTTCTGCAATAGAGTATTTCTTCAACAGGAAACTACATTTTGAGAGTACCAGAAATTCTATTTCCTGACAATTCCTTATAAACAAACCTTGCCAAAAAGATCCTCAGGAGATTAAATAAGCTTGTAGTAGACAGAAAAAAAAAAATTGATCCTGGGTGGAAACAAATCAACTAAGTTTAAAACAGGGGTTGGGGAGATTGTATTATGGAATATATATATATACCAAACAGTAATATTAGCTCACTTGTTAAGATTTTTATATTTGTCAGGTATAAGCCCCTTCCTTCCATTTTTAACGTAATTCTTTGTAATAAGGGCAATATTCAGACTGAAGACAAAGCAAGGGGAGTTTACCCAAGTTAACCTAAATTATTTTTGTTCTGTAGTCATATTTACAGATACGTTGATCGCATTTAAAACCATTTTAGCATTACTGCCACCAAAGGCTTCCCCAAAGTAGTTCAAGAGTCTATTTATAGTCAAAGGAGCACTGGTTACTTTTGAATCAGCATACCTTTGGGGTAAAAGAAAGAATTGAAGGACTCCACCTAACTCTTAGATTAATTAAAAAACAAACAAACAAAGCTGAAGTAAAAGCTGTTTAACTTTGAACTTTAGTGTGCCTCTCATAAAATCCTTCTTTATTGACTGGGGGAATTAGAGAAATATATCCAGAACTCAAGCATTAAATTTTAACCATCTGGTTAAGACATTGATAAACCAAGGAAATAACAGTATTAAGCAACTTAATACTTTTTTTTTAAAACCTCAGTAGAAGTTAGGGAATTGAAGTCATGAATCCTTTAATGCATGAAATTTGAATGAATCTTTTCAAGATTTTATTTACCTCCTTGTCCGACTACAATTTTCATCTCGATTCTCCCTCACCCCTTCTTAAGTGTGTATGCATGTGGGACAAGGGATGTTGGGAATTGGTACCTGTGATTTCATATTTTGGGGAAACTCCTAGTGCGAAAACTTCTGTGCAAGGAAATCTGTAACTCACTCAGAACCTTACAGACTTGTCCAGAGCCCTGAGGAGTTAAGTGACTTGCCCCAGTTTACAGGGCTTGTAAATTTTAGAGGTTAGACTTGAATCTGGGTCTTCCTAACTATAAGGCCTGCTCATTAACCACTATGGCACATTATCTCCCATCTTGACCAGTATGAAGAACACAATATTTTCAGAATTTCCAACTAAAATATTTATCAATCAAGTGAAGAAATTTCAAATTTTATAAAAATTTTTTTAATGAGGGAGGAGAGTGTTTAAGGAAATACTCTCAGAGATACTGTACTTAGCATAATCCAGGATGCCAGTGAGCAAAGTATGACCTTGAAGAATGTCTAAAAACATACTTGCAAAAAATGAAACCAGCCCCCCTCCCTCTTTTTAGAATTATATTTCAGACCAGAATATACAGAAATAAGGAATATTTGATAGAAAACAGCTGTATCAATTGTATTTGACCCTGATAATTTGGAAATTAAGCATTCACATGCCCACACAATTAATTTTCTCTGGTTGCTTATGGCCATATTTTAAGACTAACTTACTGAGGAATTTTGCTGAGCTTTGTTAGAAAGGCAAGAGAGGAGGGGAAGGAAAAAACCTAGCAGAAACATTAGAGGCATACCATGCTTATCAGCTGAAATCCCAAGGTGCTTGATTTTAATATCCAGTGGACCTAACTATCCTTCAACCCAAAGAGGAAAAATTAAAATGCTCTCAGCTTGTCAGTTTACAGACATCCTTTCTATTTTTCATTCTCACTCCCCACACAGAAGGAATAGTTTATGTGATCTTGTGTTTGTCACTCAGTCAGAGAGGGAGGACTTCTGAATTCCTAGATTAAGAGCCCCATCTGGGGCAGGGAAAGTCAAGGAAACAATGGAAAGCAGAGTTTATTGCCCGTTGGCTAAGGTCTCAGGAAGAGAGCCTGGAGCCCTGCTCAAGGTCACTTTATACTATGGGATTCTGGCAGAACGTTCCTGTAATTTTTGGCAAGTGGTGTTACCCATATACCATAACGCAATTTTCATACCACTTTTATACCTTCTGTTTAACAGGTTTTATTTCACCATTGTGTATCAAACTATCCAAAAGAAAAAAAAATCAAGCCTGCTATCTTTTTGCAGTACCGTTTTAATTGCTTACATTTTTAACATTTTTGGAGCAGGTTCTTTGTCTTAAAATAATTTACATAATTCTGGCTAGACTGTTTATAGGTTTCCTTTTTGGACCCACTGATTGCTAAGTGTTTCCTTTCCTTTCTTGGTTCATTTCTAGTTTTCTCTATTCTTTGAGTTGTCATGGATTGTTCCATTGAGCAGTCATATTCATAAGTATGTGGTTTGCTCACACAGGTGTTCACTTTCATTGAGATGTTCACTTTCTCTATCTCCAAAGCACACAATGCTAAGAGCGGAGGTGTTTGGGAAAAGCACTAAAATAATCTCTACAGAGGAATTTATGTATCAGAACAAGTCCCCTAAAATTCTGCGGAATTCTTGGTTAACTCTCCAAACTTCTTATTGCCAAAGTAGGGTTTTAGGGTCAAACGTTCAGCAAGCATTTATTGAAGCACTCCTAGATGCCAGACACTATACCAATCACTTGGACACTATACTAATCGCTTGGGGTACACAGACCACAGGGAAACAGCCTCTGCCATCAAGAAACGTATGTTCTATGGGTGAGAAAAATCTGTGCTTATCTAGACACATCCAAAATGCATACAAGGTGGTTAGAGTGGGAGAGAATACCAGTAGTTAGTGAGGATCTAGAAGAAATTCATGGAGAGCTTGACCTAAGTCTTATAGGAAACAAGGAATTACAAGAGGTAAGGGGCACAGAGATCAAGAAATTAAGTTCCATTTATGAAGAAAAATTGATTGACTGGATTGTGGAGTATATGAAGGTCAAGAATTTGTAACAGATTGAAAAAGTAGATTAGAATTAGGTAGCATAAGCTCACAGTAAGTAAGGATTGTTTTATTCTTTATACTTGTATCCCCAGTACCTAGCAAAGTGCTGAGCATAGTGCTTAATAAATACTTGCTAGATTGATTAATAGCAAAGAACTTTAAATGCTAAGTATAATAGTTCATATTTGTTCCTTAAAATGATAGGGAGCCAATGAAGTGCAATGAGTGTGGTGATGATGTGGCCAGACATGCACATAAAGAAAAAACAGTTTGGCAACAGCATGAAAGAGAGAATACAGAGGGGAGAGTCTTAAAGTAGAGAGACCAAGTAAAAGGCTACTGCAGTGTTGTTGAGTCATTTCAGTCATGTCTGCCTCTTCCTGACCTTTTTTGGGGTTTTTCTTGGCAAAGATGCTGGAATGGTTTGCCATTTTCTTCTCCATCTCATTTAACAGATAAAAAACTGAGGCAAATAGGGTTAAGTGACTTGTCCAGGGTCACACAACTAGTAAGTGCCTGAGACCAGATTTGAACTCAGGAAGATGAATGTTTCCAGCTCCAGGCCCAGTCCTCTATCCATGAAACCACCCAGCTATCCAAGTGCAGTAGAACAAGGGAAAAGTGATGAGGGACTGAAATAGAGTAGAATTTGTATGGAAAAAGAAAAGGGGGCAGATGAGAGAAGTGTTGTAAAGGTAGAAATTAGAACATTAGGCAAACTAAGGGAAAATAAAGACTCAGGGATAACATTAAGAAATGACTACCTTGATAACTAAAAGAATAGTAGAACCCTTCACAGCAATAGGGAAGTTTGGAAGAGAGGTAAGATCAGAGCAAAAGGCAATAAGTTGTGTTTTGGACATTTCACAATTGGACATTCAGTTGGGAATAGCCAATAGGCAGTTGGTGATGGTCCTGCACCTCAGAGGAGAGACAGTTGCTGGATATATAAATCTAGAAGCCATCTGCACTGAGATATAAACTAAACCAATGGGAGCTGATGAGCTTCCCAAGTAAAAGAGAGCAAGGATGGAAGAAAAGGAGATCCAGGAGAACATCCTAGGGTATCCACAATTAAGCAACTTAAGATGTATGATAATCCAACAAAGGATGTTAAAGAATAATCAGAGGTAGAAGGAGTCTTGGAAGTCATTTAGTTGTTTCTCTTAATATGTGAATTCTGTTCTGACCTATACAGAGACTTGGATCTAGAGTAGACTCTTGAGCCTTGATGGGATGAAGAGTGAGGTGGGGGAGTATTTTGGACTGTCTTATTTGGAGTATGGCTACATTTAGCCCTGGTGACCCTGGAATCACTCTGGGATATCCAACATGACCTTGGGTTATCCACAGTATTGATTACCCCCAATAAGCCAGTTTGGTTCTAGAAACAAATGGGAAAGTACCTGTACTGGACAAACGCCTTCAGGACCCTGGACAAGGTTTGAGATTACTCTGAATCCCTAGAACTTCCATGACATCTTAATTCTTCTGCATAAAAAAAAAAAAAAGCATCTTGATAAGGATGTGTCATGCAACAAATATCCAGCCTATAGGTAACTTTCATGGGGTCATAACTATTGGATAACTAATTAAACTAGTCAATAAGCTAAATATTCTCACATGTAAGTTAGAACTCAAGGTTGCTTAGATACTACCATGGTCAAAATGGCATGCAAAATCTTAAAAGTGCTTCCCATTTTCACTCTCATTCAGACTTTAGTAATTTGCTTCAATAGAGTTTCAGTTAGCCAATCTGCAAATCATGAGTAATAACCTGCTGCTAAAGTCTCTATTCAATATGTGAATATAAGTACTACCCCTATTGAGAGGGAATTCCCTACAAGTGCTCATTGCCAGGAATTACCATTTCTTGCACCTGCCACTACATTCCTCAGACTTCTATTTTTTGGGAGGATGAACAGTCATTATCCAGCTTCTCTTCATGCTGCTAATCATATCCTTCGAACTTTGAGCACTCTGAAGCCATCTTGGATTCCCTGTACTTTTTCCTGCTATAGAGTCATACTATGAAATTTGCTTGAAGATGTTTTACATCTCAGGACAGAGAGAGAGAGAGAGAGAGAGAGAGATTTTGAAATTACTTTTTTGGTGAGAAGGTATGTTCAGTTTAGGTTTTCCATATTCCTCAATCCAGGTCTACATTTTTCTTGAAATGCAGCATTTAGAATAAAGAAACTTTAGTTGTTTCATATATTAACAACTTGTCTTACTTTATGCAAGAAGTTCTCAATAGGCTTCTTTTTATGCAGTGTTATGTCTATAATAGACAATAGATACCTGTGAAATGTTCAGAATTAACATATGAATGAATATGGGAGATATTGAAAAGCTGGGAAGGTGACCAAGACAATGAAAGAATTCAAAAATCATAGCACATGAGGACCGATTGAAGGAAATGTGCATATTTAAAAATTTAGAATTTTTAAATATTTGAAGTACTATGATGTAAAGAGGAGTTAGGCCTATTGTCCTTGGTAAATCTAGGATCAATGGACAGAAATTAAAGAGGGGGAAAATGTCCTAACAATTATAGCTCTAAAAAAAAAAATAAATAAAGGATTGCCTGAAACTCACATTGAAAAGATCTTAAAGTAGAGTCAGATTGGCTAATTATTGGGCATATTTTTTACCTTTCAAAACAACCTTTGAGATAGCTTTCAGTGTCTGAAACTATGAGTTGAGAGGTTAATATTTAAGTAATAGAATTTTCACTTTATAAGATAAATATGCATACAAGGTACTCTTGGATATTTTATAGAATTTGATTCACAACATTAGGTTCAATATTCAGTGATTTTTGTTACAACCACAAGTTGATACATGAATTTATTTGACTAGGAAAGAATATAATTGTTGTCATTCAGTTGTGTCCAGCTCTTTGTGACCCTGTTTGGAGTTTTCTTAGCATATCTGTTGGAGTAGTTGACCATTTTCTTCTCCAGCTCATTTTACAGATGAGAAAACTGAGACAAACATGGATAAGTGACTTGCCCAAGGTCACACAGTTAGTGTTTGAGGACAGATTTTAATTCAGGAAGATTGAGTCTTCTTACTCCGGCCCTGGCACTCTATCCACTATGCCACCTAGTGGCTTATAAAAATATAATTAATCCTTTCCAAAGTCACAAATACATGCATATTCCACCTAAGATTTTTGTTAGCTTAAAAATATGA
The DNA here is from genome assembly GCA_023548195.1 of Bettongia penicillata ogilbyi. Taxonomy (NCBI): domain Eukaryota; kingdom Metazoa; phylum Chordata; class Mammalia; order Diprotodontia; family Potoroidae; genus Bettongia; species Bettongia penicillata. The sequence continues at coordinate 2,587,666 of JAJHZJ010000122.1, forward strand.
CATTTCCCCACAAGATCAATGTTATTCATATATTATAAATAGAAAATTGACCCCTTGGTGTTTCAGGCTTACAGTAGGATATAATGAATTTATTATGGAATTTAATTTGCTTTAAGAACATTATTGAAAACATTACTAGTAAAAATTCCATCTTGTCCTAGAGTTAAAAGTTTAGGGATAGCAATGCCTTCTTTTTTGTTTAGTTTCTAACCTTCAGCGGAAGATGAATTATATCTATATTTATTATAATTTTCACACAGTATGCTGTCCTACTTTCTGAAAAAGGGGGAAGAAAATGCTATGTAAATAATTACAGGAGGGGAGGAGAGGAGAGGGGAGGGGAGGAGAGGAGACGAGACGAGACGAGACTCCTTGTTCTTTTCCAGGTCATTGTGCCTAATTGTAAGTGTTGGGCATTTGCCTTTCTTCCTTATAAATGTTTCTTTTTCAGCCTCCAGTTTGCCACTTATGAAGCTTTACGTGTTGAATAATCTAAAACACGCACACACGCACATATGCATCTCTTTATAATTTTTGTTTTGTTGTCTCCAGTGCACAGCAACTTGTGGAGGTGGAGTTCAGACACGATCGGTCCAGTGCCTAGCAAGTGGCCGACCAGCCACAGGATGCTTTCTGCAACAAAAACCTATCAGCTCCCTAGCCTGCAATACCCACTTCTGTCCTATCCCAGAGAAGAAAGGTAAATATGACTGATAGTATTTCCATGTTTAAATTCATTTCAACAAGCATTAAGCCTCTACTCTGCAGCATATTAATGGTGGGTGATAGAGAAAAGCACAAAGTTTAGATAAAAGTAATGATGTCCTTGTCCCCTGGTTGTTCATGTTTGAATGAGGGGATAACTGTAAAGCAAAATAATTTGTAATAAGTGTATGCAAGAAATGCAAAGGGCTATAAGATGCCTGAAGACATCAAGGTTGTGGCCAACCAGGGATCAGGGCTCTTTGATTTGGGCTGTAAAGGACGGGTACAAATTTTACAAGTAAATAGGGAAAGAGATGATATTTCAGACAAAAGGAATAGCTAAGCTGAAGAAAGAAGCTAGAAAAACACAGGAAGTAGTCTTGTCTGGAGAGAAACTATATAAGGTGTAATGAATTTGATGAATTTCAACTTTTCTCTGTAAGATATAGGATGCCACTGAAGATTTTTGAGTTGATGAATGACATGATTAAATGTGTGAATAATGATAGATATAAATATTAAGGCTAATGGAGGCAGATTATTGAATTAATTCTTGGCAGTTACAAAGCCAATGAGAAGTAGACCTTAGCAGGTGTCGTTAGGGCTGTCCTGGGTAGCCCCATGTGGTGGACCTCTGGATCAAGACCTGCTTTCTTTCATTCCCAACCCTGCCCCCCACCCCCACCCCAATCCTCCATATTTTCTTTAAATCAACCCACGTGGAACTCTGGTTTCCTTGTCTGAAAATATCCTATTCTTACTAACACCTTACTGCTACTAGGGAGAAAATAGTTGTGAGAAATGTTTCACGTAAAAAAGCTGTTCAGAATATCTGGATAAGAGAAGTGAGGATATAAACTTTATATAAGCTTCCTAAAAGCCTTGCTTATTTCTATTTGTTGTATCTACCCAGATTGTGTTGTTTTACAAGTCATGTATAAATGCCCCCCAAATATCTCAAATATTTAGAGAGACCAGAGGGCTCAGTTGAGTATTTTCTAAGGAGGAATATATCTAGAGGACAGTGAGTGGTTTGGCTAAATCAGAGGATTTAAAATGTGAGATTTGGTTAACAGAGGAACTATTGTCTAGATGAATGAGTGGGTGGATAGGTTTATTTGGGGAAAAAAGGAGAAGTTTAAGCCAGGAGAATTTCCAAGGAAGGTCTCCTACAGTTCTGAAGTTATCTGACATACATAGTTTGAACACTCCCTTTAAAGTAATGACAAAAAGTATCTTTCACTTGCCCAAAACATATATTTGCTAACTGTGATGAATGGTAGTATGTAGGGAGCTAACAGGTCATGGGAAATACAGTACTACAATGTGATAAACATTTATTTAGCACCTACTGTGGGCCAGGCACTGTGCTAGTTTCTGGGGATACAAATAAGTAAAGGAAAGACCTTGACCCTAGGGAGCTTCTGATTTAATGGGGACATTGAAGGTTGATGGTTTCTCCTCTTTTTTCAGATACCTTCTGCAAAGATTACTTCAATTGGTGCTACTTGGTGCCCCAGCATGGAATGTGTAGCCACAAGTTTTATGGCAAACAGTGCTGTAGGTCTTGTTCAAAATCTAATTTGTAATTTAGGACTGATTCCCATGGTGGGAAAAAATATATATATATATATTTTCAGCACAAGAAAAGAGCTGCACAATCTGAATTGGGCTGTGCCCAAGTAAGATAGAAATCTGAAAAATAACTAGGCTTGGTTCTTTGACTTTGGGATTATTGTTTTTAATGGGCCTGAACACACACACACACACACACACACACACACACACACAAATGATATTATGTAAGATTTAAACATGGAAGCCTTGTGTAACCTTTTGTAGTATTATGGCAGGTGTGAAACCTACCAGCAAAAGGAACATATTCTAATGGGGATGGACAAAGCTTTGCTAAGGAGTATGTTGTTTTTCTTTTAATCTCAAATAAATTAAGGCCAAAAACTAGGCCAAGATGAACTTGCTATACTATCTGTGGTGCTTTCTGAAGAAAAGGAAAAAATCCATGAAGAGGACGATGTGTTAAAATGACCTACCACCAGGCACATGCAGTTTCTCGCCCCGCTCATCTCTGCCTTCCCTTCCAGCTCTTCAATTCTGAAATTCTTTGAGTCTTCTTTTTCAAAAAGGGGCAGATATTATAAGAACGGAAGCTGTCAGGTCTATGCAACTCTCCTACCCAGTTGCTGGTAGATGACAGCCCTTCAGTCGGGTCATTTGATCCTCTTTCTGAATATTTCCTCATACATTAGCAACATCAAAAGTTCCATCAACGTACTTGAAGCACTTGAACCTGGACGCCATGTCTTGATTCATGCACCAGATGTGGAAAGGGGGAAAAATGAAATATCTCCAAAGGTGCTTCCTTCCCTTTCAGACTCATGAGCCAAACAAGAGTTTTCTTCTGTTTTATTTTTTATATCTATCGGTTATTTACAAAGGAACCTTCCTATTTAAACGTATCTCTTTGTGCTTTGCTGTAACAGAAACAAACAAACAAACGTTGTTCTGTATCATCTTTTTTTAAATGTCTGGTTATGCCCAAATTCTGCTGTCCTTTATTAAAAAATTATGGTACTACTAAAATAGTTGTCTGCTAAATAACCAACTTTCTAAACTAGAAATCCAAATTTTATATGTGTGGCAGTTTGGGGGTTGGTTTGTTTTTGCAATATCCATTTAGAATGAATGCCAACATTTCATAAAAGAAAAAGCTGCACTTCGTCCTTTTTCTGACATACTCCGTTTCAGTATTGGTGCTGCCTTGAAGTCAGTGTTCTTCTAGGGCAGCTCCACTTGTAATGAGCACCTGAATATTTATGTCTTCTGAAATTTTATAATAAATTTTTTATTGTATTGTTTGTCTCTAGATGGTCTCATCATTTCATAAGATAATAGGATCATAGATTTAGAGCTGAAAGGAGCCTTAAAGGATGTAGAGTTTCCCCCTCCTCTTTATTTTTTTTACAGATGAGGAAATAGAGGCAGTTAAAAGTTAAGTGACTTGCCCAAGATCACAAACCTGGTTAGTGTCTTCAGCAGGATTTATACCCAGATCTTTCTGACTCCAAGTCCCAAATTCTCTCCATAACACCACACTGCTTTCTCATTCCTAGGTAATCATTGAATTGGTTTGCTTTTATACTGGAAAGTTGGGGGTGACTCTCCACTGCTCACATAGATAAAGATAGGGGAATAGAAGGTGACGTGTGATAGGAATTGGACCTGGGGACATTGCCAGGTCCCAAAATACTGCTAGAGCTGATCAACTGAATGAATCTGATGAAAAATGCCTCGTGCCCCTTAATCTAATATGGCCCCAATAACAACCTAAGAATGCAGACATCCGAATGAGTAGCTCAGCACTTCTGCTGCTCTGATCTTAGGACCTCATGGTCCACAGCAGATTGGGTTTGCAAATCCAGTGATGATACAAAGCAGGGCTGATACCATGATGGAACATCCATCCTGCAAAAACTCAAAATCTAAAGATATAAACACATTCTGTTAGTCTGCCTCCCTTACGCTTACTTCAAAGACACTGAGGCCCTTGAGGAGTGAGAACAGCTAAGTAGCACATCCATTTGAATATCCTTTTTAAAAGAAGAGAAGGGAATAAATGTTTATTAATCACCTACTATATGGTAGACTAGCTGATAATGCTTTACAAATATTAGCTCATTCAATCGTCGCAAAAACCTTGGGAGGCAGATGCTATTATTTTCCCCATTGTATAGTTGAGAAAATTGAGGCAGAAAGAGGTTAAATGACTTTCCCAGAGTCACATAACGAGAAAGTGATTAAGGCTGGATTTGAACTCAGATCTTCCTGTCTCTATGCCCAACATTCTCTTCAAAAGACCACCTAACTGCCTATTTAAAAAAAATCCAGACCTCAGAAGCTCAGGTCTTTCTAAAGCAGGATGTGAGTGACTTCCCAAGAGCCCCTGAATGGTAGACTTACTTTGTGTGTGTCATGATTATATGTGCACATTGCATTGGGCTAACTTCTCCTGCTGATGCAGATTTTGGGTTTATTGTTCATTTTCTGAGAAGTTTAACTCGGAGACAAATGTAAGGAGCTGAATTTTCTTTTCTTTTCAGTTGATGTCCTCAAGGCCATTGCACCTTCACCTGTATCCCCAAGGCTGATTTCTAGCTAAATGCACAGAATTTGCCTCCGAGTCTGTGTTGCACAAGGATCACTCTAGAAATTCATTTCTGATAGATGGGTTGGTCACCAATAATATCCATATATGTGAAGTTTATTAAATTTTCTTGGTATCCCAAACCAATTAACAGCCTTTCTAAGAATAATATATGAAATCATTCCTCAGTTTTCCTTGCACTGTACTCTTAGTGTGTGTGTGTGTGTGTGTATGCAATTTGTGTGCCATACTTTAATATAAGACAATAATTTATAAGATATTCTTCAACTAGTTGCTATGAAGTTTCTGAATAGAGATTTTAAAAGTTAGTTTTTAGATAGAATATTATTTTGCAGAGATCTTTCTGTATTAGGAAAAGGAAGCATAGCAATTGGAAATGTGTGAGTACAATTTTTCTTTTGGCATTCATTACAGGTACAAATAAAAATTTACTTTTGTTTCTCACTGGTATTTTATGGCTTAATGTAAGGAAAATTATAGTAGATGTCACTATTAAATATTTCCTTTATATAATCATTCACTTATCTTGCAGTGAGACTATGTGTGTGTGTGTGTATGTATGTATATTTTAAAAGCACTGTACAAATTCTGAATTTTTCACTCTGCATACAGAATACTCCAATGTACTATCCTTCCTCAATGAAAATTGGTGTTATTGATCCACAGTCAATAGAACATTCACCAAGTGGAGTCCATTCTTTTTAAAATCTCCTGAATCTATTCTTTTAAATTCTCACTACCACTACCCCAAATAGTGGACCTCCAAGTGCAAACCCCCTTCTCACTTGCATTATTCTAATAGGCTTCTAAGTAGTCGCCCTGTCATTAATCTCTGCCCTTCTGTTCTGTTCTGCACACCATGGCCAGAATCAGAACTGCAGAATTAGAAGGGGTCTGCATCATACCCACCAAGTCATCATCCAGCTATTGCTCTAAAAACCACTAATGACATCTGCTCTTTCTCAAGGCAGCCCATTGTCCTTTTTGGATAATGCTTATTGTAGGAAGCTTTCTCTTATGTCCATCTTAAATTTGTCTCCTTGTAACTTCTAGTGCTCCTAATTTTGCCATCTGGGGCCAGACAGAACTAGTCTAAACCAAGGGTTCTTAACCTGGAGTTGATAGATTGATTTCCTTTGTTAATCCTACATATTTTATTTTGTGGATTTTAAAACATTGTTCTGAGGAGTCCATTTGTTTCACCAGATTGCCAAAGCAATCCACAATACACACATAATAGTTAAGAATCACCAGTTTGGAAATTTGAGGCAATCAGCAAAGATACTAATTGAAACAATTAATAGTTTCAGCAAATTTTCAGGCTACTAAATAAATCCTCAAAAATAAATCATATTCCCTTAAATTATAATGAAACAAGAAGCAACAATAGAAATGGAAACTCTATTCCAAATAATTACAAAATGCATAAAATATCTGGGGATCAATCTCCCAAAACATATACACACAAAAAGACTGTATGATTCAAATATAAAGTATTCTTTAAAGAAATAAATAGCTAGAGGAATATTCAGTGCTCATGGTGAGGCATGCCAATAAAGTAAAAATGACAATACTGCCCAAATTAATTTATGATTTTAATGCTATACCCATCAAATTACCAAGGGGATACTTGTACAGAACTTGATAAAATAGTAACAAAATTCATCTAGAAAAATAAAAGATATAGACTATCAAGTATGAAAAGAAATAAAGATGAAGGGGAATAGCATTTCTAGATCTCAAAGTATATATTATAAAGCAGCCATCAACAAAACCATCTGGTATTAGTTAAAGAATGGAGAAACATATTAATGGAACATACTAGCTACATGAGATTCAGAAACAATAAAATTTAATAACTAAGCATTTGATAAAGTGGAAAAGATATTACCTAGGGGAAAACTCCCAGTTTGATAAAAAAAAAAAAAAAAAAAACTGCTGGGAAAACTGAAAAGCAGTCTGGTCGAAATTAGGTTTAGATCAGCATCTTACACCACACTCCACAATAAATTTTAAATTAATATGTGACCTTAATATTAAAGATCATAAGTATAAAACATTAGAAGAGAAACAGATCATATAATCTCACAGCTATAAAATGTATTCTTAAGTAAACAAGTGATAGAAGCAATTAACAAAATATAAAATAGCTCATTTTGATTACTTAAAACTGAAAAACTTCAGTAGGATACTTGCTCAACGGGAAAAAAAATCTTTGTATCAAATTTCTGTAATAAGGTTTTGGTATACAAGACACAAACATTAAATAAACATGTATACATATGTGTGTATGTATGCATGTATATTTATATGACTAATAGTCATTCCCCAATGGATGAATGGTCAAAGGATATGAACAATCATTTCTCAAAAAGAACTGCAAAATATTCACAACCACATCAGAAAATGCTCCAAATCACCAATAGTAAGAGAAATGCAAATCAAAACAACCATGAGGTTTCAGTACACACTTTGAAAGTTGGAAAAAATGACAAAAAATGGCAAGTCAATGTTGAAGGGGTTGTAGAAGGATAGGTACATTGATACTATTGTATTAATATATAACATAGATTATATACAATAGAACACAGTTGGTGGAGCTGTGAAGTTCAGTCATTTTAGAAATCAATTTGGAATTATGCAAATAATGTGACTAAAATGTCCATACCTTTTAAACCAAAGACTTCATTATTGGGAGTATAACCCAAGGAAGTCATCAATAAGAAAAAAGTTTCCATATACTCCAAAATATAACAGAACTTTTTGAAATAGCTAATAATTGAAACAAAATAGATGGCAATCAATTGAGGAACAGCTTTTTAAAAAATATGGCACCCGAATGCAGTGAAATACTCTGATGTAAGAAATTATATGTGTGATGAATATAGAAAATTATGGTAAGACCTGTATAAACTGATACAGAGTAAAGTAAGCAAAGTTGAGAAAACAACATACAGAATATAATTTTAAAGTATAAATAATATGTTGTTCTTAAGAATGACTTTGAGTGACTAAATCATTTTGACTATTATAAATACACAAATTAAATAAAGAACATATGAAGGAAGATGTTATCTTTATCCAAAGAATTGATGGAAAGGAGTATGCATAGAGTAACTCTCACTCTGTCTCTATCTCTCTCTGTCTGTCTCTGTTTCTTGCTCTCACTCTCTCGCTCTCTCTGTATACATGTATGTGTGTGTGTGTGTGTGTATGTATATGCCTATTTGTGTCTACTGGTAGCTTGGGGTCATCTCCAGTCATCTCGATCCATATCTTGCCACTGAACCCAGATGGCTCCAGAGGAGAGAATGAAGCTGGTGACTCTGTACAACCCTGACTCATTTAAATCCAATTTGCTTGCAAATCACATCACTCTTCTTGGTCCTCTTCAATAAGGAAAGACAACAAAAATCAACAACTGGTTGTCATCTCTCGGGCAGGAATGTGGTGGAAGGGCAAGGAAAGGAAATTTAAAGAGGAAAAAAAAAGAAATTTATATGATAATTTTATTATATAGTCAAAAGGAACAGCAAATTGTACATAATAGATTTCTAGTTTCATGTACAATCATCTCTGATACTATGTTATTAGGATGCCTGTTTTATTCCACAAATTAAAATTTAATTTTTTAAAAGAGAAGATGTATACATATCAACTATGTCAATGTAAATGGAAAGAAGACTACCCCCACAAAAAGGAAAAATAAATGTAACAAAATTATAAAAATCAAGTGGAAATCAGTTCTTACTGTTACTATATTTGTCCTTCATTTTTGAAGAAGATCATACCATTACAGAAATGATGACATGACTTGTGCTTGACTTTGTTTTGAGTGAGGGAGGGCTGTGCAAGGTCACCAGCCTCAAATGAAAATATATAAGAAGATATCTCTAACCTACCCCTTCATGAAGGTGGGATGCCCACAGGTATTGTACATTGCATGTGTTGTTGGACTTTTTTCAATGTTTCAATCAGTTGTGTTGACTTTTTTTCCTTTCTGAAAAATACTATTTGTCATATAAGATGATTTTCTGGAAGAGGGATGGAAAGGGATACACATAGGATACTACGGTGATATAAGAAACAGAGTAAAATAAAAACTAAGATAGATAGATAAGAACCCAGGGTCTAAATACTATTCCATATGACAGCTCTTCAAATACCTGAAGACAGCTATCTCTTAAGTCTACTGCCTCCCTCAAACTTTTCTCTTCCAACCTAAATATCATCAATTCCTTCAACTAATCCTCATTTCTTAAATATCTCTTTCATTATGTCACTTAAGTGACTTCCCAATGCCTATGAAATAAATTTCTGGTAATCAAAGCCTTCCATTATTTGAACTCAGTCTACATTTTCTTTTACTTTATTTCTCAACATTCCTCTACACAACTTTCTTGCCAGACTGGTCTATTACATCAAACCAAGTGTGCTTGCGTTTGCTATCGCTGTTCCTCATCCACTTTATCTAGCTCCATCTCATCTGTCCCATCACTTCTTCAATGAAGCCTTTCAGGGTCATGTCATTACCAACCAGCAATCCCCTGTATGCTTTGACTCCTTTCTCGAATTTGTCTGTCTCATTCACAAAATCACAGTATCTCAAAGTCTGACAGACCTAACGAGGCATGTAGTCCATCTCATGCCTAGACAAGAATTCCCTGATCAATAAACAGAAAGTACTCTTTGAGCCTTCTCTTGAATACCGTAAGTGGTAGGGAGGGGTTAATATCTACTCACTTCAGAAGCAGTCTATTGAATTTTTTGGTAGCCCTAATTGTTAAGAAATATCCTTATACCTAACCTCAATCTGCCGTCTCTGCAACTCCTAACTATTCATTTGGCATGAAACTAAGTATTTCATGAGGTTATTTAGCTTGTCACATGCATTTCTTGTTTTCCCTCTATGATTATAATTTTCTCAAGGATCTTACAAATATAATCTTAGAGCTAAAGGTAACCTAAGAGGACATCTGAGTCTAACTCCCTCACTTTTACAAATTAGAAAATGGAGACAAGAAAGTTAAAGTAACTTGCCCAGGACCATACAGTTTCTAAGTGGCTAAGGAAATATTTGTACCCAAGTCATCTTCTCGATTTTTTATTGTGGTTACTACAGTGTTGGGCACAGATTAGATGCTTAATATTTGTTTTATTGAATGCTGATCCATATTTTTGGCCCAGTTGTACGGATGAATTTGCAACAATTAATCCAGATTTAGTCTGATTAGTCTGCCCTCTTAGTTAGCTCCCATTCTCCTAAATAACAGTTTTTTGAGGTTAATATACAGAAAAGTTCTCTATATGCCTGCATTTACCCACTCTCAAAATTTTTCCATTCTGCAATTTTCTCAAATTCTGGGAGCAGAGAAATGTATTGATGCTCCTCCCTTATTCTACCTCCGAATTCCAATTATAGTTTGCTTGGCCCAGGGCAGTAAGGTTCTGAAGGTACACAGCTCTTCATTTTCCTTGGGAAATAACTCAAAAAAAATTTGTCCCTTTGTGGATACCATTCATGTCTCACTTAGGCAAGGACAGTCCCTCAGTAACTCACTTTTGCCTTGATTATAGGCCAAGAGAAATTAAGAAAAGAGATTATAGAATCCTTTTTCAATCCTGATCTTTCTTACAGTGTGTGTGTGTGTGTGTGTGTGTGTGTGTGTGTGTCTCCCTGTCTTTGCCTCTCTGTTTCAGTCTTTCTGCCTCTCTCTCTGTCTCTGTCTCTCTCTGTCTCTGTCTCTCTCTCTCTGTCTCTGTCTCTCTCTGTCTCTCTCTCTCTCTCTCTCTCTCACACACACACACACACACACACACACAGACACACAGACACACACACACACACGCTGATTTACATGTTGACACTCAGGTGCCACTACCTGATTTTATAGACTCAGGTCTTATGGTCTCACAGTGGGCTTTTGTTGTTTTTTTTCCTTTACTTGTTTCTCAATTACCTTCAAAGGCAATGACAGCCTTCTACAGAAGGTCTTTTGTCCTCAGTCACACTTACTTCACAAGAATTTCACCAGGTGCTACTTAAATCCTAAGAGGTGGGGAGGGGGGGTTATCGCTGGGCTCAGAGGAGTAATGCTTTCCACATTTGCCAGGAACCACAATAGGTTTCGACTAAATACAAGCCCCAGAAATTCCAAGCTAAGGAAAGCAGTCCAGACAAAACAAACCTGGAGGGAAGGACGAGAGAGGAGAGAAAAAAGTAGGATCTAGATAAGACTGAAAACTGAGCAGTCAGTCTGTCTGCTAAGCATCCTCCTTCCTGTACTCCCTTGGAGCTTGTGCACACACGAAGAGAGCTGGAAACACCTACTGCTTCTCCTGAGTGCTAGAATTTCCCAGTTGAAAGGAACCTCAGAGGTCATTTTGGATAGTCCCCTGGGCTATTAGAGGGGAAGAGAAGATGGAAAAGAAATACCAGGCACGATATCAGGAAGGCTACTATTTCTCAAATCTTCACAAAGTAATCAGATCAGAAACTTAGGAAGTTCAAGAATAATGGGAAATACAATAGCAAAAGCAGAACTGATCTGGGGTAGGATGAGGTGGAAAATAAAAGAAAATTATAGGTGTGCTCCCTGACCCCCATTGCAGAGCAGGGACTATGATGTCACATTCTTTCAATGCCTTAATCAGTTTTCCTGATATTTCCTTCTTCCTCTTTTTTCTTTTTTTTCCTTAAAATTCTTAGTTATAAAGGATGGTTTCCTAGGAAGAGAGAGAAAAATGAGTGCAAATATAAATAATGTAAAAAGAAAAGATGTTAATCAATTTTTTAAAGTTGTAGATGCTTTTTATGACTATGTTTTATGTTTGTTTTTATTTTTATTTTAATTATTTTTTATGTTTTTGAAAAATCATCCCTTTTTTGGGAACTAAGTATATTTAGTATTAATAATTGCCAGGATGCAGAAGAGAGCTTTTCTGGCAAGTCACTGGCCATTTTATTCACTATAAAGTTTACTGTGTAGTTCATATCATATCATCCCAAACAAGTCATTTGTTCCTAGGAAAAATACTGTATTATTTAATATATATATACATATATATATGTTAAAAGAATCATAAAATCATAGCCTTAGAATATTAGAACTAAAGGGGAAATTAAGTGGAAATTTGTACAGGGAGTGACAACTGTCTTCATGAAGTCCTTTAAATATAGATTGATTTTTAAAATTAAAAATAAACAAATACATAACAAATTTGGGCATATGAATTTAATGGAGTGTTATTGCAAAAAGGATAGTTTGAGGGTGAACTAGAAAGATTGATAAACTGATGCAGAGTCAAATGACCAGAACTCCAAGAACATCATAAAGAAAAAAATATTTTGGAAAGCTTTAGACCTAAGATTAATACAATAAGAAACAAAGACGAAGTTTGCTCCCTATCTCCTGTCAAGATGCGATGAGTTAAAAATGCATTGAACATAGACAATATGGGAATTTGTTTTCCTGGACTATGTATATTTGTTATAAGGAGTTTTCTTTTTTTCTTTTCTTATTGGAGAAAGGAGTGAGAGAGAAAATAAATGCTTACAAAAATTTTTAAAAGAAAATAAACTCCATAACACATAATTATGTTAACATATTAGTAAATTAGCAATATTGATAATAAGTATAATGGTGTTGTAAATGTATTAATAACATATTATAACATAATGTTTTCATTATGTCAGTCTATATTAATATAAGGAATCATTTCAATAATAGACAAATGTCCTATTACTTCTAGCCACAGAGGCTAGAACTCAGGCCAAGAGGCTCCATGATCTCTTCATTTCACACCTTCCATTACTGAAAGCTGAAAGCATGATTAGCTTCCTCATGGGAGTTGTTATATTCATTTACTCATTACTCCTTTACTGTCTCCCCTTCCAAATATATCCTTCTCCTTTTCTGTACATCATCTCCTGAGGGTCAGACTCTCCAGGTTGTTCAAGACGACGGTTATCAAGTCCCACTATCTTAACGTGCTAATGAGATAGGGAAATAAGAACCCCTTCTAGTCTTCCTTAGAGCCCTCCCAAGGACCTTTCCACAGTTTCTAGCCAGGGCTATCTGAAGACAATAAATAATTACTATTACTATAAATAATAAATAATTAGGTCTTTCTATCATTCTGTATTTTCTCCTACAATCTGTTGTTGTTCCCTTAATTTTCAATGATAATCAATAACATCAAGCAGTGGTGTCTGGACTCCTACATAAATTTAAGCCAGGCATAGTTGCGTAAATGCATAGTTGCATCAGCTTCACTCTCTCTTCCAGAGTCATTGAAGTCCAATGGCAAGACAAGTCAGGATGATTGGCAATGATGTGGAATGGAGCAGATGACCTTGGTATCTTCCATATCTGGCCAAGTTCTAAGCACTCCATAGCACCTGGTTCACCTGCCTTCATGACCACTGCAACAAATCATTCTCCTCTGCCCATTCTGCTGGGAGAAATCTTCATATGTTTGGGGTAGACATCCTCCAACTCACTGATGGTTTTGAGACATCCTCATCTACTGAAATGGTTTTACCAGTGTGGCCACTCCATGTGCTACAGCTTCTTGGAGCCACACGTGAGAATTGGGTGAAAAGTAGACACCCTGAAAAGGGCTCAGCAAGTCCTCACACCAGAGGTGCTAGTGTTCTATGATAAACACCCCAACCCACTCTTTTAGAAATCAAAATTCTGAATCCCAGAGAGATCACAACTTATCCCAGGTCAAACAGCTAATAGTGGCAGAACTAAAACACAGATCTCCTAGCTTCATTTCTTTCAGTAAACCCACAAAATTTTGACCCCCCCAAAAAAGTTTTAAACATAATCAATCACAATAAAGCACCGAGGAAAATGTGACTGAAAATTTAAAAAAACACCACTTTTTGTGTTTTTTTAACTGAAAAAGAATTACTGCAATTAATCCTCAGAAAACAAAGACCTTCACATCAAGTCAATTCAAGAAACTTATTAAGCAAGCACAGGCGCTGAGGACACAATGGAACGCAGAAATTAGTCTTTGCCCCCAAGAAGCACACACAGTCTAATAGGAGAGACAACATGCAAGCAATTATGCACAAATAGGATGTTTACAAAATAAATTAGAAATAATCTCAGAGGGAAAGTGTTAAGATTAAGTGGGATAGTGAAAGACTTTAACCCAATTTCCTCCACCTTCTCCATCCATAATAGCAGAAAATAAAAATGGATGCTTAGATGGTGCTTTAAAGTGTACATAATGGCTTATTAGTGAGCCTCTCAGCAATCTTATGAGGTAGATGTTACAGGTATTTTTAACATAAGGAAAGTGAGGAGGCCACAGTCATGGGACAAATAAGCATTAGGAGCAAGACTTAAAGGGACATACATGAGTTAGCTTGATCCAACTCAATGTTAATTGTTAAATTTTCAGTGTTAAATATTTATACTTTGAAAATTAGCAAAAGTTTCAAATCAGAACTGAAAGAGTAACAGATAAAATATTAATTATGCAGGTTAAACTGAAAAGGCTGTTGTACATGTTTTTGCAGAGAGCCAGTCATTGAACATTTACCAGCACAGCCCTGACTTGAACACAGGCCTCCCCAACTCAACAACCAGCAACTTTATCCACTAGACCATGATGCCTTTCATAATTGATCTTCAGAAGAGTTCCTCCAGGGCACTGTATGATCCTTAAACTTAAAAAAAAAATTCCACATTTTCACCAAGGAACAATACTCTATTTGTTCCTAAGGCAGAAAAATGTAATGACACATTTTATGAACCAGTTTGTTTGTTTTTTTTTTTTTTCCAACCCAAAAGGGTGAAACTAAAAAGTGGTTTCTGCTGAACTTTCAGGTGCCCAGAAAATTAAATTTACCAGACAACTGATTCTTTGTGCTGAGCCCTCAGGCTGATTCCTTTAGGTTAACTGAGGTTTTTCTTGTATTCCAATAGCATTTAAACTGTAATATAGCTGAAAAAGAAAGCCTTCCCTGCCTGTTTTCACTTCAGTTAACCTCTATGACATAAACCTCCTTCGAAATAAGGAGAAAGATTTCTTGTTTATTTTATGTTATGGGTTTATTTGCTTTGCTTTTATTTTGTAAGCGGAAAAGGGTAATAAGATAATCAAGAGTTGGATAGAGTAGAAAGAATGCTGCATTTGGAGTCAGAGGACTTGAGTTCAAATTCTGATTCTACCTATTACCCTTGTGACTCTGGGCAAGTCACTTAAATTCTCTGGGTCTCAGCTTCTCTGTAAAATAAAAGGTTGAACTAGATGATCTCTAAACTTTATCCCAATTCTGTATCTATGAGGCTATAAGGCACAGTAGTGCTGGCTGGAGCAGTTTCAACTAAGCCCAGAGACTTAAAAATGAATGTATGGGGACAAACGACTTCTACGAAAAGACATGCATCACGCAGAAGTAGCCCTACTCAGGTGTGAATTTCTATTTCTGACTGTCTTTCTCTATCTCCATCTCTGTTCATTTCTATCTCTGTTTCTTTCCTTTCTCTCTTTCTCTGTCTCTCTGTCTGTCTCTCTCTCTGTCTGTCTCTCTCTGTCTCTCTGTCTCTCTCTGTCTGTCTCTCTCTTCTTCTTCTTCTTCTTCTCCCCACCTCAAAGAACTCACATTGTAATAGGGAAATGACAGATATAAAAGTATCTGTAACACAAAGAAAGATAAGTCAAGTGCAAAATCTGAAAGTGCAAAAAGGAATCAAGACCAAACACAGCTAATAAAAAGTTATTATCTAATCAGGGAAAGTAATCAAAAGGTAAAGAATGTCAGAGTTCTGGATGAAATAATTTTCTCTTAGCAAAAGATCTCAACCATTTCCCTCCTTCACAGAGTTATGAGAAGAGTGCTTTGAAATCTTAACAGGCTTTCTAGAAGCTATTGTTTAGTTCAAAGGTAAGCCACTGTTAAATCAGAAAGTACCACATCATTGTGCCATCATGCACTATATCATGTTTCTTAAAAAGAGATGAATAAATAAATAAAAATAAAATTTATTTTAATTTTTTTTAAAAGAACAATAAATATAAAAGCATCCAACTTCTAACTCTGCCAAATGAATAGCACAGCAAACCAACCATTCTTTTAGGCATACTAATGAGACTTTTTATTTTATTTGACCCTTAACTGTGGCAGAGAAAAAACTGCTTTAAGACAATAATTTCATTATGAAACACTCCATTAAGTTATTTGAAGAATTACAAAAAGAGATTAACGATTACAAGCCAATCACAAAGCACCTTGTATATTGTCTTTTTAAAAAAATGTTAGCCAAATTCCACATGATAATTGTGCAAAGAAGGAAAACCAATTTCTAAGCTACCAGCTGAGCCTGTTACATGAGAAGAGCACCCCAAGGCAACAGACTGAGAAAAGCCACAATCCTCAGAATCTTATCTCTGCAGCTAGTAGATTCTCATTGATTCTAACATCAAAAATGATTGTTGAAAGGTGAAAAATATTCAGTTGGCATTTCCCACACACATTTTTTCTATTCAAAAGAACTTTAGAACCATTCTAACTGGCTCTAATTCCCCTAGCTGAATTCCAGGACTGATTATCACCTCATCACAAGCTCAACGAGCCACAGCCAAATTCATCTTGGGGCATACACCTCAGTATAGCTTCAGCCCTCTTTAGAAGGGAGCTTTTCATGTGTGGAAGCTCAGCAGGAGTTAGGAACATAATGAAAATCTGGTTGTAAGAGGTGGCCTTTTTCACATTGCTGTGAATGATGTTTCTTTGAAATAGATCACCTTGTGCACTGGCAGACTTCGTTTTCTCTTCTGGAATAGAATTCAGTCTCTGAAAGATATTCCTGCCTCAGACACTGGGTGGTTTGACAAACTAATGCAGAATCGACAGCAACACCCACAAGGAATGCTGGAAGCTAGTCTTTCATAGCTTTTCAATGCTTCAACCTGGTAGTCTATAGCCTCTTTACCAATCTACTGTACCGACAACTAAGATCAGTATCCAACTGGGTAACCCCAAACTATGTGTCCCTTAGCCATAACTACCTGCTAGATATCCCTTCGTGGCTACTCCATCAGCATATTTGAATTACCATATCCAAAATGGAACTCATCATATTTCCCAAAAACCCTTAGGTCCCCAAAATCCTTTGTTGTTTGAAGGCATTATCAGTCTTCCAGGTTCCCAAGCTCAGGGACTTATTTTAATTTTCCCTCTTCCTGTCTCCCTTGTGTCACATCTCCAATCAATTGTCAAGTTTTAGATAAAGGGAGAGTTTCATTATCCCATTCACATAAAAATAATCACCACTGTTAGATAAGAACCCTTCTGAAGCCAGGCAATCAGACACAGGTGTGAGCAGGACAAAGTCGATGTATGCGAAATGTGACTATTACCTAAGGAAATGGGAGAGGAAATAGTTATCTCAGAACTAAGTCTAGTACTAAAGAGATAGAAGTGGGCTTATGTAGAGCTACACCTTGAGGCCTTGATGCAAGCAAGGGAAGAAAGAAAAGATTGGACTGAGAGACATATCAAGGAGGACATAGGCTCTACATACTTCTGGGAGTATACCAATTTCAATCACACCAGTGTACCCACCTACTCAAGGTTTGAGGGAAATCCTGAGAAAAAAGTCTTTTCCCCCAATCTCCTTTCTGGGTGCTTATCTATTTACAGATACTAGAATATAATCTGCCATTTCATTACCCAAACAATTCCAGTAACATGAATTTTTGCCTCAACCACAGGGAGGTCAGGAGTTAACTAGATATAAATTTAAATTTAAGCAGAGAGCCCATTTTCCACCTAAATGTGAGGAAGTTTTCTAACTGGACGTTTAGAGTGCTTATGACTGGACTCATAACTTTTCACCTGAAAGTCACTCCCTAAAGCCACAGAGGAAAGAACACTATATTCTCTTTAGACTTAAAATGCGTTAATTATTGTAAGAGTTAGATTAGTTCCACAGTATCTCTCCTCTCCTTTTTCTCATAGCCACTATCCTGGTTAGATGCTCTTTCGCCCCAAACTTTTGTGCAGTAGATTCTTAATTCCTTTTCCTGATTCTAGTTTCTCATCCTTTCCATCATCCCTCCACAGAGCTGCCAATTTAGTATTCCTAAGGCACACCCCTGCTCAGAATGCTTCAGTAACTCCCTATCTCCTCTAGAATAGAACACAAATTACTTAATTTGGTATTTAAACCCTTTCATGGTTTGGCATGATTTCTGATTTATTTCTACCTTTTCTGATTTATTTCATGTTATTCCACAAACTCTAATTTCCAGAAAAAAAAAAAAAAACTGGCCTACTGGTTGTTCTGGGAACTCAGAATTCCATTTCACATCAGCATACCCTTGATTAAGTCATCTTCCTGGACTTGGATGCACTGTGAGCTCCTAGTTTCCTTTAAGGCTTACGCTCAGGCATTACCTCCAACTGAAGGCTTTCCTTGCACACGTGCACATGCGCCTGCTCACGTGCGCAAGCACACACACACATACACACACGCACAAACACACACTATTAGAACT
Organism: Bettongia penicillata ogilbyi; assembly: GCA_023548195.1. Classification (NCBI taxonomy): domain Eukaryota; kingdom Metazoa; phylum Chordata; class Mammalia; order Diprotodontia; family Potoroidae; genus Bettongia; species Bettongia penicillata. Next base: position 2,606,078 of record JAJHZJ010000122.1, read on the forward strand.
CTCCCACCTTGCACTTCAGGACTTACTATCTCACTTAGTTTACTATCACTACAAGAAGGTTGTAACTGAAAATAGAAATGGAGGCTATTCATGCCGCATTCACCCAGATTTTCTTTTCTCTTTCTTTCTCTTTTCAATGCCATTTCTTTGTAGAAAAAAAAAATGTCAGATTAGACAAACTCCTAGGATTGGTGCCTATTTGCAAGATATCACTAGAAAATGGACATCTCTGAGGAATTTCTCAAGATTGTTATTCCTCTCAGGAGATGCCCATTGACCTCCTCTATACACTTAAGTACAACGATTTCTGGCTTTTAGAAAGGAGTTGTCCACAGCTCCTAGATAGGCTGTGAATAAAGCCTGGTCAAATTAACCCAGCACTTTACAACCACTGAAGCAGTGGAAGAGATATGAAGAGTTAAGAAGAGGTTTCCTTTCTTTCTTTATTTTTTTTAATTTCCCTGCCATTAGTTTACAAACGGGAGCTTTTAACAAAATGCCTATGCCTGCCAACATTTTGTCTAGAGAGAGCTGGCTCTTTTCCACCTACCTAGTTACTGAACAGACCAACCCAGAGTTGATATCTGAAGTGCATATCATCAGTGGGATGACTAATCATGATGTAGTTTTCATCTTTCTGACCTTGGTGTTTTATGATGACTGGTCCAGGCATTTGAATTCCCAGCTGGAGGTTGGAAAGCTACAAAGAGTCTGTGGTGAATTCTGCATATCTTAAGAGCTTTAGTTTAAAGCCTGGACAGAGACACACAAGGAACAGGGTGCCCTGAGGCTGAGTAAAGTAATTGTTTTCACTGTTTAAAACCAAGAACCTTCTGATTATTCACAGACAGGTATGACAGATAGAAGCCAAGGAGAGATCATGTCTATCCATTTCTTCCTGCCTTTCCCACATGATTATGAGTCATTGTCTTAAGTGTCCGAAGATGGGCTAAAGAGATCACTGAAGAAAACTTGGCAATAGAATATAAGATAAATTTGCATACCACATATGTCTCTGTAAATCCACTGTTGTTCTAATTTGTTCTGGTTAATTTAACTCCAGTTACAGCCTGGTGAGCCATTAACTCCTACTTTCTTATCCGAACTGAAAACCATACTTTCCCAAGGGTAACTGGAGTTCAAGAAAGCAGTCGTGTCCTGAAGATAGCCTCACACAAAAGAAGGTGTCCTCTGGAGCTATTTATCCATAACACCCTATCACTTCCTGCTGTCATCTCAATTTTGAGGGGGAAACTTTCTAGTCCCTCACTTCTAAGTAAGTATAAATAGTTCTGTATCACCCCTTTGTTTCTATAGAAACCATGGCACTGAAAATAATAATGATATCCTCCCTTTGTTTAATCATTTTTTATCATTTATAGAACTTTTCTTCCTGCTTTCTTTCTAAATCAAAATAACTAAGGCAATGCAAGGATAGAGATTATCCATTATCTTGCCTTTTGCTCCTCCATCACAAAATGGATCCATATTATGCATTTTTCTGTCATTCTCAAATACCTAAGTGTTCTCCCTTCCTAAAAGTTAACTTTTAAAGACCTAAACAAAACTCTCACTATTAATGCAGCCTAAAAACTGTTCTATAATTTGTCATCTTAGAGAGAGTTTCCCAAGGCAGTGGAAAGTGAAATGACACGGGAAAATTTATACAATCAGTAGGTATGAGAGGTTGGACTTGAACTCAGATCTCCTGGAATCTGAGGCAGCATTCCCTCCCATGACTTCCCACAGCTGCTCTTCCTTCCTCACTTGTCCCTATACAGAGCCAACATAGGAGATTGGAGATTAGGCAAAGGGACAGCCTAAAACTTGGTCAGTCAGTCATAAACATTTATTAAGCACCTACTATATGCCAAACACTATGCTAAACCCTGGGGATACAGAGAAAGATAAAAGACTTGCACTGAAGGAACTCATAGTTTATTGGGGGAGACGATATGTAAAAAACAACAAACCAACAAGGTATATACAGGACAAATAGAAAATTATGTTTGTCCTTTGTTGCCCAAGAAGATCATGCCATCAGAGAAATGATGACATGACTTCATTTTGAGTGAGGGAGGGCTGTGCAGGTCACCAGCCTCACTTCTCCTCCAGAGCCATCTGAATCCAGTGACCAGACATTCCTCAGGATGACCGGACATGACCCAAGGTGCACTGGGAGATCTTGGGCCCTTTAGGCCAATGTCTTTGCAAGTACTCACTTAGGGTGAGGCAACACCCATTCATTGAATAGGCCTGTTTAAGAGGTAGCCAGGGCATGGCCCCTTTAATGAGGCGAGGGAAAAGAAAGATATCAGGCTGGGAGGGAAAGAGCAACAGTTACTATTGATAATAATCAATAATAATCAGGAAATAATCGACACAGGGAAGGCACTAGAATTAAAGGGGTTTGGGAAAGGCTTCCTCTAGAAGGTGGGACTTGAAAGCCTGGAGGGTCAGGAAGTGGAAATGAGGAGCGAGAGCATTCCAAGCATAAGCATTTAAAAGTACTAGACCTTTCTTTTTATATATTTTCTTTTTAATTTATAGAATAAAAAAAGCATTTTCATAACACAGTATAAAAAAACCAATTGTACAGGAAACTGCAACTTCATTACATACAACTTACTATTCCTTTAAAATATACAATAAAGATCATATAAATTTCTTTTTTTTTCTTTTCTTTTCTTTCCTCCCCAGCACCCTAGAGATGGCTATCATTAGACAAAAATGTATGTGTACATTTGTATATATGTATGTATGTATGTAAAATTGTTCTATGCATACTTCTATTTATCAGTTCATTCTCTGGATGCAGATAGCATCTTCTTTCATAGGTCCTCTGTGGTTAATTGGGGTATTTATAAGTCAAAAATGACTTAGTAATTCAAAGGTGTTCTTAAAACAACCATACTTTTACTGTATACAGTGTTCTCTTGGTTCTGCTTATTTTACTCTTCATTATTTCATGCAAGTCTCTTGATGTTTTTCTAAGACCATCAAGCTCATCATTTCTTATAACACAATCGTATTCCATCACAATCAAATACCACAACTGGTTCAGCCAAAAATACTATGCCTTTCTATTCATAGCTTGTCACTCAGAATTCATGTTGCAGTTGAAAATGAGTTAATCTTTGTAGCTTTTCTAAAACCCCAGCACTACCGAATTTTAGTGGTAAGTGAACACATTCCTAAGTTGCTCAGTGGAATTATCTGTCAAATCAACAATAGCAACAGAAAATCAAAAACAAAAGCTGGTGGTTTTTATAATCATGTCCCTGAGAACTGCTTTGTTATAGAAGTCTCTGGGTGCTAGCACAGGCTATAATCCTCTCATTTATTTCTCCTCTTCTTTGTTTTATTCTCAGAGAATCCTAGAAGAGTAGCAGTGAAAAGGACTTAGAAATCCTTTAATCCAATCTCCTTCCATTTGAAGATGAAGAAACTGATGCTCAAATAGGTTTAGGGATTTATTTTCCAGATCCAAAAAAGAAGAGCTGGGATATGAACACAGTTCTTGACTCCTGGCCCAGAATTCTTAATCTTACCATGCCATGCCTTATGCAGTTTTTTGCCAAAATGGTGAACTCATTTAATTCCATGGTACACAATTTCTAATCCTCAAGAATATGGTAACGATAGACAATTATTCCAAATTTTGGTAGCTATAAACATGAGCAGGTTCAATAATGTTTTTTCAATTTATTTTCAATTTGTGGAATAAAACAAGCATTTATATACCATAATAAAAAAAGATGATTTCACATGAAACTGCAAATTTATTATGCACAATTTGGAATTCCTTTTAAATATACAATAAAGTTAACATATACATTTCTATTTTTTTCTTCCTTTCTCTTACCCTGCTAATAACAGCTTTAACAAATTAAACGTATGAAGAATTTAATGAGTACTTCCTGTATGTTTAACACTGTACTACCTGCGGCAAAGGATTTAGGGACACTACATGCCAGAGTCTTGGCCCTTATGATGTTAAGAAGCTTATAGCTTTATTGAGATTATAAAACTTATTCACATAAAATAGAAGAATATAAGTGAGTTTAAAACTAAATGCTTAGGGGGATATAATCAGGAGTCAATTAATGATATAAATAGGAAGGAGAAGAGAACATACTGGCCCAAGTTTTCAGAAAAGACTTTATGGAAGGAATTAAAATTGAAATAAGACATGGAGCCCTTATTAAGTGACTACTGTTCGCTGGGATACAAATTGAAGCAAAAAGAAAGGCTGTCTCTGCCCTCAAGCAGCTTATGTTCTAATAGAAGAAGACAACATGAAAGATGTAACTGAAATATGGGAGAGCATGATGGGAAGTACTGAGAGTCAGAAGTAGAGGATGCTAAATAAAGCATGGCCAGCTTTTCCCATCCCCAAAATGGAGGGTCCGGGAAGAACTCACCAAGGCAAGGTGGGGGGAGGATGGAGAAGTGGAGGGATGTTCCATAGCAAGAAGGCTTCAAATGCTGAGAGAAGTCCCAAGGTGAGAGGTTAGCTGAGGTGTGGTGGCAAGATGTAGAGCCAGCATGATGGAAAATGCCATCCATGTCCAGAAAAGGAATTGATGGAGTCTGAGTGAAGATAAAAGCAAATTATTTTCATTTTGGACTTTTTTCTTTTTTACAAACCAGAGTTACATTTATTGCTTTATTCATTATCTAGACACAAGAAAGTCATGTAGAAAGCGTCAACAATTGAGATAAAACTTGATAACATGACTACTGGAAATATGTTTTACATGATTACACGTATATAACCTATATTTGTCATCTTGGAAAGAGGGGAAGAGAGAGAAGGAGAGAGAAAATTTTGGAACTCAAAATTTTATTAAAAATGAAGTTAAAAAATGAAATGCAGAGTCAGAAACAGAACCTGGAAGGAAAATTGGAGGATTAGAAAAGAGCCCAATGGGCTAAGATACCAGTCCAAATCCAATAAGGTATGTTTCAATATGGATAATATAAAGTATCATCCTGAGTTTTTAAAAATCAGCATCACTGGTACCATGTAGATGAGGTGATATATCTGGTCTAAAAATGTTCTGGGGATTTTATTAGACTGCAAACTCACTGTGCATCCACAGCTTGATGTAGCTGCTGAAAGAGCTGATAGGATCTCAGGATGCACTAACAATGACATAGCATGCAAAACCAGAGAAATTACAGTGCCTCTATCCTCTGTTTTCATACGACACATCTAGAATATTGACTTCATTGTCAAGAATATTTTATTTATTTCTGTGCGCAGCAGTTGGTTAAAGAATTGGCATGCTGAAAGGCATAAGATCTTCTTATATGAAAATCAATTAAAGCTGAGGAGTCAAACTGATGGCCAGGGGGCAGCCAATTAAATATAACTGGGAATTGTTTAACATAATAAGTAGAAATTCTACATAGATGACATTAACTTGTGGTTTTCTAAGTAAATATGAGGCCCTCTAAGGATCCATTTTTATTTGACTTTGACACTTTGATCCTGGAGTAGAGACTAGAGTGAGCTAAAATGACTGTTTTCAAGTATTTGAAGATATGTACACAAAAATGGGATTTGATTTGTCGTGCTTGGTCCCAACGGAATAACTAAGAGCTGTGGGCAAATTGGCAAAGGCAAATTTAGGCTTGAGATAAGAAAACCTTCCTAGCCAAAACTTTCTAGCTAACCAAAAATGGAAAGATTTGTCTTGGGAGGTGGTGGGTTCCATCTCACTAGACTTTCTCACACAAAACTATATGAAATGAATAAGCAACATTAGCAAATTCACTTGCAGACTACAGATAGACATGTTCTGGTATGACTAGGTATGAGATGGACTAGGTTTTTAAGGTTCCATCCAACTCTAAGATTCTAGCCTTGAAAGTAGGAGGAGAAGGGAGGAGGTCATTTCTGTCTGGGGAATAGTGCCTGTAAAGGTACAAAGTAATCCATGTAGCTAAAGCTAGTAGTGCATACAAAGGAAATCCAGCTAATGGGAACAGACAGTTTACAATGTGGAATAGATGATATGCTGAGGTGAATTATCATTGAAAGTTTTGATGGTCAGGATGAAAGATTTGGATTTGATTTGACATAATAGGTAACAGCTAGTCGTTATGGGTTCTTGAGCTGAGGAATAATGTGATAAACATTTTAAGAACAATTCTCACTGTAGGATGATCTGAAATCAGAAAGGCTCTTGCATAAATTCAGTCATAAAGTATTAAAGGCCTAATTAGTGTGTTGACTACTTTCATAAATAGAAGATGATGGACGTGAGAGATTTTAAGAAGGGAGAATCAACATGATTAAATGGCACATTGGATAAAATGGGATAAAGAAACAATTCCAGATTATGGGCATGCATGACTGGAAAATGAACAATGATTAGATCACTGAAAGTTGGAAATGAAAGGATTTATCATTGCATCCCTAATGTGTGAGCGTCACATTATGGTGCTAAGGTGCTGCTTCACCAAATATTCCTTGGTGCCATGAAAAGTGATGGAATAATAAAGTAGACAGACTATAGTAACATATTTAAAGGGTAACATAATAAATATTTTTTAGAAAAATGTCTTATGTTACTCCCCAGTTCAAGAACCTATGAACTCCCCATTTGTCTTCTGTATCCGATCAAGTCAAAATTCTTCATTCTAAAAGAATTTGAAATGTCTTACATTTCCCAAGAAAATTTGCTTTCTAATATTTTTCTCCTACTTTAACTCCACAAATTTTTCACATATGGTTATCAAATTCCTCATGAATTCATTAATTGATGCTCAGACTAAATATAGTATTCATTTAGATCATATTATTAGCCTACAGACTCTGCCAGAAAATGAACTTATCATAAAGGAAATCAAACTTAGCTCAATATTCCAAGAAAATATGATTTCATCTGGGTGGGGACTCACTCTGCTGATGCAGGTTGTAAAGTCTTCCATACCTTAACAAATAGTTTAATGAATTTCTGTGATCAAAAGTAGTCATCACTTGCTGAAGAATTCAGTCTGGTACTCAAAAGACATACACAGTCCATCCAGCTGAGCCTACATGCTTGGCACTACTTTTTAGAATTTGGGGTCTACTGACATGACAACCTGGGGTCACCTCACGGCCATGCTGGGAAATGTTTAACAAGTACTCTCAAAAAAAATGTACAGGCAACACACTTTTAAGTTATTCTGAATTATTGACACTTTCTACATTACTTTCTTGTGTCTAGACAATTAATAAAACAATAAATCAGGCTCTGGTTTGTAAAATTTGCTAATTTCTGAAGTATAAATGCTTATACTAAAAATTTAACAATGATTCTCCAGTTCAAACCAGTTCCTGCAATCATCTCCTCATCTCCTTGCCTCCATGAATTTATCAGAGAATGACTTTAGCAGAGAAAATTAAATTATTAAATACAATAAAATGTATGAAGTATCATACTGAATAAAAGTGTACCATGCATTAAGAAATTTTGTAATCTGAATTTACAAAGCAGATATACCACAAACTACTATTACACTTTTTGAACTATGTAAGGATCTATTTCAGAGTTCCTTTAATTCTCAAACTCCCATAGAGTATTTGTTTCCCTGTAGACTTTTGTAATTGCAGCAAATACAGGCTTGCTCTTCTCCCAATCCCTGCTCCCACTGGTGATCTGGATCCCTAATAATAGCTGACATTCTCCCTCTAAGGTTCTAGAGGACCCTAAAGGACTGAAGAGTGTCCTTCTGATACTATAGCTCATTAGCCCAACCCACTGTGCTCTTCCCAATAGCATTCACCCAGTCCATTAGTTCATTTGCTTTCTCAACAATATCAATTAACCGATTAACATCAAATATCTTTTAAAAGAAATATTTACTAAGACTATATAACACTATCTGAAGTACAAAAACTCTGAAAAGGGAGGACACTTTCCTCTCCCACCACCTAAGTCATTGGGAAGAGCAAGTTCAGATACAAAGTGGTTGCTATAAACATTCCTTCCACCAAGTTCACTCTTGGGTGTGACAAAGCAACAAACCAATCCATCACTTGAAAGAGTCCTTACTTGTAAGGAAGCTGCTGGGAAGATTCATTGCTGATCTGGGTCAATCTGGTTCTTAAGAGCTATGCTGACTTCTCATCTAGTTTAGCTTCAGCAGCTATTGGCAGGTTCTGTTATGACCCTCCAATGACCATTCTGTCTTAAAAACTGGGCTCTCCTTGCCCTGTCATATCCTCCTCTGCCTTTATACATTTATCTGACAGTGCTTGAAATGTCCTTGTTTGTCCTTCATTTTCAAAGACCAATGACATCATGGGGTGATGTCTTGACTTGCATGTGAACTGGACTTAAGTGAGGTAGAATTGCACAGTCATCAGCCCCATTCTCCCTTCCTGAGTCATGGAAGTCCAGTAACAAGACAAAAGGTGAGGGCCCAGGATGCAGTAGATGACCTTGGCATCTTCAATGTCTGACCAAGCTCTAAACGCTCCGCCAGGGCCTGCTTCAGCTTCCTTCATAGCTGTTGGAACAAATTGTTCTCATCTGCCCATTCTATTAGAGGAAGTCTTCAACATTTTCCTAACTCACTGATGGGCTTGAGACTGTTGGTTGAGCCCATCTACTGATATGGTTTTACCAGGGTATGGCTGTTATGAAAAGTGAGAGCTGGGTAAAAGGTGAACACTAAAAGTGGATGGGCAGCCCTGAGAAGGGCTCAGCAAGCCCTCCCATCAGAGGAGCTAGTTTTCCCTGAAGACCCATAGATTTATGGAATAGTATCTTGCTGAATGAAGATCAATCTGTATTGAAAATGAGGGCTGTCTAAAATAGGAGTTAGTTTACAAAAATGTGATTCACAAGTTTGTAAAGCACAGCACTCTGGTATTCAGATACTTCAATGCATGAGATTGGGGGGAGCGTGGAAGATCACTTAGAGAAGCTTAAAAAAATGTACTTAATGGAAAAAATAAGTTACATAATGAAATAGTTTATCATAAACATATGCCTCTTAGTGCTAACCTACAGTTCTTTCTTTTGTGTTCTTGCCAGTATTCCTCTGAGTAAAATTAAATTCTTGTTTCATTTTGTGCCCAAATGGGGAGTAGTACAATATCACCAAATTAATTTTCATTTGGAAACCACAAAATAAGATCTGAATGTAGGTCTCCAGCACCTAAACAAGTACTAATCAAATGGGTCCCTCTTTCTCCTTAGGAAAATACACAACAGCAGCTCTGAAATTCCCCTTTCTTATCACAATCTCTTGTGCTTTCGATTCTCCCACAGTTTTCCCCTTCATGAACCTGTTCTTCACCTTCATTGCGACTTTTCTTTGTTTTTTCAATCTATTACCACCACAGAGGTTTTATTTCCCTCCCTTTGCAGTCACTTCAACAAAGTACTCTGTCTTCCAACTTTGAATCCCTTCCCCTTTTGCACTCTATGGTTTCAACCTTGTGAATCCCCAAGCCTGGGTGACCCCCACAGACCCCCTTCTCTGCTCTTGTTGCTGCCAAGTGCTGCTGGAGATAGGAAACCTTGCTGATTGGATCCATTACAAATTCATGTTATCTAACTTCAACTATTTGGCATGTAAAGATATTCACAACAACTTGGCACTAATCTACCTTTCCAGCTTTTAAATACTAACTTCTTTGAATCATTTCCAGTCAAATTGAATATTTTACTGTTCTTCATAGGACATTTGATTTCCCATCTCCCACTGGCTATTCCCCATGTGAATACACACCCCTGAACTGCTTAGTATACCTAATTTCCTTAAAAATTCAACTAAAAACACATCCTTCAATATGAGATCTTCCCCACAGGTACTGCTCCCTTCCCTCAAAAAAACTTGATTGTATAATTGGACCAGTTCACAATGGAGTGTGTATTTCTAATCCCCCAAATTGGCTTTGAACTCTCTATAAATGACTGGATACTGGATGGATTTTCTCCTCAGATAGTAAAGCTATTGCTAGAAACCATGGCAAATGGGGATGTGGTGAATTGAAAAAAAAAATTCCTCTTCCTCTCCCATCCCTGTAGGTAAGACGAAACCATTGGATTTTATTGAGTAGGGCAGACAAAATCAGACATGTGCTTTAGGAAAATCACTTTAGTGGTTGAATGGAGGATGGATTGGAGTAAGGAGAAACTTGAGATAGATAGACCCACCATAGAGGTGATAAGGGTCTGCATGACAGAGGTGGTAATGTTCAGTGGAAAGAAAGGTACATATCTGAGAGATGTGGCAAAGGTGAAATTGACATATCTTGGCAACAGATTGGATATTGGGGGAAGGATAAGATTATAAGGAATCCAGGATAATTTTTATGCTCTGAGTCTGAACAACTGGGAGGATATTATTACCCTCTATAATAATAGTGAAGGTCGAATAAGGGGAGAGTGTAGTGGCAAAAATAATGAGTTCTATTTTGGATATATTGAGTTTAATACTCCTACTAGATATCCAGTTTGAGATCTCTAAAAAAGAAGTAGGAGATATGAGATTGAAGGTTAGTAGAGAGATTGGAACAAGAAAGATAGATTTGATAATCATCAGCATAGGGGCATTATTAAATCCATGGGAGCTGATGAAATCACCAAGTGGAGGAGTAGTATCAAGGGAAAAGAGAAGATGGCCCTGGACAGAACAAAATCAACTCTAGTTATGAAAGTATGATCTGGAGGAGGAGCAAGTAAAAGAAAAGTAGGAGGGAAACCAGGAAAGAGTTGTGTCCCCAAAAGCTAGAGAGAACAGCATGTCAAAGAGGAGAGGGTGATCAGAAGTAGAAAAGGCTACAGAGAGAGAAAAGAGAAGGGAGACTGGGAAAAGACCTTTGGATTTGGCATCTAAGAGATCATTAGTACCTTTGGAGAGAACAGTTCTGGTCAGAAGTCAGACTGTAAGAGGTTAAGAGGAGAGTGACAAGGGAGAAAATGGAGGCACGTATTGTAGATTGCCTTTTTGAGGAGGTTAGCCACAAAGGGATGAAGAGATATATAGTGTGGTAATAGGGATAGAAGAACAAAGTTTTATTTTTCAGGATAGAGGGACATGGATATGTTTGTAGACAGCAAGGGAAATGCCAGTAGAGAAGGAGAGATTGAAAATAAGTAAAACAGGAGGGATAACAGAGGGGGCAATATGTTGGGGGGGACAGGATTAATGGGATTCCATTAGCTTTGACAAAGAGTAAGGTCATTTCATCATGTGAGTCAGAGGTAAAGGGAGAGAAAGTGTCAGAGGGCACCCGAGTGATGAGAGATGAGGAAGACAGAAGAAGAGGGAACTCATGACAAAGGATCTCATGTTTTTCTGTAAAATACAAGCTAAGGTTATCAGCTGACAGAGGTGGAGAGGAGACATGGGAGAATTTGAGGAGGGATAAAAACATAAATGACTAACTCATTTAAAAAATTAAAATGAGATATTAATAATGATGATGATGATACTAATAAAAGTAATTGAGTCCTTTTCTCTTGATAGAAGGGGCCACATAGATGAGATGTCTTCTGAAAAATTTGCAAACCTAAATAATGTCAGTTACTTAGATATTTCACAAGACGAACTACCACATAACTAAATAAAAGAAGTTAAGCAAAACTAACTGATATATCTGCCCCAAGTCAGACAGCCAATGGAGTACTTGCTCCGCACCTTCTAACTTTTCTAAGAAGAATGGAAAATATTTCATCATTCATTCTTTCAAATCAATACCGATCATTACATCAATCTGAATTCTAGTGCTTTTTTGACAAAACATATGGCCTTCAAGAGCTACAAATTGGAGGAGGGACCTAAACCTAGACATACGATTCAGCATCTTGAGTGAAGGAAGTCATGGTTCCTTTAGATCAACTAAGAGAAGATTTCCCAGTTTCTGTTGGTCCTAGGAGGTACCTTTCAGTTCTGAGAAGCCAAGAAGTGGGGAGCTAGGGCAGAGTCACAAGAAAATACAAGTTCAGAAATAGAAAGCAGATCAATCTAAATTTAGAAGCAATACAATGAGGAGCAAAGGAACACCAAGGGGCCTGCAGTCAATAGCCATGGGTCTAGGGCAGACCCAGTGGAGGAAGAGGTGATGTCACCACCAAGGCCTATTCCACCAAGAAATATTGACCTAGTTGAATGAAAATTAGGCAGGCCAGCCAGAAAAGAACAGAGAGGATGGGATCAGAGAGATACGGTTTTTAGAGGGGCAGAGCATAGAGATCTCTGCTAAAACCTGCCATGAGATCATCATTGGCTCAGATAGGGAAGAAAATCTTTCCCCATCCCTGGTAACTAGGTATGGAGGTAAAGATGAAGAGTCCCAAGATATATTCTTAAGTTATGATTTCAGGTCAGGGTGAAGTGGCCAAAGAAAGACCCCAGTAAGGAAGATTACTGTGGAAAAGGACCTGCCTGAACAGGTTTGCAATACATAGCTGTTGACTTATTTTATTCTGCAAGTTCTCAGTCCCTGGATATAGGACTGAGACGTGAAAACCTGGTCAGTCAAATCCATAGCAAAGCAGCAGTGAACCGAGTAGTGGCCTGGGTTCCAATTTGCTCTCATTAACATTTGGTAAATTCTAGATTCATTATTTCTAGCAGCTTAGATACTTTGGGGCATTTCTATTGCTATTTTTAAAAGAGATCATTAGGAGACTTTCCCCTAAAATCTTTCATTCTACCTTCTTTCCAAAAGCCTCTTTGTTTTTCTTGGTTAAGAGAAAGTACAGGGAATTGTGCCCTTATAATGACTTTACTCTCAATAGTATTATCATAACTCTATGCCTGGAAGGGACCTTAGAGGCCACAGAATCCAATCCTCTCCTTGTGGAAACTGAGGCACAGAGAAGTTAAAAGACTTTCCCAAGGTCACACAGCTAGTAAGTGCCTGAGACAGAATTAAAACACAGGTCTTCCTGACTCCAAGTATGGCGCTCCTGTTATCCCTGACCTTGATTTGCCAGAATGAACACTGTATTGGGAGTCAGAAGACCTCTATTCAGATTCTTCCACATCCATCTTCTCCTCCTTAATACCTGGACAAATTACTCATTTTTAAGGGTTGTTATGAGGAAAAAAAGGGAAGGAATTCCAGAAAACCTTGTAGCAGAAACTCAAAAGAAGATTCCAGCTGGGCTGAGCTTCAAACTGGCTCCTTAACAGTGAGAAGGCATCTAGGTGCTAGAGCTGACTACACTCCAGTGGATCCCTACTCTCTGGCCTCAGGCTGCATGGACCCACAATAACAAGCAATACTCCACTATTCTCTGTGTTCAGATTAACAAAAGGAGGGGAAATCAGGATTCACTATTTTGTTTTGTATGTGTGTGTGTGTTACATACATACATATATATATATACACACACATATATATACACACACATTACATAAATAAATTAATTAAAACATTTATATAATTAAAACACATGTGTGTGTGTGTGTGTGTGTGTGTGTGTGTGTGTGTGTGTGTGTGCATGTAGATCTTTGTTGATTTTACTCTGTAGGCTTGGGGCCAGTGTTGAGCTGAAGTGGGAGTGAACCAGAAAAGAGGAATTTGGACTACTGCAAGAAACAAAGAACTGAGGGAAGCAATCTGTCTACTACTCAATTTAGACAGAAAATAAATAATAGTGATGAGAGACTAGAAGTTAATTAATGATGAGGGAATAGCAGGGGGAAAGTATCTGACCTAATTTTTCCCAGACCTCTCTCTCTCACAGTTCCTGGCCTTTTTTCCTATGGAATCCTTTAGTCATTTGTTTCCTACACTGACTAAAATATTGTCTTCATACAGGGCAAAAAGTGCTTATTCATCTCTCTAAAATCACTAGCACATCTTCTTCCCATTCTCCTCTTTGATGAAGGTGTTCGGTTAAGTTACCAACAAGTATTTACTAAATACCACCTGTGTGCTAGGTACTGTGTGCTAGACACTAGCCTAGCCATGACTGAAATATCCCTGCCCTCAAGGAACTCACATTCAATCCAGAAAAACAACATGAAAATCGCTAATTAGACACAAAATAAATGCAAGGCATTTAATGGGGGAGGTCTCTGGAAGTTTGGGTAATTAGTAAAGGCTTCACGTAGGAAGTGATGCTTGAGCTTAATTTTGGAGGAATAAAGAGATCCTAAGAGATGTGGAGGAGATACATTCTAGGCATGAGGGACTCCAGACACAAAACCATGGAGATGGAGCATCATGTGTGAAGAAGAAATTGGTGCATGAAGGAGACTAACATACAATAAGGCTAGAAAGTGATGTCAGGGTCAATTTGTAGAGGAATTTAAAAGAGGTTATATCTACTCTAGCAACAAAAAAGGAGCTTATTATAGTTGATTATGCATGGGAGTCAGAACTTTGTTTAATGAAAATCACTTTAGTATCTATGTGAGGATGAATTAGAAAGGAGAGATACTTAAAGCAGAAAGACTAAGTAAGAAGTCAGTACAGTGACTTCGTCTTAGAAGAGGACCAAAATGACATCACCACTGTAAAGTGAAATTTCAATGTATCCGACTGTGGCTGATCAGACCAATGTGAGCTCGGAATGCTCTACCACAGCTTGGGCACGGATAGTCCATGTGAATATTTGGGGTGAATATCCCAAATTTGCATAGCCTGCATTTACTTTATGCTGTCTCACTTTTGCTTTGCTGAAACAGCACAGCACATTTACTTATGTGGGCACAACATGCTGAGCGGTCCTGTGCCAGTGTCTCCCACGTTGCACAGTCAAATCCAAAGTTCTTGAGAGAGACCTTGTATCGTTTCTTCTGGCCACCATGTGATCGCCTGCCCCATGCAAGTTCTCCATAAAATAGTCTTTTGGCAAGTGTACATTTGGCATTTGAACAATGTGGCCAGCCCATTGGAGTTGCACTCTCTGAAGCATAGTTTGAATACTTGCAGTTCAGCTTGAGCAAGGACTTCAGTGTCTGGTACCTTATCCTGCCAGGTGATCCTCAGAATCTTCCTAAGACAGTTGAAATGGAAATGATATAGTTTCCTGTCATGGCGCTGGTAGACTGTCCATGTTTCACAGGCATACAAAAATGAGGTCAGCACAACGGCTTTGTAGACCTTCAGTTTGGTAGTCAGTCTAATACCTCTTCTCTCCCAAACTTTTCTTTGGAGTTTCCCAAACACTGAGCTAGCTCTGGCAATGCATGTGTCAACCTCATTGTCAAAGTGTGCATCCCTGGAAAGCACACTACCAAGGTAAATGAACTTATCCACAGCATTCAAAACTTCTCCATTTGTTGTAACTGATAGTTTCACATATGGATGATGTGGTAGTGGCTGATGGAGCACCTCTGTTTTCCTGGTGTTAATAATTAGGTTAAAATTAGCACAGGCAGCAGAGAACTGATCCATACTTTGCTGCATCTCAGTTTCAGAGGCTGCATTGAGTGCACAATCATCTGCAAACAGAAAATGATGCACCAACACTCCCTCCACTTTGATGTTGGCTTGTAGCCTTTTCAAATTGAAGAACTTACCATCAGTAAGGTAATTGATCTTGATGTTGTGTTCATCCTTTATTGAAAGTGTTTGTCAACATGGCTGAAAACATCATGCTAAAAAGGATGGGACTAAGGACACAGCCCTGTTTCACTCCAAAGCACTTTTATGATTCCCTGAAAGCTATTTATGGACCAAAAACCTATGGTGCATCACAACTACTCAGTGCTGATGGAGCCACATTGATTAGTGATAAGGATATGATCCTAGAGAGAGGGGTTGAACACTTCCATAGTGTTCTCAACAGATCATTTTCAATCAGCTGAGGCCATTGACCATTTACCTCAGGTTGAAGTCCATCCCTCCTTAGTGGAACTTCCAACTGGAGAAGAGGTTTTGAGGGCCATTAGGCTCCTTTCATGTGGCAAAGCACCTGGTGCTGATTCTATTCCAGCTGAGATTTACAAGATCTCATACAAAAGCTGACAAATTTTCCAGGTTATATGGAAAGAGGAAGTTATCCCCCAGGAGTTCAAGGATGCCTCCATTGTCCATCTCTATAAGGGTAAAGGGAATAGATTATCCTCCCTCTTAGTCATTGCTGGAAAAATTCTTGCTAGAGTTCTTTTTAATAGGCTGATCCTTCACCTGGAAGATGGTCATATAACTGAGAGCCAGTGTGGCTTCAGAAAGGACCAAGGAACAGTCACTATGGTGTTTGCTGCCCGACAAACCCAGGAAAATACCAGGAGCAGAACAGAGGTCTGTACACAATGTTTGTGATCTGACCGAGGCCTTTGACACTGTGAGTTGTGAGGGCTTATGGAAAATTATGTCAAAATTTGGTTGCCCAGAGAAGTTCATCAATATTGTACATCAATTTCATGATGCCATGCTTGCTTGGGTTCTAAATAATAGACAAAGCTCTCGTGCCTTCCCAGTCACCAATGGAGTACATTATTCTAAGTTAGAAGTGATGATAGGTGGAACTAGGATGCTAACCTGTATGTATTCAAGAGAAGGGGATGGATGAGGGAGATGTGGAAGTAGAAATGACAAGTATAGTACTTAAAACTAAAGAGCAAAAAACACAGTCATTGAAAACCTTCATTTAATACAGAAGCTAGAAATCCCTAACCAATAATAATACAGATGGCAAAAACAATATTGATCTCTAAAACGACTCATCAAAGAGGAATAAGAAGACTTAGAAATTTTGAAAATTCTTTTGGAGTTTGATGGCATAAACCCAACTAGCATACCAAATAGCACATGCAATAACTATTATGAACAAATGCATTCTCCTATAACAACAACATAAAACATTTCAGGATCCATACACAACAGGATATACTGTATCCACTGCCATGGTGAGAAGCATAGGAGGGAATACTCCTAAGGACAAGTGTCATAAACTGTTAGGACAGAAGTAGTTTAGGAAAGCTATTAAAGACATCATTTTGAAGGTGGTACTTGAAGTGGAAAATCTGAATACTATGTCTCCCTGTTAAGGGGAATAAAAAGAAACATGTGGAATGGTACTTGAAAAAACCAATAGTATCAGAAATTACTGACATTCGAATAACAAGTGAAGGAGATGTAAGGTTAAGGTTATCCAAGGAGTCCAAGCAACACAATGAACAAAATAAAGAATTTCACATCACTGAAAAACTTTTCTAAGAAATCAGAGCAAGAGATTTCCCAAAAAAGGAGGGGGTAGAAAATTTCTGATAATCCTTCTGATCACACATAAGCTCAACACAATGAAAATGAAGCTTGCATTACCCTAGAAAGTATAACTAAGTTCTAATTAGTGTAAATAATAAATTCTCAGTTAAGTGACTACATTATTCAAATTGCACTGCTTATCTCCACTGGGACCAAGGACTTCACTGGATTCATTATTCACACTAGTTAGGACCTAACTACATACTAGTTGAGTGCCACTAATATATGGAAATACAGAAAGATTGCAACAAGTAAGGTGATTGAAATACTAGATACTTTGCAAATCTGGGAAGTGATGAGCCCATTTGGATAAGATTCATAATTATCGTCTGGAAAAAGAGTGATCTGGATGCTGATAAATCATAACAACACTCAGAGCTACTCTAGGGTATGAGGGGAGTTGGAAGAGGGAGGGGAAGGAGTAGAGAGTAGGGATGATAGTGGGGAGGCAATTTTGTTTCAGGTTCCCTGTTTATATAGACAATTGGATTAAAAATGTGTTACAAAATTCATACCCATGTAAAGTACACTGATTTATTCATGGATATTTAGGATAATGGGTAGAAAAAAGTACTTGCATATTTGTTTATTATCTATTCAGAGCTGTTGAAGACTCTCTGTAGCAGTGTCCATGTCAGGTGGATAGGGCTTCAAGCAGCTTTAAGCGGCCTAGAGTGGGGCATAAGTCAGTCTCAGAAGGTGATAGTTGGGGAGATTGGCTGTTACTTGGTCTCAGCAAGTGGGCAAGACTCCCAGCTACTGTGTCAAGATCCCATGATTAGTAGCAACAGGTGGATAGTATCTCCCAGGCATTCAGGCAGAGTAGCAGAGGCTACTGAGCTACTGAGACCTTCTCCTAAGGGGTGAAGCTAGGGACAGGGGCAAGGGGCCCCATTTTTCTGGTCTAAGGACTATTCTTTGCAACAAGGATCTGAACCAGGTGTTATAAAAGGATGTTAAAAACCTCAAAGAAGGAACAAAGAGTATATGGACTCTTCTTCCTGGTCCAGTGTAGAAGAAATACAAGAGAAAGAACATTTGAGCAGGTGTAAAGAATATAGTGTCTTCTGGAGGGAGTCAATTTACTGTTAGTGCAAGAAAACAGAAAGAGAAAAATGAAAAACATAAAGAAAAAATGAAATAGAAGATGAAGGGAATTTCTCTCGTGATTGAGCAGCAGGGTACAATTAAAATGTAGGACAAAAAGAGGCTAGGGAGTGAGAGTTTTGAATTATTTAGGGATGAGAGTACAGAAATAGTTTTCAAAGAAAGAAATATTTTTCTCCACAACAGATGAACTAGAAATCAGTGAACTAATGCTACAAATTTACTAACCATAATTGCTGATTATTTGAAGCTCTACCTTCCAAGTCCTATGATGGTGACATTTTTTGTAGTATTCCTCCTCCAAACAGTGAGAAGTTTAAAGTCAAAGGGACTGAATTCTAAGTTCCCAGAACTGGACTGAAATTTTACATGTCACCATCTCAGTAGTTGTATATCAAAATGATAGGAAAGTGAGATTTCCTACAGGTGGAACATACATTTAGCCGTACGTTGGGCCTCATGTTTGAGGTCTCAATCAGTCCAACGCTAAGATTTTGCCTGGGAACCCAGGTCTTCAACTTCAAACATAGTGTCTAATGTACTGGATGGGATGGTACTAGACCTTTGAATTCTCAGACTTTCTGGTTCCTGTATAATGTTTCTACAAAAATTCTAAAACATCTTGCAGTTTAAATAAAAAATAAGTTAAAGTTAATTACATGACTACCTAAAATTGGAGTCCATAAATTACGATAGATAAACTGGTCTGATCTTTTGGGTTTTTTTTTAAAATCTTGCTAGCCTTCTTGGTTCTAATCTCTCATTTTTTTCTTGATGGTTTGTGCCTGAAACTGACAAGTGTAACTAACTAACATCTACCCTTCTATGAATAATGGGCATGATTATTAGGATTAAATTCTTAAAATGCTTAGAACCAAGAGAACATCACTCATTGGTAGAAATGTTCTCTACTACATTTCCTAGAAATCTGTGTGTTTTACACAGAGGGTGATGACATCTTTGGTGTCTCTGGTCATATGAGAGAATAGAAAAAGACCTCATATAGTAGTAAAGCCATGAAGTTTGTAAACTTAGGAGATGAAGCTGGACCCCAATGACATCAAAGTCAAAGGAAGAGGTTTCAGACATTTTCTTAAATGTCCCTAAATTCCTAGGAAAGAAATTCAAAGGGGCAATTGGCACTGTACCCTGAACATTTACCATTAGGTCTTGGAAGTTACTGTTGCCTCCCACTATACTGCAAATCAGAGATTAAAGAGGAAATAGATTATGATTGCCTTAGAGGTCTAGGAGATTGATCCCCTTTAAGTCTAGGTTTCAAGAACGTTTTTACTATTTTAGTTTCTCCAATGTTCTTTGCATTGTTGTGATCCTTAATGAAGTGTTTTTTGCTATTGGACTTGGTTGGTTGGTTGGTTGTTGTCCTTCGTTCTCGAAGAGGACCAAAATGACATCACCATGATAAACTCAAGTTGCATGCTGTCCAGCTGTGGCTGATCAGACCAATATGAGCTCGGAATGTGCTACCACAGATTGGGCACAGATATTCGATGTGAATATTTGGGGTGGTTACTCCAAATTTGTGCATCCTACATTTACTTTGTGCTGTCTCAATTCTGCTTTGCTCATAGAGCACAGCACATTTTCTGATGTGGGTATACCATGCTGAGCAGTTCTGTGCCAGTGTCTCCCATGTCACACCGTCCAATCTAAAGTTCTTGAGAGAGACCTTGAGAGTATAGTTTCTTCTGGCCACCATGTGATCACCTGCCCTATGTAAGTTCTCCATAAAATAGTATTTTTGGCAAGCATACATTTTGCATTCAAACATGGCCAACGCATCAGAGTTGCACTTTTTAAAGCATAGTTTGAATGGTTGGCAGTTCAGCTCAAGCAAGGACAGTGTCTGGTACCTTATCCTGCCAGGTGAACCTCAGAATCTCCCTAAGACATTTCAAATGGAAGTGATTCAGTTTCCTGGCATGGCGCTGGTAGACTGTCCATGTTTCACAGGCCTACAACAATGAGGTCAGCACAACGGCTCAGTAGACCTTCAGTTTGGTAGTCAGTCTGATACCTCTTCTCTCCCAAACTTTTCTTTGGAGCCTCCCAAACACTGAGCTAGCTCTGGCAATGCATGTGTCAACCTCATTGTCAATGTGTACAGCCCTGGAAAGTACACTACCAACGTAAGTGAACTTATCCACAGCATTCAAAACTTCTCCATTTGTTGTAACTGATGGTTCCACATATGGATGATGTGGTAGTGGTTGATGGGGCACCTCTGTTTTGTTGGTGTTAATGACTAGGCCAAAATTAGCACAGGCAGCAGAGAATTGATCCATACTTTGCTGCATCTCAGCTTCAGAGGCTGCTATTGGACTTATGAGCCTCTTGTATGGTCTGGGATTAATAAACTGAATCATATGATTGATTACCCAAAACAATCATGCTGAGTATGAAGGGTTGTGAGGGAATGTTATACCTAGGAGCAACTAGGTAGTTCAGTGAACAGATCCCAGGGTTTAGAGTCAGTAAGACCTAAGTTCATAATCCTGACTCAGATAGTAACTTAGCTGTATGACCACACTAGCTAAGTCATTTCAGTTCTCTGTTTCTTCATCTGTAAAATAGGTATAATAACAGAACCTACTTCACAGGGAATATGCAATAGGGATATTGTTAGACTCAGATGTGTTAACATTTATGAAT
Source organism: Bettongia penicillata ogilbyi (assembly GCA_023548195.1). Taxonomy (NCBI): domain Eukaryota; kingdom Metazoa; phylum Chordata; class Mammalia; order Diprotodontia; family Potoroidae; genus Bettongia; species Bettongia penicillata. Next base: position 2,627,040 of record JAJHZJ010000122.1, read on the forward strand.
ACTATCTTTAGTTTTCGTTACATTCATAAATTGAAATTGATAACTGTGCAAATATAGTATTTATGCCCTCTAAGACAACCCCTTCTAGACTACTAGCTTTATTTAGTTGAACCAGGTAGATACAGGGTACCAAATATCTTAGTGAAACTTTGAGCTATTATAATATATATTGAACTCTCTCTATGCCTATCATTTTTAATATGTAGAAGAGTCAATCACAAAACTCTTTTAAAGCATAAAACCCAAATAAGACTTGTGGGACACATACTCATATACACATGTACATTGTTTTCAGTACATGAAAAAGACTAACTCAAACCCTTTTTTCAACCTTGAAAATATTTTATTAATATCACATATATGGACTTCACATCAAGAGTGAAGGTGGAGGAAGGGTGGAGAAAAGGAATAAGCATTTTTATACTGCCCACTGTGATACAGGTATTATGCTCTGTGCTTTTACAAATATTCTCATTTGACCCTCACAACAACCCTGAGAGATAGTTTCGATTACTATCCCTATTTTACAGTTGAGGAAGCTGAAACAAAAAGAAGTTAAGTGACTTGCTCAGAGTCAAACAATTAGTAAGGGTCAGAGGTTGAATCTACAGTCAGGTCATTCGGACTCTAGGTCCGACACTCCATCCACTACACCACCACCTGCCTAACCATACAATGCAGAATATACAAGTTCTCCCCTGGCACCCTTCCAATACCAGGAGAAAGCAAGGAAAGCCCTCCCAGCACCTTGGCTATACCTCCCAGGTTGAACTTTTGGGAGGACATAGACATGAGTTACAAAAGTTGGATGACCAGACATGGACAGTATGTGTTTTGCATCATTGGAGGCAATAAGATCACAGATGCATTTGCGTACTGGAGTACGTGAATACCAAAGGAAAGGAAAGATAGGAGAATATAAATAAAAAGAAAAGAGGAAAGATTCAATGACTCCATGTAAACAGGTGCTCAAGTATTTAAACCTCAGTCTAGCCTGTAGATAACCCAAGGTTGTCTCTCTCTTTCTTATCCTTTACACTTCCTAACATTTTTTTTCTGTTGCTGTTCTCATCATGATCATTTCAGAGCTTGTCAGTATCTCCACTTCAGGATGAAATCGAGGGAAAAAAGGAGGAAGTAAGACCATCTGTTTTTCAACTTAGCACATTTGTTGCAAGGTGGGAATGGGGCGGTGGAGATATTTTAATTATCTGTATTTGCTTCTTGCTGTGTATCTCTTCAGTGTGGGTGGACATTTTGTATACTAAATGTCCCTGCTTGTGTATACCAATTTGTAATGAGTACTGAAACTTTTGCACTCTGGAATAAACACCACTCAAATAATGAGGCAAGGGCCAGTAAATCCAGATGTGGGACAGAAAATGGTGAGTAAGAGAGGATGATGTGAGTGAGGAAAATAGTCCAGAAAAAAAAATCCCTGTTATTCTGAGAGCCAGGAGAGCGAGGAAGGCTTTACCTGGGATAGATAGGAGTCATTATTTTCTCAGGTAGTCAGGAGATCTCAGAGTTCTCTTTGAACTGGGTGGGGGGGGGGGGGAGAGATAATTATCTGCACCTGTAGGTGTCCAGGTTACTGGACAAAAAAAAAGATTCAAAACCAAAGCTTTCTAAGTAAAATGTATTTATTCAGGTACTCTATAAATACATGGATAGAGTAGCTGAATAAATAAATTTTATATAAATTATATAAATTTTATAATTTAATATAAGAGTAATATAATTTTAAAATTATATAAATTATATAAATTTTATATCAGTTATAAATAATTACTGATCAGTAAATAATTTGTACCCTAGAAAGTCTACATATCTGTGAGAAAGGTATTTTATTTTCTTTTATTGCACTCAAGACAACTGATGAGAATATGTTATGGTTGGTGACTTACTAGAAGAAAGATATAAGAAAGAGGAAAGTGATATGCCTGAGGCCATTGTCCCAATGAAATGGGCAATTCTCAAACAGAAAACTGTCTGGCCAAGTTTCTGCCTTGGCTACTTATTGATCACTTCCCATTACTAGCACCCAGGAGAACACACAGGGGGATTTCTTCTCTAAAGGCTATACTTTCTGGAATCTTTGGTCTTTCCCTTTTTTTCCTTCCAACTCTAAAAATCCATGCCCTATTTTACTTAATTTTTTCAAGAGAAATGTACTCTGAGAGAGTTGTTCGGGAATTTATTGGATAACATCTAGTGTCAAAACAAAATATGTCCAATGAGTGCTGGCATACCCTCACCTCTTAGTACTTTGGCAATAGAATATAAAGTCATTGTAAAGTGTGCATTCATAGTGTCAGGGATTCTCAAGGGACATATTAAGTTTTAGATACATTATATGTATGTACAAGGTCTAATGTTACTCAGTAAGTTTGGCAGTGTTCAAGAATTAATCAGTCTTTTCCAGGCTTTCTTTGTTTTACTGCCTTTCTATCTGAAATGTCCTAACTCCTTTCTCTCTAATTTACTCTACTTAATTCCCCCTACCTTTACCCTGGGACCAAGGCCAAGTGTTTGTATTCTCTCAGGTCACTGAACCCTGAAGAAGTTGCCTGGAGAAGGTTTCAGATCCATTCTTCAAATTCAGATTGAAACTGTTCTCCTCCCAGCCACCTGTAAAATGACTTGTCAGTGTCTTCTAATACTTCATGCAGTAAAGTTCCCTGAACTCACTTTCCTCCTGCTCTGGGCACATAAGACCCTGCTCTGCTTCCTCATAGAGATAGAGCTGAAAGGAACTTTGGAGGTCACCTAGTCCAAATGCATCATTTTACAGATTAAAAAAAACAAAACCTGAGGGCCTGAAAAGTAAAATAACATCTTCAAAGTCACACAGATAATGATGGGCACAGCAAGGACTGAAATCCAGATGCTGGCTCCAAATCCAGCGCTCTTTCCTAGTCATCATGTCATGCTTAGTTTTGCATCCGTAGCTTTCTAGTCTGTCTTTCTCTGTCTTTAGAACCTTGACCTATTCCCTGACTCTCTGCTCCCTCCCTCAGCTCATATAACCCATTTGTACTGGGTACACATTAGGATGTAAATAAATACTCATTAAACACATATACAGCACTGAAAATGTTCAGTCAGACATGTTTTAGTCTAGTCCTCAGCTCAACTTTATCAGACTGTTGTGATGTTGTTATTAAGTAATGTCCAACTCATCATTACCCCATATGGGGTTTTCTTGGCAAAGATACAGGATTGGTTTACCATTTCCTTTTTCAGTGAATTAAGACAAAAAGAGACTAGGTGATTTGTCCAAAGGTTTACAGCTAGTGAGTGTCCGAGGCTGAATTTAAACTCAGGTCTTCCTGACTCTAGACCTGGCATTCTATCTACTGATTCACCTAGCTGCCCTATCTTCTATCCTTATTCCATTCGAATCTATCTTTCCAATATGCACTCTGGTATCCCCATTTTATTGTTAACAAACCACTCTTCGTATTATATGATTTACACCCCCACCTAAAAAAAAAAAAACTTATATTTTTCCCCGCAGATAGTTTTCTTGAGAGCAGGGATTTTTTTTTCACTTCTCTATTTATATTCTCAGTGTCTTGCACAATGTGGCACATAGTAGGGGGTTTAAGAAATGTTTATTGAATTTAATGAACTTGTGATTTAATTGGTGTGAGAAATTCCTGGTATGTAATCTGCCATTGAAGATCAAGAACTTATCTTTAATTTCTAAACTTAAAGAACTTCCTTGGTGGCACTGAGAGGTTAAATGACTTATCCATAGTCATACAGCCTGATTAATAGAAGGTCCTTCCCTTCCCACCCAGGTATATGGTGGTTCCTTGTCCATTGTTACTCTCCCCAGTCCCCATTGAAGATGCTGGGACAACAACCGTTAGGAATATTTTAGATAAATCTTGCACCCTGGTGCAAAACTCAAGTAGTTCTGATCTATGTATGATTTTACTCACAGAATTGTTTGGAGGATCAGATAAAATGATAAATGTGAAAGATATTTGAAGATTTTAAAACATTTTACAAAAATAAGGTAGGGTACTCTTTCATTCAGCCCTACAGTTGAGTAGGGTCATGAGTGATACCCATCATGAGCTGTAGTTGAACAGGTTTGATGTAACCACAGTGAAAGAAAGAGTGTCTAGTTTAGAGACTGTAATGGTGTCACAGGCAGGAAGTTATTGCCCAAGGGCACACCAGAAACATGGTCAATAAGCCAAAGTCAAGAGCCAAGATACTGATTGTGTAGCTGAAAAGTCAAAGTTAAAACCAGGGACAGAACTACATGGGTGTCTCTAAGTGGTGGTGAACTGGTGCTATTATTTTTGATTATTATTTTGCAAATCTCTGTTTTGGACAATTAGATTTTTCTACTGTTCTTTCACAACATAGAAATGAAAGTATTAAAATATCAGTAAGTATAATTGAAATCAATATTCAGTTGAAATCATCTTAATATAATACTTGTTGCTATGGGTAGAATTACACTTAGAAGGTTTTTAGGAATGAACTCAGTGGCCTATGATGTAAGCTGAACCTTTTAAACTTTTCTGGCATGGGGGAAAGGAGAAACAGCTATTTCTGGTCATTTTGCCAACTGGTATTGTAGGCACTTGTCTGCCTTGCTTATTGGAGACTGTGTAGGCCTATTTATGCCTACAGGATCTGTGCTGGAGTTACAAGGAAGACAAGGAGAACAAGTAGATAAGGCTGCTAGGTAAGGTCACCTGACCATCATCAAGTAAACTGAGCAAATACCCATGATCCCAGGTCATTCATCAAAATGTTCAAGGGCATTAGAGAACTCTCTCCCCTGGTAAAATGCAAAAGGTATGTCAGTCAGGCTATGTGCTATCAGATATCATCTAACTGCACCACAGACATACTTAAGGTATCCTGGATGCTGCCAAAACAAAAGGTTGCTCTTTTATTGTCTGTACAAAGAATATCCTAAGTGATTGAAAAAATGCAATTGCAGTAAAACCTCTAGATCTATTTACTCATCTGTGTGCCTGCTGCACACTCCCCAGTAGAATATAAGCTCCTGGAGAACAGAAAATGCTGCCCATTTGTCTTTGTATCCTAGGTGTCTAGCACAGTGCTTTGAACATGGTAGACATCTTTAAAATGTTTGTCGAATTGAATATATGTTACACAACTTCTTATCAGTAAAACCAGAAGTTGTACCATTAAAAGTTTTGCCAAATGCATGTCTTGACCTGAGGTACTGGCATGGAATACACAAAACTATTTTAAACTATTTGCAATAATTAGAAATTATTAATTAATAATAAATACTATATACCTAAATAATTATTTATTAATTTCACTGTGCTAGGAAAAAGGTTAGAGAAGGGGCAATTCCTCCCTTCTCTTCAATCAAATAGTTTTCCCAATTGTCGAATAACATGATTCTGGATTTTGTAATATGAGATCCCATCCCCCATTAACTCCATAGCTTTGGGGTGGTTAAACAAAACTGTTCTTCCATTTAAAGAGACATTAAAGGCATAGCTAATTCCTTAGGTCTCAGGGTTAGCCAGACCTCATTACAAGGCAAAAAATATTCAGCTTGGAGTAGGGAGAGGAAGTTGGGGAGGGGGGAAAACACAGCAATCTTAAACTTTAACTCCATAGAGAACAAAAGAAATATTTCCTTGAGTTTCAGCTAAGGGATTCTCTGGTGTCCTGTCATATTCATTTCTCCTAGCTCTGAATGAAGATTTCCATGCCTGAGGCACATTGATTACAGAAAAATAGTCAGCTTTATTCAGTTCATACTAAGAAAAAATACTCATTATACAATTGTCTCAGTTCAGTGCTTTCCTTGATGTTCTGATCAAACCTCTAAGCTGAAACATTGGCTGAAATAACCTAGATTGTGTCTACAAAACAAAGCTGTTTTCATCTATCTCTTCTTTCTATCCAAACATTTCTTTTCTCCTTTCCCCCTGCCATTCTGTGCACATCCACAGAGCACTCTTGCTGATCAGTGAGCAAACAGACATCTTGGATAGCCTTTGAAAAGACACTTTTCTCATCTCTGCTCTGAGTCTGCAGTGCCTGACCTCAATGCTCCGAGAGCAAGTGGACCTAACATGCTACCTCTACATCACAGCCTTCTTCTTCCCCTTTCTCTTCTTCAACCCTAACTTCTTCTGTTCCCAGCTAGAGGGATGTATCTCTCACTTCATAATCCTAAAGCAATCATTATTTACTTATCTCTTCAGTCTCTTATAGTATAGAGAAAATAAATTACATTTTAAGTCTGTTTCTATACTAAACTCTCTTCTCTCCTTTCCTCTTCACCTTGTTTTGTGGAAGCATAATAAGTTTTAACATCTTCAGTTTTATGACCAGAGACGTTAGTTGTCTCTACTTTCCTAAGGCTATAAAGATCTAGAAGGAAAATAACAGATTGACCATTTGTAAAACAGCTAGGTAGTGCAGTGGAGAATGTTGACCTGGATTTAATTTGGACAAAGGCTACTTGTTGGAGCTGATTTTAATTTGCTCAGGGGGTAGCAGAATGATAGTGTCTTCCAAAAAAGTTAAGTGATCCAGCTAAGTATCATGGACCCAAAGCCTCATCAGATGGTTGTTTTTTCACCATTTCTCTCATTTCAAGATATTTCTCATGGACAGTCTAGCTTAGCTCAGGCTTCTCTCTCTCTCTCTCTCTCTCTCTCTCTCTCTCTCTCTCTCTCTCTCTCTCTCTCTCTCTCTCTGTCTTTTTATTTGTTTCAGTTTTCTACAGTCACTTCTATAAGTTACAGATTTTCTCCCCCTCCCTCTACCTTCCTTCCCTGAGAAAGAGTGCAATTTTATATGAGTTCTACACATACATGCTTATTAAGTACATTTTCACATTGGTTGTGTTGCACAGAAGAATTAAAATGAATGGGAGAAACCATGAGAAAAAAACAAAACAAAATGAAACAAAACATAACACAGGAAAAACAGGAGAAATCTGCTTCATTCTGCAATCCAATTCCATAGTTCTTTCTCTAAATGTGGAAGGCATTTTGCCTTAAACGTCCATTGGGAATGTTTTAGGTCCTTGCATCACTGCGAAGGGCTAAGTCTACCAGAAAAGTTCCTCACACACTGTGGTTGTTACTGTGTACAAGTTCTCCTGGTTCTGCTCCTTTCACTCAGTATCAATTCATATAAGCCCTCCAGACCTCTCTGAAGTCCTCCTTCATCACTTCTTATAGCAAAATAGGATTCCATTACATTCATATACCACAACTTGTTCAGCCATTCCCCAGTTGATAGACATCCCCTTGATTTCCAGTTTTTGGCCACCACAAAGAGAGCTGCTATAAATATTTTTGTACATGTGGGACCCTTTCCCATTTTTATGATACTCATGACTTCTTAACTAATGATTCTTCTTTTGGGGTCTGTCAAGAATAAGCCAACTGCATAAGCCCATCCGATGGGGAGACAGACTTACTAGCATAAATAAGTCAAAGGAATGAGTCTGGTTATATCACAAGATCAAAAATTTATGCATTACAGTCTCTTCAATATCTCATAGCATGGAGACGATGTGTATCTTAACTCTTTTCTGGATTAAACTTTGTCACCTACAATTTGAGAAGCTTGCTCAAGGTCTCAGAATAAAATGCTACTGGCAGAGCCAGGGATACAATTGATAGTTTCTGTGCTCAGTTCTATAAATACAGCTTATCACAGGATCGAAGTTGACTTGCTTATAGGTCCAACCGCATCTTTTATGGAAAATCTAGGCCTTCACTTGTATTTCTTCTATAGATTAATTCTTGTCCTTGAGACAAATTAAAAGCCCAATAGATAGTTTCTGGGTAATTGATAGACAATTTATTAACTAGGCTAACAAATAATCAACAAATTGATGGTCACTTTCTCTGGGTAACCAAAGACAAAACCATGGATATCCCTGAATACTTAAATACCTTTGGAAAAGGAGTTGACCCTGACAGGTGAAAATCAACCCTGGATGGTGAACAATTAATGAGGAGTTGGACATATTAATGAGGAGGTGGGCTAAAAAGCTTTAGCTCCTCCTGCAGAGAACATAACTTAATCATGAGACTTAGCTGCCTCCAGTAATCTGGATAAAGGAATCCATTTCTACCCAAATCATTTTGGTTGATTTTCTCCTTCATGAGCTGAGTTCCTCTAGACTGTAAAGAAGAGGGGTAAAGTCAGGGTCTTAATGCTTTAGGCCAGGAATGATCCTAGGTTAGATTCTATTTATACTATAAACAAAAGTAAGGTCCTCTGGGTGGATAGGGTCCTGCCCACAATCAGTTGTGGAGTGTGTACCCTGAGAATTAGGCCAATCTTTTCTATCAGCCTTATCCTCCAGAGACTGGATGAATGACCAATCATTCATGAATGAGGAAATAGAAAGGAAAATCTTCAGTCCTGATTCAATAATTGGTTACTAACATAATAGAAAAATAATAACTTCTCTCATACTTTTGCTTTTTGCAGCACCTAACAGTAATGCAACAGAATTCCCTCCAGCTGTGGCACAAGCAGTCATGTAGGAAGAACACACACCAGCCTGACCTCGTTTAGTCTATGGACTGTTACATTCAAAGTTACTGTGAACTGAGAAGGGGAGAGATCCACAAACTTGGCATGTGACAATTCCACTTGAATGTTTCTCTGGATCCATGACCTCACAAGTATGAGTAGTCACCCTACCCAGATACCTTCTGAAGCATGCATGTATTCTCATCCTGTATGATTTTTGCCCATATATTCCCTTAAATCCTATACAGAGGATCTGAGATGAGACACCTCAGACACTTGACACTCACTAGCTGTGTGACCTTGGGCAAGTCACTTAACCCCAATTGCCTCATCCCAAGTCATCTCCAGTCATCCTGATAAATATCTGGTCACTGGATTCAGATGGCGCTGGAGGAGAAGTGAGGCTGGTGACCTGCACAGCCCTCCCTCACTCAAAACAAAGTCAAGCGCAAGTCATGTCATTTCTCTGATGACATGACCTTCTTCAGCAATGGACAAACACACACACACATTGAGCAGTTAGCTTTTTTTTTAAATATAGCAACCCTAATGTGTCTTAATAAGCCACAGTCATTTTTTTCTAATTTAATAGTGTATTTAAGCAATGGATGGAAGGAAACTGTTAAGCAAATCCATATGTATCATTCACAGAAGAAGAAAAGGATAAGAATAGATATAGTAAAGTTGAGAGCAGTAGGAAGGAAAAGAAGCAGAAAATTGAAAAGGATGAAAGATTCCTGGTAAAATACTTCGTGCTAGAGGAAGGCGTTCCATTTCTCTAATTTCATCCTTCTCCAGGGGCTACTTTCCAAGAAGCATGCTTCTCCTGCCCCTTCCTTTACAGAAGTGAAGGATTTTTGATTAACTTCAGTGGTGGTCTCTTGGAAGATCCTCCATTAGATCATTATATTTCTGGTCCCTTTGGGCAAAGACATCTGTATGATTAAATGGGAAAGGCTCAGATTACTCCAACAATATTCATTTGTGTTGTTCCCATTTCTGCCATGCTGCCTTTTGAGCTGGTGTGCCTCTGACATCAGCTCCAAAAGAGGTGGATACGTTTAATAGGAGCCCTGGGAACTGGAAAGCCACCCACCTCATGCCAGAATATATCACATATAACTTACAACCTTTGAGAGAAATCATGTTAGACTTAAACAGAAGTCGGTGACTATGAATGCCTATCTAGCATCCCTTTGTTTCTGTGAAAGAAATGTAGTCAGTAATTTTCCCCTTAGAGCCTCAGTTTCTTCATATATAAAACTAGAGCAATTAGATTATTTTTAAGCTCTAAGTTTCTATAATTCTGTGATTCTACGTTTTTAAGATTTCATTAATGATCTTGAGACGTCTGTTTTTGACTTAAGGATTTTCTCCAATTATTGGGTCTGAAAAGCGGAGAGAACATTTGGTTACCTCATCTAAACAGTAACAGTTTCCTTCCATCCATTGGTGCTTCATTTTATTTTGTTGCCCAGACTTGTGATTTCATTGGTGCAACCTCAACTCTAGGTGAGAAAATTCTACCAAAGCAGACTGGTAATAGTTCTGCAATTTATAGTCATAGAGAGTTGCCTGGAAACACGAAGAAGCTAAGTGAGCCACCCAGTATCTTAAGATCATCATGTCAGAAGTGATCTGCATCTAATTCATCCCACCTCGGAGATGTTGCTCCTTTATCCACTGCCTCTCTTGCATCCAGATTCCATTGAAATATTCAAGTTCGGTTAACAGACCGCAAACTATGTTAGCTAAAGGCAGTAATCCTGGGTAAGGACCATCAGGGCACTTTTCTTAATATTTTTAAAAATTTGATTTAATTTACAAAAGCTAAAATTCTTTGCATATCAGATGTGTGCTTTGAAAAGTGAGACATGAGATTTAGGGTAGACAGTTTCACTTAATGACAATGGTAACCATAAATTTATTTTATTTTGAAGTCTCTGATTCAAACTTTCTATCAGTTAGGTAAAGGAAAAATTTTAAAACACAGAAATGATTTTAAAATGAATAAATGAATGAGTAACAATAATAACAAATAGCTAACATTTTTATAACAATTACTATGTGCTAGGCATTATGCTAGACTCTAAAAATATTGTCTCATTTGATCCTGACAACAATACTAGGAAGTAGGTGCTATTAATATCCTCATTTTACTGATAAGAAAACAGACAAACAAAAGTTAAGTCACTTTCCTAGGGTCACACAGCTAAGTAAGTTTTTGAAACTGGATCTGAACTCAGATCTTCCTGACTGTAGGTTAAATGCTGGGGATACAAATAGAAAAGTGAGATAACACATATAGCATGCTTCAATTGTAGAGTTTTATTGGGTTTGACAGTTCAAACAGACCATATCTCAGGAAGCAACATGGTGTAGTAAAAAGAATGCTATCTGAAGCCAGGTGACTTGAACTCTAGCTCTTACTTACTAGCTGTGTCACTTGAGCAAGTAACAGTGTATTTGAGACTTAGTCTTCTTATTTGTGAAATGACAGGGTTAAACCAGATGATCTTGAAGGTACTTTCTAGCTATAAATCTATGATCCTATGAGGTTTGAGACTGTAAATAATGGTTGACTATATTATGGACTGTATGAGCATATAGATTGTGTCTTCTCTTGTATCTCAGCCAGTAGTTTACATGGAATAGGTACATAATCCATGTTTAATGAACCAAATTATTCATTTAAAATTTAATGGGTCTTATAGATATGAAAGTAGCTAACATATATAAATAGGTTTCAGAAATAATCCTCAAATAAAATCCATTTCTTTTGAAAAGCAAACTGAGGAAATGGTTTAGCTTGATGAAAAGTATACATTGTTTAGATTTTGGATTTCGGAACAAAAGTACAAGCTTATAATTTTAGCAACACTTTCCTTTGATCCTGATGAGACTGTTAAAAAAAAATCTCTTTCTAATCCCCATCCTGATAGAACCAATGAATAGGGAGGGAGAGATACTTACAAAGGGAGGGTGCCAAATAATTCATCTTAGCTATAAGCCTTCTCTATAGCAGAGCCTCTCACAGTTCAGTGCCCTCCCTTTCCTTATTCCCTAGCCCCCAACCTAGGATATTGGATTTCTTTCCTAATGAGATTTAGATGAATCTCTGAGTTTATCCGTGTAGATCCTTTCTTTAACAAATTCCAACCCTTACACACATTTTTATCCTTTGTGAATCTTCAGTGGGAGCCACTGAAGTTTATGGAGCAGGGGAGTGAAATAATTTAGCAGCCACATGGAGGAGGAGCACAATAGAATATGTCCTTCTATAAATCCTCCATAAAGCTAGGGACATTTTTTCTGATCTTTTCATATTGTGTAGATAGATATCAATGGAGAATTCAGGTGGTCCATTGATTATCCCTCACTGTCCCTACATGACCACCCACCTCCTTTTCCAGGCTAACACTTCTCTTCTTTATATCAGAGGTATCAAACACAGATTTTGGGTCAGGGCAATACCTCAAATGCTTCCCAAACCAGACTAAAATGGAATTGGAAAATAGTTAACAAAATAAATTAAAATATAATAAAACACAAAAGTTAATATAATGTTATTTATCCTTTCCATACATTTTAATATCCCCCTTTTCAACATGAATTTGACATCCCTGATTTACATGATCTCCCTGTCCAAGTCTTCATTGCTAACACTGCAGAGCCATCTCACATCTCTTACTTAGCCATTTAGTCATCTGAAGTTTTGATTCCTTTTGGACTATGCTATTCTATGGTCCAGTCAGTCATTCAATAAGCACCTACTATATCTGAGGTACTGAGAAACACTGAGAATGCAAAGAAATGCCAAAGAGAGTCCTTGTTATCAAGAAGCTCATAGTCTATGCACTCATTACAGAAAAAGATAGATACAGGATAAATTGGAGATAATCATTAAAGTCTTACAGGGATCAGGAAAGACTTACAGTAGAAGATAGGATTCAGAGTCATATATTACTGTAAGAATTTGAGAGCTTATTTTAAAACAGAGAAAAATTTAGGGTCATTAAAAGTATTACAGAATTTTCTAAAATGTAATTCATGTCACTTTTCTTCTATCCACTCCTTTATTCAACAAGAATTTATTAAGTTCCCAGTATATGTTGGGCACTGGAGATACAAAAACAAAATCATTCTTTCCCTGAAGAATTTAAATTTTTGACATAAAAATGTAAAGCATATAAAGTGCATTTATATAAATAGAAGATACATACACAATGCAAAAAGAATGGGGGTGGCAGGCAGGAGCAGTGTGGAAGGGCACTGGCAATCAGGAGACTAAATTAAGCTATTTGAGTTGAGGCTTGAAGAAAACTAGGAATTCTATGGGGAAAGAGGAGAGGAGGGAATGTATGACTGTAAAAAAGCAAGAAAACAGGAGATAGAATGCTGTGTACAGGGACTAGGCCAGTTTGGCTAAGATATTCAGATAAGAGATGGAAGTAAGAAGGAGCCAGATATTAAAGGGTTTAAATGTCAGGCTGGGGTTTAAATGTCAGGCTGAGCTGAGGATTTTGTATTTTATCCTAAGGACAGGTGGGAGCCACTGAAGTTTATGGAGCAGGGGAGTGAAATAATTTAGCAGCCACATGGAGGAGGAGCACAATGGAATATTGTATATTCTATACTAGAAGTGTCAAACACACAGCCTATAACACTCCATAGTGTGACTTGATCCAGAATAAAATGTAGCCCCCATCTGATTTTAATGTATTGATGTATTAATATTTATTTTTTTAATTTTTTTTTATTTTTAGTGTTCTACAATCACTATCATAAAACTTAGAATTTTTCCCCTCTACCTACTCCCCACCTATGATATGATATAAGGGGGAAATGTGGTATACTCTGACAAGGCCTTTCATTAATCTTTGGTGTCGTATTTTCAAAATGTTATTGTTAGCTTCTAAAATTGGAACATTTATCAACTTAGGTCGATACAAAGGTCACCCTCTCCATCCTACATCCCCTCTCTCCCCAAGATGGCATTCAATTCTATATAGGATCTACACATACTTTCCTATTGAATACATTTTCGCTATAGTCATGCTGTGCAGAGAAACTAAAATAAATGGAAGAAATCATATAATAAATAAAAACATAATACACACACATGCACACACACACACAAATGATCTGCTACATTCTCCAAATGAATTCCATAGTTCTTCCTCTGAGTGTGGAAGTCATTTTGCCTTAAAAGACCATTGGGAATTTTTTTTTTTAAGCTCTTACATTATTATGAAGTTCCAGGTCTACCAGAAAAAATTCACACACACACTGTGGTCGTTGCTGTGCACAGAGTTGCCCTGGTTCTGCTCCTTTCACTCAGCATCGGATCGTATAAGCCCTTCCAGGCCTCTCTGAAATTTTTTTGTTCATCATTTCTTACAGTGCAATAGTACTCCATTACATTCATATGCCATAATTTATTCAACCATTCCCCAATTGATGGGCATGCCATTGATTTCCAGTTTTTGGCAACTACAAAGAATGCTGCTATAAATATTTTTGTACATATGGGACCCTTTCCCATTTTTATGATCTCTTGGGGATACAGTCCTAGAAGCAATATTGCTGGGTCAAAGGGTATGCACATTTTTGTAGCCCTTTGGGCATAATTTCAAACCACTCTCCAAAATGGTTGAATGAGCTCACAGTTCCAACTCTCCCACATCCTCTCCAACATTTATCATTTTCCTATTCTGTCATGTTTGCCAATCTAATAGGTGTGATGTGGTACCTCAGAGTTGTTTTGATTTGCATCTCTCTAATCAAAAGTGATTTAGAGCATTTTTTCATATGATTATAAATATCGTTAATTTCTTCCTCTGAAAATTGCCTGTTCATATCCTTTGACCATTTACCAACTGGGGAATGACTTGTATTGTTGTACATTTGACTCTGTTCTCTATATATTCTAAAAATGAGGCCTTTATCCCCAAGATTAGCTATAGAAATTCTTTCCCAATTTACTACATCCCTCTGGATTTTGGTTGCACTGGGTTTGGTTGTGCAAAAACTTTTCAGTTTGATGTAATCAAAATTATCCATCTTGCATTTCATAATGTTTTCTATCTCTTCTTTAGTAAAAACTTCTTCCCTTCTCCATAAATCTGATAAATACACTATTCCTTGATCCTCCAGTTTGTCCATGGTATCAATCTTTATATGTACATCATGCATCCATTTGGACTTTACTCTTGTGTAAGGTGTCAGGCATGGGTCTATGCCTAATTTCCCCTACACTGTTATCCAGTTTTCCCAGCAATTTTTGTCAAACAGTGAGTTCTTATCCCAGAAGCTGGGGTCCTTGGGTTTATCAAAAAGAAGTTTGCTATATTCCTTGCCTACTGTGTCTTGAATGCCAAGTATATTCCACTTGTCTACCCTTCTGTATCTTAGTCAGTACCAAGTGGTTTTGACAACTGCTGCTTTATAATACAATTTGAGATCTGGTAGCACTAGGCCACGTTCCCTAGCATTTCTTTTCATTAGTCCCTTTGATATTCTGGATCTTTTGTCCTTCCAGATGAATTTTGATATTATTTTATCCAGCTCTGGAAAATAATTATCTGATAGTTTAATTGGTATGGCACTAAATAAGTAAATTAATTTAGGTAGAATTGTTATTTTTATTATATTAACTCAGCCTACCCATGAGCAACCGATGTTTTTCCACTTAATTAGATCTGACTTTATTTGTGTGAAGTGTCTTGTAATTATGTTCATATAGTCCCTGGGTTTGTTTTGGCAGGTAAACTCCCAAGTATTTTATAGTGTCTACCCTAGCTTTAAATGGAATTTCTCTTTCTATCTCTTGATGTTGGACTTTGTTGCTAATATATAGGAATGCAGAAGATTTGTGCAGGTTTATTTTGTAACCTGCAACTTTGCCAAAGTTATTTATTATTTCAAGTAGTTTTTTACTTGAATCTCTGGGATTCTCTAAGTATATCATCATATCATCTGCAAAAAGTGATAACTTAGTTTCTTCTTTGCCTATTCTTATTCCTTCAATTTCTTTATCTTCTCTAATTGCTACAGCTAACATTTCTAGTACCATATTGAATAATAGTGGTGATAATGGACATCCTTGTTTCACCCCTGATCTTATTGGAAATGCATCTAGCTTATCTCCATTGCATATAATGCTTGCTGGAGGTTTTAGGTAGGTACTGCTTATTATTTTATGGAAAGTTCCTTTTATTCCTGTGTTCTCCAGTGTTTTTAATAGGAATGGGTGTTGTTTTTGTCGAAAGCTTTTTCTGCATCTATTGAGATAATCATGTGGTTTTTGTTAGTTTTGTTGTTGATATGATCGATAATGCTAATAGTTTTCTTAATATTAAACCAGCCCTGCATTCCTGGTATAAATCTTACATAATCATAATGTATAATTCTCATGATAAGATGCTGTATTCATTTTGCTAAAATCTTATTTAATATTTTTGTATCTATATCATTAGAGAAATTGGTCTATAATTTTCTTTCTCTGTTTTGTCTCCTCCTGGTTTAGGTACCAAAACCATAATTGTATCATAGAAAGAATTTCTTCTTCCTTATTCCCCAATTTTCAAAAATAGTCTATATGTAGTATTGGAATTAACCATTCTTTAAATGTTTGAAAGAATTCACTTTTAAATCCACTTGACCCTGGATATTTTTTCCTAGGGAGCTCATTGATGGTTTGTTCAATTTCTCTTTCTGAGATGGGGTTGTTTACATATTCAACTTCCTCTTCTGTTAATCTGGGCAATTTGTATTTTTAAAAATACTCATCCATCTCATTTAGATTATCGAATCTGTGGGCATAGAGTTGGGCAAGTAATTTCTAATTATTGTTTTAATTTCCTCCTCATTGGAGGTGAGTTCACCCCTTTCATTTTTGATATTAGTAATTTGATTTTCTTCTTTCTTTTTTTAAAATCAAATTGACCACAGGTTTATCAATTTTATTAGTTTTTTCATAAAACCAACTATTGCTTTTATTTATTAATTCAACAGTTTTCTTAATTTCAATTTTATTAATCTCTCCTTTGGTTTTCAGTATTTCTAATTTGGTATTTACTTGGGGATTTTCAATTTGTTCTTTTTCTAGCTTTTTCAGCTGCATGCCCAAGTCATTGATCTCCTCTTTCTCCATTTTATTTATGTAGGCATTCAAAGATATAAAACTTCCCCTAAGAATTGCTTTTGCAGTATCCCACAAGATTTGGTAGGTTGTCTCATTGCTGTCATTCACTTGAATGAAGTTGTTGATTGTTTCTATGATTTCTTCATTAACCCACTCCTTCTTTAGGATTATATTATGTAGTTTCCAGTTGATTTTTGGTTTATCTTTCCATGGCCTTTTATGACATATAATTTTTATTTCATTGTGATCTGAGAAGGATGTATTGATTATCTCTGCCTTTCTGCACTAGATTGTGAGGTTTTTACGTGCTAGTACATAGTCAATTTTTGTATATGTGCTATGTACCACTGAGAAAAAGATATATTCCTTTCTATTCCCATTCAATTTTTTCCAGAGATCTATCATATCTACCTTACCCAGAGTTTTATTTACCTTCTTAACCTCTTTCTTGTTTATTTTGAGGTTAGATTTATCAAGTTCAGAAAGAGGGAGGTTGAGGTCCCCCACTAGTATAGTTTTGCTGTCAATTTCTTCCTTCAACTCCCTCAACCTCTCCTCTAAGAATTTGGATGCTATACCACTCGGAGCATACGTGTTTAGTAATGATATTGCTTCATTGTCTATGGTGCCTTTTAGCAGGATATAGTTTCCATCCTTATCCCTTTTGATTAGATCTATTTCTGCTTTTGCTTTGTCTGAGATTAGGATTGCTACTCCTACTTTTCTTTCATCAGATGAAGGACAATATATTCTGCTCCAACCTTTGACTTTTATCCTGTGTGTATCCCCCCGTTTCAAATGTGTTTCTTGTAAACAACATATTGTTGGATTATGGCTTTTAATCCATTCTGCTATCCGTCTCCATTTATGGGAGAGTTCATTCCATTCACGTTCACAGTTATGATTACAATCTGTGTATTTCCCTCCACCCTTTTTCCCACCATTTGTGCTTTTAGCCCTCCCATCTCCCTTCCCCTCCTACTTTTCACCACCACCTCCTGCAGCCTTCCCTTCCTTCTTTTAGCCCCCCTCCCTTTTACTCCCCCTTACCCTTACTGCTTCTTCCCTCCCTTTTAGCTTCCCTCCCCTTTCTTCCCTCTTCCCCTCCTACTGCCTATAGAGCTAGTTAGGATTATCTACTTAAATTTATTGTTCCCTCCTTGAACCAAATCAGATGAGAGTTCCTCTCAAACAAAAATGCTCATCTCCCTCCCCTCTTTCCCTCTACTGTAATTTTGTACTTCTTTCTGTGACGTAATTTATAATTTTCTACTTTCTTCTTTCCATACCTCCTGTTACAATCCCTTCACATACTTAAATCATATTTTTAACATGACATCATATACTTTATACCCATTTCCTCTATGTATATCCCTTTTATATTTCATAAAAGATGTACAATTCTCAAGATTAACAGGTATCATCTTCCCTTATAGGGAGGTAAGAAGTTTGCCCAAATTGAATAACAAGTTTGTTTATTTGTTTGTTTTGTTTCCCCCCTACCCCCTGTTTACCTTTTTATGCCTCTCTTGAGACCTGCATTTGAAGATCAAATTTTCTATTAAGTTCTGGTGTTTTTGTCAGGAAGGTCTGGAAATCCCTTACTTCCTTGAATGACCATCTCCTTGTCTGAAATGTTATGCTGAACTTTGCTGGGTAGTTAATCCTTGGTTGTAGTCCCAACTCCTTTGCCTTATGGAATATTGGATTCCAATTCCTTCAATCTTTTAATGTAGAAGCTGCAAGGTCCTGTGTGACCCTGACTGTAACTCCTCAATATTTGAATGGTTTCTTTCTGTCTGCCTGTAGTATTTTCTCTTTCACTTGATAGTTCTGGAATTTGGCAATGATATTTCTTGGGGTTTTGAGTTTGGTATCCTTTTTGGGAGGTGAACAGTGGTTTCTTTCAATGACTATTTTGCCCCTCTAGATCTAGCACTTCTGGGCAGTTTTTCTTGATGATTTCCTGGAAGATGTTGTTCAGACTCTTTTTTTCATCGTGGCTTTCTGGCAGGCCAATAATTCTTAAATTTTCTCTCCTGGATCTATTTTCCAGGTCAGTTGTTTTTCCAATTAGATATTTTGCATTTTCTTCTATCTTTTCATTCTTTAGATTTTGTATATCTGATTCTTGCTGTCTCATAGAGCCATTAGTTTCCACTTGCCCAATTCTAATCTTTATCAAATTGCTTTCTTCAGTTAACTTTTGCATTTCCTTTTCCATTTGTCCAATTTTTCCTTTTAAGGATCTATTTTCTCTAGTTAATTTTTGTACTTCCTTTTCCATTTGTTCAATTTTCCTTTTCGAAGAGATGTTCTTATCAGTGAATTCTTTTTTTATACTTTTAAAATCATTGGCCAATTTTTCTTCTATTTCCTTCTTCAGCTGTTCTAGGAGAGCTGTTCATGCATGCAAGCAGCTCATATTCCCTTCTGAATTTTCAGATGGAAGAATTCTCACTATTGACCTCTTTGGTATTTGTGTTTTGGTCCTTGTCCCCATAGAAAGATTCTATGGTTTTTTCACCCTTCTTATGCTTTTTCTTGTTCATGATGTTGATTGTGTGTTGTGGCTTTTGGTTCTTTAGCTTAGAAGCTGCAGAACTTGGTGTTGAGCTAACTTATGTGAAAAAGCTAAGTGCAGGTTTTGTATTGTATTTCCTGGATCAGCCCTGGGGTTAACTTGTTAAGCATGGAGAAGAGGTGGTCTGGTCAAGGGAGATCACCTCAGCTGAACTGAGGCAAAGGCAAGCTCAGGGGATGGTAATCACAGCTGCCCTATTGTCTTCCTGTTTCCCCTGGAGTGCTGAGGCATCCTAGTGGGAGTTTCCAACCCTCCTGGGGCTCCTTTCCAGGTCCTAGTGTGAGTTTCCTCTGCCCTGGGGCCCCTTTCCTTCCAGTTTGCCTCTGCCATAGCAGGAGGAATCCCCCTCAACTATTTTCGTAGCCTCAGGTGTTATAAGATTATTTGTCCCCTCTGCTGTTTCTGCTGATCCAGGATTTTTCTGGGGAAATATTTTTATGGTTCTTTCAAGGTCATCAAGGGGGGAGGAGAGAGTATTTACTGATCACCACCTGGCCACCTGGCCACCATCCTGGCTCCCAGAAGTTCAAGTAGGTGACTTACAGACGTTTAATCCTCAGGCTGAAAGTCTCAGGAGGTGCTGCACTGATATCTGGCACTCAGCAGCTGTCACTCACTCGGCTCTGCTGGTCTGTCACCCTGGGCTGGCAGTCCCCTGGTTCTGCCTGCTGCTGTCTCAGATTTCCCAGGGCCCTCCCACTCTGCTCTGCTGGACATGCTGTTCTGTGTGCTGTGGGCTCACCCTGGTGGAACAGATCCTTCCCGTGTCCCTTCCAGTCTGTTCTGGGCTTTGAATCTGCCACAGTCTGTCTCCTATTGGATTCTGCACCTCCAAAATTTGGTCAGATTCTCTTTTTAGGGATATCTGAAAGAGTTTGTTTAGGAGCTTATGTGAGTCATTGCTCTCACTCCACCATCTTGGCTCCACTCATTCAATGTATTAATTTTTAAAAGGGAACATATGAAGGTGTGATTTTCTAAGTTGGTAAGTTGTACAGACCTTCTGTACAGTTTAGTGACCAATGCTCTACATCATTTAGTCAACTGTGCAACTATAAAGATGTGGTCTTATTTGTGAAATCCTGTCTGTTCCTTTCTCACATCTCCATCAATGATGCCCTTGACATGTGCATACATTATTCTCAAAAATTTTGTAGAGATAGGAAAAATTATGTTGATCAATAGTCAATACCTTCTTGCTTATTTTTGTCCAGTAGTTAATAATGTCATTTTTCTCCAACTATTTACTATCTTCCCTTTTTCAGATATTACAAGAATCAATCAATCAATCAATATTCTCAGAGTTCTGTTGCTTCCAGCATGGACTTTCTCTTTGTAATTTTGATGTAATCCAGTTGTTCTAGTCCCATTTGTGATTTCTTTAGTGACATTTTTCTTTTTCTGTGCTTCACATCAGGAACTATGGTACTGGAGTTCAAATATGGTGACTCCACTATAATTAATAGAGGAAATGTATTATTACAGAAATTCTTACAGATCTTTCCCATTATTCTCCTTCCAATTTCATGATTAAAAGATTATAAATGATTTTCTTACTTAGGTCTTTTGCCAATCTTTCTGTAAATGTTTTTTTTACCCTCTGCCATTTTCCATTGTTTATGCCTCACTAGCTTTCATAACCTTGTACCATCTTCCTCTGAAGGTTTCATAGATATATCTATATTTTAAATCAGTATTGTCCTAAGCCACCAAATGTCTCCACTTAGAAAGGAAATCATTCATTTTTTAAACCTAGTTTCAATATCATTTTCATGACTGATTTACATCAGAGTTCATTAGGAAGTCATTAATCTGTGTCAGTATCTGTTTTTTTTGTCCACTTCCTCTATTTTCAACATTAATACGTTAAAAACATCTTGTTAGAGTGACCTCAATTATATAGTATTTATGTTTATTCTTTTGTTCTAATTTGGTATTGATTTAAATCTTTCCTCTAATAAGTGAAATGGAAAAAAATCTACCTACTCCTCTTTATGCTTCTTCAAGGTATTTTAAGTATATTAATATTTTCTTTTTTTTTCTTTTCCTTTCTTTTTTTATTTTTAACACAGTTCATATCACATAAAACAATTCCAACTTTTGGTCAGGTGATACTTCTTTTAACGCATTTAAAATATAGACCACAAACGATTTTTTTTAACAACCAAGACATAAATAATAACTATGTATGCTAATTTCACCAGCCCTTGACCTAATTGTCTCCAGACTATTACTAAGAATAAAAAGACCCTAACATATTGCTGCTGGCCTAAAGTCCGAAGCCTAATAGCTTAATATTAGACTTGACCTCGGATGTTCCCCTACCAACAATCTATAATTTAATAGATCTGGTATTAAGCTTGAAAACCTTTTGACTATAGGAAATTGCCACTAAGAGTAGGGACATTGCAGGGAAACAATATCTCCCCAGCTTCATTTCAGTTCCAGGCAGGAGTAGATTGTCAACTTGCATTCAGTCACACTTAAAGTCTGCCAGGTGTCAGTGGGGAAATTTAGTCAGGAGACTGGCCGCTCTTCCACCCTTCCCATGAGATCACCTTTTTCAGTTCATACCAACATCTCACAGGCTTACTGGCATCATGGTTTGGAGGCTCAGACCACCTTTCTTACTATTCATACCTGGAGTTAAACTCAGAAGAACAGTCAGTTAACAGTCCCATAGCATCTAAAAATAGTTAGTTCCAATAACCAGGTTTCAGATATGACTATAATTTCACATTGGCTAAGGAACATCTTTTGAGGCAAGTTTTAAGTGGCTTACATGCCTTTCCATACATGTTCAAGTTCCTGATTAAATAATAATCATAAAGTCAAATTTACCATTAAAACCTTAACTTTTCCATTAATGCCAAATTTTACCCAAGGTTACCTGCCTCTAGAAAACTTAGACTAAAATTCTTTTCCCCAAATTAAAGATGTCTCTGATTTAGTCTCAGTAATTAATTCAGGCAATTGTTTTAATACTAATTGCTTTTACATCACTTTGTAACATGTCCAATTTTTCTCCCCATCTCTTCCCTCCCCCTACCCCCTAATACTTTGCATTCTGATTACCCCTTCTTTCAATGTACTCTCCCTTCTATGATATTCCACCTTTTCCTTATCCCTATCTTCTCTCTTTTCTAGTAGGGCAAGATAAATTTCTATACCCCATTACATGTGTTTATTATTTCCTAGTTACATGCAATAATAATTCTCAACATTCATTTCTAATACTTTGAATTCCAACTTCCCTCCCTCCCTCCCTCCCCACCCATCCCCATTGAGAAGGCAAGCAATTCAATACAGACTAAATATGTGTCATTTTGCAAAGACTTCCATAATAATCATGTTGTGTAATACTAACTCTCACTATCCTACTCTATCCCCCCTTATTTTTTTATTCCCTCATTTGATCTTGTCCCTTTCCAAAAGTGTTATTTCTAGTCATTCCCTTCTCCCATTTGCCCTCCCTTCTATCATTCCCCTCACCCCACTTGTCACACCCTACCATACTTTCCTGTAGTGTAAGATAGATTTTCATACCAAATTTAGTGACCATGTTATTCCCTCCTTAAGCCATATGCGGAGAGAGTATCTTCACTTTTCCCCTCTCCCCTTCTCCCTTTTCTTCTCCATGGAACAAGATTTTTCTTATCTCTTTTATGAGTTACCTGCCCCATTCCATTTCTTCCTTTCTCCTCCCAGTATTTTCCTCCCTCATCCCTTAATTTTAATTTTTTTTTGGGGGGGAGATATCATGCCTTCTGATTCATCACAGCCTATACTCTCTGTCTATATGTGTGTATGTGTGTGTGTGTGTGTGTGTGTATGCACAATCCCTCCACCTACCCAAATACTAGAAAAGTCTCAAGATTTATAAATATTTTCTTTCCATGTAGGAATGTAAATAGTTCAGCTTTATAAAGTCTTTTTTATGATTTTTCTTTCCTATTTACCTTTTCATGCTTCTCTTGATTCTTGTGTTTGAAAGTCAAATTTTCTATTCAGTTCTGATCTTTTTATCATGAATACTTGAAAGTCCTCTATATCATTGAATGACCATTTATTCCCTTGAAATATTATACTCAGCTTGGCTGGGTGGATGATTCTTGGTTTTAATCCCAGTTCCTTTGACTTCTGGAATATCCTATTCCAAGCCCTTTGACCCCTTAATGTTGAAGCTGCCAGATCCTGTGTTATCCTGATTGTATTTCCACAATACTCAAATTGTTTCTTTCTAGCTGCTTGCAGTATTTTCTCCCTGACCTGGGAACTCTGAAATTTGGCCCCAATATTCCTAGAAGTTTCTCTCTTCCAGTCTCTTTCAGGAGGTGATCAGTGGATTCTTTCAATATTTATTTTGCCCTCTAGTTCTAGAATATGCAGATAGCTTTTCTTGATAATTTCATGAAAGATAATATGTAGGCTCTTTTTTTGATCATGGCTTTCAGGTGGTCTCACAATTTTTACCTTGTCTCTCCTGGATCTATTTTCCAGGTCAGTTGTTTTTCCAATGAGATGATTCACATTGTCTTCTATTTTTTCATACTTCTGGCTTTGTTTTTTAACTGCTTGGTTTATCTAATAGTCATTCATTTCCCTGTACTCAATTCTTTCTTTCAAAAAACTATTTTGTTCAGTGAGCTTTTGAACTTTCTCTTCCATTTGTCTAATTCTGCTTTTTAAAGCCTCTTTCTTCTCATTGGCTTTTTGGACCTCTTTTTCCAATTGAGTTAGCCTCTTTTTAAAGGTGTTGTTTTTCTCAGCATTTTTTTGGTTCTCCTTCTCTTCTATTTTATAGTTGTGAAAATTAAGGTTCAGAATAATGAAGTTATTTCCCTAAGATAGCACATAAAACCAAACTGTTGTGAAAATTGTTTTTTTTTAATTTCCTATCCAGTACCCATAGATTCATAGACTATGAGAGTCACAAGGATTCATAGAAATCATCTAGCCCACTCTTTCATGTTATGTAAATAAGGAAATCGAGGTCTGAGAAAGTGAATTCCCACCCCTCCCTTTATACAAATATTAAGTACAAGAAAGGGAACTGAAATCCATGTTTTGTGATATGTTATCTGGTGTTCTTTTCACCAGACTGTGAAGCTTTCCTCTTATATTAATCTCAAGCAACTGATTTCATCTATTAATTCTAGGTAAATATAGGCTAGGTGGTACAATGGATAAAGCATTGAGCCTGGAGTCAAGAAGACTTGAATTCAAATCCGGTCTCAACCACTTACCAGCTTCATGACCCTGGGCAAGTTACCTAACCACTGCTTTCCTCAATTTCCTCATCTGTGATATGGGAATAATAATAACATCTGCCTCTCAGCATTGTTTTGAGGAATAAATGAGATAAAATTTGAGAAGTATTAAACAATTCCTAACTATTACATTTTTACATGTAAATGACATTACATGTCATTTATTTTATTTGGTGATTAATTTTAAATGCTTCCATAATTTAAGAAAAATAAGTGACAAACTGCCTTAGCAATATATGTGTGTATGTATATATGTATATGTATATTATTTATCTATAAACACATGCACACATGTATACATTTGTGTATATACATGCAAAAATATATATATATATATATAGGTGTGTATATATGTATCCATGGTTTTTTTCCTCAGATCTTTCATGAATCATTTTCTCAGCATTGTTTTGAGGAATAAATGAGATAAAATTTGAGAAGTATTAAATAATTCCTAGCTATTACAATAATAATTATTGTCATTTATTTTATTTGGTAATTAATTTTAAATGCTTCCATGATTTAAGGAAAATAATATGGTCCATAGTAGGGGCTATATGAAAGTTTATTCCTTTCTTTTCCTTCAAAAGCTCTAAAATAATCTAATCCAGTATCATTGTTCTGATAAAACGAACATAAAAGTCATTAGGAATTTTCTGTATAAATGATTGGGGCATGACCCATGGACACATTGTAGAGTTCCTCTTTATGTTTCCTCACCAGTTTGCTTCAGTGTTTCTAGCTAAAGTGGGATCATAGATTTGCTCCCTAGAGAATTGATGATGTTCACATTGTCTCCCTTGACACTGACCAAATCTTGTGTTCTATTTCCTGAAATACAACCTCTAGTTACCACAACTACCCTCCTCCTCTTCTTCATGTAAAATTTGGAAATGTGATGGATCTTTAAAAGTCCAAAGTAAGAGAAAGGGGGAGGTGAAAGAAAGAGGGGGGAGATGGAAGAGAAGCAAAAAGAGATAGAGGGAGGGTATGATTGATTTTTTACAATGCCTCTTATCCTCACCCTCACTTTACATCCACTAAGCCTCGTAAAAAGTAACACATTTTTCAGCATTCTATAAAATGATCCCAGATAATAAAGCACCACACACAGGACATTTTATGTCCTGGGGGACTTTGTTATTAGTGATATTAATTAGAGATGGACTTGTGGGAAGTATCCACACTTTTCACTTCAAATATAAATCAGACCCAAGCATTAGAAGTATGTCTGTTGAACTTAATCCCAACCAAACAACTGTTACCTAGTTCACATTTGAATTTTGATGTGTTTAACTAAGCCCTCTTTGATCTCTTTAGTTTCTACTGCTGGACTTGATTTGTAAGAGCAACACTGGAGGCAAATTTGAAATATTTTAGACTTGTAACAATCAGACCTATTATCACTACTTTGGCTTCTAATATTTGTAGCATTTTTATTTAATTTTATCCTTCCACCCCACAGAGTAGAAGGTGTGTGTGTATGTGTATGTGTGTGTGTGTGTGTGTGTGTGTGTGTGTGTATTCAGAAACTGAAGGAGAAAATTCCTCTCTCTCCCACACCTTCTATTTAATACTACAAATAAAATCCTATTAACATAGATTATTATTAAAATAGAGATTATGTTTAAAAAATATACATTTCTATTCTCCAAGCAAAGCTTCCAAGTAGGCAAGTATTTATCAAGTACCTCTCATGTTCCAGAATTTATGCTAATTGTTAGCTATGAAAATGTCTTTACTTTCAAAGAGCTCATATTGAAGAAGGAAAAAATGGATATACGTATGCAAAAATGTATATTGTGTGTAACATACATATGTATGTTGTGATACATATATATCATATATATTACATACATAAATAATTCCCCTGTATTCAGGACCTCCCCCACCCATTTTAAGCTCTTCCTTTTGTGCTTTGTCTCCCTTCATTAGAATATCAGCTCCTTGAGGACAGAGAATGTCTTTCATTTTGCTTCCATGCTTACCACAGTGACTGGCACATAGTGTTTAATAAATGCTTGTTTTCTTTTCTCTTTCCTTCCTAAATAGATATAAAATGTATAAAAGTTCAATATGAAATAAATACAAGGTCCCTTGGGGGAGGAGGAACACTGACAGCTAAGGGGATGGGAGGATGCATCGGGCTCAGAGTTTAAGAGAATTAGTCATTCAAAGAGAAGATGATGAAGGAGTGGATTCTAGGCATGGGGCACAGTCTGGGAAAATGCAATGGAGATGGTAGATGGTATATCACATATGATGGCCATTCATAGAACCATCCATGGCAATAGCCTCTCCCTGATCAGTAAATTCTCCAGACAAAATCACCTAGTACAAAAAATATTCTTTCCATTTCTGCCCAGGAACAGTTGCCTCATATATAATGAACCTGATTAAAAATCTTCTGTCGGAAGTGAAAAAAGCATAAAATCATCATTGTTTTATGTTTTTGTTAGGTAACTAAACAATTTTAAGTTTCTTTCTCATTTTTCCACCCCATACATCTTCTGTTATTGGTCCTCTTCAAGAACTAAGGGATCGACACCCAATCAACAACCAACCCCACGCATCCTGTTCATCATCTGCCAGGAAATGCAAACCATCCACTTTATAAACCATCTTCCTTATGAATGATCAAGAAAAAAAAGCTATATAATACCATAGACAAGAAAGATACAGGTGTTTGGAGAAAGAAAAGGTGGAGTTGAAAATAAGTTTAAGGTGGCATATTTTTGCTTGAATGTACATTAAAAATTCCTGTCTCAAATACAATGGCTTTCTTTGAAGCTCATTTCCCATCACCATAGAGCTTTAAATAGACACTGAATGATACTAGGAAATGTTCAAAAGGGAATCCCTGCTTCAGGTAAGGAGTTAGCCTAGATGACTTCTGAGATCCCTTTCAAATTTGCACTTCTCTCCGATACGAGTGTTAAGTTTCTGCTTTCTCTCAACTGTAATATTAAGAACTCCTTCCCACCAGCTACAGAGAAACTTGACACTGTCATATGTCTCACTATTGTAGAGAGGAGCATGTTTTCTAGACCTATACTCAGTATAACCAAATTCTACTCAGTGAAAGAGTTTGGTTGTCATGCTGAATTTTTGAAAATGAAATTTTTCTTTTTCTGCTCTGCAGAGTCCTCACCCAGGAATGTGTCCTAGCACATAACCAGGAGGCAAGACTGGCAGAGATATAAAGGTCCCACAGTCTTTAGGTCATGCTTCTTGCTATCAGTGTATACCTGGGCTGACAAAACCATGTAGGTACACAGATTAGCATAATCAGCACTCCTTAATGCATCTAGTGAAGTACTGTGGTATACAATTACTGTATCCCCAAAAATGAAACAAAGTCCCTGTCCTCAAGGATCTTATAATTTAGCAAGGAAAATAAAATGGGAACACAAATAATTAAAATACAATTTAGAATGTAATCATGGATACATAAAGGTGAAGTAAAAACAGTGTTACAGAGAGAGCTGAGGACAAAGAAGTGACTTCTGGTTGTAGAGATTTAAGGCTACCTGGGAAGGATAGTACCTGAGTTAGTCCAACCAGCTTGGGAAGGATTTCAATTTCTCTATCTTTACCATGGGATCATCACCGTAAAATAGATTGTCAAGAAGCAACATGAGCACTACTAAAGCTCTTTATTTTCCTCCCTCCTAGAAGACTGGGGGAATAAATTGGAAAACATCCAGCTGTCTCCTGAGGTAAGCCTACTGACCTTGCTGTTGAGTAATTTTTTCAGTCCAGCTCTTTGTGACCCATTTGGGGTTTTTTTGGCAAAGATACTGGAGTGATTTGCCATTTCCTTCTCCAGCTCACTTTACAGATGAGGAAATTGAGGTAAACAAAGTTAAATGACTTGCCCTGGGTCACACAGTCAATAAGTGTCTGAGGCCAGATTTGAACTCACACAGCTGAGTTTTTCTAACTCCAGACCCAGCATTCTATCCACAATGCCACCTAGCTAACCTTGCATATGAGTAAATATAGTTGTATACGATACAGACAAAAAGGGAGGGCAGGGTGAGAAGGAGGAGAGGAGTTGGGGGAAAGGAGGAGGACACTAGAGTAGTGCCATGCAGGCACCATGTGTGGTTCCTTTGGCAAGTTTCTGTGGAAGAGATGAGGTTTGAATCAACCTGGATGGTGAAGAGCAGCATGCTTGGCAGAGATGAATTAATATCTTTTTTTTAATAGATTGACAACTATTTGGAAAATTCATAAAATTTCCATGCTCATCCCAGCCAACTGGACGTAGTATTGGAGTTTAAATCAGGGCAAGAAGAAGTGGAGACAGTAGAAAAGAAAGTGACTATTTTAAGAGATTTGCCTCCCTTCTTGATGTGAACATGGGTATTTAAAGGTGTCTACAATCTAAATATTTCTCAGGGCTTTGACTAGTAATGATGCAGATGAATCTTTATATAAATCTTTTTTTTCTATTAGCAGTACTGTTTATAAATCTTCCTCTTCTATTTTTGTTTTCCTTTTCCAGTTAATCCGTTCTGAGTGGACAGATTTGTTTACAGTCTGGAGAAAGGGAAAGACAGGAAAGTGAATTTCACCAGCTTCCTTCTCTAAAAGGCAACTGTTATGGGCCACAGTCTCAGAAACACAGTTAAACCACACATCACACTCAAAGTGCATACCATAGCTTACCTATCAAGATCTATTCTGTGTTTTTCACTTATCAGTTACGTTTTACTATGAACAAAGATAATTAGAGCCCTCACTCATTCTAGTTGTTTTTGATGAAACTCAGTCTTCTCATAGAAGGGATGCTCAATCTTGACACAAAAAGATGACTTGTTTGTATCATATTACCAACTGGCCTACCATCTGATGCTTCTTCTCCCTTCTCAGAAATGGACAATCACTATATTCCAGAAATAATCAACTTTGGAAGAGAAGTGATAATTTTGTGAGAGTATTATAGATGTAGACTAATGAAGTGTCAGAAATATAAGGCACATACAAATGTATTTAGTATAAGGATACTATGTAATAAATTTGTAGGCACTTGGAATCAAGGGACTTGTCGAGGTGTCAGCTTTCCCACATACATCTAGAGCTGGGGTGGGGAAGAGGGAAAGTGGGTCCATTCACTACTCAGAGTCCCAAAGTTTCCCTTCTAATTCTCTCAAACTACTTCCCCCCTAACAATCAGGAATCATATGTTCCTAAAAACAATAACAACCCAGCATCATAGACTCAAAGGATTTACGTTTCTCTAGTCACACAGGGAATCACCAAACCTACCTTGAGTAGAGGAAAGTGTTGAGTAGATTTACAGCTAGGGCTCATTTATCCTTGAATTACAACACATTCCTCCCACGTTCCTCAATATAATTATAGTTTGGTACTGGAGTGATAAAATGTGGCAGAGTAAATCAGTTTCCATTTTACCTCTGTGCACAGCAGACTCCTGAAAAGCCAATTCCCCTGACAAGAGCTAGAACAAGAGAAGGAAAACTAGACATTTTCCCCAAGACATAAAAACTTTAGAAGGTGTTAATAATCCTTGCATTTCTTCAACAGCATATAAATAACTAACCTTGGTATCTTGTTAATATGAATATTTTGTTAAAAATATAGAATTTGAAGTTTTCATTTGTTAACCTTCCTCCGCCCAGATACCTCCTCTCTGGTCGAAACCCCTGTGTCATCTCCAATCTTCTCCCTCTCTAACCCCCAAAAGTAACTTCACAGTTTTTTGTAGTCACTTCCCATAGATACTATTATCCTAAATTCTCTGTTTAGCCTCCAGATATGGGAAAATATTTCAGGATCTTTCTCTATACAGAATCTTGTAAGTCTTCAAGTCTTCTCATCTCACAAGCTGAATTTATTTTAAAATCTTGATTTGAAGGTATATTTTGTGCTGATTCTTTCAGGCACCAAATTTGCTAGTTATGGTTCTGCCTCCAACTATAAGACATTGTTTTAGGTCAAAGTTTTGAGCAAATAGCAGTACAAAAAGCAGGCATTTGCTTTAATTTATAGAATAGAGCCAGACATATTACTGCCACTTCCTAAATCTCAAAATTGAACTTTCACAATAGATTTATCACAAAGGTCACTGAAAGACCTAATCCAATCAGTGGGCATAGCAAATGAGCAACTACCAGAACTTTGTTCTTGATATGTATCACTAAAACACAGAGTTCAAATCCAGATGAATTTAATGCTGGCATAAGCCTTCTTCTGAACTCAACCTGAATTTTCTAAATTCAATTCTCGGCTTCACATTCAATGATTCTTCATTCCCCTTAGCACCATCATTACTATTTCTACTCAAAAATTAAAGCCAAGGTAGAAAACAACAAAAAGAACAACACATTTATGTCCCAACTCAAAAAGGACAAAAATAAAAGAGAGATTATTGTGGTAAGGTTTTATTTTCTTTTAACACATCTTGATAGGCCCATGAAGATTGGACTCTCTGCCTAACCCAGTAAAATTTCGAAGGTAAATTATCCTCTCCTCAAAGATTTGGAGTATGCAGTGAAAAAAAAAAATAATGAAGGTCTCCTTCTAGGCACTCCTGGGAGTAGTTAGTTCTCCCCAAACTTCTATTTATGTCTTCATTTATCATCTCCAGAAAAGAAGCTGTACAAACTATGGTCACCATACTTCTCCATGCCAGCCCACAAATTCTCTACAATGAGAACTTCTCTCCCATTTGTCCCCATGCCTCTGACCCCAGATCTTGTACACTTTCTCAGACAATTTGTTCTGAGATCTTGGCAGACAATCTATGGCCATTGTCAGGATAAAGTGATAAATGAACTTGCTTGTCTGACATGATATTTATAAATCTCCACTAAATACCTCCGTCTGAGTTATAAAGGTCTCCAGCCTATTTCATCCTCAGGAGTAATGTAAATAGTATTTGTGTATTTGTCTGGACTCTCAGAGGAACTGATGCCTGGCTAGCAGGTTGGTGCCT
Organism: Bettongia penicillata ogilbyi; assembly: GCA_023548195.1. Lineage (NCBI taxonomy): Eukaryota > Metazoa > Chordata > Mammalia > Diprotodontia > Potoroidae > Bettongia > Bettongia penicillata. The sequence continues at coordinate 2,658,524 of JAJHZJ010000122.1, forward strand.
AGGTGGGGAAAGCCTAGTCCAAGAGATGGATTCTTTTGGGTCTCCTTTCTTTTTCCCTCCTGCTCTCTGCAAACATTCAAGTCTGGCCCAGTGACTCATCTCTGACTAGAGCCTGTGTAAGATCTCCTTTCATCCTGGAAGACATTCAGACGGTGTGCATCTCTCTCTCTCCATACAAATTATAGATACTTTACACATATGATGAGGAACAGCCAGATATATGAGGCTTATAATCTGTAAAATAATCACACAGTGATGCAAGCTGTCTCCTGATGAAAATATAGCTGCCTGCATTCTATTGCTTGAGCATAGCTTCACTGATCTGATGTCTCTGCTGCCCTCAGGGATTAGAGATGGGACATTCCATTTCTTCAGTTTTTGGAAGAATCTCATTGCTGTTCTAAGATGGACAGCAACCCCCACATTCCCCAAGTTTGCGAGTGGCTGCTCTTCATCCTGAAAATTTTGTACAAAATCCTGTTCCCTCGCAAAAAAAGTAATAACTAGAAGGGGACAAAATAAGAATTGCTCCTTCTAAAGACAATGATGAGAAACTAAGGAGGGGAGAAGGGGGTGAGGAGTAAAAGAATTAGAACCAAAAGAGTTTGTGCTTCTACCCTAAGGACATATACAAAGACTCTTAGAAGAGAACATTGAATAGTGCAAAGGTATCAATGCCATACTGGCCTCACCCAAGAAATTCACATTGAAGAAAGGAAATGAGTTCCTGACACAGAATAAGATTTCAATTAAGACTGGATGATTTGGAATAAATTTTGAAAGCTATATTTGTTCCAAGATCTGGAAAGTGGTTTTGCAGGGCCTTCACAACTTCTGTTCAGGATAATGGAGAGTGCTAGCTGGTTTAAAAGCAGCGATTACATTTTATAGTGCTTACAGACATCACAAAGATGTGGAAGCAATTGATCATTTAAAAAAAGAAAGCCTGAATAAAAAAGCAGCCTTGACACTCAGCAGACTTGATGTTAGGGCTCTTCTAAGAAAGGCCCCGTCTTGCCCAGTTCTTGTTATCAGTGTGGTCTGTAACCATTCACCTTACCTTTACTTTCACCTAATTTTCTCACAAATCAAGTTATAGGTAATTAGCTCCTTAGTTTGCAACCTCAAATATATAATTTGTTGACTACATTTTGACAAAGACAAACAAAAATATCGTCAGGAAATCTTAGATATGGATACTTGCCCATTTTAAAAACTGGCCTTTAAAGTTTACATCTTTCTATTATCATTTCATAAAAAGAAACACCTGTGTATAAGTCAGAATAGGGTTAAGAAACATTGGCTTTATTTTTTAAAATAGGAGGATTTCTAAACTGGAGGAAAGATTAAAGTATTTAACAAATTTACTATATTTGAAGGAATATTAGGCTTAAAGTCAGGAGACTGATTCTTAGACAATAATAATATTGCTGTTGTGTCTGTAGATTAGTCACTTAAAACTCTTTGGGCCTCAGTGATTTCCTCATTTGTGAAATAAGGTAGTTGTATTGGACTATCCCTAAAGTCCCTTCTAGTTCTAAAACTTTGTAGTTCCTTTAAATACATCATGGTTTTCAGCAGAAGAAGCCCATTGAGTAGAGATGAAACACCACCACCAAGGACTGCTGTGCTTGACTAATGTTGTTATCCTGGATCTTTATACCTTTTATGTCCTGGTGCATTAGTTGAAATGCTGCCTGTAACATATGTTATCACCCAAAGTTCTCATTAGACAAAATTGCAAGGTAGACAAAGTAGAAAAGTTTGTCTTCTAGCCTTTATTTTTCTCCTAGTATCCCTATTTGTACACCCAACCACTTATTTTGGATCCTGGATCCCCAGTAAGGTGTTCACTACTAAGGCTTATGACTTGAGCTCTCAAAGAAAAGTTGCCTTTGAATAGATATAAAAAAGCCTAAAGAAACAGTATGTGCTTACGTGTGTGTGTGTGTGTGTGTGTGTATGTGAATATATGTTTACTCTATATGTTTGAGTTTTTAAGGTTATCTCACAAGGTGGTGTTCCCTCCTAAGGCACCATGCCTACAATTTGACTGGATACCACCAAAAATGTGTATTACTCATGACTTCATGCCCCCCAGTCAGATTTTTTTTTCCCAGACCTTGCTAAATAAACCCAGATTTAGATATCACCCAATTAATTTTCTCTTCTATCAATCATTTGTTATAAATATAAACTCTTTTTTGTTTAATTTATTTATATAGGAAAACATTTCACACAAAATAGAAATTTGGTAAGATTAACAAATGTAAAGGAATTTAAATTCAACAATTTAAATATAATTTATTACATTTAATATATAATATAATTAACATGATATAAATATATAATATTTTATATTATATACTACAATATAAAAATAAACTCTTAAAATAGCATATTATTAAATAATGCTAAATTTTATCAATTATAGCATTTGTGTATTTTTAAAAGGCTATAGTAGCATGAAATTTATATACAAACATATAAGTATATTTTACTACTTCCTTCTCTAAAATTAAAATATTAATGCTAGAGAGAAGGAAGTTTAGAGATCATTTAATCCAATACCCTCTTTTTTACAAGGCTCAGAGGAGAAAAAAATGACTTTCCCAAAAGCAAGGGTGATTTGTTGAAAACAGACTTAAGAAACAGAACCCAGTCTCCTAGCTTTAATTCCAATGTTCTTTCTCCAAAGCCACAAACTTCAACTGCAAAGGGGAAGTATTTAAGCTAACCCTAATTTTTCCCACCATTGCCAAGCAATATACTATGGTTTTTTTCTTTTTATTAGAATTAGAAGCCTTCCAAGATTTAAAAAAAAAGGGAGGGGGGCATTATAGTCAGCTCCAGTGTCTCAGGGAAGCAGCTTTGATAATGAAAGCTTTCAGAGGCACCTCTTACTTAGTTGTTTTGGTTTTTTTTTTTAATTTTGTCACTAGTCAGATAAAACACAAGCTGCCTTTTATTATATGTCGACCTTTAATTTACTTTCTTAACACTTCCAGTTATTTCTTGGAGTGCTTTAAAAAATTTTTGAGTTTGTTTTTGCTTCACCAATATTTCCCAATGTTTGTTCCAGAGAGATATCCCTTATATCATAAGACATATCATAAGAATAAAAAATAAGAAAAGAAAATCATTAAAACTAATTCATGTATGGGGCATACAGTGAATAGAATGTTAGATAATGTCAGGAGGATTCATCTTCCTGAATTCAAATCTGGCCTCAGACACTTACTAGCTGTGTGATAATGAGCAAATCATTTAATCCCGTTTGCCTCAGCTTCCTTACTTGCAAAATGAACTAGAGAAGGAAATGGCAAACTACTCCAGTGTCTTTGCCAAGAAAACCCCAAATGGGGTCACAAAGGGTCAGACATGACTGAAACAAAAAGAGATCAAAAAATAACAAAATTAAGATTGCAAAAAGGTTGGCTGACATTTCATACCCATGCCCCTACCCCACAAGGAACCAAAGGGAGGGGTTTTCTCATGATTCTTTTTAAAAGCAAATTTAATCATTGTAATTTCACAACTTTCAGTTTCTATTATTTTGTTTCTGTTACTATTTTTTCCATTTATATTTTTGTAGTAATGTATGTTTTCCCAAATCTGCTTACTTCACTTTTGCATCAGTTCATATAAATTTTATCATACCTCTTTGTATTCATCAATCCCAAAGTTTAAAATGCAGCACAATAATACTTGATTATATTCCTGTGAAACAATTTGTCTAGTCACTCTCCAATCAATGGCTACCTGCTTTGTTTCCAATTCTTTGCTACTACCAAAAACAAACAATCAAACAAAAAAACCTACTAATGTAAATGTTTGGGTATATATTATTAGGCCTTTCATTTTGTCCTTGACCTCATTCGGATGTGTCTTGTAATGGAACTTCTAGAGCAATGGAATTCTTTGAGTCAAAGGTTGAAGACAATGAAGTTACTTTCTTGGAATAGTTACAAAATGCTCTCCAGAATGATTAGACTAATTCCACACTCTTCTATCAATGACTTAGTGTGCTTGTCTTTCCATGTTCCCTTCCTACCTTTTGTTGTTCTCAGAAAATTTGTTGCGTTAGTTGAACCTCAGGAATGTTTTGATTTACTTTACTCTTGTTAGTGATTTGGGGAATTTTTTTCATGCAGTTGTTAATAGTTTGTAGTTTTTTTATTAATTTATTTGTTTTCAGTTTTCAACAATCACCTCCATATGTTTTAAATATTCTCCTCCTCCCTCACCACTCCCTCCCCAAGATGGCCTGCAATCTTATATGGGTTCTACACATATATTCTCAGTAAACACATTTTCACATTAATCATGTTGCATCGAAGAATTACAATGAATGGGAGAAACCATGAGAAAAAACAAAGCATAGCAAAAGAGAAAATAGTCTGCTTCATTCTGCATTCCAATTCTATGTTCTTTCTCTGGATGTGGATGGCATTTTGCATCAAAAATCCTTTGGAAATGTTTTAGGTCCTTGCATTGCTATGAAGGACTAAGTCTATCAGAAACAGTCCTCACACACTGTGCCTGTTGCGGTGTATAATGTTCTCCTGGTTCTGCTCATTTCTCTCAGTATCAGCTCATATAAGTCTTTTCAGGTTTTTCTGAAGTCCACCTGTTTATCATTTCTTATAGCACAATAGCATCCCAGTACATTCATATACCACAACTTGTTTAGCCATTCCACAATTGATGGGTATTCCCTCAATTTCCAGTTCTTGGCCACCACAGAAGAGTTGCTGTAAATATTTTTGTACATGTTGGTCCTTTTCCCATTTTTATGATCTCTTTAGGAAATAGCCCTAGAAGCAATATTGCTTGGTCAAAGGATGTGCATATTTTTATAGTCCTTTGGGCATAGTTCCAAATTGCTCTCCAGAATGGTTGGATCAGGTCACAGCTCCACCAGCAATGACTTAGTATTCCAACTCTCTCACATCTTCTCCAACATTTATCAACTTCCTGTTTTGTCATGTTAACCAATCTGATAGGTGTGATACCTCAGAGTTGTTTTGATTTGCACCTCTCTAATCAAGAGTGATTTAGAGCATTTTTTCATATGACTATAGATGGTTTTAATTTTTTCCTCTGAAAACTGCCTGTTCATATCCTTTGACCATTTATCAATTAGGGAATGGCCTGTATTTTTGTAAATTTGACTCAGTTCTCTATATATTTTAAAAATGAGACCTTTGTCACAGACATTATTTGTAAAAATTCTTTCCCAGTTTTCTGCTTCCCTCTTAATCTTGGTTGCATTGGCTTTGTTTGTACAATAACTTTTCAATTTAATGTAATAAAAATTATCCATTTTGCCCTTCATAATGTTCTCTATCTCTTGTTTGGTCAAAACTTTCTCCATTCTCCATAAATCTGACAAATAAACTATTCCTTGTTCCCCTAATTAGTTTGTGCTATCAGCCTTTATACCTAGATCATGTAACCATTTGGACTTTATTCTTGTGTACGGTGTCAGGCATTGGTCTATGCCCAGTTTTTGCCACACTATTATCCAATTTTTCCCAGTAATTTTTGTCAAACAGTGAGTTCTCATCCCAGAACATGAGGTCCTTGGGTTTATCAAACAGTAGACTACTTTAATCATTGACTACTGTGTCTTGTGTACCTAACCTATTGCACTGATCTACTCCTCTATTTCTTAGCCAGTACCAAGTGGTTTTGGTGATTGCTGCTTTAGAATACAATTTGAGATCTGGTAGGGCTAGACTATCTTCCCTAGCATTTCTTTTAATTAATTCCTTTGATATTCTGGACCTTTTGTTCTTCCAGATGAATTTTGATACTATTTTTTTCTAGTTCTAGAAAATAATCATCTGTTAATTTGATTGGTAAGACACTGAAGAAGTAAATTAATTTAGGTAGAATTGTATTAGCTAGGCTTACCCACAAGCAACTGATGTTTTTTCCAATTACATAGATCTGACTTTACTTGTGAGAAAAGTGTTTTGTAATTGTGCTCATATAATCTGTGGGTTTGTTTTGGCAGGTAGATTCCCAAATATTTTATAGTGTCTACAGTAAATTTAAATGGGATTTCTCTTTCTATCTCTTGCTGTTGGGCTTTGTTAGTAATATATAGAAATGCAGATGATTTATGTGGGTTTAATAGTTTGTAGTTCTTTTGAGAACTATTTGTTCTTATTCTTAGCCATTTACTGGAAAAATGAATTTTAGTCACATATTTCTATTAATTCTCCATATGCCATGGATGTCTAATTATAAAGCTGCTTTTTAGAATGGAATCCATTAGCACTTCCTCTGTGAAGTTTCAAGACTCCACTAAGAGAGAAGATTAATACTATGCTGTATCCTCACTTTATCTCCCATAATTATCCCTTTTGAACCATGGGAGAATAATATTTCTCCACCTAACTCTTCTCCTTACCTTAGCTTTTGAATCTGGAAGTTTGTATAAAAGTTTACATTGTTATTTAGTCATTTCTGACTCTTTGTGACCTCTTTGGGAATTTTCTTGGCAAAGATATTGCAGTGGTTTGCCATTTCCTTGTCCAGCTTATTTTATAGATGGAGAAACTGAGGCAAACATACTTCAGTGATTTGCCCAGGGTTATATAACTAGTAAGTGCCTGAGACCAGATTTGAACTCAGATCCTCTTGAGTCCAGGGCTGCTACTGGTTGCACCACCTAGCTGTCTGGTATAAAAGTTAATTTATATAAAATGTTTATAATTACATATTAATTACTAAATGCTAAAAATTTTCCTAAGAAATAGTTTCAGCAGCTTCAGATTTCAAAGAGATCATACCTTTTGAGGTATGATTGAAAATAGAAAATACCCTTTTTTAAAAAATTTTTAAAAACCCTTCCTTTCAATCTATTTGAAGGTGAGGGCTTGGGAACAAGAATACTCACTGTGGAATTTCTGGTACCTGAATGCAACAGCTCTATCCAATCCTCAGACTAATCTTATGATAGAAGGCATTGCCCTCTATCAACTCTGTGGTTTGTCTGACTCCATGCTTTGCTAAATGTGGTTTTCTGTCTAAGACAGTAGACTGTAGTACATGTTTTCAGCGCCCATTTCTGGTAGAGTTGCTTTTGTTTTTAGTAGAATATCAGTAACAACACATTGTAGGAGTACATACTGCAGCATTCCACAGCCCTCAAAAAGAAAAGGGGGAAACCTGAGCCAAAGAATTACTTAAGCCTCATATCACTGGGAAAGTAGCTTCTGCTAATATAGTCCAACTGTAAAGAACTCTCATAACTGGTGGCAGAATTTAGGAACTAAACACCGTAATACTAAAAACAGAAAGAAAACCCCTAAGGGTAATGCACCTTTGAGAAAGGGCATTCTAGATACGGTAGAAGGATATCTGATTTGACAAACTCCTAGGACATGCCCTCCAACAGAATGGTTCGCATGAGTAAGTGGGAGATATTTTTTCCTTCCTAACTGCCATTCCCACATTCTCAGTCCCAAAGGATGACTGAATCTGAGGCATAACCAGACATCAGAATTACTTTTGCATGCTAATGACCATTGTACTTTCCCTTTCTTGTTAGAGTCATTCCTTAAAATGTTAAAAATACAAGCTCAACAACATTTTTCAATAGATACAGTGGTTGTCTTTTTAATTTTAACCTGAGGTAACTTAGAACAGAGATGTCAGATTGTCTAGAAGCAGTAATGGAATTTTTATATTTTGAATTATCTTCTTATATATTATTACGAACTTGGCAAATAGAAACATTTCTTTATCCAAAGAAAACCAGAAAAAGAGAATAGCGTACGAAATGCATAGCTCATCCTCTTTAAGAGAATATAAGTACTATATTTAACTATATATACTATATATCTACATATCCTGTCTTTGTCTCTTTCTGAATTTCTTTATGCCCTCTTCTGCTTATTTTTAAATATTTCATTGACACTCTATTCCTTAGCGATCACTACCACCATCCTCTTTATACAGTTCATCCCAGCAAAAAACAAAACATAAAAAAGTTCTCCCCTATGACAAATAAGCATAATTAAGCAAAACTAATCTATGTATTGAGTGTGTCTGAAAATGTAAATTTCATTGTGTACCTCAATCTAGCCCATCTCCACCCTAAAAGTGGTAAAAAGAATAATTATTCTTGGAGAGTTCTGATTAATCTGTGTTGTCATAGTTCTTAAGTTTTCACAATTACTTTGTAATTATCCTTGTGGTTCAGCTCAGTTTGCTCTATATCTCAGCTTCCCTTAATCTCTGAATAATTTCTCGGAATCTGTCTCCGTCATTGTTTCTTATACGTAATAATGGTTCTTTGCATTCATGTACTATACTTTGTTCAGCCATTTTTGAGTTATTGGGCACAGCATTTTGTTTAAAGTTTTGGCTATAACAGAACGTCCTCTTCTGAGAATTAAATCTATCTTTTCATATATAGCAGCCCTTTCTCTCTTCTTTGATCTCTTTCGGGCATATGCCTAGAAGTTGTATCAGCGGGTCCGGGAATGTACATAGTTTAGTGACATCTTTGTGAACAGTTTCAAACAGCTTTTCAGAATGCTTACAACAATCTAAGGTCTCACAGCAGGAAATTAGTGTGTCTGTCTCCCCACAGCCCCTGAAACAACTTCATTATTATCTTTGTCTATCTGAAGGTTATGAGTGTATCTGCAAAATTGTTTCCACTTTCATTTCTCTAATTAGTGATTTGGAATGATTTTTTTTCATAGGGCTCATAGCTTCGTTTTCTTCTATTGAAAACTATCTGAGTAATATGAATTTACCTATGTATTTACAGTTAGGTGGCACAGTGAATGGAGTGCTGGGTCTGGAATCAGGAAGACTTATTTTCCTAAGTTCAAATCTGACTTCAGACACTTACTAGCTGTGTGCCCCTGGGCAAAGTTACTTAACCCCATTTGCCTTGGTTTCCCCATCTATAAAATAAGCTGGAGAAGGTATGGCAAACCACTCCAGTATCTTTGCCAAAGAAACCCCAAATGGGATCACAGTAGAGTCAGCCATGACTGAAGAACAACGAATAGGAATTTTAATGAATAGAACTATCTTTCAGCAACAGGCAGTTGATAGGAAAAATCAATAGAATTAGAAGTCAGAAGACCAAGCAACATTCAAGCTTTACTTCCTTCAATTATTAACTATGGCCTTGGCTAATGTACTGTTTTGTTGCCTGCAAAATAAAGGAGTTAAAACTATATGGCTTCTGAGGTCCATTATTGTACTACACAGATGATGCAATGGCAATATCCCATAATGTTTAGAGTCAAGGATAGCTAAGTTCAAATACTCTCTCAACTACATAATAGTTTTGTGACCCTGTACAAAAATTTAAGTTTCTCAGTTTCAGTTTCTTCATTTGTAAAATGGAGATAATAACGGCAACTTATTCACAAGGTCATAAGGATTAAGTGAGCCAACATATGCAAAATATTTCGCAAACTTTAAAGCTCTATATAACTATAGCTATTATTATAATTATCCTATAACTTAATATCTGATACTGCTGGGCTTGGAATTAGTAAGACCTGGGTTCAAAGATTGCCACTGCCACTTAATAGTCATGTGACCATGGACAAATGACACTCTCTACCTGTACCTCAGCTTCTTCACCTGTAAAAGTGGGGCCAATGTAGTGCCTTGTTTGTTGCACTTGTTCTCAAAGAGGATCAAAAGGCTGTCAGTATGTTAGAGTCAAGTTACAAGTCATCCAACTGTGGCCAATTAGACCAATAGGAGCTTGAAATCTACCACAGATTGGGCACAAATAGTCCATGTGAACATCTGAGGTGGATTCTCTTAATTTGCCCATCCCATATTTCTTTTGAGCTACTTCAATTCTGCTTTGCTTATAGAGCACAGAACCTTCTCTGATGTGGGCATGCTATACTGAGCAGTCCTGTGACAATGTCTCCCATGTCACACAATCAATTCCAAAGTTCTTAAGAGAGACCTGGAGAGTGTCCTTGTATCACTTCTTCTGCTCACCATATGAACACCTGCTCTGTGTGAGTTCTCTATTAAAATTGTTGTTTAGGAAAGTATAAATATTTGAACAATGTGGCCAACCCATATTTGTTGCCCTCTCTGGAGTAAAGTTTAAATGTTTGGCAGTTTAGTTTGAGAAAGGACCTCAGTGTCTGGTACCTTATCCAACCCGGCGATCTTCAGAATCTTCCCAAGACAATTCAGATAGAATCAATTCAGTTTCCTGGCATGGTGCTGGCATATTGTTCAGGTTTCAGGCATACAACAACAAAGTCAGTGCAATAGCTCTATAGACTTGCAGGTTTGGTGGTTAGTCAAATACTTCTTCATTCCCATACTTTCCTTCAGAGCCTTCCAAATGCTGAGTAAAATCTGGCAATTCATGCAACAACCTCATTATCAATCTGTTCATCCCTAGAAAGTATACTGCCAAGGTAAGTAATTTATCCACAGCATTCAAAACTTGTATTAGTTGTTTGTTCAAAATTAGCACAAGCAGCAGAGAAATGATCCATACTTTGGTATCTCAGCTTCAGAGGCTCCAATGAGTGCAAAATTATCGACCAACAAAAAATCATGCACCAATGCTCCCCCTTCTTTAGTCTTGGCTTGTAGCTTTTTCAAGTTGAAGAATTTACCATCAATGCGATAGCTGACCTTGATGCCATAAGGTGTTTGACAACATGGCTATGTAGCATGTAACATCATGCTAAAAAGTGTGGGAGCAAGCACGCAACCTTGTTTCACTGCTTTAGTGACTGGGAAAGTGTGGGAGCATTGTCCATTACCCAGAACCCAAGCAAGCATACCTCATATGGTTAGATTAAGCTCAGATTTGTGTTATTGTTTGTTAATCATTCTCAGAAGAGGACCATTGACATCAGGAAGGTGATGGCTTGACTTGAAAGTGAATTGGATTTAAGTGAGGCAAGGCTGTGCAAAGTCATCAGCCTCATTCTCTCTTCCAGAGCCATCTGGGTCCAGTGCAAGATGTAGATCAGGATGGCTCTGGATGCAGTGGGGACACTGACCTTTGTAAATTAAGGTCTTTCCCATATCCCTTTGTCTGAGGCAATACCAATTCAATGATTGAGGCTAAGGTAAGAAATTGAGGCAAAACATGGCCTCTTTTACCTACTCAAAAAAAAAAATCAATCCTGGAGGGAAAGATCCTCAGGATTTTTGGCCATGACAGAAACAAGTGCTATTTACACTCACTCTAACCAAGGAAATCCAGATAGCCAAGTGAGGCTTGGATTGGAACATATTATTGGCCAATCAGTGAGAGCCAAAGTGACTTGGGTTTAAGGGATAGATTGAAACTTATTATTGACCAATCAGTGAGAGCCAAAATGACTTGGGTTTAAGGGATAGATTGAAACTTATTATTGACCAATCAGTGAGAGCCAAAGTGACTTGGGTTTAAGGGACAGTCAAGAAATTACATCTGAATCCCAATGGCCTTTTTAACAACCTGATTTCCAGAGCTCTATTTCAAGAAATAGGTTTCAATTTGTCCTGTTTCTCTTGTGAACCATTCAGAAGCATCCTACTGTGGTTTCACGCTCTTTCGGCATCTATGGGGTCCTCTGTCTCATCAGATGTTGATTAATTTTCTTTGTTTTGCAATATTTATTCAGAGATTTTTGGAGTCATTTAGATGTTTTGAGGACCATATTTCCTTCCATTATTATCATCTTCCTTACTGTGTTTTTCTACTTGTGCTTAAGATTTTTCATTGAATTTTCTTCCTGATATCTTTGGTAATATCAGTCTTTTTCTCCCCTTAAATTTCCTTATCACTTTCTGAACATTTTGCCTTTGATGGCAAATCTTCAGTGAGATACTCAAGGTTATCTACTTCTCCTTCTGTTCTGGGGAGTTTACTCTTCAAAGACCTTAGTTCCTGCCCAGAGGGATTTCTGAGGGATCACAGTAGGGGCCCAGCTGGATGCCAGTCTTCTTTCCTTCAGGCCTAGTTGAGCTTTCCCAAAAGCCCCCAAAAGATATTGTCCTTCTGCCACAATTCCCTCTGGTTTTTTTTGTTTTGTTTTGTTTTTAGTTCTCTGCTGAGCACTTCTGCAGCCTAGTAAATTTGTGCTGTTTCCCCAGGTGGGGCATGCTTCTACTTTTCAATACCTCTACTTCGTCTGAACAGGTTACAGGTACAGAATTGAGTTCCCTTGCTTGTTGTCACAGAACATGGGAGTGACAGTGGGGGCAGGGAAGGTCTGCTTTCAGAGCCAGTAACAGAAATGGGAATCCCTAAGTGAATCTCATAGCCCAAGTCCACTGATCCTCTTGTGCCAGAGAATGGGGGTTAGTGTGGGACAGGTGCTGCGTGAGCATGTTGGGGATTAGGAATTAACTTTCTTTGCTGTTAATTCTTGAGGTTGTTACATCATTAGGCACCTTGATCTTTTAGCTTGCAAAAATAACTGGCATTACTTTACTTCTTGCATATAATTCTTATTTGTAGGAGTTTTGAGAGATTGTGTGAATATATATCTATGTATATGTATATATACATATATACACATATATATAATATTACTGTGTGTATATATGTATATGTATACATATATAATTTGTGCATGTGTATATGTGTGCATGTGCGTGTGTGTTTGTATTTAATCCTACATCTTGCTGTTCATATAACCCATCAAATCCAAAGCTTATTGTAAGCTCTTACAATAAGAACAGGAGTTTCTTTGTGGAATTGCAAGTACCTAACCATAGTTAGGTAATAATTAGAGCTCATTTCTACAGAGAGCAATGTAGTTTGTATGTCAATTTTCTCACAACAATCTCACAAGATGGATGGTATACGTATTATCATCTCCATTGAAAAGCTGAGGAAAGTCGAAGTGAGAGAAGAGATTTGGCTGGTTCCAGGTATTGCTTCCAATAAGTGTAAGGGAAAAATGCTCCAAGCCTTTTCCTGCATTCCTGGCCATATGTACATAATAAAGGCAGGAAGGTGGTTATGCCGTGGGAAGATAATGGCCTTGCTTCCTGGGTTTAGTTTTGTCTCTCTGGCTTCCTCTCCAGCCTCCACTCCCCCTCCAACTCATTTTCATGGTAGAATAGAAGAGATTTCTGAATTGAGCAACTGAGTGATCTCAACCCCCATGCCTCAATGTTTTATTGGAAGGGTGGTCATTAGAATAGACGCTGATTAACTATAATCCAGACATTAGAGACAAATAGAGAGGAAAAAGAAATGCTTGCCCTAAATTACAGTGACAAAGACCCAAACCCTGGGTCAGGAAGCTTAGTTGAAAAGAAAAATTTAAGCCTAAAACACTAGCTATTTAGATAGGGGCTTATCTGTTCTATATTCTAAGGAACCTGGCATCTGGGCCAAATAATTTCCTCTGGATATCGAGTCTGTTCTAGCCAAGACTCTGGAAAGAATAGACAGGTTTCTCCTTAAGGAAAAAGTAAAGTAAGCAGCTTCACCCTCTCCTCTTGCCCAGCAAAGATTTTTGTTGGTCAGTGTCTGAGGGCTGCTATTTTCTGATCAGAATGTAAAACAGGAAAGCAAGCAAACAAACAAAATACCCTCACATCCTTAAACTAAAGACCAATGGCACAGCCTCCTCTTCTCATAAAGAAGAGGAAACACTTATAGTCAAGCACTTCAGCTAAAGTCAGAGGCTGGACGAAGGGAGCAGCTCTAGCACCAAGTGCTTAATGGGGCTGAACCTGGCAGCAGGCCAGCAGAGAACAACACATCCAGAAAAGCAGTGTTGTTTAGAGACAGGTCCACCTTAGCATCACATGGCAGAAGCTTCACATCCAGGGCAGTAGTCTCTGGTGGAGATGGTATACCCAGAGACCTTCGTTTGGGGTAAATAAACATCCATCTAATGATGAGATTCAAATAGAGTGGTCAATGAGAAGCCCATTATCTCAAGGACCACTTAAAGGCACTTTTGGAGACAATGAGATTCAAGTAGGCTGGTCAAAAAATATGAAACTAACTAGAGGCCCCTTTGTCTGCCCTGGCCTGAACAATGAAATAATGGGGTGCCTCTAAACTACCCCTACCCCCTTACCTACTTGCCCCTGATTACCTCATTTCGCTGCCAAAGGCAGATAAGAATCCCCAGCCTCTCCTGGTTAGGGGACATCTCTTTTAGTGAAAGGCATCTCCCTGAAGGGCTTTGTCCCTTAAGGGGCTGCTACCCCCACCCCTCTAAGCTGAGGTCTCCCTTAAGCTGCCCTTCAGTGGCAGAGGAACCTGCTTGGTATGTTGTGTTACTTAGAATAAATGCTTTTACTTGATTTGGAGACAGCCTGAGTGAATACTTTTGAGATGACCTTGCACCCCAGCATTTTGGAGTGCCCCTGAACCTCAACACTAACACAATATACATAGCAGAGACCAGTGGGGAATAGGACTAGTCGAAAAAGTATAATGATATTAGTAGAAGACCTTGGTGGTTCTGGGGTATGACTGGATAATCCGTGTGTGCTCTCCACGCGTGTACCTGTCTATTCATGCACCCCGACCATATACTCTCTATTTGTAGTTCCCTCTAAAATAGGTGGCACAATGGATATAGCACTGGCCCTGGAGTCAGGAAGTTCAAATCCAACTTCAGATCTTTACTAGTTGTGTGGGCAATTCATTTAACCTTTGTTTGCCTCAACTATAAAATGAGATAATAAAAGCACCTGCCTTCCAGGGCTGTTGTGAGGATCCAACGAGATATCTGTAAACTGCTTAGCTCTGTGCCTAGCACAAAATAGGTGCTATGTAAATGTTAATTATAATTATTAATTATTAACTATATACTCTCTCTTACTACTGATGTTGAATTTATGGGACAGTATCCCCCAAATTTATGGGTAAAACATTTTATTGTTATCTTTCCTGATGTGCTACTTCAGAAAATACCCCTTGTTTTTATCTAATTATATCTTGTGGCTGACTACCAGTCAATGAATAGTTATGAAGAACAATGGATAAAGCAGTGTATCTGGGGTCAAGAAGTTCTGAGTCCAAATCTGGATGCATGCATTTATTGGTTGTGTGACCTTGGGCAAGTCACTCAACCTGTCTCAACCTGTTTCCTCATCTGTAAAATATGGATGATAATAATAGTATCTACCTCCCAGGATTGTTGTGAGGATAAAATGAGAAAATATTTATAAAGCATTCTGCAAAACTTAAAGAGCTATGTAAAATTTGTTTTAAAAAAATGTTTTTTAAAAAAGCTATGTAAAATAAGCTAAGTAAAAATTGAGATAAGCCTTACCCTGAAGGAGTTTATCTCTTAATGTTTAATCAGAGGGGACTCATGAGCTATGGTTTTGAGTGGATGCAGACCCACAGAGTAACTGTAATCTAGAGCAGGAATGGGGAACCTGCATCCTAGAGGCCACAGGTGACCCTCTAGGTCCTCAGATGTGGCCCTTTGACTGAATTCTTGAGGCCAAAGTTTCCCTACCTCCAGTTTAGGGTATATCTGAAAAACCCACTCTCCAAGTAGTGAGATACTCCTTAAGGGCTACATGTTCCAAAAAGAAAAGTGAAACAGTCCTAACCCTAAAGTCCTTTGTTTTTATTATCTGCTACACCTAGATGTCTCTACAGCCATAAAGGGAATATTAATAGAACAAGAAACAAAAAGTCAAAGGTTCATTTTATCATATTCATTGATAGCTTTGTAATTTGAAAATCCCCATTGTTCCTTGCAGAAAATTCAGAGGAATAAATATTCAGTAATAGTATTTTCTCTTTAATCATGATGTCACCCAGTAATGATGCTGCTTAATTTATCACTTTTAATATTTGTTGCTTTTTCTCACAGTTCTCTTTGGAGGCCCTTTGTAACACCCGAAACACCTAAACTTCTATGAACCTCCAAGAAAGTCTGGCAACCCAGCCAGGCTTGAAAGCTCTAGCAGATATTCTCAAGGAAAACCCCGAGAGCTTTGTTCAGTGGTTTCTGACAGGAAATAAAAAAGCAGCCTCTTTCTCCACCACCTCGCTCTCCCCCTCCCCCCCAGCATTCCTGTGAGAAGCATCAGACACACTTCTGGGCAATCATGAAGCAGCAATAGTCCAGGAGAGGAAAGATGGTAAAGACATTTAGAGTCACCTTTTAAAAGAACTAAAAATAGACTCCTACAGAAAGTAATTGATGATGAGTGACAGTGATCAAATGAATGACTGCTGATCTAATAGTATACAGGACTGGGAGATTTAAAAGGCCCATTGGTTCTCACAGAAGGGCAATGATTACTCTGCATCCCCACTATTAACAGGTGGCAATAAGAAACACATGATGGTGCTCAGTACCCTTCAGTTACCAAGTTGTCAGCTCCATTCTTCCCTCTTGTCCTCTATTCCCAACTTCATGAAAAAGTGGGAAAGAGATGTGGTTAAAAGAATTTCCCAGGGGGAATCATTTGAGTGTTTCAGGTCTAAACTTTGACCTATTGTAAAGGGTTTATATGAGGAAAGGATAGTACTCGGAGTTTCTTTCTACATTTTCATTTCAGGGAACTGGCTTTATGCTGAAAATTAAAAGCTACTAGAAACTCTTCAGTTCTCTAAAACATCTGTAAACTCATTTTTGCTCTCTCATGTATGTGACAATTTCCTTGACAAATTGAGAAATAAAAATAGTAACTTTGTTCCTTAGAGTTTAAGGTATATGAGGTTTTGAAGGGTGAGGGAATCAGAGAGGTTCATGGTAAACATTTTTCAAAAAACTCTTTAAAAGCAAAACAAAAAAGAAAAAGATAAGAAGATTATATATATATGTGTGTGTGTGTGTATATATATATATGTATATACATACATACATACTATATATATATATACTTGATGACCATAATTTTAGGGAAATCTTTTATTTGCAGCCCTACCAATCAGGATCCTTCTCCCAACACCCATAGAAATAACAGGGTATTCTTTATTAGCTATGAAGTCATATTCTGACAACTCACCTGTAGTAACAGAAATCATAAATTCCGAATAATAGATAGAACCCTATAGGGAAGTTCTCAAATTGCCTCTGGGTTCTGTGTGTGTGTGTGTGTGTGTGTGTGTTAAAAACCTTTTCACAACTCACATTTTACCCATATTAAATCAAACCTCCTAAAAGGATAGTTAGATAAGAACAACATTCTATTAATATTTCCTAGTAAATGTAGATATCTGCAGGAGAGTGAGAAGTGGATCTTTATGACTTAAGTGTTCCAGAAATTAAAATGAATTGTTTACTATTGTTTCACTATTAGTAATTTTACAAAAGCTTTGCTACAGTACCACTGATGTTCAACTGAATCCTTGGGACATAATAATAGAGAAATAAGGGACTGGTCTAAGCAAAACTGTGAGGTAACTGAAGTTTGTCCTGGCCGCATCCAACCGCCTTTCTTACAAATGTCCTTCCCCTCTCCAGCGTATCCCACCCTCCCTCACCTTAGGCACAGAAGTAAACTAAAAGTAAAGGAAAAGAACATGGCAGAGGAAGAGGTAGCTATTCCTAGAAAATCTTAACTAGAATCAAAAGCTTGAGCTAAAAGGATGTAATATTCCCTTGAATTTATGGCCTTCTGCCTTGAAATCGTAGGATGAGTAAACATCCATAGGCTTCGCTGAACATCCTTTTCTTTCCACAGGAAATTTTTGTACATTGCATCTACTCACATTGGTTTGACTGGCTTGAATATGGGTAAATCCAAACAATCTTTTTTAGGTATCTATATGATCTCAGATCTTTGAATATGACAACAGTTTGATGTCTTATCATGACATGAAGTCAATTCTGGATTGTCAAGGGCTATACCAGGGGAATATAAACTCTGCCAGGTCCCACCAACTGGGAGAGGCTTTGAACATAGGCCAGGCAATGATTTATGACTGTCCCCTAAGGAACTGCTCAAAGGAGACTGATTATGCTTGAGAGAATTGGCCATTATGTGCTTTTTTTTTCAGTCCTAGAAACTCTTAAAGACAGTCTACTTGGGGTTTCCAACTATATTCATAGAGAGAGTCCCCACACCTACAACATGAAATAAAAGATTTTGAAATGTTGAAACAAGAAAGATAACAAGTTGCTATCTTTAACAGGTTGTTTTGGAATCATGTGGTAATAATTAAAGGTCCACTAAATAAATTTAAATTTTTAGATAATTTAATATTTTTTGCCCATTCGAGTCCTCATCTTTCTCACTCCTAATCAGTCTCCCTCCTTCCAGTCATTATCATTCTTCATTTGCCACCTGGCTTTCAAAATAATCTTCCTAAGCCAAATATATATTTGAGCACACAACTCCTTTGCTCAGAAACTTTAAATGGCTCCAAATTACCCCCCACACTTGGCATTATGTGACTAAAGAAAATAAGAAAAAAAAACAGCAGCAAAAATTTTAAGTAGACAAACATGGAAGAGTCTCAAAGGGGAAAAATGAGTTTTAGAAAATATATCATTGTTTTCTTGTTTTAAGGTTATACATTTTTCCTTTCATCAAAAGGAGAATAATCTGTATCTGACAGGCATACATATGATTCTAGTCCTCTTTTTGTTGGAGGTTGCTATTAGATTTATAATAAGATGATTTTGTAAGAAAGAAACTAAGGCAGGTAGAGTGAGATGAAAACTGAATTTTCACATTATTTTTATTCAGAACTGATCCCATTCTTTTTACACAAAAGAAAAGATAAAATAATTTAAATGGTGGACCCTGGTAAGACTTGTTACATTGGGACTGAAACAGGCACAAAGGCACATTTGTGGGGTTCCTTAAACACACTTTTTTTTTTTTTTTAAATTTATTTATTTAAATTTTTTACATTCATTTTCACAAATTTTTGGGTTCCAAATTTTCTCCCCTTTTATCCCCTCCCCCCACCCCAAGCAATCTAATTTTCCCTATCTCCAATCTGCCCTCTCTTCTGTCATCTCTCCCTTCTCTTGTCTCCATCTTCTCTTTTCTCCTGTAGGGCCAGATGACTTTCTATTCCTCCTTAACTGTATGTCTTCTTTCCTAGTTGCAACAACAATACTAAATACTTGTTCCTAAAACTTTGAGTTCCAAATTCTCCTCATCCCTCCCTCCCCACCCATTCCCTTTGGGACAGCAGGCAATACAATATAGGCCATATCTGTGTAGTTTTGCCAATGACCTCCCTGATAGTCGTGTTGTGTAAGACTAACTGGATTACCATCCCTCCTAACCTGCCCCTCATTGTTTCTCTTCTGTCTTTTGATCCTGTCCCTCCCCAAGTGTTGACTTCAAATTGCTCCCTCCTCCCTTTGCCCTCCCTTCCATCATCCCCCCCCCAATATCTCCTTCTCCCCCACTTTCTTATACTGTAAGATAGGTTTTCATACCAAAATGAGTGTGCATTTCACTCCTTCGTTTAGTCAAATGTGATGAGGGTAAACTTCTTGTTTTTGTTTGTTTTTTTTTTGTTTGTTTGTTTTTTCTCAGCTCTCCTCTTTTTCCCTCCACTAAGAAAAACTACCTGCCTCTTAAATGACATATAGTTACCCCCTTCCCTTTCCCTCCCCCTACATTTCTCTCTCACCATTTACCCTAGTTTCTTTTAAGGTATGGTCCCATCCTATTCAGTTCAATCTGTGCTCTCTATCTCTGTATGTGTGTGCATGTGTGTATGTGTGTGCATGCGTGTACATGTGTATGTGTGGTCCCACCAACTACCCAGATACTGAAAAGTTTTAAGAGTTACAAATATTGTCTTTCCATGTAGGAATGTAAACAGTTCACTTTTGGTAAGTCCCTTATGACTTCTCCTTGCTGTTTACTTTTTCATGCTTCTTCTCATTCTTGTGTTTGAAAGTCAAATTTTCTTTTCAGCTCTGGTTTTTTCATCAAGAATGATTGAAAGTCCTCTGTTTCATTGAAAGACCATATTTTCCCTTGAAGTATTATACTCATTGTAGCTGGGTAGGTGATTCTTGGTTTGAGTCCTAGTTCCTTTGCCTTCTGGAATATCCTATTCCACGCCCTTCGATCCCTTAATGTAGAAGCTGCTAGATCTTGGGTTATCCTGATTGTATTTCCACAGTACTGGAATTGTTTCTTTCTAGCTGCTTGTAAGATTTTTTCCTTGAGCTGGGAGTTCTGGAATTTGGCCACAATGTTCCTAGGAGTTTCTCTTTTTGGATCTCTTTCAGGTGGTGATCGATGGATTCTTTCAATACTTATTTTGTCCTCTGGTTCTAGAATGTCAGGGCAGTTTTCCTTGATAATTTCATGGAAGATGATGTCTAGGCTCTTTTTTTGATCATGAGTTTCAGGTAGTCCCATAATTTTTAAATTGTCTCTCCTGGATCTATTTTCCAGGTCAGTTGTTTTTCCCATGAGATATTTCACATTCTCTTCCATTTTTTCATTCTTTTGGTTTTGTTTGGTGATTTCTTGGTTTCTCATAAAGTCATTAGACTCCATCTGTTCCATTCTAATTTTGAGAGAGCTATTAAATTCAGTGAGCTTTTGAGCCTCTTTTTCCATTTGGCTCATTCTGCTTTTGAAAGCATTCTTCTCCTCATTGGCTTTTTGAACCTCCTTTGCTAATTGGGTGAGCCTATTTTTCAAGGTGTTAATTTCCTCAGCATTTTTTTGGGTCTCCTTTACCAAGGTATTGACCTGTTTTTCATACTTTTGTTGCATTTCTGACATTTCTCTTCCCAGTTTTTCCTCCACCTGTCTAACTTGCTTTTCAAAATCCTTTTTGAGCTCTTCCAGGGCCTGAGCCCACCCACCACCCCCCTGGGGTGTCTGGGGTACTGAGGCCCCGCCCTCCACGTCTTTCCCTGATGGCAAGGATACGTCCTCATCATCAGATCCAAAGGTTGGGATCATTTGCATTTGTTGGAAAAAACTCTCTAAAGTCTTATTTTTCTTCCCTTTTCTAGGCATTTTCCCAGCCAGTTACTTGACTTCTGAGATTCCTTCCCACCCCCTCCTGGATCCGCCCAGCTAGTGCTTGGCCTCTGAGATTTAAATGGGCTTTCCTCCTGCCGGCTGTCAATCAGTGAGCTTTAGTTCAGGTGCTGGGGTGGGGCCAGGGCTGCCTCCGAGACTCTGATCCCTCGGGGGGGGGGGGGCGGCCTTATTCAGAGACTCTCAGGAATGGAGCGGGTGGGGGGGGGGGGGGGGGCCCGCCTCCCAATCTCAGCTCCCCTAGGGGTCCCGAGCAGAAGCCTTCAGCAACAGAGCAGGGTGGGGGCAGGGCCGTCTCCCAGGCTCAGCTCCGTCAGGTTTTATGCGGGAATCTTCCGTAATGAAGATCCTGCCTGCTGTTGGGGGATTCCTGAGTCCCGGTCCACTGCCGCCTCAGCCGACGCCCACACCTCCGCCTCCGCTTCCTGCTCCCGTCCCCGCCGCGCCACTTCCTCCCGAGGGGGCCCGAGCCACGGAGTCGCCCTGCTTCCCCTCTCCTTCAGCCCGGCCTCTCTCACTGACCTGCTTCTGTGGGCGGAGGGACTTTCCCGGCTGCTTCAGCTTCCGTCTCTGAAGCCTGCTCAGATCCGCTTCTCTGAGGCCTCGGCCAGGGCAGCGCTGGGGGTCGGGGTTACTCTCCGGGGCGCGCCGGACCCTGGGGACGGGTCCTCAGGGCTCCCTGGAACGGAAATCTCCTCCACTCTGCCTCTGCATACCTTGCACTCACCCAGAAGCTATGGGGGACTCTTTCTACACCAATTCCATGGGCTTTGGTTTCGGAGCTCGTAAACGTGCGTCCTTCTACTCCGCCATCTTGGCTCCGCCCCCCTCCTTAAACACACTTTGAAAAAAATCAACTACCTGTGTACTCACACGAAAAGGATTGAAAATCTCATTAAGCCTACTTTTATTCAACTCTATATTTAGTGCATCAAACTTGCATAATTCTGAGCCTCCTAGAATCACAGCGGTTTTCACAGAAATATAAATGTAGACTTGGAATTTGCATCATATGTATGTATATATATATATATATATATAATTTGCAACACACACAAATGTATATATATACATTATATATACATTATATATATATATATATATATATATATATATATATATATATATATATATTGTGTGTGTGTGTGTGTGTGTAACATAGTTTTTAACAAGAAAGTAGCTTTATATTCCCAAGGGGAATAAATAAACCTGTAAAAGCCCCAGTAAGCACTCAATAAAAAATGGATTTAGGAGTCATTGTTCCAAAAACATTTTAGTCATAGTCCATCAGTGAGATTTTAAATAGTAATGAGCATGGACACCAAATTAACTCACATTTCACTCACTGTCTGGCACCAACTCATTAAGCATACAAAGATCATACTCAGAATTCTGAAGACAATTTCAGTACGTGTCAGTTAGGAAAATGGTTCCTTAAGGACTATTCTTTTTAAAGCTTGGGCATTTATAATTTACCATTGCGGGGGGGGCAAACTGTGCTCTTATTAAGACACTTTAAATTCAGAATTCCACAGAAAAGTCTTGTTTTGTTTCAGGACATATATCCTCATTGTACCAAATACCTTTCCTTTTAGGGATCTGGCAAGATATACTTTCTTCCCTTCCTTATTTCTCTTACAGTAATACATGTCATTATAGTTTAAATTTACTCCCTTTTGTCCATCTCAGAAAATACCCACCTTCCTACAAAGCAAAGCACAGGAGCCACCTCCTGAGAACTTTCCTGATTAATCAATAAATCAGCATTTATTCAATGCTTACTGCATGATAGGCACCTTGATATAGACTAGGGATACAAAAAGAGACAAGACACAGTTCCTGTCCTCAAGGAGCTTACCATAGAATGACCTTCAAGTTAGTATTCTCTCCCCTTTGAAATTACTTTGTGTAATATACATTGTGTTCTCTCATCTGGGTCCATGGTATATTCACTCAAGAGAACAAAAGTCACTTGAGGGCAAGAACTGTTTTAATTCTGTCTTTGTGCCTCCTAACACAGAGCTTG
This sequence comes from Bettongia penicillata ogilbyi, assembly GCA_023548195.1. NCBI lineage: Eukaryota > Metazoa > Chordata > Mammalia > Diprotodontia > Potoroidae > Bettongia > Bettongia penicillata. The sequence goes on from JAJHZJ010000122.1 coordinate 2,681,487, forward strand.
GTGCATTGTAGGTGCTTAGTCATGTTTATTGAATTGTTTGTTATTGAAGTAAACCAATTGTTTGTTATTAAAAGTTAAGCTTTATAAATTCAAATTAATATTTTCCATCAGAAAATAAATTCTATGTTTCTCTTCTAAAGCATAATTTTTAATCTCTAGTATTTTCTTCATTGGTTACAATGTGTTATTTGGCTAGAACTGTAGATGCAAACACTGGAATTATTCCCACAAAAGCAATGGAACTGGATATGACCAAGAAATATAATTTTTTTCTGATGCCCCATGTTTTTTTCAAATCCTATATTTGAAGACATAAAACCAGGATTTGCCACACTTTGTGTGAAATTAGAAAAGTCATTTGACCTCTTAGAGCCTGTTTCTTCATCTGTGAAATGGGAATAATGATAATATTGTTACTATGTATAGTTTTATTGTGAATTTCAAATTAGATAGGGGGTAAATGGAGCTTTATAAACCCTTAAGTGCTTATGAACTGCCAGAAGTTTTCGGTAATACCTACTTTCTCCATGTTCTATGGTCTCATTGAATTGGGTATCCCTGCTAGTGATGCAGCTCACAACCCATCCATGTAGAATAGCAATTATGTATGTCTAGCCATCTTGTGTGATTTGTATTAAAGAATTCCCACAAATCCTCCAAGGTGGATTAACCCAAATTAGGGGGTGACTTGCAGGATACTGGTACATTTAACAGTAATAAGAAAGAAAGGAAGAAGAAAAGCTTTGGAAGTGGAAATGAATAGTTTACTTTTGGATATGTTAACTGGAAGACATGGACAGAATACCCAGGAAGAGATGTCCAATAGGCAATTGAAGATGTAAGATCAAAAGTCAGGAGAGAGGTGAAGAATGCATAAATAGATCTGAGAATCACCTTCACAGATATAACAACTGAATTCATGGGAGCTGGTAAGATTACCAAGAAAAATAGTATAGAGAGAAAAGAAAAGAGTGCCCAAGCACAGGCAAAGAGGAAGCAAAATTATTTCTTTTTTGCTTATATGTTGATTTACTTAGAAAAGCCTAAAGAATCAAGTAGAAATTAACTGAAACAGCAAGGTTGCCAGACATAAAATAAATCCACAGAAATTATGAATAATTCTCTATATAGCTTTCAAAATTCAATAGGAAGAGCTAAAAATTATAGATTCCCTTCAAATTAACTATAGAAGATATAAAATATTTGGTAGACTACTAATAAACATCCAGAAACTGTATGAACCCAGTTACAAAGTAGTCTTTTCAAAAATAAAGACAAGACAGACCTAAGTAACTGCAGAAATATTAATTGCTTCTGGTAGACCAAGAGTCCAGGGGTGGCGAACCTGAAACCTTGAGGTTAAATGTGGCCTTGGGTGTAGTCTCTGAACTGAGTTCCAGTTTTCCAGAACAATCCTTTTACTAAGGGCATTTGTTCTGTGAAGTTTGGATTCAATCAAAGGGCTGCACTTGAAGACCTAGAGGTATATAATTAATTTAGAGTTTTCAATATTCACTTCCACAAGATTTTGTCCAAATTTTCCCCCATCTCTCCCCTCCACCTGCCCCAAGACTGCCTGCATTCTGATTATCCTTTCCTCCAATATGTCCTCTTTTCTATCATACCCCTACCTTCTTTTATCCCCTTTCCCTCTATTGTCTTATTGGGAAAGATAGATTTCCATACTCCATTGCCTGTATGTCTTATTTCCCAGTTGCATGCAAAAACAGTTTTTAACATTCATTTTAAAAACTTTAAATTCCAACTTTTCACCCTTCTTTCCCTCTGCTCACCCCCCATTGAGAAGGCAAGCAATTTGATATAGATTATACATGTGTAGTCTGGCAAAACATTTCCATAACAGTCATATTGTGAAAGACTAATGATATTTTCCCTCCATCTTATCCTGCCCCCCATTTATTCTATCCTCTCTTTGACCCTGTCTCTCTTCAAAATTGTTTACTTCTAATTACCCCCTTCTCCCATTTGCCCTCTTTTCTATCATTCCCCCAGGCCTGACCCTACCCCCACTCCTTCCCCCTCTTTTCCTATAGTGTAAAATAGATTTTATACCAAATTGAGTTATTGTGTCATTCTCTCTTTAAACCAACTTCAATGAGAGTAAGGTTCACTCTGTTCCTCTCACCTCTCCTCTTTTCCCCTCCCTTTAAAAAGTTTTTTCTTGCCTCTTTTTTGTGAGATAATTTATCCCATTCTATTCTCTCTTTTTCTCCCAATGTATTCCTCTCTCATACTTAATTTTATTTTTTCAATTATCATCCCTTCATATTTAACTCACCCTGTGCCCTCTGTCTATAGATATAATCCCTCTAACTACCCTAATACTGAGAAAAGTCTCAAGAGTTACAAATATTATCTTTCCATGTAGGAATGTAAACAGTTTAACTTTAGTAAGTCCCTTATGATTTTTCTTTCCTGTTTACCTTTTCATGCTCCTCTTGATTGTTGTATTTGAAAGCCACATTTTCTATCCAGTTCTGGTCTTTTCATCAAGAATATTTGAAAGTTTTCTATTTCACTGAGTGACCATTTTATCCCCTGAAGTATTATACTCAGTTTTGCTGGTTAAATGATTCTTGGTGTTAATCCTAGTTCCTTTGACCTCTGGAATATCATATTCCAAGTCCTCTGATCTCTTAATGTATAAGCTGATAGATCTTGTGTTATCCTGATTGTGTTTCCACAATACTCCAATTGTTTCTTTCCAGCTGCTTGCAATATTTTCTCCTTAACATGGAAACTCTGGACTCTGACGACAATATTCCTAGGAGTTTTCCTTTGGGGAGCTCTATCAGGAGGCAACTGGTGGATTTTTTCAATATATATTTTGCCCTCTGGTTATAGAATAACAGGGCAGTTTTCCTTGATAATTTCTTGAAAGATAATATCTAGACCCTTTTTTGATCATGGCTTTCAGGTAGTCCAAGAATTTTTAAATTTTCTCTCCTGGATCTATTTTTCCAAGTCAGCTGTTTTTCCAGCGAGATATTACACACTGTCTGCTATTTTTTCATTCCTTTGGTTTTGTTTTATAATTTCTTGATTTTTAATAAAGTCAGTAGCTTCCATCTGCTCCATTCTAATCTTTAAGGAATTATTTTCTTCAGTGAGCTTTTGGACCTCCTTTTCCATTTGGCCAATTCTTCTTTTTAGGGCATTCTCCTCATTTTCACATTGGATCTCTTTTGCCATTTGGTTTAGTCTATTTTGAAGGTCTTATTTCCTTCAGCATTTTGGGTCCCCTTTAGCAAACAATTGACTCATTTTCCATGATTTGCTTGCATCACTTGTATCATTTCTCTTCCCAATTTTTGCTCCACTTCTCTTACTTGATTTTCAAAATCCTTTTTGATATGACCAAACAAGAGAGAGAAAACTTAAAATTAAGCGGTACAAAATGGATAATTTTGATTAAATTGAAAAGGTTTTGCACAAACAAACCCAATGCAACCAAGATTAGGAGGGAAGGAGAAAACTGAGAAAGATTTTTTTCAACTAGTTTCTGTGACAAAGGCCTCATTTTTAAAATATATGGAGAACTGAGTCAAATATACAAGAATACAAGTCATTCCCCAATTGAAAAATGGTCAAAGGATATGAACAGGCAGCTTTCAGAGGAAGAAATTAAAGTATCTATAGTCATATGAAAAAATGCTCCAAATCACTATTGATTAGAGAGATGCAAATCAAAACAACTCTGAGATACCACATCAGACTTATCAGATTGGCTAACCTGACAAAACAGGAAGATGATAAATGTTGGAGAAGATGTGGGAGAGTTGGAACACTAATTCATTGTTGGTGGAGCTGTGAACAATTTGGAACTATACCCAAAGGGCTATAAAAATGTACATAGTCTTTGACCCAGAAATATCACTTCTAGGACTGTATCCCAAAGAGATCATGAAAATGGGAAAGGGTCCCACATGTACAAAAATATTTATAGCAGTTCTCTTTGTGGTAGCCAAAAACTGGAAATCAAGAGGATGGCCATCAATTGGGGAATGACTAAAGAAGTTTATGAATGTAATGGAATACTATTGTACTATAAGAAATGATGAACAGGAAGACTTCAGAGAGATCTGAAAGGAGTTATATGAACTGATGTTGAGTGAAAGGAGCAGAACCAGGAGAACTTTGTACACAGTAACAACCACAGTGTGTGAGGAACTTTTCGGGTAGACTTAGCCGTTCACAGCAATGCAAGGGCCTAAAACATTCCCAATGGAGACTTCAGGAAAAATGCCTTCCACATCCATAGCCAGAACTATGGAATTGGATCACAGAATGAAGCAGAATACTTACTGCTGTGTTATGTTTTGTTTTGTTTTTCTCACTGTTTCTCCCATTCATTTAAATTCTTTTATGCAACATGACCAATGTGAAAATGTGTTTAATAAGAATATATGTGTAGAACACATAAGGTTGCACACCACCTCAGGGAGGGAGGGAAGAAAATCTAAGACTTACGGACATGATTGTAAAAAACTGAAAACAAATAAATTAATAACAATTTTAAAAAAGGAAAAACAAATATAAAAAAAAACAAAATTAGAATCCTTTTCAAGCTCTTCCATAGCCTGAGACCAATTCGTATTTTTCTTGGAGGCTTTGGATGTAGGAGCTTTGATTTTTGTGGTCTCCTGGTTGTATGTTTCAATCTTCCTTGTCACCAAAGTAAGATTCTATAGTCTGATTTTTTTTCCTGTTTTTGCTCATTTCCCCAGTCAATTATTTGATTTTTGAGCTTTGCCAAGGTAGTTTTCTGCTTCCAGTGGGGGTGGGGTGTATACTGTCAGCTGCTGGACCCCCCACAGCCTGTGAGCCTAGAGCTCCAGAAACAGCTACTGCCACTGCCCTGATGCTGCTGTGGCTGCCATGGGCTCCTCTGGTCTCTCTGTTGCCTTGGAGCTGAGGCCATTACCACTCACTCTCTCTCACACAGATCCAACAGATTTTTTTCTACTGACCTTCCAGTTTTCCCTTGGTGTTTTTGGTTCATGAAGTCTGCAAACCGACACAGGTGCCAGTGATTTAGTCCCACCCAATGCCTACTCAGGTCCTGTCTGTGCTGGCACAGCCTACACAGGACTGCACTCTGCTTCCAGCCTGGTGCAATAGACACTTCCTGTTAACCTTCCAGGTTGTCTTGGGCTGGAGATTTGCTTCACTCAGCCAATCTGTGGGTTCTGTAGCTCTAGAATTTGTCTAGAGTCATTTTTTAGAGGTAATTGGCTGGGTTTGGGGGGAGAGTTCTAGCAAGTCCCTGCTTTTACTCTGCTATCTTGACCCCTCCCTCCACCTCCCAGAAGTAATTTTCAATGGAAGATATCCAAGCTATCAACAAATCTATAAAACAATTCTCCAAATCACTAGTTAGACATATACAAATTATAACAGCTCTGAGGTTTAACTTCCTAGCTATGTGATTGGCAAAGTGACAAAAAGAAGAAAATGACAAATGTTTTAAAGAGAGTGAATTAAAGTAATTGTGCTGTTGATGAAGCTGTAAATTTGTTCTGTTGTTCTGAAAAGCAATTTGAACTACAAAGTTGTTAAAGTATAAATACCCTTGGCCTCAACTATACCATTTACTAGGCCTATATCCAAAAGGGAGCAAAGAAAGAGGAAAAGGACTTATATGTACCAAAAATATTTAAAGAAACTCTTTTTCTAGTAACTACAAACTGGAAGTTAAGGGGTTCTCACCTATTGTAGAAGAGCTAAACAACCTGTGATATGTTAATATAATGGAATATTATTGCATCATAAGAAATGAAAGTTTCTGAGGAAATTGAGATCTTTGTGAACTCATGTCAAGTGATATGAGTAGAAATAGGAGAACTCTATACACAATAGCAATAATATTATAAAGGCAAATAACTGGAAGATTTTAGAAATCTGATCTATGCCATGATAAAGTATGAATATGGAGGACTGAAGGTGAAACATACCACTCACCTCCTATTAGAGAAGTAATGGACATAAAATGCAAAATAAGACCTATATTTTGGAACATGGCCAATGTTCCTAGAACCTATAGAGACTATAGCCCTAGAGACTATAATGATTTACCCAAGACATATAATTGATAAGTAGCAGAGCTGAGAATTTGGATTCAGGTCTTCTGATTCTAAGTCCCATATCCTTTCTACTACATCATATCATTTTGAATGGGGCATTAAGTTTGAGTCAAACATTCATAAATATCATTCTCTAGGAAGTTAAGTAGTAGAAATTGGATTTGAACTCAGTTCCTTTGACTCCAAATACATCTTGCTTTTCATTTGACCATGCTTCTGTCTTCTTTTCCCCTTTATGATCATCCTTACTATTAAACAAAATTTCATTTGTATAAAAGACATTTAGGGATAGGAAGAAAAGACTATGTCACCATAGGCCAAATATCCACAGAAAAGATCCAGGTAACAGTGGGTTGTCACTGCAATGTCTCTAAATAGCAAATATGCACCTGAACGAAGTTGAATCACTTGTTAAATATTTCATGCTAAAATAATGGATTTCATGATTTCTACCTGAACTAAATTGGGTAAAATTCTACCTAGCATGGAAAATTGTAGTTCTGTTAAGATAGTAGGTCTGACTTCCTGTGATGGCAAGCAAAATAGGGGATTTTTTGCTGTCTTTGTTTTGGTATAATCCGGTGCCTCTGATTGAATCATGCCTTTATCAATCAGGAGTCGTTACTAGGAGTAAAGTACAGAAACAAGAATTTCTTTTTTTTTAATAAAAATTTATTTATTTAACTTTTTACATTCATTTTCACAAAATTTTGGATTCCAAATTTTCTCCCCTTTTATCTCCTCCCCCCACCCCAGTACACCGAGCAATCTAATTTTCCCTATCACCAATCTGCCCTGTCTTCTGTCATCCCTCCCTTCTCTTGTCCCCATCTTCTCTTTTGTCCTGTAGGGCTAGATGACTTTCTATTCCCCATTAACTGTATTTCTTATTTCCTAGTAGCAACAACAGTACTCAACAGTTGTTCCTAAAACTTTGAGTTCCAAATTGTCCCCATCCCTCCCTCCCCACCCATTCCCTTTGGAAAGGCAGGCAATTCAATATAGGCCCTATCTGTGTAGTTTTGCAAATGACTTCCCTGATAGTCATGTTGTGTAAGACTAACTGTATTTCCCTCCATCCTATCCTGCCTCCCATTGTTTCTATTCTGTCTTTTGATCCTGTCCCTCCCCGAGTGTTGACTTCAAATTGCTCCCTCCTCCCATTGCCCTCCCTTCCATTATCCCTCCCACCCTTGCTTCTCTCCTTCTCCCCCACTTTTCTGTATTGTAAGATAGGTTTTCATACCAAAATGAGTGTGCATTTTATTCCTTCCTTTAGTCGAATGTGATGAGGGTAAACTTCTTGTTTTTTTCTCAGCTCTCCTCTTTTCTTTTTCCCTCCACTAAAAAGTCTCCTGCTTGCCTCTTGAATGAGATATAATTTACCCCATTCCATTTCACCCTCTTTCCTCCCCCTACGTTTCTCTCTCACCATTTACCTTAATTTCTTTTAAGATATGGTCCCATCCTATTCAATTCACTCTGTGCTCTCTGTTTCTGTATGTGCATGCATGTGTGTATGTGTGTGTGCATGCACGCGTGCACATGTGTGTGTATGTGTGTATGTGTGATCCCACCAACTACCCAGATACTGAAAAGTTTTAAGAGTTACAAATATTGTCTTTCCATGTAGGAATGTAAACAGTTCACTTTTGGTAAGTCCCTTATGACTTCTCCTTGCTGTTTACTTTTTCATGCTTCTTCTCATTCTTGTGTTTGAAAGTCAAATTTTCTTTTCAGCTCTGGTCTTTTCATCAAGAATGCTTGAAAGTCCTGTGTTTCATTGAAAGACCATATTTTTCCCTGAAGTATTATACTCAGTTTTGCTAGGTAGGTGATTCTTGGTTTTAGTCCTAGTTCCTTTGACTTCTGGAATATCCTATTCCATGCCCTTCGATCCCTTAATGTAGAAGCTGCTAGATCTTGAGTTATCCTGATTGTATTTCCACAGTACTGGAATTGTTTCTTTCTAGCTGCTTGCAATATTTTCTCCTTGACCTGGGAACTCTGGAATTTGGCCACAATGTTCCTAGGAGTTTCTCTTTTTGGATCTCTTTCAGGTGGTGATCGATGGATTCTTTCAATACTTATTTTGCCCTCTGGTTGTAGAATCTCAGGGCAGTTTTCCTTGATAATTTCATGGAAGATGATGTCTAGGCTCTTCTTTTGATCATGACTTTCAGGTAGTCCCATAATTTTTAAATTGTCTCTCTATTTTCCAGGTCAGTTGTTTTTCCCATGAGATATTTCACATTCTCTTCCATTTTTTCATTCTTTTGGTTTTGTTTTGTGATTTCTTGGTTTCTCGGAAAGTCATTAGACTCCATCTCTTCCATTCTAATTTTGAGAGAACTATTCTCTTCAGTGAGCTTTTGAACCTCCTTTTCCATTTGGCTGATTCTGCTTTTTAAAGCATTCTTCTCCTCATTGGCTTTTTGAACCTCTTTTGCCAATTGAGTGAGCCTATTTTGCAAGGTGTTATTTTCTTCAGCATTTTTTTGGGTCTCCTTTACCAAGATATTGACCCGTTTTTTTATGCTTTTCTTGCATCTCTCTCATTTCTCTTCCCAGTTTTTCCTCCACCTGCCTAACTTGCTTTTCAAAATCCTTTTTGAGCTCTTCCAAGGCCTGAGCCCACCGGACATCCACCTGGGATGTCTGGGATACAGAGGCCCTGATCTCCACGTCTTTCCCTGATGGTAAGAATATTTCCTCATCATCAGAATTGAAAGGTGAGAACATTAGCACCCCCTCAAAGTAGCTCTCTATGTCTTATTTTTCTTCCCTTTTCTGGGCATTTTCCCAGCCAGTTACTTGACTTCTGAGATTCCTGTCCACCCCTGCCTAGATCTGCCCAGCTAGTACTTGGCGTCTGAGATTCAAATGGGCTTTTCACGGCAGGCGTGGCTGCTATTCAATGTGAGCTTAAGTTCTGGTGCTGGGGTGGGGGCAGGGCTGTCTCCCAGGCTCAGTTCCCTCAGAGACCTGAGCTTCTGCCTGCTGCTCGGGGAGTCCAGGCGGCCGGCCGCTGCTGCCTCTGCCACTACCCCTGCCTCTGCTTCCGCTGCTTCCTGCCCCTGCCTCTGCCTCTGCCACTGCCTCCCAAGGGGGCCCAAGCCACGGAGACACTCCGCTCCCCTCTCGGCCAGCCTAGATGTCTCTCTCACTGACATGTAGTGTCTGTGGGTGGGGGGACCTTCCTGGCCACCGGAGGTTCCATCCCTGAAGCCTGCTTGGATCTGCTCCTCTTGGCTGCGCGGCCAGGGCAGCACAGGGGTGGACTCCGCTTTCCGGGGCGCGATGGACCCTGGGGCAGCTCTCCAGGGTTCTCTGGGACGGAAATCTTTTCCACTGTGTTTCTGCGTGCCTTGCAGTGATCCAGAATTTGTGGGGAGTTCTTCTTGCAGGAAATATATGGGCTGTGGGTTCGGAGCTAGCATACATGAGTCTTTCTACTCTGCCATCTTGGCTCCACCAAGAATTTCTTTAACTTAGAAACAGTGTATGTATTTATATAGTTAATTATTTTAATGTGACTAAAGGTCTTGCCTGCCCATTAATGAGCCTGCCCATTAATGGGAGTTTGATTGGGGAAGATTTGTGGGAAGGCCCAAGCCTTTTGTTAACAAGTCACTGGTTCTCAAGGGTTGTGATCCCTTCTGGCTCTAAAAAAGGTATAAATACTCTGAGTTTAGGTTTTACTTTGGCACTTACTGACTAGAAGTGTTTGTTTGGCCAGACGAGGATGCTAAGAAGCTGCTAAGGGGTACCAATAGCTTTGAAAACCCAGAGGTCATTGCTTCCCTCTCTGATAACTATGGTCAGACAGTTGGACCTATCTGTTGATGGTCAGACAGAGGAAGCCATGCCTGTTAATCTTTGATTTTTCTGTATTTTCTTTGAAGTTCAGGGTGCTGACTCCCCTGAACTGGGTGAATGATATATGTGCTTGGTTAAAGGAATGATACATGTGCTTGATTAAAGTGATTTGTTAAGCCCTCAAAAGTTGCCTTTCCTTTTGTGAATGCAGATCTAAGAACCTGTGGTCACAGGCCCCCCTATGTATGTTGAGATGCTTACTGTTGCACTTACTAAAATATTCTTCCCTTCCCCAAATACACCTTTCCTTTCCCTTCTTCCAAACAGACTCCATGATTGGCTCATATTTGGATTTACAAATTCTTTTAATTAATTAAAACTGTCTAATTTCTTCTTACTAAATTTCTTTCAGTTTGATAAATGCTTTTTTTTTTCTCTTAAGGCTTTTCCCCATATAGCTTTCTGAGCTGATTGTGATTTATGACCCTAAGGCAGGTCACCAAGATTCCATTGGCCCCACAAAATTGTGGAATCTCAAAATTGGAAGGGATTCAGATCCATTTCAGCCCTGTTTTCATACCTAAGAAATTCTCTTTACAAGATCTTCAACAGGTAGATGTCAAGCCTCTCCTACTACTCACTACCTCTTGAGTCATCCCATTCTACCTTTGGACAGCTCTGTTAGAAACAATTAGAAATATCTTTGGGCTGCTCCTGTGACCTTCACTTGGAATCTCAGGGCTCCGCTTCCAAGAATTGAATGGCATGGGTTTACCTCAGGTTCCCAAGGATAGTTTTCATAATAGGAAAGGTGACTTCTCAAAGCTTTGATGATTATAAAGAGCTTATGTCACCCTTCCTAATGCCAAATAAGACCTTTTGTCCTCTCACACCCTTTAGAAAGGAAAAGTCTAAAATTCCATGAGATCCCACCCAACATAAGCCCTTTTTTGAAAAAAAAAACCAAACAAATTGTGTTTTGTTGCACTGTTTTATTTCCTTTCCCCTATTCTAAATATTAGTTTTGGACAATGTGATAAAACACTATCACCTCATTTGATCTTTTTTTTTTTTTGTAAACTGAAACTATCACAGTGATTGAGGAATTGTGAATTTAATGCTTTCAAGTTTATGGAAAAATAAACAAAGCTTGAACAAGGTTTTCCCTTGATGAACTGAGAAAGGGCACCACAAAGCCACAAACATCAATCATTCATGGTGAAAGTTCACTGTTTTCAGACTTTCAAGTGTTTCTCCAACTTCTTACTAGCAAAGTCTAGAGTATTCTTTCTTTCAGTTACTTGAACTTTTATCCTGAATTTCAGTCCAAAAGAATTATAAAGAAGTCTCCATGCAAATACTAGAAAATGAGGAAATATTAAATGTGAGATCATTCCTTCAAGAAGAAAACATCTTTGATCTCACATTATAGGCTATATTGGCCATAATTATTGAGTGTTTTCAGTTGTTAGACTTAGGTAGTAAACAGCTCTGTTCATGTCTACCTACTGACTTTGCAGAAAAAAAAGAGTTTTGTTTTTCATGATCTTCAGATGTGTTTTTGAGGTGCCATATTCTGTGATACAAAGTTTTGCGAAATTAATTTTAGGCAGTAATTATCCCAGGCTTCCATTAAAGAGAAAAAAAGCAGTGTAGTTGGAACACTGAGATTGTATATAGAATTGTAGACTGTTAAACCTGAAAGAGACTTAAGAGGCCATCTAGTCTAACCCTCTTGTTGACAAACAGGATTCTGGGACTCAGGAAAATTAAGTATTTTGGGTTTTAGATTTTTTTCCTTAAAAAAAAAAGGCAAATCAACCCTTGTTTCTATAGTAATAATTTACACCTAAGACAGAGTAAGTATTAGGTATTAGGGTTCTTGACACCAAATGTAAAGTTCATTATCACACCATATCATGTACCTTAAAGAAATGATAATAGCTTTCCTCCCCCTAACTTTTTCCTTTTCCCTCCCCTTCTGTCTGTCCTTCCCCCCGCCCTTGTCACTTTTCATTTGTCCCAAAACCTTAAGAGATTGGACATTTCTATTTTCTTAGGACCTCTTCTCCTCTCCCTACACTCTTTTCTTTCACATCTTATTAGTTTCTATAGATTCAACTATCATCTCTACATAGATATTTCACAAATCTATATATCCAGTTTCTTCTGAACTCCCACTTGGATGTCCCATTGGCAGCATCTAAAGTTCAACAAGAGATCATGATCTTACCTCCTAAACTGATTCCTTCCTCCAAATGTCCCTATTTCTATTGAGAACACCACCATTCTTCTTGCTAGAGGCTCACAGTCTACTTTTTTGACTATTACAATTCTATTTTTCCCTCTCTTTTCCCCTCCTTGCAGTCAAGCTGTTGCCAAGTCTAATCAATTTTAAGTCCACATCCTTTTCTCTCCTCTCATACATCAGTTATTCTAATTCAGATACTCATCCCCTCTTGCCTGGATTATTGTAAGACTCTCCAAATTAGTCTCCTTCACTCAAGTGTCTCCTTACCTCCAATCTAGTTGGTTGTTGTCCTTCATTATTGAACAGGACCAAAATGACATCATCACGATAAAGTAAAATTTCAATGTGTCCAACTGTGACTGATCAGACCAATATGAGCTTTGAATGCTCATAGGTTGGGCTTAGATAGGCCATGTGAATATTTGGGATGGATACTCCAAATTTGCCCATTCTAAGTTGCTTTGTGCTGTCTCAATTCTGCTTTGCTCATAGAGTGCAGCACCCTTTCTGATGTGGGCACGTCATGCTGAGTGGTCCTGTGCCAGTATCTCCCATGTCGTACAGTCAAATCCAAAGTTCCTGAAAGAGACCTTGAGAGTGTCCTTGTATCACTTCCTCTGACCACCATGTGATCACTTGGCCATGCAAGTTCTCCATAAAATAGTCTTTTTGGCAAGCATACATTTTGCATTTGAACAATGTGGCTAGTCCATTACAGTTGCACCTTCAAGTATCCTTTGAATGCTTGGCAGTTCAACTTGAGAAAGGACCTCAGTTTCTGGTACCTTATCCTACCAGGTGTTCCTCAGAATCTTCCTAAGACAGTTCAAATCCAAGTGATTCAGTTTGCTGGCATGGTACTGTCAAACTGTTCATGTTTCACAGTCATACAACAATGAGCTCTGTAGACCTTCAGTTTGATAGTCAGTCTAATACCTCTTCTCTCCCAAACTTTTCTTCAGATCTCCAATCCAATCTCTACTTGGAGCTATAAGTGATTTTCCTAAGGTGCAAGGTGGACCATATCAATTTCTTTCCCCTTAAAACTTCACTGGCTCCATATTACCTCTAGAATTAAATATAATGTTCTGTCTGGCATTTAATGCTCTTTACAATTTGCCCTCATCCTATATTTCTAGACTGCTTATACATGACTTCACCCCACACACTACAAAGACTAGTCATACTAGCCATAATAGTGTTCTTCACACAACATATGCCATCCCCTGTGTCTGCCCTTGCACTGACTATTCTTTGGCTTGAAAAGCTCTCCCTTCTCATCTCTACCACAATTTTACTTACAAATAGCTGGGCAAACTGTAATTTTCATAGGTGGTTTGGATTTGGTTCTTTTAAAGACATAAAGTAACCAGTAACTTTCCAACACCTCTTGTAATACTGATTCTGTTTTCATCAAATTCTTCTAAGGGCTTAAACTTTGCCTGAGACAAAAAAAATTGCAAAGCTTTAGTTGAACAGTGGGTAAAATCTTGATAGCACATAATGCTCTGTATTTTTTTACTTGTAAGAAAAAATAATAATAGTTTATGCTTGGATAATGTTTTACAATTTGCAAAGCACTTTCTCATATATTATCTTTTTAAATATTATAACCCTATGCATTAGAGCAGGTGTGGGGAACCTGAAGCTTTGAGGCCACATGTGACCCTCTAGGTCCTCAAGTATAGGACTGAATCCAAACTTCATAGAACAAATCCCCTTAATAAAAGTATTTGTGCTGTAAAATTGAGCCTCAAGTCTTGAATTATACCCAAGGACCTAGATGTGACCTTGAAGATGCAGGCTCCCCAACCCAGCATTAGAGAGTATATTACCACTTCCATCTTAGAGAAAAGGAAATTGAGGTTCACAGAGAATGGAATTTATCTAAGATCACTCACCCATAAGTTAATGAAATGGTTCTCAAAACCAGAATATAAATATGTATGTATGTATATATAATATATTTATACTATAATATGTAGCATTTTGATATTTTTATTATATCTATACTATATGATAAGTATATTACTATATTTTCTTATATTATAAACATATATTAAATATACATAAAATATTTTTATACTATGGAGTTAAAGCAAGAAAGCAAAATAAGATATTTGAGAGCAGTAATTTAATTTTGTTTCTATCCCTCAAATCTAGCACAATACCTTGATCATAGTGTTTATTGAATTAAAAAATCTAAAACTGACTCCAAATCCCATATTATTTCCACTTTACCACATGGGGGAATCCATCTCACTAACTGTTTAAATAATTATGTATGAATAACATTGGCAACTGATTCATGAAATCCGTTACTGTTAGCCATAGATTTTCACTTTTCTACATACTAATTACTTTAAAAATCATGCAATAGTTAACAAGCATTTATTAACCACCTACTATAGGTGCTATACTAAGTATAAGGGATACAAGAAGGGCAAAAGACAGTTCCTACTCTCAAGAAGCTCTCAGGGTTTGTTGGGGGAGACAATATGGAAACAACTACGCACAGACAAGATAGAGATATATGTATATAAAAATATGGATGTATAGACAAATATAGATATATAGATACAGGTCTGCATGTCTACATAGAGATATATGATATCATAATGTATGTAGATACAATCCACAGACAGAAGGCAATATACATACATACATACATATAATCAACAGATGGAAGGCACTAAAATTAAGGGGGATCAGAAAAAGTTTTCTTACAAAAGGTAAGATGTAGCTTAGTCTAAAAAGTATTTTATTAGATCCCAAAGTCACCCTATAAGAAAAAATTAAAGGTTATTTTTGTGAAAATTTCTGGAGAACATGCATCTTGTTAGATTTTTGTAAATATATACATATATATTATATATGAAAGACATGACACATAACTGAATTTTTCAAAATCACTGTTAATTCAGGTAGAAGATAGAAATCTGTTACTAAATAATCATCATCATCTGAGGTTCTCCATTTGTTGTGCTAGAAACAACTTATGATAATTCCATCACAATTTTCTGTCTGATTCCTTGTGAACTGTAAAATAGAAACAGATATCATGTACTTCAGAGAAACCCTTGAGCTATTTTCCTTTCAGAAAGATCCAGAATATGACAATGTGTGCCTGTTAAGCTTAGGTAACCTGCTGTGAATGACTGCAAAAATAAAGCTTTCAATTCTTTCTCAAACTGGAAGAATTAAGGGCAAAAAGAAGGGAAGTTGGGTGGCATTTTCAGAGACGGAAGGGTGATATCCTTGTTTAAATGGAAATGGAATTTTATTATAAAATATATTTTCACCACACCAAACAGCAAAATAAACTTACTTGAAACAATACACAAACGAAAAAGCAGAGTTCATTGTCACAAAGGTGGAACTGAAAAACAAAGATCAAAAGGGCATGGCCAGACATATAAATACTGAAATCTTTACATTGGAGACAGCTGTGCATATGAAGGTATAAAAAGTTGACATGCCATAGAAGACATCCCTAAGGATATAAAAGAAAATAGAAAGGCAGCACAATTTCCTGGGGAATCTGGCTATGGCTACATGAGCAAAATGTTTTGACTAATGACTGATCAAGGCAGTCAGTAAAACAGTCAAGTCAAGGTAAAATGATGACATTCTCTTCCTCTCTGAAAGAGAACTATCTCAAGGGCTTGGTTCCAAAATGAGTATTTCAGATTTTTGATCAACTTAAAGTTTTGCTTTTTTTTAAACCAATTTGACCAGTTAGACAGACACGGTCAAGACTGAGATTTTAACATGACTAAGTTTAAAGTGCAAAGGAATGTTACAATATCAAGTATGAATAAGCACAAGATTCATTATTCACATAGAAATACCTACTAGGAGAACTCAGTAGTTTAAAACTGATTGAACACCAAAAAATTATGACAAGGTTTGATAGAAGGTCTACTAGGGTATGTATACCTTCCTAATGAAAAAAAAAAGGCTAAGGTTCATATAAGCTGGAGCCAAGTTTCAAGTAAACTCATCCCCCCCCTCTGGGTGATGAGTAGGGATTGATGGATTCATTTTTAAACCATGTGTGTTGCTGGGAAATGCTGGTCACTTGCCAAAAGCTAAAGAGCAAACCTTCAGACAGCCTGAAAATGATTCAGTAACACTTAGGGAATCTTAGGGAACTGAAAGAATAGTCATAAAATCAGAACAAGAAGCACTTTAGAAACCATCTAGTTTAAACTTCTTATTTTTCAGAGGAGGAAACTGAGGCACAGAAAAGTAAAATGTCTTGTGTAAGAGCACGTAGATAGTAAGCAGCAGAGAAAGGATTTGTTCCAAGGTCCTCAGTCTCCAAATACAAATCTCTTTCTACGAAGATATTGCTAACAAATGACATTTGCTTTAGTACTACCTTTCTTACAAAAATGAAAAAAAAATTGTATTATTTTTGTATTAAGATAACCTAGTATTGGGACATTATAAGACTTATAATTATAATAATCCTATGATGATGTATGGTCTTTCTTCTTGGGAACTGAGTTCCTTCTTCTCCCATTTCTCATTAAGGCTCACACTATGCATGTGAGAGAAATTGTAAAAATTACTAACCCTAATTAATGAAGCATAATTCAGAAAAAAGTAAGGTCATTTTTTTGCCTATTGAGTGATAGGAATTAAAATACTCAGAGAATTTTCATTGTACTTCTTTACCTTATTTATATAGCTTTCTGTATCATGCATACATATATATATATATACACATACATTCACATATACATATATACACATTTTCAGTTAAGTTCAACATTGTTAAATATTTATCATATACTGGGTACCATGCTGGGTGTTAGCTTTGGAAAATGATGAGGGGACAAAGATGAAACATGACAGTCTCTGTCTTCAAGATGATCTACAATCTAATTAGAGGGCATAGTTAATTGGGTGCCAGACTTAGTGTTAGGAAGACCTAGGACCAGAATTTGATCTGTTACCTATTAATTGTATGAAATGAGCACACCACTGAACTTATCTATGCCTTAATTTGGTGATCTGTCAATATTTAAAAAATAATACCCTGAGTGTTGCATAGCACATAAATAATTGACCATGGAGTCACGAAGACCAGCATTCAAATCTCCCTCCTGATGTGTGGCTATGGATTAATAAATGAACCTCTCTGTATCCCCAGAAAACTCTCTAAGGTTGTAAGTTCCAGAGTAGGTACCTGTTTTGTAAGAGGAAGTTTCCTCATCAGCTGCTCAATTACTGATACACATAGAACCAGTTAAAAAACAAAAAAATACCTACCTTGCAGGACTGTTGAGAAGCTCAGATAAGAGATAAATGTAAAGCACTTAACAGGCTTTAAAGTACTATGTAAATGTCAGATATTATAACTTTGTCTTGTGCTCACTTTGATACTTTAATGAGAATCCCTGATTTCCTCAGTATACACTGATCTCTCCCCACCAGTGTAGATCATTACCTCTCCACACCCTTCCATCTATGCGATTTTTGTCCATTTTCTCCCACAAATCCTTCTTCCACAGAGGATCTCTTCTACATGCTAGAGGCATTACTAACTCGGTCTTTTAATCATTTGTATATACCACCACTAAACAAAGCTTGTCAATCCTTGTTCTTGCTAAGCAACGGACTTACTTCCTTTCCCACATGTGTATTTTTCTTCTGTATTTTACATCACAGGTACAAGTCAGTCAATTCAACAAGCACTAATTATTTTCTAGGCACCAGGTACTATGTTAAAGTGCTTGAAATACAAATACAAGTGTCCTCAAGGATTTTATATTCTAATAAAAGAAGACAGTATACAAGGATGAAGAAGGGAAAGGAGATAGATGAAGGTCCTCATTTGGAGAAGTCATTATCATAGAAAAGGTCCGGAGTGCAGCCTGGACAGGAAAAAGACACAACTGGCCTGGACATTTTCACATAATGGAGTTTCTGGGAGGACCAGTCCAATCAGAAGGAGGAGGGTATTTCCCTTGAGTTCTATGGCTAGTTTGAGTCTCCAGGATAAAGAGCTGGGGTGCTAGAGGAGGTTTGGGGCACAGCCTAGAGAGGAATGAAAGGTCATTGTGAATATTATGCTACAGCCTACTAATTAATGGACTCGTCTCCAGAAGTTCTTATTATTTAGAGTTCATGGTATTACATAATTTACAGCCAGAAAACTCATAGTAAGATTTTTTTTAAAAATTGGAATTGTAATTTCATTAATCCAAGAAACTCCAGTATTAAAATTCTGTCCACTAATATTAACAAGTAGTCTACAAATTTTAGAGTGTTTAATGCACGAAAAGGTTAAGTAACTTAACCGTGGTTACATAACTATCGTACGTCAGAGGAAGGACTTAAAACCAGTTGGGTTTTTTTTTCTAGCTATAAGGTTAGCTCTTGATCTGTTATTCAACAATGGGAGAATATTGGTATTAAATGGATAGATTTTTGTGTCAGGATCTAGGTTGAGATCAGGAAAAGTATTGTACAATTTTCCAAACACAATCTAACTTGCTTTAGCTGAGCCCAGTTCTGGGTCAGCCTATTACTCTCCATATGCAGCATCTATCCAAAATCTATATAATGATAGACTAATTCAGTGATCCATCCATCAAATGAAACTACCAAGGTTATCAATTATCTCTTAACTGATAAATTTAATGATCATTTCCCAGTAATTGTCAGCTGAAAAGGGAAAAGATAATCCTTGCCCCCAAGTAGAGCACATATTTCTCAAGAGGGAAGGCACTAGAATTAAGAGGGGTGCTACACAGCACAGGATCATTTTTTCAAATCTTGCACTATATTTTATTCTATTTATCCTGTATGTAGCTTGTTGTGCACACTTGTTTGCTTGTTTTCTCCCCGTTAGACTGTGAGTTCCTTGAGTGTGGGGGCTATCTTTTGCTTCGTTTTACATCCCCAACACTTAGCATGATACCTGGCACAGAGTAGGTGCTTAATAAAGCCTGGCACAGCATAGATGTTTAATAAATGTTTGTTGACTTTAGTCAGTTAGGACTGTATGATAACAGTTGTCATTTCTGACCTGATTCTCTGGGTCTCAAATCATAAGTCCATACAGAAGAGCCTTTGGAAGCCGATGTAGAAACAATAGCATTCAACTCTGCTCTTTTCCACCCTCACACATACCTGGAGTAATAAATATGTGTATATTGCATGTAAATATACATATGTACATATATTACATTTAGTGCATGTGTACATACCTACTGAATCTAACTTACGTATATATGTATGTATATCATGTATATAGATACTTCTTAGAGATGTGGCACCAATGTATATGCACTTAGCCTATACATATACATTGATATGATTATTTTTAGTCATGAAAAGTGAGCAGACAACCAAATATATACAGATGAAATTCATGCTAGAGGCAACATATTAAAGGAACTCAAGGATCAATTTTAAAGATATCACAGAGGAGAAATTACCAAGACAAGGTAACAATATTTTTACTCAGAAGTGACCAAGACAACATTAGCAATTACTGATTCATAAATGTATTTTTTCCATATCTATCCAATCTTCATAAAACGTGGTCAGTGGGCATACTGAGGGTACCCTTGAAAGTTTGAGAAGAGAACTGGTAGGCTGCAGCAGTCTGGTCAGACAGCACTGTCATTCAGAAGAAGGGAAGAACACAAAGGCAAAAACTGAGACCAAGAGAATTATTCCAACCCATAGATGCATCATCATCTAGCTTAAATCAGATTACATATATTCAAAGGTAACTGAATTAAGTTTACTAACCCTAGACAGATACATTTGTAAAGGACCCTAGCTCCCTTCGTCTTTTCCTTATTATAAAATATAATCTTCAGCATTCAGAAATCACTCATATAAGTCTGCAATCTCAAAGAACTGAATAACACTGGTTGGACCTCAGGTATGCTATAGACATATACCTCTTCCTATAGGCAAGAGGGACATGTGGCTTGCAAAATCTTCATAATCTTTTATTTCCATATGAATAAATTATAACTGAGCTTCCTGTGAACATGAATTGTGTTTCTTTTCTTTTCAAATCTTATATGGATGCAAACTTCCACAATTTTCTATTGTCAATCATATCTATGAAGTTATATATAAGTGGCAGCTAGGTGGTGCAATGGATAAAGCACCAGTGAAGGACTCAAGAGGACCTGAGTTCAAATCTCACCTCAGACACTTGACACTAGCTGTGTGACCTTGGGCAAGTCACTTAACCCTACTTGCCTCATCCTGGGTCATCTCCAGTCATCCTGATGAATATCTGGTCACTGGATTCAGATGACTCTGGAGGAGAAGTGAGGCTGGTGACCTGTACAGAAACAAAGTCAAGTGCAAGTCATGTCATCATTTCTCTGATGGCATGGTCTTCTTCGGCAATGAAAGACAAACACATACATGAAGTTATAAAAGAGATGAAGAGGTCACATAGAGAGGCTATAAGATTCCACTAAAGCAATTGTTTGTTATTTTCAAAAAGGTAAATGCTCAACAAAGATGTTTAACTGTGTCACATGATACCTTATGCAGAGTTCAAATATAGGGAGTTCCTATCATTTGGTGAGGTTCTCCATTCCAGTTCACAGATAACATTTTGCTAACTGCATCAAGGTCCATGATGCTACAAGTACTCTTCAATGAAATCAATAGTCACTTGAAAAAGACTGTCTTACCTAGCCACACTGGAAAAACTATGTATGAAAAGTATATGTTGATTAGTTAAAAACATGTTGAACTGGCACCCTACTGAGTTACTTGGAAATATATTTGTGTGGTGTGTGTGTAATTAATATAAGCATACACAGATACATGTATATCTTCATATAGGATCTAATAACACATATACATAAATGTGTATATGCATAACCATATATATCCTGTATAGATATTACCAATGAACTGTGCATTTAGCTCAGAATTTTGCTCTACATTAGTCTCAGGAATGTTAGATTGTCCTGAACAATATGAAAGAAATTGCACAGTGTTTTCTATAATCTTTACTGTCACTGAAAGTCCATCTTTATAACACTAATATTCTTTATGGTAAGGAGGCATCATCCCATAATAGATAAGGGATTGATCTCGGAGTCAAAAAGACCTGATTTCAAGTTATAACCCTGACCTATACAATATGGGACATGCAGGGCATAGGCAAATCCACTTAATCTCTCAGTAAGCCAAACAATCCTCTAAAACCAAAAGATGCATATTAACAACTGCATCAGCATGAGTGGAAGGAATTTCAAAGAAAATTCCCCATACTAATTAAATCAAGGGTTCATACCTTTCCATCACCCACTCTTCCCAAAAACCAAAGTGAAAGGTTCTCCTAGTGTTGCTATATGGTTCTGAAACATGAAATATCACAATTTTGAAAGAATCAAAATTTCAGGTGATTCAAAGGGCAAGAGAAAATCTTATGGTGTATGTAAGTCACATATTAATAAAAATGATTTGTATGCAAGAAATAGAATAAGAAACATCAAAGACACATGACCAGAAAAGTTAGTGGGCCTGTCATGGAGTGAGAATAAGAGAGAACAGATGGACAGCTAAGTGCTACCCTGAGGGTTCCTGTGAAATGTAAAAAGATCCATAGCCTATAAAAATAAAGGGTGGATTCCCTGTAAAGGATTTGTGGAAATACATGAATAAGAATCCAAGTAAATAAGCTGCTATAATGGAAACAGCACTGAACTTGGAATCAGTAAGATTTTCATGGGTGTGCTCATACCAGATAGGGTGCTAATAGTTAAATTTTTAATGCAAACATTTACAACTCAGTAACTAGCAAAATCCTTCAAATCAGGGCTTGATGTATTGTTTTGTAGACTTCTAGACTTAAGAAAAATGTAGAAAATGTTAACAATGCAAATCAAACTTGGAAGTGTGTCATGCATAAATTTTCCCCAGTATAATGTTAATGGGAGTTCTTTCCTGTCCATTAATAAGCCTTAGGGGCAGAGCCCAATAAAGGAAGCTTACTTTGGGGAGGCTGGTTTGCTTGAAGGCTTTCACACCTTTTTGGTAATTAGGCACTGAAGCATGAGTAGTGATGCCTTCTGGCTCTATATATACTCTGAGGTTAACATTTTGCTTTGGGGTTTACTCTTTGGGGAAAGGTTCATGTGCTAGATGAGACTCTGGGTAACTGTTAAGGAGCCCTTACCCCTAGATGTTGATGCTTCTGTCTCTGGTAACTATGTATGTATGTAATGGTCAGACAGTTGGAAGCCCTGTCTATTGGCCTTTATTTCTCTACTTGTATTTTCTCTATGGGTATATGTGATTAACGAAGATTGTTGACCCACTGAAAGTTGCTCTCCTTTTAGAAAAGCAGATTTAAGAACCTGTGCTAGCAGGCCATCCTGGATATGTCAGGGTGCTTGCTACTACACCCGTAGAATCAGTTATTAAATATTTACCAGCACATCCCTGTTTGAGTTCAAATCCTCCTGTCTATTTATTAGACACCCACTATATCCTTGCCTAGTTTCTTTATATGTGAAGTGAGATAGAGAAGGAAATGTCAAACCATTCCAGTGTCTTTGCCAAGAAGACCTCAAATGGAGTCACAAAGAGTCAGGTACAACTGACAACTGAACAATAAAAATGTTTCAGAAACAATGCTAGGCATTCATTGCTAGCTTACATTCAAAGAGGGCTGACCATATATACATTTATAAGTACATACAAAACACACAAAAATTAGGTATAAGGTGACATTGGAGGATAAAACATAGATCAAGAAAGGCCTTCAAGAAGAAGGAAGTTCTGAAGCTGAATCTTGGGGGCAGGGGGGAAATACACACAAATTAAAAAAAACAAGGATTCCAAGGGGCAGAGACAAGGAAGGACAGACAGCTTCAGGCATGGGGGACAGCCAATGCTAAATGGAGACAGAATGCTATAAGTAAGAACCAACAAGCAGGTCATTATGGCTGAACTGGAGAGAACTGAAAGGGAAATGATAAATAAGAAGGCTGGAAAGGTAGGAGGGGACCAGATTACAAAGCATTTTAAACACTAGAGGAGTTAATATTTGATCCCAGGGATAAGACTAAGAAGCCACAGCATATGCGTATATATTTGGGGGGGGGGGGGTGAGAGGAGGGTCATCTGATCTGCACTGGTTTCCAGTGCAAACACACTGAAGAGATCATATGTGATCCAGGGCCTTAGATTTGGAGGTTGGAGGGATCATAGAGGCAAATGAGTGTAATCCTTCCATTTACAGTTGAGGAAAGTAAAGTATAGAGAGGTTAGCAGACCTGACCAGGGTCACATAGCTAGAAAATGGAACCGATGGCCTTGTAGTTCTAAGATTCTGTGAGTAGCTATCTGGTTTAGTGCTAGGAAAACAGTAGATATTCAGTTTCAAGGAGAGAGAACATGGTTACAGGGAAACAGAACAGAAAAGCAGTTCAAAGCATAGAACTCTGCTTAAGACTTCTGTATGTGCTTCAGTGGGAAGCTCTTGGTACTGACCTGCAGAAAGACACAGAGAGAAGAATGTCTCTAGAGAAGAATCTCCCTTCAACAGAACAGAGATTATAAATGTTATTGTAGTTGTATCATTTCATCATCACATTTGGCACTAGAAATGAGTAAAAATAATGTAAGGAATGCCCTGGGAAGGAGTACAGCCTTGGAAATACGATAGGTAGAGAGAAATGAAAATATCCCAGAATCTTAATATTGGGGAAGCAGCCTTGAGAGTATGGTGGATGCTAAAGACAAAGTGAATGGATAATCCTTAAGCAGATTGCTTAGAATCTATGGCCATTAAGCAGTTTTATGAGGCAAGCATCTGAACTTAAAATATCTGATTTCCTATAATTTAGGATTTTATGGTTGACTGACAAGCAAATTAAAGGTTTATACATCTCTAACTTCATGGCATCTCGGCCAAATGAGGTCTTTCTTCGCTCATGGGCATCATCTTTGCTGCAAGAATGCAGAACTAGGAAGGCAGGTTCACATGATGTAATATTTTAAGTTTAAAACAAAAACAAATGCTTGGATACAGAAAGCAGCAACTTTCCCCAATGTGTGCAAGTATTATGGTCCTTTAAAAACCCAGAACTGGGGCCTTCTGTCAAATTTGATTAAAAATAGTCAGTGTAATTAAAAAAAAAATTATTATGGGGTGGGAAGGGAGACTGGATAATTTTAGAAGCCCTGTATCTACAGAAAAATCCTTTCTGACAGTCTAGTAATCCTAGTAAAACCTCTCTCCAACAACATAACTACCGTGCTTAAAAATGTAAAACATCATTTTTGAGTGACTATTCTCTATCTTTTGCCAAAATAAAGGGGAAAAAGTTTTAAGAGATTCAGAAAAAAACACACACGCCCTTTCCCTCCCCCTCCCCAAACACCACCCTGTCACACACTTTTCTAATCTCAGCTAAAGAAATGTGAGGTGTTTGGTAAAATGTATTAGCCTCAATTAGCAACAGTTGTGTGATTCTGGGAGTCTGGGAAATCATTCCAAGCCAGCCAGTCCCCTTAGTCATTACCACCTATTGACCCCTGGATACTCTATTTCCAATACTTCTTTCGGTCTATCCTGAAGACAATAGCCATCACCATGGAAACCAGGAGAGTTTAGTAAACATAGTGATATGTCATTTAAGGTATGGTCCTGCAAAACCTTATTTCTCTTCATCTGTCATGAGACAAATGTCTATGTTAGCTTAGAAAAAAAAATCACCTTTTTACACCAAGGCACGGGCATATTTCAAATGCCAAGAGTTAAGAGCAGCAGAGGTATGTCCCAAACCAGATGTTAATAGATGAAGATAAAGTTACTTTCACTGTTCACACCACTCATAGCAGTGAAGTATCTGGCTCTTGGGGACTCCTAATGATTAAAGTGGTAAGTAAGAGTTCATTTATTATAATGATACTTTGTATCAAAAGAGATCAACAAATGTTAAGTTGCTGAGTCTCAGCATCTCTGTCATTAAGGCAATTAAAAAAAAATAAATACAAAATCCTTTGCTTGAACCATGAATTTCAAGGTGGGAAACTTTCAGAAACAATTCTTTCCAAGTTTAGTTTTTCCAAATATGGATATATCATCTATGCACTTTTATTTTTTAAAATATTCATTTTTAACTTAAATGCAAAAAAGACAAAAAAAAACTTCCATGCACTTACTAAATTCTGAGATACATAGAAATTCCGAGATAAGTCTCCTCTATAGTTTATGAGCCTACCTCACAGAAGGTTGTTTGTGAAGAAAGCATCTGAACCTCAAAAAACTTACAGAAATATAAAATGACCATCATTATATTCATCAGGTGAGTGTTTTGTTTATCACCTTAAGAAAACAACTCTTGTGAAACAGCGATGTAGAAAATAGGTCTAATTTATGTCATAGTCCAAAGACATCGCTCTTTTTCTCTCACTACGATCAGAATTTGGAGTTAATAATTAATCAGTAATATCTGGATCTAATTCATCAGGATCTCCCATATATGACTCTTTAAAATCTATGACCCTATTTGTCATTTACTGAAGCAATCTGATGTAGTGAGAAAAGTTGGACCAAGAGTCAGGACATGTTTATTCTAGTGTCAAGGTCACCACTAATGAACTGTGTGACCTCTCAGCTGTGAAGTGAGTACAGCCTAGTTATCAACTCTATCATTCTGTAAGATGGTGAAAATGGTTGGCTAGAGTATTTTTTGCTGTTTGTTGCTATACTGACATGACTTTAATATCTAGTCAAAAATGCGATATTTTAAACACTTTTGTTGTTTGGTTGTTTTTCAGCAATGTCAGACTTTTGTGACCCCATTTGGGGTTTTCTTGACAAAGATACTGGAAGTTTTCCATTTCTTTCTCCCACTCATTTTACAGATGAGAAAACTGAGGTAGACAGGTGTAAGTGACTTATATAGGGTCACACAGCTAGTGCCTGAGGTTGAATTTGAACTCAGGTCTTCCTGACTCCAGGACCAGCATTCTATGGTGCCTCATGTGAGGTCTTCCACCATAACTTAGGAACATGTCCTAGTGTGAGGGAGATGTGGGGAAGGGAACGGATGCAGTTGGTGGGGTGGAATCGCTCCTGGTACCACTAAGAAGTAGTCACAAATACCTCTATCGATGCCTTTTTTTTTTCCACACCATTATTACCTGATAATTGTGGCTATGTCCCAGATCTCTATACTGATTGAGCCTTCTATTTTCCTTTTGTGTTGTCTGACATTGTGATAACATCAGCTCCTGGGTTCAGTCACCATATCCATGCAGATGCTTCCCATACCTATATTTCTAGGCCTACTTTATGTCCTGAGCTTCAGTCCCACATCATAAGCAGCTTTTTGGAGATCTCTCATTGAATGCTCTGAAGGTATCTCAAGTCCAACATTATTAAAACAGAATTCAGATCTTTCCCTCACAACCTTCTTCTCTTCCAAACTTTTCTATTAAGGGAAACACTGTCCTCCCAATGACCACGGCTTGCCACCTCAGTGTTATACTCAATTCCAGCCTCTCACCTCATATATTTAAATTGTTAACAAATTTTGTTGTTTCTACTGTCACATCTCATGCATAAATCTATTTTATTAGTTAAATTTATTTATTTAACTTTTTACATTCATTTTCACAAAATTTTGGGTTCCAAATTTTCTCCCCATTTGTCCCCCTCCCCCCACCCCAATACACTGAGCATTCTAATTTCCCCTATCACCAATCTGCCCTCTCTTCTATCATCCCTCCTTTCCCTTGTCCCCATCTTCTCTTTTGTCCTGTAGGTACAGATAACTTTCTATTCCCCATTACCTGTATTTCTTATTCCTAATAGCAAGAACAGTACTTGTTCCTAAAGCTTTGAGTTCCAACTTCTCCCCCTCCCTCCCTCACCACCCATTCCCTTTGGGAAGGTAGGCAATTCAATATAGGCCATTTGTGTAGTTTTGCAAATGACTTCCATAATAGTCATGTTGTGTAAGACTGACTATATTTCCCTCCATCCTATCCTGCCCCCCATTGCTTTTATTCTCTCTTTTGATCCTGTCCCTCCCCAAGAGTGTTGATTTCAAATTGCTCCCTCCTCCCATTGCCCTCCCTTCCATCATCCCCTCCACCCTGTTTATCCCCTTCTCCCCCACTTTCCTGTATTGTAAGATAGATTTTCATACCAAAATGAGTATGCATTTTATTCCTTCCTTTAGTCAAATGTGATGAGAGTGAACTTCATGTTTTTCTCTCAGCTCCCCTCTTTTTCCCTCCACTAAAAAGTCTCCTGCCTGCCTCTTCTATGAGAGATAATTTGCCCCATTCCATTTCTCCCTCTCTCCTCCCAATATATTTCTCTCTCACTGCTTAACTTCATTTTTTTAAGATATGATCCCATCCTATTCAATTCACTCTGTGTACTTTGTCTCTGTGTGTGTGAGCATGGGTGTATGTGTGTGTGTGTGTGTGTGTGTGTGTGTGTGTGTGTGTGTGTAATCCCACCAACTACCCAGATACTGAAAAGTTTCAAGAGTTACAAATATTGTCTTTCCATGTAGGAATGTAAACAATTCAACTATGGTAAGTCCCTCATGACTTCTCTTTGCTGTTTACCTTTTCATGCTTCTTTTCATCCTTGTGTTAGAAAGTCAAATTTTCTTTTCAGCTCTGGTCTTTTCATCAAGAATGCTTGAAAGTCCTCTGTTTCATTGAAAGACCATATTTTCCCCTGAAGTATTATACTCAGTTTTGCTGGGTAGGTGATTCTTGGTTTGAGTCCTAGTTCCTTTGACTTCTGGAATATCCTATTCCATGCCCTTCAATCCCTTAATGTAGAAGCTGCTAGATCTTGGGTTATCCTGATTGTATTTGCACAATATTGGAATTGTTTCTTTCTAGCTGCTTGCAATATTTTCTCCTTGACCTGGGAACTCTGGAATTTGGCCACAATGTTTCTAGGAGTTTCTCTTTTTGAATCTCTTTCAGGTGGTGATCGATGGATTCTTTCAATACTTATTTTGCCCTCTGGTTGTAGAATATAAGGGCAGTTTTCCTCGATAATTTCATGGAAGATGATGTCTAGGCTCTTCTTTTGATCATGACTTTCAGGTAGTCCCATAATTTTTAAATTGTCTCTCCTGGATCTATTTTCCAGGTCAGTTGTTTTTCCCATGAGATATTTCACATTCTCTTCCATTTTTTCATTCTTTTGGTTTTGTTTGGTGATTTCTTAGTTTCTCGGAAAGTCATTAGACTCCATCTGTTCCATTCTAATTTTGAGAGAACTATTAAATTCAGTGAGCTTTTGCACCTCTTTTTCCATTTGGCTAATTTTGCTTTTGACAGCATTCTTCTCCTCATTGGCTTTTTGAACCTCTTTTGCCAATTGAGTGAGCCTATTTTTCAAGATGTTATTTTCTTCAGCATTTTTTTGGGTCTCCTTTAGCAAGGTGTTGACCTGCTGTTCATGCTTTTCTTGCTTCTCTCTCATTTCTCTTCTCAGTTTTTCCTCCACCTCTCTAATTTGATTTTCAAAATCCTTTTTGAGCTCTTCCACGGCCTGAGCACATTGAATGTTTATTTTGGATGTTTGGGATACAGAAGCCTTGACTTCTATGTCTTTCCCTGATAGTAAGCATTGTTCTTCCTCATCAGAAAGGAAAGGAGAAGATGGCTGTTCACCAAGAAAGTAACTTTCTATGGTCTTACTTTTTCCCCCATTTTCTGGGCATTTTCCCAGCCAGTTACTTGATTTCTGAGATTCCTCTCCACCCCCGCCTTGCCTCCAGATCCGCCCAGCTAGTGCTTGGGGTCTGAGATTCAAATGCTGCTTCCCAGCCTCAGGGCTTTTGGCAGGGGCAGGGCTGCTATTCAGTGTGAGATTAAGTTCAGCTACTCGGGTGGGGGCAGGGCCACCTCACAGGGCTCAGTTCCCTCAGGGGGTTTTTGCGGAGACCTTTGATAATGGATCCAAGCTCCTGGCTGCTTTGGGAGCCCCTGTACTCTGCTGCCTCTGCTGTTGCCTCCCGAGGGGGTCTGAGTTATGGAGACACCCTGCTCCCCTCTCGGCCAGCCAAACAGGCTCTCTCACTGACCTTTGGCATCTGTGGGTGGAGGGACCTGTGTGGTCACTGGAGATTCCATCCCTGAAGCCTGGTCGGACCTGTTCCTTTCAGTGCCGAGCAGCCAAGGCAGGGCTGGGCTCTACTCTGGGTCAGGTGTGTGATGGACCTTTGGTGTCAGTTTTTCAGGTCTCTCTGGAACTGAAATCTCCTCCACTCTGTTGCTGTGTGGCTTCCGCCGCTCCAGAATTTGTTGGGAGTTCTTCCTTACAGGTATTTTATGGACTGTGGGTTTGGAGCTAGCATATGTGAATCTTTCTACTCTGCCATCTTGGCTCCTCCCCCCATAAATCTTCTTATCTCCTATTATAAAGCCACGTCCTAGTTCAGACCTTCATCAGACCTCACCTGAATGGGAGAGAGAGAGAGAGAGAGAGAGAGAGAGAGAGAGAGAGAGAGAGAGAGAGAGAGAGAGAGAGAGAGAGAGAGAGAGAGAGAGAGAGAGAGAGAGAGATATTGAGATTGAGATTGATATGCAGTCCCCTCAGTATTCTTCAGTTTCACATTCAGGTATTGGTTATTCCAGGGCTGACCATCAATAATTAAATGGGAATTTTTGGAGATTTTTGGTATACTGTAGAAAACTGTAGAAGAAGTGTATACATAAAGAGAACTTTTAAAAAGTTTAGTAAGTTACAACTGCATAAATACTGTATGTAATTAATCAACTTTATCATTTACCACAAAAGCATACATATATATAAATTTATTATAAACAGTTAAATTTCATTAAAACTTTCAGTGAACTATGGCCTGTATGCTTTTTTGGGGAACTCCTTCTCCTCATCTCTACCATCCAGACTCAAGTGATTTTCTTCTATAGTGGTGTTATATCTTGTGCTTTTCATAGAAGAAAGAAATCATGGAGCAGTTGCTGCAGTTACACCTGCAGCTGTGAAAACTCCACATAAGGTGCAAGACACTAATCTCTCTCTAATAGAAACTGAAAGTTTTTTTATGGTGTGTGGTTTTGGTGTTTTGTATGCTAAGTAAATATGATGAAAATTATTTTTAAGAAATGTTTGGGATGAGGCCTAAAGTTATTCGTGGTTTTTCACATTCATAGGGGGTCCTAAGCATGTAACCCCTCCCCCAGTTGTGATGGGATAACTGTGTATATATGTTTATTTTTGTATATGTTGTATAAGTAAATAAATACAATTATTAATCTCTTTGTGCCTCTAATTTCTTTCCTCTTCTCCTCTCAGTTCTCACTTCTCTGGAGAAGCCTGTCTTCATCATGCAGGAGTGCTATCCCATTCACTTTGTATTTCAGAATTGCATCAGGTGAGAAACTTTTTTTCCCCTTACTTTTCTTGTACTCTGTTTGCTGTGAATTACAGACTTGGGATAAAATGTTATTATATAACAGGAAGTTTTTTGTAGCCAAGATCAAGAGCCTTTACTTTGGGGCTTAGGGATCCTTGTAATAGGTGTCATTCACATAATACTCTGAGGTTTGCAAAGCATTTTTATATAAATTTCTCATTTGAGTTGGTAACAGCCCTGTCAGGGAGACATTAAAGGTATTATGATCATCTCCAAGTTTACAAATGAATAAAATGACACTTAGAGATGCTAAGTGGGGGCCCATCATCCAGGACTACACTGTTACATGTCTAACAACCCTGGGGGAAAACATAAACATGACACACTTTTAAATTTAATCTCAATCATTAACACCTTCTTAAATCTACCAGGGGTGGGGAGCCTGCAGCCTGGAAGGCACATGTGTCCCTCTAAGTTCTCAAGTGCTGCCTTTTGACTGAATCCAAACTTCACAGAACAAATCCTCTTAATAAAAGGATTTGTATTTGTTCTGTAAAACTTGGACTCAGTCAAAAGGCCACACCCAAGAACTCAGAAGGCCACTTATGGCCTGGAGGCTACAGGTTCTCCACCCCTGGAACTATCAACAGAACAAAAAAAAATTGTTGGTGATTTCCTGAGGTGTGAATGTCCAAACTCAGTTTAATGATAGACTTTCCCTTAGCCCATTTGAGCTGCTTCCCATATATTCTTATAGTTACTGAAGTTCAATAGTAGAGTCAAACTCGAATAGAAATGGGTACCACTTAACCATACATAAGGATTCCTGAAGGCCTCAATATTGACCTAGAAAACCATATGTTAACATTATTGGGGTATTATCACATTTTTATTTATTTTATTAAATATTTCCCAATTATATTTTAAGTTGGTTCAGGATGCTTTTGAATGCCAGGGGCCTTATTCCTTTGCTTATAGTACCTGTGCTAGCCTTAGCCTTCAAGGGTTAAACAGATGTCCCTCTCTGCTATAGTTCTCAGAATTGGTAGAGACCTCAGAACTCATCTAGTTCAGCCATATGTAAGCAATAGTTCTCTCTATAATATCCATGACAGATGTTTATCTAGTTTCCAGGTGGAGACCTCCAAAGTTAGAAAACTCAGTCTTTCATTGTTAGAAAATGTTGCCTTATAATGAATTCAACTAACAATCCCTTCCCAAAATATTTTCCAAAAAAATGTATGTTTTCTTAAATAAAAATGCCTACCTAGTTAAGCAGAATCTAACAAAACAATTGTGACTGAGAGATCATATGATCATCCTACACTTATACTGTAGATGATCATTTCTTAACAGTGAGGGAAGTCATGTCAGTCATCTGAAACTGGCTTTGATCTGTTTTTGATTTGAATTCATGTAGAGCATTGCAGTATAGTCATTAAAAAGGTTGTTCCCTAGTTGTGCTTTCTTCAGTCTTTATCCCTTTGTACAAGTCTTCCTATACTTCTCCTAATTTCTACTCTTCATCATTCTGTACAGTGTATTAATGTTCCATTACTTTTATACACTACAGCTTGTTCAGTTATTCCTTAAATCCCCCCTTGCTTCCAACTTTTTGCAACTACAAAAAGCACTGACTTATTTCATAAAGTTTAGCCTTTTCTCTCCCACCACTCCTATGTTACAAGTCACTATATAAATGTAAAATGGAATGAAACATAAGATATATAGAGGGATACTTGAAGAAAAGGACAAGAGACCGAGATTTTATTTCAGGCAGCTTTGTGTGGATCTGAGCCTCTACCTCTTACATACCTACCTAGCAATGTTATTATTAGAACCTCTTGCCTTTCTAATGATTATCCCTGATCTTGTTACTTTGCTATCTGTCAGTCACAAACGCTATCTCTGATTTATGCGTCGAAGGGGAGTAATTGGTACTTTGATGATAGCTGGTTTTCAAACGAAGGCAACACACCTCCTTGAGATGCTGGCAGCCAATGGTGGCTTCAGAAGAGTTATACAACTTTGTCAGTCTTCATTACACTCCACAGTCATTATTACATTTTACTGTTGGCTCAGACTTCGGGTTAGGAAGCTGGGTGTTTCCAGAAGTGTCTGGAAACCCTGAATAAGACATACTGAAACATTTTAGTGTGTGCTTTGAGCACGAATGCATCATTTCCAGAGTTCCACCCTCAATTAGTTCCTTTTCCTGTGACAGAATGAGATGGTGAGAGTGACCACCCAAAGGCAATGATATACTATACATATTTAAAAATTCTAAGCCATAGATATAAGTCCCACATTGCATTTTTTTCCCTAATAGATTTATATTTACTTAATGTTTCATGGTTTCAAAGCATTTCACGTATGCTATTTAATTACATATATGATCTAATAACAATTGACGTAAAAATTCTGCAAATATATAATCTCATTTGGTCTTTACCTTTGAAAATCATCCACATATTACAGATAAGGAAAATGTGGTTCTCATAGGTTTGCTAGTAAGTAGGAGTGCCAAGATTAGAAGATGGAGCTTCTGACTGCAAATCCAATGCTTTTTTCATTGCAACTAGCTTTTAAGTAATAGCCCCAAAATGAGAATCATCATGTTAGTCAAAGTGGTCATTCTGTCCTTTGTTGAAACATCGAAAAAATATCTGAAGTTTCCAAAAAGAACAAAAGCATTCTCTTTAGAAGGTCAAGGGGCAATAGCACCTATCATTACATCCATTTATTTATTTAGATAGGTGTTGTTGTTTTTTTTTAATATAATCCTATTCCAGTGCCTCATGGAGGAGGTAACCCTGGGTTCTCAAAGGCTATGTATGTCACAAAAGTACATGCTAGAAAGGCAGGCTGAGTGCCATCCGAGGACAAATCTAGCTAAGAGAAGTAAGCTGGTCACTTGGTGATGAATTCTTTAGCTGTGGTAATTCATGAAACAAAGGAAAACATAGAATTTGTCTTGATCCTTTTCGGGTCTTTCCCACTTCTTCAGCTATGATGACATAAAAAAAAGAGACAAAGGACAGCCACAATTGCAATTTTTTGGCCATCTATAAACACTCAATATTAGATTCCAGTGATCTCAAGTAGTGAGTATAGTACTAGATGAACTGAATTCTATCCATCTTGACATTTTCAATCTATGTGAAAGAGAAATAAAAAAGAAAGCTTATGGTAAAATTGAAAGATGGATCACAGGTTCTCCTCAAGAAAAAGCAAGTGTAGTAGTTGGTAGAGTATGTTAAATTGTGAGTCCAAAGGCAACAATATTTTTAGGACATTTGGTATTCTCATATTATGATATCCAGGGTAAATATTTGTAAAAAGACAACCATGACAGAAATTGCAGTAAAAAATATGTACCAGCTCTTCCTGAGGATATAGAAATTGCAAAAAAATTTCAGGAAGAGTTTCCAAATTCAATACAACTACACTTTGGTATTTGGTGACTTAAACGAAAAAGTAGGAATAGGTAAGGATACTGGAAAATATGGATCAGGAATAAGGAATGATAAACCTTATAGACTATATAGAAAGTTCCTGTCTATAATCACTAATATCATGAATATATTATCCTATAAAAGAATCTGAAGACACTAACTATGGCAAGACTAAATAACGTCAAAATGAAGTTGATTAAGTTTTGACAGACAGGAAACAACTCATTGTTGATATGGAACTCATTTCTAAATCAGTGGTCAGACCACTGACTGGTTAGAGCAAAGATAGGGTTAATACAAAGCTAGAAAAAAGCATGCATCATGGTCACAACAACATAGATGGAAAGAATAACAAAGTGAAACTGAATGCTGTGAAATTCTAATGACCAAATCTGGCACCAAAGAGAGATAGTTATACCTCCCCTCCCCCCTAAAAAATACTTTCTTAAATAGATAAGGATGATGAGTATGGAATATTTCCTATGATCTCTTTTTTTTTGATAGTTTAATGTTGCTAAACTATTTTTCCTTCTCTTTTAAAATTATCTGTTATAAGGAATGATTATCTGAGAAGGGGACCCGAGGATACATGGTAGGTGATATAAAAATGGAAAATGTTAATAAATTTTATTTTAAAATGAAAAAATTATGATGTACAATTTAAAAATTCCAACTTGACCTATTTAAATGTTATTGGTGCTCAAAATGGTTTCTGAATTAAAGGTTATCCACACAGATTTTTAATAACAGAGAAATTTAATTGATGCAAATAGATTTCCATAATGAAGAGATCCAAGATCATCTTAGTCAACAAACACTTGACTTGCTTCCCATGTTGAGAGACGTGTCAGCCAAGAATAACATTGCTATAGGATATGTTTGTTCATAAAAACATATAGAAGAGTATAGTGGTACAGTGTAAGTATAACCACTTCATAAAACCAGAAGCAGTGGAAGGAAAAAAACACGCCATTTAAAAAAATCTTTGTGAAAGATTCAGCTAAGCAAATTAAGCCCCAGAGCATTTAGAGATATAAACATGCAACAGAAAAGATGACAAAGATCTGCAAAGATTTTTATAATTTTTCAAAATCAAAGCTAGACCGACCACATGAGGAATTGAGCACCATCATCCCAAATGTGCTTATAGAGGATGTAGAAATGGCACTAAAGGAACCAGAGATGGGGAAAACAGCTGGATGAAACCAACTATACAAAAAAAAAGGTTTGTGCTAAAAGTAACCCAATGATTAGTATGGGATCAATTCTCAAAGTATTTGAAGGAGGATTCTTTTTTAATGTGGTCTTCATTAATACAAAAAAAAGATGAACGAAGGAATAATTAATATGTTTGTATTTTCCCATCTATTCCACATAATGTTTCAATGAGACTAATCTACTGAGAATATCCTTGATGAAGATATTCTTCAGCCTTCAATCCTTCAGCAAGCATCTCAGAAAATTCTGAGAATACAGAGACAAAAATGAAGCCCACAAGAAGCTTACATTCTACACAGGAGATACCAAGTATATGTGTTAATATACATTGTATATGCAAATGTAGAATATATGCAAATATTCAAAAAATATGGGCTTCACAAGCCATTTCACAGTAGATCATATTTTTTCAATCAAACAACACAATGATACAAAGAATATCAGACACCACTCTGCTTGGGTTTTGTTAGTGCTTTATATATAAAAATGATTCTATAAAACAATGGCTCTTCTTCAACAAGCTAGCTTTTATATCCAAATTACACATCATATAATGTGTAATGTGAAAGCTATAATATGAGAAGTAATCCTATTCAATGACAATTTGTTTATGAATATTAGGTGAGACACAGAACAGGAAAACAGTTGCCTGCAAAAAAAAAAAAAAAGTGTTCAAAACAACAGCGAAGGAGATCCAACATAGAGTGCAAGTAAAGAAGAGATTCCCTGTAAATGATAGGCTTTCCAAATATTCCTTTTGCAGATAGCATTGGACTGATTGGACCAAACACTAGAACACTTCAAAGCTATAACTATCCATATTGAATAAACTAGGTCGATGAACAATGCTTATTATTCAGACTATGATATGCGTTTTGATGGACAACTTATTCAGTTCCATCCTTTAGTGTGTATAAACACACACAAACATATATAAATAGATGCAAATGGATAATGAATGGGGTGAGAATTGGGATGGATTGTTTTGGGAAGTTGAGAAATAATTTTAATAACCTCAGGCTTTTCCCTGAAACAGGCCTATCTTCTTTTTTTTTTCAATTTATTAATGTATTTATTTTTAGTTTTCAACATTAACTTCCATAAGTTTTCAATTTTATCCTCCTTTCTTCTCCCTCCCTCCCCAAGATGGTATGCAATCTGATATGGCTCTACACATAGCTTCTTATTAAATGTGTTTTCACATTAGTCATGTAGCATAGAAGAATTATAATCATTGGGAGAAACCATGAGAAAAAAACAAAACAAAAAGAATATAGTCTTGTTCATTTTGCATTTCTGATTCCATAGTTCTTCCTCTGGATGTGGATGGCATTTCCCTTCATGAGTCCTTTGGAATTGTTTTAGGTCCTTGCATTGCTCAGAAGAAGCCCATCTTCTTAACATAAATATTCTACCAGTGTGATTGTGTGGGTGTGAAAAGAACACTACAGCCTTTGCAGAACTCAACTGACTTAGAGGATAACCAAGGAATATATAGTGGTTATAAAGTGTCTATGATATATTACAAATAGGAAATTATAAAAGAAAAACTGGAGTAAGGATGTTATCAAAGAAATGTGTGTGAAAAAGATGTATTGGTCATGTGGCAAGATTGAACGCCAACTGGGAGACAGCCCAAATGACTAATAGATGCCTCTTCATGATTTCAAAAAAAGGGGGTGGGAGAACAGGCAAGGAGTTCCCCTTAAGGTAAAATTACAGAAGACATGGAAAAAAGACACAGAATTGGCAAGTTGTAACCTACATTGTGAGGGGAAATATCCATGTCATTGACCTTATGCGTATGAAGACTTGAATACAGTCTCTTCTTCGTACATCACAGCCATCTCTGGATATACTTATTTTCTCAGCCCCACCAAATGAATCCTACCTTGTAACTAAGAAGAAAAATTAAGGAAAAGTAACCAACCCAGTAAGTGGATCTTATGGTGTGTGTAATATTTGACATTTGTAGTCCCTTACTGGTATTAAAAAGTGAGAAATGTTGATTTCCCTTTAGTCACTGCAGACTTTGGAGATTTTTTTAAACCTCATTTCCCAATGATTTAGCTTAGATTTATATTTGGGTTAAAAATATCTTTCCTCTGGACTGATTTAAACTAAGATCATATGACATTATATCCCCCACATCATTCATCATTTCTTTTCACTAAGCTTGTAAGGACAAATCCTAATTTAAATCCTTTAAAGGTCTGCGATATTTTAAAAATCTTCTTTGTCTGAAATACACTAGAATATGTGACTAATCTCTTTCCATACCAAGCGCAATTCCCTGAGCTTTTTTTTTTTAATGGTTTTACTTATCAATTATTTTTGAGATTGCATAGTACCCCAGCATTATTCTCATGTTGCTCATTATTTTCATGCTTTGTTATCTGCAGTTTAATTGAACTGAAAGAACTCATCTTGAAAGATGGAGGCAGGGGTGGGGGTGGCAAGGGAGAGAGGGACCTAATTTAGGACATTGAGGACCTAACTTCAGCATTTGCCTGCTGCCTTTTAAGGAACTTCTGATGAAATGCACATTGAAAAATCTAGGGACTAAGGAAGAGGATTTCAGAGATAAATCTGTACTGACTGCACTATCACAGAAACAATTCTTGATTCTATGTGCAATTTAGGTACATTGAAAGGCAGTATTATAAACTGTATAGAATATATGCCTCCAAGTTCATATCCCATCTGTGACATTTGCTCTATGATCATAGGTAAATTATAACTTCTGTAAATCTCAGATAACTCTTGAAGACTGTATGTTATAGACTAAGGGGAAAAATCTCCATAGCAGGAGTTCCCATCCCTTTGAAATCACAGGTTCTTCATACATGTGGGCTTAAAGCACAAACTCGGTTTAAGTAGAGACAATGCACATGATTTGGAGACATTAATATCACTGTTGTATGTCACAGTTAAAGCTCAAGTCCTTGCAACCTAATTAAGGAAGAATAATTGGTAAACATTAATTTTCTGTCCAATTATATGTTTGTGAACTTAGACCGATTCAATATAATGGCTTTACATCCTTCAGTATATAAAAATGAGCTTCTATTTCTCCAAATGCAAGAATTTTATAAGTCTTATATTTCACACCCAAAATTCAGGCTCCAAAAACATTCCAGATATTTATCAAGGCTGAAGCCTTCATTCTTATTCACAGACAGCCTTGAAAAAAGAAATATAAGTAGAAACACATTTCATGAATTTTCTGTTTTCCCTTATGTGGCTAATAGCCTAGATTAGGCCTTTAGCCTTGACATAAATTCTGTTATCTAATTATGCTAATTTTGACTGAATCTTCCAGTTACTGTACCCCATGGCAAGGACAGTCCTTGGCAAAATTGTGAAAGAAGACAAATTTGGTTTTGGTGTTGTGGAAGCATACAGAACTAAGGCCTCAATTGCGTTAGAAAAATTAAATTAATACTGTCCTTGATTTGATATCCTTTGCCTTATTTTCCTTGAATCAGGGACTATATCCGGATAAGTTGTTTATTTAATTCCCCAAAGAAGTCAGAATTGGAGATTAGATTAATAGAGATCACATCCTTTTTTATTAGCCAACTCAGGAGGCATGTGTACCTTAGTTTATCAGGGACATAATCAAGAAAGAATCTTCACCTTTTGTTTACCATTACCTGAACCCCCAAAAAAGGACATCTTTGAGAAGTCAGACCCTCAGTCAAGAATGTGCCAACATTAGCATTGCTACATTAAAATGATAAACTGAAGTTAAGTACCTTTGTTTCATTTTGCTATGCAAGTTTTGTCTTCTCTTCCATAATTACTATAAAATGTCAGCAAGTTGCTTGGGTCAAGGGATTTTCTGATTAGCAGGAGAAATTCTGAAGGCAGAACCTTTTTCCTAGCATCCCAAGAAAGCTTATACATTAACAAATTGTGTCCCTTACACACAGCCTATGTTCCAGCCAAACCATCCTTCATTCTTATTCTATTTACTATTTTTCATGCCTTCAAATCAATCTACCTAATATTTTATTTAGTGCCTAGCGAGACAAGTACAAAAAAAAAAGAAATGATACCTCCTCGCAAAGAGCTTACATTGTCATGGGGAAACAAGTAAAGGTATAAGTAGAAAATGCTTTAAATATAAAGTGAATAAATACAAATATATACAAAGAAGTTAACTACAAGGAAGTTTGGGAGGGGAAACTAGCACTTAGGGAGATCAGAAAAGGTTTCATGTAGAAGATTGCATTGACCAACATCCTGCCCCAAGCTAGATTCTGCCTAGAATGAACAGTCTACCCATATCTACAAGTCCAAGCAAACTGAACATGCCAAAGTATGATCCAGTCTAATCAGCTGCAGTAGGTTATAAGTAATTGTATGTTGCTGGAAAGAAATTGTGAGAAAGTGTGCAAATATGTATGTGTGCGAGAGAGCAAGAGACAGAGAGGGAATCAAAGAGAGATGGAGGTGTGGGAAAGTAAATATGTTACAAAGTAATAAAAGAATATGTATCAGTATCACAGAAAGTGATAAATATTGAAGAAAAAATTAGAGAGAAAATTGTCCTAACAGGGATGTGTTGGAGCCAGCTTAAATTGGTTCCCAGGAGCCAATTGTTAATTTTTCAATGTGAACATATTTACACCTCAGAAAATGGCAAATGCTACAAACAAAACAATATTCTTTTGCTCATTAAGTGAAGTAGAAATGTTAATATTGTAGATTAAATTTAAAGTCTGTGACACTACATTTTTTTCCAGAGAGTAGGTTGTTAAACATTTACTAGAACCCTTACCCTTGCCTGAGGATTGAAGGGGAGGGAGAAGGGGTGAAAGAGGAACAAATGGAAGAGAGGGAGTGGGAGAGACAGAGACAGAAAGACAGAGAGACAAAACAAAACAAGTGATAGGAATGGGCTATACTTATGACTTCAGGAAACAAGTTATACGTTCATTAGTCTTTAAATAGCTAATAAGTAGCAATTGCTAAACTAAGTAACATACAAAATATTTAGGCATCTTCAGGATGAGTTTAATGAGATGGTGTGTCCTTGAGCGGAAAAAATTCAGCCCTCTTAGAAAATTCTTCCAAGATTTAACTTTGTACATGCAAACATCCCTTTTCCACCATCATGGTCCCCTGAGATGCTATGAGTAAGTAGTTTTGTAAATATTAGTGGGAAAAGGGCTAAATAAACAGAGTTCTACAACATAAACTTTGTAACCACATTATCACTACAAATACAGGAATGCTTGGCATTGAAAATTTACAGTAGTAACCTACATTCCTGTTAATTCAAAAGAGGGCATATTCAAAGCAAAAATTTCAGTGCACAGTGGTGATAGTGATAGGGGGATGGGGAAGATATATTTCCCCATGGAAATACTATGGTTTTCATCACATAATCAATGAAAAATAACATCCACCCCCCCCTCCCAAAATCTTTCATTTATATAATAAGGAAAAGCTCAGATTAAATAAAATTGACTAATTTTTCAAGTCAAATTAAAATCTTACAAAATCTTACTTCTTTATTTTGACAGTGCAGACAGCAGATAAAACTGAAAAAGTGTGGTTTGCTCCGTTTACCTTACCTTTTTATCATTTCAGGTGCCATTAGAAAATTCTGAAAAATGCTTTATCATGTGTTCCCCCATCTGTCTTGAACAAGGAGTCAGATATCACAGATTATCACAAGATAATCAAATCCTCTGAGATTTCTGGACACCAGACATCAAAATAAGCATCCATATCTGTTCAGGTCAGGCACATACCACATCCAGAAGATTCTATTAAGTAAGTAAAGCATCTTATATTCCAATATTGTGTAGAGACAGAGCTATACCTGTATGATAGCAAAATAAGTGATTGAGAAAAGGATAATCCAGTTTACAAGACTGAAATTAACTCCTGAAAATTTACCTTTTTACATTTAAATGAAAATTTGTAAGGGAAAAGGATTCAAATGTGAAGGGGATATAGTTTCCAAAAAGAGTTCTTCCTCTTTCCTCCTCCCACCTTCTTCTTTGTAGTAATATTGTGCTCATATTGGATACATGAAAATTAAATTTCTTTGATAAGGATGGAATTCTTCTCTCTCTTTATACCTCTGCATATCCTTTTCCTACATGGTACCCTTAGAATCTCTCCACCTAAGTAGAGAGTGAGGCCATATGGGAATTAGGTTATATGGTAAGGATTCATCTCAAAAGCAATTGGTTTCTAAGGGATAGGTAGAAAGGGAAACAATAGAACAGCTCTATGCTATGTACATAGGAGTTTCTAATCCTAAGGGATCACCAAACTAAGCTGCAATTTAAATCATTTTAAATCAATTTAAACTTTCAGGAGTTTGGTCCAACGATGGAGTCAGGAACCAGAAATTTTAAGTCAATTATTCATTTTAGGGCAACTGAAATCAACTATTGAGAGCTGT
This sequence comes from Bettongia penicillata ogilbyi, assembly GCA_023548195.1. NCBI lineage: Eukaryota > Metazoa > Chordata > Mammalia > Diprotodontia > Potoroidae > Bettongia > Bettongia penicillata. The sequence goes on from JAJHZJ010000122.1 coordinate 2,723,138, forward strand.
CAATGCTACCAAGATGAATTTTCCAAAGGAAAGTGTGAAATTTCTATTACAATTCTTCCTGATTATGGGCAAGTGAGTCTAGTTTGCGGAGGTGGTTTTAATTCATTTTCAAGTCCCTGGGATTAACACTTCTATTTCCCATCATTGCTGTACCCTAGAGAAAGAGTCCCACTGGAAGTGTTTCAGTGATTTCAATAATTTTTGTAACCAGCCCAGCAAGGGTCAGCTTAGCTTTATTGCTATCTCAGTTGGGTTGACATGGCATTTATTGTTTCCTCAAAACAGACTGAAGCTTAATGAAAATTTCACTTATGGTATAGTGGATTTGGGGGCCAAGATAGGAGTGCTCATTTTGGCTGTGTCTGCAGAACTGACTCAAAAAGTTTTAGTTTTTTTTTAAAAAAAAAAGCTATATTTTATTTTGGTAGCTTCCACCAATATGTCAGAAATAACATTTTCAAGAGAAAAAAATTCTTGAGTTGGAGGAGTGGGAAGATATGGAGATACCAGAAGTCTAGTGTGCCTGAAGCTAATGAACAATAGACTAAAAGTCTATTTGTACAGTCACTTATTCTTTCTATCCCAATTAGAGTAGTCACTCTTTCATTCAATCCTATTCAACAGCCAAAGCGATTGTAGGCAGACAAGTCTTGACAAGAAAATCAATCAACATTCTAATTCCTACCTTTGAGTTTTACATAAACCATCCTCCATCCCTCAAACACTGTTCTTTCTCACTTCTACCTCTTGGAATCCCTAGGTGCCATCAAAGTCTTCCTCAAATATTACCTCTTACGTGAGACCTTTCTTGGTTCCTCTAGCTCCCAGTGTTTCCCTCTCTGAAATAAAAAAACACAACAAATACGAATTTTTAGGTGTACTAGTTTAACTACTCTATAAAACATGAGTTCCTCAAGGTCAGGGATTGGTTTATTACTAAGTATATCCAGTGCCTAGAGCAGATCCTCAAATACAGTAAGTGCTTAATAAATGATTGCTAATTTGTTAGATAAATGACTAGATTGATATATCCTGTACTGAATTTGGTTGCTGTTTGAAACTTGGTTTGGTTATCAAGACAGAAACAAAAATTCAGGGCCAACTGGAATCTGTAATGACATAGGACTCCGTCCAAGACAAGAATTAGGAGCTTTTAAAGTCATGAAAAAGTTCTCATGATGGTCTCAGAATTTTACCAGCTTTGTGAAGGTAAAGGGATAGTTTCTCTTGATAGTCTAGTTGACTTCTCAGTCAAGGTAGAAAATGGTTTTCCTGGTTAGATTTGCAAGTGTCAGCAAAGAAAAAAAAAGTTTGAGATTTCTCACGTAGACAAGTGGGGAAAATCTAATGGAGTTTATAGAGGGCTAGACCAAAAAGCATTTGACATTTGTGGAATGGGAGTTGATCACAAATCCAATTGGACATATAACGAATTAGGTTGTGGCTGATGCTTTCTCAGGAGGGGGAGAAGTAAGAGGAAAAAGGACACTCAATCTAATAACATTTTATAGATTTTTTTCTTGATATGTTTTAGTTGTTTTTTCCCCATTTTGCTGCCTGATATCTTGCCTTGTGATTGAACCTTTACAAAGTAAAAATACAGACATGCAGAAAAGTAAAGATAAAACTTCTTTTCCAGAGTAAGATCTAATCTTAACTTGGATATAATCCAATCAACATTATTAATTTAAAGATTCCGCTGGAATCTGAGCCCTCAAATAACCCTGGGCTGCTCTTTTTTTCATTAGCCTCTCTCTTTCAGAACAGCTTAGGCATCTTAAGAAGCCACCAAATTCAATAGGGAATGACATTTTTAAAAACTCACTTGACCTGAAACCTCAATTCATTAAATACACATTTAAAAAAAAAGACGGAAAAGAAAGGAAAGAAAAAATTCCAAGTTAAAAAGAATTGAGCTAGCAAATCGAGAGTTTTCATATTGGTCTTCTTTGAATGGCTCATGCAAACCTATCGTCTCCACAGAGAATACACCTGCGAAAATAGAGATCTCTTATTCCAACAAAAGTGGATACTTCCAAATGATACTGACTTAATTAAGATTGGTAATTTGCACTGAGTTCTCCAGTACAGGAAAGAAAAAAGGAGAAGAAAAGAAGTGCCTAACCTCTGAAACAGACTAGGAACTCCATTCTCTATATTAATTCTCTGTATCCTCTAACTGTCCTAACATTTTAGAAAATCTGTCAGTCCTCCAAATGTTGGCAGCTCTCATTTCTTCGTGCCTTCCTTCCACTTCCACTTTGCAGCCAGCCAATAAAACTGGTGTCAAAGATAAACAGAATATATGGCTAATAAAAAAATAACCTGAAGGATAAATTGAAAGCTTAGTTCATAAAAGACATTTTGATCCTGAAGCTAATACTATATAGTCTTCCAAGTGCAACCAGATTGCATGTTCAGACATTTGATTTCCCAGGCAATTTTAAGTTTGTGATTTTCTGTAGAAATAGATTCTACTTGATAAACAATGAAAAGCTTTATTTACAGCTGTGTATCCGGTGCAGCTGTAAGGACAGATGTTGAAACTTATTTTATATTTTTACTTATCAGAGGAGAATAAATCTAGAACTGTAAGGCACATCAAAAGACATCTAGTCTAATGCCTCTTTTACAGATGAAGAAACTAGAAGCCTCTATATAGAGGTTAAGTCCCAAGGTCACACTATGTTAGAAGGCATTCACATTTGCTCAAATAAAACACTCTCTTAGAATTTTGATACCTGCAGCCCCACCAAGGGGAAGAGAGGAAATGTTGCTCGTTAATTTGATAAAAATTATTTAGAAAAATTAAAACTGAAAGAGAATAGGTACCTCATATATCTTCCAGGAAGTCAGTTTTCATTTCCTCCAAAAAGGTGCACTGTTTCATAAGGGTGGGTTGACAAAGTAACCATACATAGTGGAGTTGTAGATCTTTCTGATCTGCTTACAATGGGGAGAAGTTGAGACCTTAATTCAGTGAACAAGGTATAAGTGGCCATCCTACTATTCACTTAACTTCAATATTTATTAAACACCTGCTAGGTACAAGATGTTGTTCTAAGCTCAGAGGATACAAAGGAAAAATGAAAATGACCCCTGCCTTTAGGGAAGATGGGAAGAACACAAAATATAAAAAGTACATAAAAAATTAACAACCAAATATGGTCTAAACAAATATAATTCATAAACAAGTACTTTGATGTGACTTCTATATGTTGGATACTGTTCTAGATGCTGGGGAGACAAGTAGAAAGAATTAGGTGATGGCAAACCACTCCAATGTCTTTGCCAAGAAAACCCCCAATGGTGTCATGAAGAATTGGACACAACTGAAACAAATGAACAACTCCAACGGAACTTACATCCTAACAGGAGAGAAAAGTACATGGACACTAAGCTCTGAGATGACCATTCAGCTCCCACTGGTTGAGGAGTTGAGTCCCCAGAACACAGCTGCCCAGCTTAGCCTTTGAGGGGTTAGGGGCATCCTTCAAGCCCTTGTTTCAGTCTATTCTCCCCTATATCAAATGCCAGCTATATGTAGCATCTTTCTTACATTATTGATTGACCCAGAGATCATTTAATCAGTTATGATCTGTAAAGGATGTTTACTGAGCAGATTCAGTAAGAAGTGCAAACAATCTCTGCACTCAACACCTGGAAGTACATTCCTATACCACTACGTTACCTGAAGAGAGTGGGCTCAAAATTAAAGTAGTTGCTACAAAGAATTTGCACTCACTAAGTTTTATTTCAAATGTTTTTGTTTGTGTTGTCAGTTGTATCTTTCATTTTTTGAGGAGGATCGGTGACATCACAGGGGTGATGTCTTAACTTGTGAGTGAATTAGATTTAAGAGAGACACAGTTACGCAAAGTTGTCAGTTTTACTCTCTCTTCCAGGGTCATCCAAGCCCAGTGGCAAGAAACAAGTCAAGACAACTGGTGATGGCCTAGGTTGCAGTGGATGATCATGCCATCTTGAATGTCTGACCAAGCTCTATGCTCTCTGCAGCACCTGCTTCAAACACCTTCACAGCCTTTGGAACAAATTTTTCTCATCTGTTCATTCTGCTAGGGGAAGTCTTCACATGATTGGGGTAGACATCCCCTTAACTCACTGACAAGTTCGAGGCCTATCAATTATCCTCAACCTAGTTTAGCCCATCTGCCAAGACACATCCAAAAATGTTGACTTTTTTTTTTCACTGTGCTTATTTATCACAGGGGAAGGAGGAATACGATGGGGGAGGGGGAGATCATGGGAAAGTGACAATGATGTAAAAGAGTACCCACATTTTAAAAGGGGAAGGGGGAAAAACCAATGTCTGAGTCCCAGCACCATGACATTCTGGTGAAAATAGAACAAAGAATAGAAAACTGAGAAATGGGTTTCTTTAAATTTTCTCCATTGTATCTGCCTGGTCTAGGCATTGCTGGGCAAGTGGGCACCATCATGGGATGAGGAAGGGGACTCATCATTGGAGGGCCAGGCATCATAGGCATATGGCCTCCCATGGGCCTTCTCATGCCAGGAGGAGGGGGCCCATCATGCTAGGGTGAGGAGGTGGGATCATAGGCCCTCCTAGCAGAGGAGCAGAGAATAGGTTGGGAAGAATTCTTCCTCACTTGAATGCAGTGGTTGTTCTATCAGTCAGGCTCTGGGTTTGTTCTTCCATCCATTTCTGATAGTAGTCTCTCAGATTCTCTTTGTATTTCTTCCCGCTGCAGTGTGTCTTCCTCACGGATGGAGAATCATAAGTGAGGTATATATTGCAGTAATCACAGTAAAACTTGGGCATGGTGATGCTCATTTGTGTTTTGTTCTGGCCAATGTACCTTCAAAACAGACTGGTTGGCTTCCTCACTGTATCTCTTAACAAGTTGTGGCCAACTTCAGGATGATCTTATCTGACAGATAAAATGGGGCCCAGTTCTTCAGACAGATACTCGGCAGAGATCCTAAAAAATGGACTGCACCTGAGGCTCATATGTGAAGAGGTCCAAGAGCTGCTGGAAAAACCAGACTCTGTTCAGTGATTCTGCCTTCAAATCCCCAGCACCA